>OZ030021.1:81426504-82026504 GCA_964023405.1 Apodemus agrarius
CCATTCCTCTGTTGAGGGACATCTGGGTCCTTTCCAGCTTCTGGCTATTATAAATAAGGCTGCTATGAACATAGTGGAGCATGTATCCTTATTTCATGCTGGGGAATCTTCTGGGTATACGCCCAGGAGTGGTATGGCTGGGTCCTCCGGAAGTATCATGTCCAGTTTTCTGTGGAACCACCAGACTGATTTCCAGAGTAGTTGTACTAGCTTGCAGTCCCCCCAGCAGTGGAGTAGTGTTCCTCTTTCTCCACATCCTTGCCAACACCTGATGTCTCCTGAGTTTTTAATCTTAGCCATTCTGACTGGTGTGAGGTGAAATCTCAGGGTTGTTTTGATTTGCATTTCTCTAATAACTAATGATGTTGAACCTTTTTTAAGGTGTCTCTCAGCCATCCGAATTTCTTCAGGTGAAAAGTCTTTGTTTAGCTCTGTACCCCACTTTTGGATAGGGTTATTTGGTTTTCTGGGGTCTAACTACTTGACTTCTTTGTATACATTGGATATTAGCCCTCTGTCGGATGTGGGGTTGGTGAAGATCTTTTCCCAATTTGTTGGTTGCCAATTTGTCCTTTTGACAGTGTCTTTTGCCTTACAGAAACTTTGTAATTTTATGAGGTCCCATTTGTCTATTCTTACTCTTAGGGCATAAGCAATTGGTGTTCTGTTCAAGAATTTTCCCCTTGAGCCAATGTTCTCAAGGGTCTTCCGCAGTTTCTTTTCTATTAGTTTTAGTGTGTCTGATTTTATGTGGAGGTCCTTGATCCACTTGGAGTTGAGCTTAGTGCAAGGAGATAAGAGTGGATCAATTCTCATTCTTCTGCAAGGCTGCCCCTTCTCACCATATCTCTTCAATATAGTACTTGAGGTACTAGCTAGAGCAATTTGACAACATAAGGGAATACAAATTGGAAAGGAAGAAGTCAAACTATTGCTATTTGCAGATGACATTATAGTATACTTAAGTGACCCAAAAAAACTCCACCAGAGAACTCCTACAGCTGACAAACAACTTCAGCAAAGTCTCTGGTTATAAAATCAACTCAAGAAAATCAGTAGCCTTCCTATACACAAAGGATAAGCAGGCTGAGAAAGAAATTAGGGAAATAACACCCTTCACAATAGCCACAAACAATATAAAGTATCTTGGTGTGACTCTAACCAAACAAGTGAAAATTTATATGACAAAAACTTCAGGTCTCTGAAGAAGGAAATTGAAGAAGACCTCAGAAAATGGAAAAATCTTCCATGCTCGTGGGTTGGCAGGATTAATATAGTTAAAATGACAATATTGCCAAAAGTAATATACAGATTCAATGCAATCCCCATCAAATTCCTAACTCAGTTCTTCATAGTGTTAGAAAGAGCAATTCTCAAATTCATCTGGAATAGCAGAAAACCCAGGATAGCTAAAACTATCATCAACAGTAAAAAAACTTCTGGGGGAATCAATATCTCAGACCTCAAGCAATACTACAGAGCAGTAGTTTTAAAAACTGCATGGTAATAGTACAGTGACAGGGAGGTGGATTAATGGAATAGGATCGAAGACCCAGAATTGAACCCACACATCTATGGCCAATTGATCTTCAACAAAGGTGCTGAAAACATCCAGTGGAAAAAAAGATAGCCTTTTCAACAAATGGTGCTGGCTCAACTGGAATCTTTGTTTTCTTAATGGCATTTTTAACCACTCAAGAGAAAGTGATTTACTTATGTAAGTATATTAATTATGCTTATAATTATTTTCTACAATTGTACTTGTGTGTTCTTTGATTCTTTAACATTTTATTGCCATCCCCTTCATTCTTTTCTCTGGTTTCAACTAGAAATTTCTGTGTAATTCTATTGTATCTAC
This sequence comes from Apodemus agrarius, assembly GCA_964023405.1. Classification (NCBI taxonomy): domain Eukaryota; kingdom Metazoa; phylum Chordata; class Mammalia; order Rodentia; family Muridae; genus Apodemus; species Apodemus agrarius. The sequence continues at coordinate 81,428,363 of OZ030021.1, forward strand.
TGGCATTTATCAAGGTTTCTTTTCATTGTTACTCTTTCTTTTTTCTATCCCCCTTTATTCTCTTTTCCCCCTTTCTTCTCTCTGTCTAGCTCTGCTTTCTTTTGTTCTCTCTGTAAACTCCTTTCTGTGCCTCTCTCCTTCCTTCCATCTTCCTCAACCTCTCTCTCTATAGAATTTAAATGTTTTAAGAACTCAATGGTTCTCTATTAGTGGCTTTTCATAACGTTGAAAAATTCCTAGACACTTTTATTTCTTTTTCTTTATTCTCTATTCTTTAGAGCTTCAGATTATGTTTGCTACACATGGTGAGATTATTCCACTGTTCTTAATATTTTGTGTTTTTTTTTTCCTGTTTAGGTTTATTTTGGGAACTTTAAAAAGTTGTTTTTATTTATTTACATTCCAAATGTTGTCCTGCTTCCTGGTCTCCCCTCCAAGAGTTCTTCATGACATCCCCTTCTCCATTGCCTCTGAGAATGCGCATTCCCCTACCTCCAGAACTCCATCACTCACCGCAACCTCTTACCCACCTTCCTGGGGCATCAGGTCTTTATAGGGTTAGACATATCCTCTCCCCCTGAGGCCACACAATGCAGTCCTCTACTACATATGTGCAGGGAGCCATAGACCAGTCCATGTATGCTCTTTGGTTTGTAGCTTAGTCTCTGGGAGGCCCCAAGTGTCTAGGTTAGTTGACACTATTCTTTTTCCTATACGTTTGCCATCCCCTTCAGTTCCTTCAGTCCTTCCCCTAACTCTTCCATAGGGGTCCTCAACCTTAGTCCAATGGTTGGCAGGTAAGGAGCTGCATCTTCCTCAGTAAGCTGCTGATAGTTTCTCAGAGGACAGCCATGTTAGGCTCTTGTCTGCAAATACAGCATGGCATCAGTAATAGCGTCAGGGGTTGGTGCCTGCCCATCAGATGGATCCCAAGTTGGGCTGGTCACTGGATGGCCTTTCCTTCAATCTCCGCTCCATTTTTCTTCCTGCATTTCTTTTAGACAGAAATAAATCTGGCTCAAAAATTTTGAAGGTAGTTTGATGACCCTATTTTTCCACTGGAGTCCTTCTCTATGTACTGGAGGTAGTCTCTTCAGGTTTCATCTCTCCACTGTTGGGTATTTGGCTAAGCTCATCCCTATTCAGTACTGGGAGCCTCTCACATCCCAGGTCACTGGGATTTTCTAGAGGTTCCTCCTATCACCCATCCCCCATAGCTCATATTTCCATTCATTCTCCTGGCCCTTTGGGCTTCTCTCCCACCATAGTTTTGGGAAATTTATATGCATAAAAACATTAAAATACACTCATTTGTCAGTTGTGTCAAATTCTGAAGATCTCATAAAATTCAGTCTTCACTTGTGTAAAACTGTTTTTTTTTTTTTTTTTTTTTTTTTTTTTTGTTAGCAGGTTACTGATTTGTAGATTAACCCCAAATATAACTAGGGATTGGATTGTGTTTGAAGTTGGTTGTATCTGTGGGTACTAAATACATTTGAATTGTTTACTTCCCTTGGAATTTTTTTTTTTGTGGCTGCTTACTTTGATTTTCTTTCCTCGTTGACTTAAGGCTTCTGTTGTCATTTCTCCTCTTTAAAATAACTTCTTCTCTTCAAAATAACTAAACTGTAGTTTAGTTATTTTGAAGCCTTTTTTCTATATTGGTAAGATGTAGGGAAAGGGAAGTGTTTTATGATTTTATAATTAAGCTTTAGGCTTTTAGTGGGCCTGTGTAGAAAGTTATCAAGTTCCTCAATGGCATAACACATTACTGCCTGCCTGCCATCACCATGGTTTTTCCAACTACCATGCCTGCAGCATTTCTAATTGCTTTCCTTCAGAGCATGACACCTAGCTTCAGAATGCAGGATCTGGTGATCTGAATGCAAGATCTGGGGACTGTCTTCTAACATTGTTTCCTGACAGCAGGCCCCTGCTGCTTAGAAGGTTCTCTTTTAGCAATTGCTGGAGCTGTGTTTGACTAGTCTGTGTAGTAATGAGGATCAAACTCAGGGATTTGTCCACAGTAAGAAAACACTCGAGAGACCGGCTCACCGGCTCGCAGCGAGGCTGCCATCATGGCTCCAGGCATCGCGGACTGCAGGTGGCTGAGGTCAGGTGCGTAGACAGAGACCTAGCTTAGCTTAGCATAGAAAACCAGATCAGGCCCTTGACAGTGCCCAGAGCCAGAGGACCTCGGCAGGAGATCTGTGCACCTACAGCTCAGCAGCTGGTTGCTGACCACTGGAGACCGAAGCGAATCTCCCATCTTGCCTCGGGACACTGTGGACTGCTGACGGCTGAGGTCAGGTGCATGGACAGAGACCTAGCTTAGTTTAGCATAGACAACCAGATCAGGTGCTTGTCAGCGCCCAGAGCCAGAGGAGGACCTCGGCAGGAGATCTGTGCACCTACAGCTCAGTAGCTGTTTGCTGACTGCTGGAGAATGGCTAGCCAGGCTTGCAGTGAGGGTGCCGTCTTGCCTTCGGACACCACGGACTGCTGGCAAATGGGGTCAGCGAGGCTGTCATCTTGCCTCAGGTGACTGCTGACCACTGGTGGCTGGAGTCGGGAGCACAGATGCCCTCTACTACAGCAGTGCCAAAGTCAGGCTCACAGAAGCTTCAAACTCCAACTTGTAACAATAAGACCAATTAACTCCAGATATAAACAGATGGCAAAAGGCAAACGTAGGAACATTACTAACAGAAATCAAGGCAATATGGCACCATCTGAACCCAATTCGCCAACCACAGCAAGTCCTGGATAGCCCAACACACCAGAAAAAAAAAAGAGTTGGATATAAAAGCACTGGTCATGATGCTGCTAGAGGAACACAAAAAAGACATAAACAAATCTCTTAAAGAAATGCAGGGGAACATCAATAGGGTAGAAGCTCTTACAATGCAAACACAAAAATCACTGAAAGAACTCCAGGAGAATGTGGACCAAAGACAGAAGCCAATAAAGGGGAAATGAGAAAATCACTTATAGAAATGGAGGAGAACTTGAACCAACAAGCTGAAGTCATGAAAGAGGAAACACAAGAATCTCTTAAAGAATTGCAAGAAAACACAAACAAACAAATGAAGGAACTGAGCAAAACCATCCAAGATCTGAACACAGAGGTAGAAACAACTAAGAAATCACAAAAGGAGGCAACTTTGGAGATAGAAAACCTTGGGAAGAAATCAGGGGTTGTAGATGCAAATATCAACAACAGAATACAAGAGATGGAGGTAAGAATCTCAGATGCTGAAGATACCATAGTAACCATTGACTCCACAGTCAAAGAAAACACAAAATGCAAAAGGCTTGTAACCCAAAACATCCAGGAAATCCAGGACACAATGAGAAGACCAAACCTAAGGATTATAGGGATAGATGAGAGTGAAGACCTACAACTTAAAGGGCCAGCAAATATATTCAAAAAAATTATGGAAGAAAACTTCCCCAACCTAAAGAGAGTGATGCCCATGAATATATAAGAAGCCTTCAGAACTCCAAACAGACTGGACCAGAACAGAAATACCTCCTGTCACATAATAATAAAAACCCCAAATGTACTAAATAAAGAATATTAAAGGCAGTAAGAGAAAAAGGCCAAGTAACATATAAAGGAAGACCTATCAGAATCACACCAGACTTCTCTCCAGAAACCATGAAAGCTAGAAGATCCTGGGCAGACCTCATGCAGACCCTAAGAGAACACAAATGTCAGCCAAGACTACTATACCCAGCAAAACTCTCAATCAACATAGATGGAGAAATCAAAATATTCCATGACAGGACCAAATTTACACAATATCTTTCCACTAACCCATCTCTACAAAGGATAATAGGAGGAAAATTCCAATACAAGGAGGGAAACTGCACCCAAGGAAAAGCAAGATAGTAACCTTCTTCCACCAAACTCAAAGGAAGATAACTACTCAAAAACAAAAATAACATAAAAAATGACAGGAAGACATATTCACTATTCTTTAATATCTCTTAACATCAATGGACTCAATTCCCCAATAAAAAGACATAGACTAACAGACTGGATACGGAAACAGGACCCTACATTTTGCTGAATACAGGAAACACACCTCAGAGTCAAAGACAAACACTACCTTAGAGTAAAAGGATGGAAGACAATTTTGCAAACAAATGGTTGGAGGAAGCGAGCTGGAATAGCCATTCTAATATTAGATAAAATTGACTTTCAACCCAAAGTCATCAAAAGAGACACAGAAGGTCACTTTTGCTAGTCAAAGGAAGAATCCACCAAGAAGAACTCACAATTCTAAACATCTACGCTCCAAATGCAAGAGCACCTTCATTCGTAAAAGAAACTTTACTAAAGCTCCAAGCACACATTGCACCTAACACAATAATTGTGGGGGACCTCAACACTCCACTATCCTCAATGGACCGATCAGGAAACAGAAACTAAACAGGGACAAAGGGAAACTCATTGAAACATTGGACCAATTGGATTTAACAGCTATATATAGAACATTTCATCCTAAAGCAAAAGACTATACCTTTTTCTCAGCACCTCATGGTACCTTCTCCAAAATTGACCATATAATTGGTCACAAGACAGACCTCAACAAATATAAAAAGATCAAACTAATCCCATGCCTCCTATTGGATCACCATGGTGTAAGAGTGTTCTTCAATAGCAACAAAAACAACAGAAAATCCACATACATGTGGAGGCTGAACAATATTCTACTCAATGATACCTTAGTCAAGGAAGAAATAAAGAAATTAAAGATTTTTTAGAATTTAATGAAAATGAAGGCACAACATACCGAAATCTATGGGACACAATGAAAGCAGTGCTAAGAGGAAAACTCATAGCCCTCAGTGTCTCCAAAAAGAAACAGGAGAGAGCATACTTAATGGCGTACCTGAAAGCTCTAGAACAAAAAGAAGCTATTTCACCCAGGAGGAGTAGAAGACAGGAAATCATCAAACTCAGGGCTGAAATCAATCAAGTTGAAACAAAGAGAACCATACAAAGAATCAACAAAACCAGGAGCTGGTTCTTTGAGAAAATCAACAAGAAAGATAAACCCCTAGCCAGACTAACCAAAGGGCACAGAGACAGTATTCAAATTAACAAAATTAGAAATGAAAAGGGAGATATAAAAACAGAAACTGAGGAAATTCAAAAAAATCATCAGATCCTACTATAAATGCCTATACTCAACACAACTGGAGAATCTGGAGGAAATGGACAATTTCCTAGACAGATTCCAAATTCCAAAATTAAACCAGAATCAAATAGATCGTCTAAACAGACCCATAACCCCCAAAGAAATAGAAGGGGTCATAGAAAGTCTTCCAACCAAAAAATGCACAGGACCAGATGGTTTTAGTGCAGAATTTTATCAGACCTTCATAGAAGTCCTGATACCAATACTCTTCCAACTATTCCACAAAATAGAAACAGAAGGAACACTACCCAACTCATTCTATGAAGCCACAATTACTCTGATACCAAAACCACAGAAAGATCCAACTAAGAAAGAGAACTACAGGCCAATTTCTCTTATGAATATCGATGCAAAAAATACTAAATAAAATTCTTGCCAACCAAATCAAGAACACATCAAAACGATCATTCACCATGACCAAGTTGGTTTCATCCCAGGGATACAGGGATGGTTCAATATATGGAAATCTATCAATGTAATCCACTACATAAACAAACTCAAAGAAAAAAAAACCACATGGTCATCTCATTGGATGCTGAAAAAGCATTTGACAAAATTCAGCATCCTTTCATGCTAAAAGTCTTGGAAAGAAAAGGAATTCAAGGCCCATATCTAAACATAGTAAAAGCAATTTACAGCAGACCGATAGCCTACATCAAGGTAAACAGAGAGAAACTTGAAGCAATCCCACTAAAATCAGGGACTAGACAAGGCTATCCCATATCACCATATCTCTTCAATATAGTATTTGAGGTACTAGCTAGAGCAATTTGAGAACATAAGGAAGTCAAAGGGATACAAATTGGAAAGGAAGAAGTCAAACTATCACTTTTTGCAGATGATATGATAGTATACTTAAGTGACCCCAAAAAACTCCACCAGAGAACTCCTACAGCTGGTAAAAATCTTCTGCAAAGTGGCTGGTTATAAAATCAACTCAAGCAAATCAGTAGCCTTCCTATACACAAAGGATAAGCAGGCCGAGAAAGAAATTAGGGAAATGCACCCTTCACAATAGCCACAAACAATATAAAGTATCTTGGTGTGACTCTAACCAAACAAGTGAAAGATTTATATGACAAAAACTTCAGGTCTCTGAAGAAGGAAATTGAAGAAGACCTCAGAAAATGGAAAAAGCTTCCATGCTCGTGGGTTGGCAGGATTAATATAGTTAAAATGGCAATCTTGCCAAAAGCAATATACAGATTCAACGCAATCCCCATCAAAATCCCAACTCAGTTCGTCATAGAGTTAGAAAGAGCAAGTCTCAAATTCATCTGGAGTACCAAAAAAACCAGGATAGCTGAAACTATCATCAACAGTAAAAGAACTGGGGGAATCAATATCCCTGACCTTAAGCAATACTACAGAGAACTAGTGTTAAAAACTGCATGGTATTGGTACAGTGACAGGGAGGCGGATCAATGGAATAGGATCGAAGATCCAGAATTGAACCCGCACATCTATGGCCAATTGATCTTCAACAAAGGAGCTGAAAACATCCAGTGGAAAAAAGATAGCCTTTTCAACAAATGGTGCTGACAAAACTGGAGGTCAACATGCAGAAGAATGAGAATTGATCCACTCTTATCTCCTTGCACTAAGCTCAACTCTAAGTGGATCAAGGACCTCCACATAAAACCAGACACACTAAAACTAATAGAAAAGAAACTGGGGAAGACCCGTGAGGGAATTGGCTCAAGGGGAAAATTCCTGAACAAAATACCAATTGCTTATGCTCTAAGAGCAAGAATAGACAAACGGGACCTCATAAAACTACAAAGTTTCTGAAAGGCAAAAGACACTGTCAAAAGGACAAATCGGCAACCAACTAATTGGGAAAAGATCTTCACCAACCCCACATCCGACAGAGGGCTATTATCCAATGTATACAAAGAAGTCAAGTAGTTAGACCCCAGAAAACCAAATAACCCTATCCAAAAGTGGGGTACAGAGCTAAACAAAGACTTTTCACCTGAAGAAATTCGGATGGCTGAGAGACACCTTAAAAAAGGTTCAACATCATTAGTCATTAGAGAAATGCAAATCAAAACAACCCTGAGATTTCACCTCATACCAGTCAGAATGGCTAAGATTAAAAACTCAGGAGACATCAGGTGTTGGCGAGGATGTGGAGAAAGAGGAACGCTCCTCCACTGCTGGTTGGACTGCAAGCTGGTACAACCACTCTGGAAATCAGTCTGGTGGTTCCCCAGAAAACTGGACATGATACTTCCGGAGGACCCAGCCATACCACTCCTGGGCATATACCCAGAAGATTCCCCAGCATGAAATAAGCATACATGCTCTACTATGTTAATAGCAGCTTTATTTATAATAGCCAGAAGCTGGAAAGAACCCAGATGTCCCTCAATGGAGGGATGGATACAAAAAAAATGTGGTATTATTCAGCCATTAGAAACAATGAATTCATGAAATTCTTAGACAAATGGATGGAGCTGCAGAACATCATACTAAGTGTGGTAACCCAGTCTCAATAGAATACCCATGGTATGCAGTCACTGATAAGTCGATATTAGCCTAGAATCTTGGAACACCAAAGATACAATTAGCATACCAAATGATGTCTGACAAGAGAAAGGAGTGGACACTGGTGCTGGGAAGGATCAAAGCATCAGTGTAGGGGAATACAAAAACAGTGAAGAGGGAAGGGGTGGAAGAGGGAGCAGGGGGAGGGAAAAGGGCATGTGGGACCTTTTGGGGGGGAACCAGATAAAGGGAAACAAACTTTAAATATAGAATATATCCAATAAAAAATACTGATATTAAAATAAAAAGAAAAGAAAAAAACCCCACTCAATTGATGCAAATCCCTAGGTCTGTTTCTTAACTTGCATGTTAGGTAAATTCTCTCCCACTGAGTTGTGTTCACATCATACCTTGTTGTAGCTTAATGATGGTTCCACTGGGAAGATCTTATTTATTTTATCTGACTTTGTTTAGTCTATGCTTTAGTTTAACTCATTTTAGTGAATGACATAGCATTTAGGGTATATATAAACTCAACATATACTTTTAAATACTGTAAAATTATGAGAGAATAACTATAGAATATGAGAAAAATCTTAAGGTCAATTTAAATTATACTTTTCAGTTTTCCTAATTATGCTTAAGTCATCTTTAAGATTCATAAAACTTTCCAAATCCAAACAGAACAAAAGGTTATAGGAATATTTTGTGTCAGTATACATAAAGATCATATGGCAAGTCTACCCAATTAGCTAATACTGCAGCAGATGAATTGTCAGCCATACTTATTCATTACTGAATCAGTCTGAAACATCAAAATTTGAGAACTCTTTTTGTTTAAACAGTCAACATGAAATAGCATTTAAATGTCAGAAAATGGTTTTCAACATGTTCTGCGTTGTTGTAAAATCTTTAAAGTTACAAAAATGTAAACAAAAAAAGAAGTCTTTAAGGTGAAAAAGGCAAAAAAGGCATAGTCAAGAATTTTACACACACACACACACACACACACACACATACACACACACACACACACACACACATATCTACACACACACTAGTTTTCTAAGAAACCGAAAGGAGGTAGAGGACTATCGTGGCTCATTTGAATTGTTTGTAAGTAGAACTTTCTCTTTATGTGTATGTGATCAATTTTAACTTAAGATATGGACACAAGTCTTTAGACGTCACCTAGATTTTTTTCACTGTATATGACCATGCCTAAGTATACTGCAAAAGTTTAATAAATAAGCTGCTGAATAATTACTTTTTATACTGTAAGCTACATAGCAGAAGCAACATTCAAATAGACCAAATTTCTTTTTTTTTCTTTTTTTTTTTAGTTATTTTTATTTTCTATATTCTATGTTTACATTTCAAAGGCTTTCCCCTTTCCCAGTTCCCACCCACCATAGTTCCCATAGTTCTTCTCCCCCCCAACTATTCCCCAATCATTCCCCCTCCCCCCTCGGTTTCTTTACTAAACTGGATGCAATCTTTACATGCCCAGGGTCCTCTCCTTTCTTCTTCTTGGGAATCATTTGACTTGCTATTTGTGTCTTGAGTATTTAGTGCTTCTGGGCTCATTAATATCCACTTATCAGTGATTGCATTTCATGTGCGTTCTTTTGTGATTGGGTTAGCTCACTCAGGATGATATTTTCCAGGTCTAACCATTTACCTACAAATTGCATGAATTCATTATTTTTAATTGCTGAGTAGTATTCCATTCTATAAATATACCACATTTTCTGTATCCATTCCTCCTTTGAGGGATATTTGGGCTCCTTCCAATTTCTGGCTATTATAAACAAGGCTGCTATAAACATAGTGGAGCATGTGTCTTTATTGCATGTAGGGGAATCCTCTGGGTATATGCCCAGGAGTGGTATGGCAGGGTCCTCTGGAAGTGACATGCCCAATTTTCTGAGGAACCGCCAAACTGATTTCCAGAGTGGTTTTACCATTTTGCAATCCCACCAACAGTGGAGGAGTGTTCCTCTTTCTCCACATCCTCGCCAGCACTTGTTGTCTCTTGAGTTTTTAATCTTAGCCATTCTGACTGGTGTGAGGTGGAATCTCAGGGTTGTTTTGATTTGCATTTCCCTGATGACTAATGATGTTGAACATCTCTTAAGGTGTTTCTCGGCCATCCGAATTTCTTCTGGTGAAAATTCTTTGTTTAGCTCTGTGCCCCATTTTTTGATAGGGTTATTTGTTTCTTTGCGGTCTAACTTCTTGAGTTCTTTGTATATATTGGATATTAGCCCTCTGTCGGATGTGGGGTTGGTAAAGATCTTTTCCCACTTTGTTGGTTGCCGTTTTGTCCTTCGGACAGTGTCCTTTGCTTTGCAGAAACTTTGTAATTTTATGAGGTCCCATTTGTCGATTTTTGATCTTAGTGCGTACGCTATTGGTGTTCTGTTTTAATTGCCCATCACACGTTAATCTGTTTTCCAGGTTAAGAGAAAGAATTACTCGCAGTCACAGAGTAGGAATCACATGTTATCAGGGGAAATATTGTCTCGGGATACAAACAGATAAGAATCATCTTCAGTGCACTACTCAATAGCAATGTCCTGAAAATGTGTAGTGTTTTGATGTACTAGATATTATCCTGTATTTCTTATAATTCCTGCTTAACTCATAAACACAGAAAACAGCATAAAGTGACATTCCATGGGTATGGCACTCTAGGCCTTTTGATATTTCCCCTAGAGAGTTAAGAAAGACAGTGTCACATGAAGGATGGTGTTACATTTGGTTCACACATGAACTGAATATTCCATATTGTATGCTATTCAATAATAATTTTACCTTAATTTTTAAAGCTACCAAAAACAGTTTAATATCTTGACATATCAAAAATAGCAATGGACATTCTTTTGCATTCAACATTATTCATCTAGTTTGCACATTCTAAACATATACAAATCTTGTTGCTCCTATATTTCCCAGAAAAGCCTCTAAAAGGACCATGAGCTTTTTAATTTAAAATATTGTCCTCTTCCAATGTTGAGGGAAGTAGATCAGATATGAGAAGTACAGCTAAGGAGGAAAGCTGATTAAAATATTTCAAATGCATTCAATGTAACATTGTTTTTTCCATTACAGCATGAAAGTGAGGTGATTTCCTTAGAGTGAGTGAAATAGGCTATTTCTAGGTAATGGCCTTAATATACTATATTTAACCCTCTGAAATGTGATTAGATTTTTTAAAAAAAAGAACTACAAAGCTCAGAAGCAGCAGGGTACTTACAAGTAACACTTAATATATATTGGAACAAAGAGGGAATGTGTAAAGTCAACTGTACTCCAGGGATACCCAGTGAATAAGACCAGACTTAGCTACCTGCCTCCTGATTTCTATGTGATGTGTTCTGGAAAAGGGACACCACATTGTGTTTTTTTAAGTTCAGCTGTAAGAAGATTCAATTAAAACATTATTTATTTATTTATTTATTTATTTACTTATTTATTTATTTATTTATAAAATTATTTTATTTATTTACATTTCAGCATTGTCCCTCTTCCTGGTCCTTTCTCCCACAGTTCCTTATCAGATGCATTCATCTTCCCCTTTGCTTCTAAGAGAGTGCTCCCCTTTCATCCCTCTCACCCTTTTTCCTTCTTCCCTGGAGCTTTAACTCTCATCAGGGTTAGGCACATCTTCTCCCACTGAGGCAAGACCAGGCAGTCCTCTGCTATATATGTGCCAGAGGCTAGGATCAGCCACTGCATGCCTGGTTGGTGGTTTATTCTCTGGAAGCTCCCAGGGGTTGGGGTTAGTTGAGACTGCTGGTTTTCTTATGTGGTTGTTCTCTCCTTCAGCTTCTTCAGTCCTTCCCCTAATTCAACCATAGGAGTACCTGTGTTCAGTCCAATGGTTGGATGTAAGTATCTATGTCTGAACATCAATTCCCCAAATGCATGGGCACCCACATTTGTAAAAGAAAATGTATGAAAGATCAATTGAGACTTTTTAAATTGAAGTTTGAAACAACCGTTTTCCAAATTGATTACCTTAAAACTAGAGTTTAAATGTATTTGGAGGAATTTGTTTTATATATATATATATATATATATATATATATATATATATATATATATATAGTATAGGCTTCTGTATTTGACACATATATTGAGAGTGAGTGATGATGATGATAATGAAGAATCTTCATGAGCACATTTATGATTTTGTCAGAGGAAAAGTTGAAGATCTAAAATTAGAAATAAAATACAATTCCAATAGTGAGAGATGATTTTGTGTTAGTATTTAATTTTGTTTCCTGAAAAATATCTGTGACGGAAAAAAAGGTGATCTATTCTGTGAAAGAGAGGAGGCAGAGGAAAAGCAAATAAAGAAAGATGAAAGGAAGGAACTGGAAGAGGAGGAGGGAAGAAGAAAGTAAGGAGCAGAAAGGTAGAGGAGCTGAAGGAAGAAGAGGATAGTTATGAAGAAGGAGGAGGAGGGAGAGGAAGAGAAAGAGGAGGAGGAAAAATAGGAGAAAGGAGATAAATGCATTTATAGATGGCTTTGAGAATCTGTTAGCTTTTAATAATTTGTTCATGATAATATCTCTGGCTTTTCTTTATTCCCTTATTTCTAGCTATTTTGTGAATCTAAGTACCACAATACTATCAGAGCGGAATTAAAAGTAGGAAAGAACAAAGATCAGAAGATATTGCATGTCCTTTATTTGTGTTTTGGAGGTAGCAAGAACTCACTAAGCTTTTAGTGATTGACTATGCTTGGAGGTCATATTCAGTATCAATCAGCAGCCAGAGAGCCTAAAATGCCTAAATAGTAGAACAATTCATACTTCCATGAATGGTAACTATTCTAGCCAGTTCTTGCTCAAACATTAATTTTAATAAGTCACCATATGGATACCAAAATTAGATCAATTTGTCTAACATTTTTTGAATAACTTGAAAACAGAGATAGTTGGTTTGTTTGTATGTTACAAAAATAGCAGAGTAATTGCTTTGGGACTGTGTCCTGTGGCATGTATTCATTAAATATTGTTCTTGATGTCAGCCCTAAGGTTATTTAAACCATTATTCATAAATATTCTTTTCCCAGCAAAAAAAATTCTGCATGATCTTACTTCTGACAAAAGAGAAAGAAGTACCACAGTAATTTACATCATTAATTTCTTCTGAAAATGGTTCAAATTGATATTCAGGATAAACTATTTCATTTACTATTTAGAAAGAATGAATATGTTTCACTCGAACAATTTTTTTCTAAACCATATAGCATCAAAAAGTCCTAGCTATTTTTTATTGCTTATTTTTTTACAAGTTTTTGTGGCTATACTTCCCCATCAAGGGAACTTTAAGACTACTGACTGTGTGATTTGTGTCTACAATCCAGTTTGTTTTCTCCAGGACTAAGAAATTTTACCCTTTCTTTAGGGGTATGTTTTCTTAAGAAAGGGAAATATTCATTAAAAAAATCATTTGGTAAACTAACCAGAAAGGCTCAGTTGATATTTAACAACCAAGTTTTGAGAAAGGGGCTCAGCAAATGTTTATCTAGACAGATCTACATTAAAATGACAAAGACTACTGTATCATGAGAAGAAATGTCAAACATAAAATCATGGATCACATCACTGCAAAACAGTGTTGAGTATATTTCGATCTTGATCTCCAATCTTGCTGCCAAATATTTATTTTAACTAATTTTCATTACATTACTATTAATGGATGGATAAAAGGTAGAAGAAAACACAAAATATAATTACATTACATTGTGTAAGTCACTTATGCTTTCTGTGGGTCTTTTCACTTGAAAATGCACATTCAGCACATTGGTTGTAATGATATCATCAATACTAATATTATACAATTCATTCCAGGCATATTCAACCCAAGAACTCAAACTCTAATATTATAACATTAGGGAAATACTGGAAATGTGTAATAAATTCTCAGTAACCGTACAATTAATAAAGGGCTCTCCTTCACTTTATTTTGAGAATTGCAAGCTCATAAGTGATGGAAGAAGTTAACATTAATAGGTTGGCAAGATCTGATTGTCAGAATTCCGGTTAATCACAAAGTTACATTTATCACATAACAAAAATGTAAGGAAATTACTTACTATTAATTACAGTTCTAAAAAAGTCAACTACCTTATGGGTAAAGCCATTGAATTAGCTCAAAAGTTCATTCATGCAGATTTGTGTTATAGAGTAATACTTTAGCTGTTTTGCCCTTTTTAAAGTGACAAGGCAAGCTTTAATGTTGTACAACCATGTTCTTCTTTGTAACAATTCTACTTGTGAATTTCTTGGACTTATTGATGTCTTATAAGACATCAATATCAATAGATCACATATATCTTTTAATGATTGAAGTATGTATAAAAATGAGAAATTTAGGAGCAAGAAATTCTACTATGTAGTTTTATTGAAGAGTAAAAATCACACACAGATTTTAAAACAATTAATTTTTTAATTTTATTATTCCTCATTATTATATTATGCTCTATCAGAAATTCACATTTACCTTTCGAGGACAATGTTTTACTTTGCATTTCATTCAGAAGTTGTGTTTCAAATAGTATTTAAGTCCAGATGTCCCCAGACTATCATTAATTTGTAATAGATTGTAACTAAAAATAAGATGTGGTAAGTCATATGTTTTCCAACTGAAGCAATTTTTAATAGGTGTTTCATTTCTTAGAGCTCGATGTCTGGTGAATTTTATTAAAGGATCATAATCATTATATTGGATCAACAAGAAATACTATCCATTTATAATGCATAGTTTAATACTTCAGAAAGTACATAAAATTAGTTAAATAAAGATTTACAGGAAGCAAACATATAATGTATAATTTAGTATATTTTGAGATTTATAGGGATAAATATTATATAACATGAGCTTCTAAAAAGACAAGTGATACTTCACTGAAAATAGAGTGGGTCAAAAGCTAAAGGTTAGAGTGTGTCTGTGAATGTGAGCATGTGTGTTGTTTGGGGTGCATGAGAGCGGGCAAAGGAACCAATGATTTTGCCATCTGCAGTGAAGGTGACACTGGCCTTTGTGCCCAGAAGTAGATAGATTTGTTGGTGTGGTTCATGTACTGCCTCTGACAGCTAAAGTAACAGTGTCTAAGAAAAGGAAAGAAGTAAATTATGTCATGATTGCTCATCTCCACAGTGTGGAGTCCCAGTCTCCTTGTCTAGGTACTACTAGACCTCTCTCTTCTGTCTCTCTGTCTCTCTCTCTGTCTCTCTCTCTTTCTCTCTCTGTATCTCTTTCTACACACACACACACACACATGCATACATACATACATACATACATACACACACACACACACACACACACACACACAAACACACACATTTTTTTTGTCCATATCAAGCATTGTTTCTTGAGCTATACAGTAAGTTTGTGGATCAGGATTTGACTGATCATATTTCTAGCTCATAGTAATTAAGTGTAGTTCTGATTGATATGAAGTGCTAACATCACTATTCTGCATCTTTCCACCTGTCCATTTCTCACATACCCTGTGGTCTGTGAAATGTGTTCCTATCAAGATGGTTTTTCTAAGAGAAATCCTGCTGTGGCTTAAAATTAAATCATATCTTTCTCAGAATTTTTGTTTATAAAATTCAGAAACTTAATTTTTTTGAGACTATGAGTACTTTGAGTAACTTCAAACAGTTATTGAATTTTAACTTCTGCACCCCTGCTTACAGCTAGGTAACTTACTTCAGTGATACACACAGTTCTGTTTAGAGAGAGGATTGATTTTATATGCTTAGTCTAAAACTATCCTGACAGTGATACATTTGTAAGTTATTTGTATTAATCAACATGAGGATTTCAGATTAGTGATGTTGTCAGAGAAATTAAATACATAAATAAAGCTTACTGTATATGTGGAACTAATACAGAGGATAGTTTTCCTTTACAAATATTTACAGAACCATAATACTTAATCTCAAGGAAAAGTGCCTGAAATTTACAAATAAAAGGTGATTTCTAAACTTTTTTCTTATTCATCTGAATTTCAAATAATTTAAATAACCATTTAAATTCATAAAGAAAAAACATGATGGATATTACATCTGAATATTAAATTCTAATCTTTATTTTTTTGAGAATGGAAACTGTGTGCTTTCCATGGAAGAATTTAGCCCTAATGTCATCAGCTATTTAATACTGTTGTGATAAAAGTTATTGACAATGGCACCATAATATCCTCTGGAGGGATTAAGTCCTCTAAAATAATAATCATGGTTATCATATGAGTTTTTAGTGGGCAAAAGGAAAAATGGTAAAAACAAACAAACAACAAAAAAACCCATTGCCTTAAGTTTTAGGTTGCTTATTATTTGAGGTAATAAAGTACTGGTTGGCAATTTATATGTTTATAGCAATCAATGGAGTGAGTTGCTCACAAAAAAGCTTTTTGGTGTATCTTGGTGATAAATCTAAGACAAAAAAATGCAAGAATGAAAGGAGAGCATTTCAAGGTACAAGGCTTAGGTATTCTGAGCCATAAGCTATTTCTCATTGCTCACCACATCCTGCTGAGAGATTGGTGGAGCCCGGGAACATTCATGAGGTCCGGAGCAAGAGAAAATCATTCCTAGCTGTTTATTGCTACTGAACTTAGGTTTCAGTTTTTTTCCAGGGGAACATTAAAGGAAGCTTTTACTCTGTATGATCTTTCAATTGCTGCCAGGGTTTAAACCCATCTTTAAAATATGTCTGGATTCTCAAGGTTTTTACATAAAATTTATAAAACTATTTAAGTCTTTTTCTCTGAGAATAAGTGTAGCTATGCTCCAAGATTCACACTCTTTAGTAAGAAAGAATGGGATCATTACAGATCTGCACACAAAAAGGCAGGTGACCCTTCTAATTACTTTAGAGTTCATAAATACGGGGATCTCTGTTTCTCTGTATATATTGACCAAGTAGTCATTCTTATTGATAACACAACTTCGTGGCGAAATTCCAAAGAAGCTGCCCACAAAAATCAATTCTGGCATTACAAAATTGCAGTTTACATACCTTCTTTTGTATTAATTTTTTCACAAACTGAAAGAAGGACATTTGTTGGTAATGTGTTTTCTATGTGAATGTTAAGACAAAATATGATTGTTTTTCACTTACACATAATACTAGATGAGTACCAGTGAAGAAGGCAAAAACTACCACACAGAAGAACCTCTAAATCTTGGAAGAGTAGGATCCAAGTGTCATGCTGGTTGTGTCAATGGATTCTTTATTATTTTGCTCAAATTATCCTACAGACTAATCATTTCCCATTGATTCTAATTCTTCCATGGGTAATTTCCATAAATTTTATAACCTAAGAATACTTCATAAATTTCATATGCTAGAAATTAATTTGTGTGGCTTATTAGTTAATTATAAAACCAAGATTGCATACATAAGGAATACTCTTTTGGGGGATCTATTTTTGAGAAGGTGGCAATCCAAAGATTATATAACTAATGACTCTAAAAGGAAGTTATCATTACACTATGCTGATAGACACATTAATAAAGTAGGAAAAATATGTAATTTTCATTTGGAGCAGCCATTAACATTTTATTTGTACTTTGTGAAATATTAAGTATTGAAGGCCTAAACCTCAGGACCACTGAATGTATACTGCCCATTAACTGTGTTGTATTAAAATAGTCAAGACAGGAATATATTTTAAACAATGTAATTACCTTAGTTCACTTTCACTGTAACAATAATGGTTATTTTGTATGTGGTTCCAATTATCAAAGAAATAATTTATACATGCTTTTTCAAAACAAAATGTTGTGAGGTCTTGGCCAAAAAATGAAGGTTAGATATTAACCTTTATGATGTATTTTTAATATCTACTATAAGGATACCACATGCAATAAACTGGATTGTAAAATCTACAACTAATACTGTGTGGGTATTGATCACCCAACAGCTTCTATGTTAGATGAGAGATATGAATGGCTGGACATTTTATAAGAAGGATGAAGGATTTTCAAACAGAATTTCCCAGTGAAACAGAAGAATTGTACACTGGAACTAATAGTCTAGATACTAGAATGAGGAAAGGTTTAATTCTAATAAATATGCTTCTCTTCATTTCACATGCTCTATCAAACAGCATCTTCCCTAATATATGGAACAATGGCTAAATTCTGAACCAGCAAAAGACACGCTCTAAATATCTATTTAAATTTTATTAAATTCAAATTGTGGCAGTGGCCAAAAGCTACTGATTTAAAGTTATTTCCAACTGGTTTGAGTAAATGAGCTCTAATGTAAAAAAAAAAAAATTGTTGTTGTTCAATCACTTAGCAAAAGATGTGGTTTTGTTTCAGTTCTCACCCCACCATAATAGTTGAACAGTGGTCCAAGTTCATGTACACTTTTCTGCATATTTCATGCAATGTTATCTGTCATGTGTTGTATGTATATTAATTTAGCACTAAGGTACAAAAAAACCAACCCCCTCATAAATATTCATGTGAAAAAAGTATACCTCTAGATTTTGAGAGGAGACATTCTCACACACATCAGCCCCTTTCATCATTTATCTCCATCAACTTGATTTGGATATGGTAACCATCTTTAGCTCTATATAAATCTGAGTGAAGACCCAACTGAGTTACACTCAGAAGGAGCACAAAGGTGTCTTTGGTGCATGTCAGTCTCCTCAAAATGAGAAAGTTTAGCGGCATCCGAAGTCAAGGACCTACACATTCAGGTGAGCTAACACAAGCCCACAGCCATTCTAGTATTTATGGTGGAAAGGGTTTTATGAGGCTATGGGAGACTGTCGCAAGTATCTTCCCATCTTTGGTTTATATAGGTTCATCTATTTGTCTCTTTTATTACAATAATCACTGCCTCATGTCAAGCATATTAGGCTACTATTAATTATCCTACTGCTTTTCTGAGTAGTTTTGACTGAGCTGAAAATTTTATGTATACTTAGAGTATACTAGAATAAAGCTCTAAAAGTTTATCATGAAATATTTTACAGTATTATTCTCACTATGGTGAGATTGGTTAAAAGACTAAGGAGGTATGTCTCTCAAACACTCTTTTTGTGACACTATTTTCAGGAAAAAAATTACTAGCCTAAAGTTATGTATGACTTTTGGTTCCTTCTCAATGAAACTCATTGTTATGATCAGAACCAAACGGTGAAGCTACTTTATTCGAGTACTTGTCTCTCACCAGAGACACAAGAGCAGACTCATAATTAGCAGAATCCCACTGGACTTGCTATCTGTGCTTCTGGCACATTGATAAAGCTGAGATGTGAATCAAGACCCCTCAAGGGCCTTTCCCCATAAGTTTCTTGTAGAAACTTGTGGTATCTAAGCAACAGCTCAACTGAGTGAGCCAGCAAGAGGCTTGCTCTGATGGTCACACTAGGAACCGTGCTAAAACAGTCTCAGCTTAGAGTTGCTCTGGTGTATTTACTAATGGCATTTCTACAGTGGATGCCATGTGTTAAAGAAACTCAGAGGCATTAACCCTGAAAATTGGGATTCCAGTGATGGCTGTATCTTCTGTCTTCAGAAGGACCCAGTGATTTGCTCTTCTGCTGTGTCAGCAAACTCCACAGTGCAGAATTTGGGCAATTTTCTTTTCATCCCTGAAGGGTTAAGGTAATTATTTTTCACAGCCACATTAACTCTTATGATTAATCTTTATGGGGTTTCATACCTATCTGAGTGATTTGGGGAGTATAGGTAGTTGCAGTAAGTGCACATTTATCAAGGAAGGATGCATACACACTTTTACTCAGTAGTAACTCACTGAAATGAGTTGTCAGTCAGTCTGCTCTCCACCTATCGATAAAGATGAAGAAAATCCTGATGGGATCAGAGAATGGTTCCTCTTAACAGACTAACTTTGATAGAATCTTGCTATTAAGGAAAAAAATCAGGTTTTCCGCTTGCCTGATCTCATATTTTGTTTTGTTTTTTTCTTCTTTTTTTAATCTTTAAATATGATCTGGATTCCTTGATAGATATCTGGTTTAGGCACATGATATCAGGTATGCCAAGTATAGTAATTCATATTTTTACTCCTTAAATTGTCAGCAAACATTTCTATTTTGACCTGAATTAGCTAGAACTTCCTATTTTCCCTCAAACTTTGTATTTTGTCATATTTTAGAGCTGAAAAAATTTACAAGTGAAACACTTTCTCCTTTCATCCCAGTCAAATAAGTTCTGTACAAGAAAAATTAAAGTCAAATAAATTCTGATCCTACGGTGAATGCCAAACCCCCAGGGACTATGGCCTTTGTGACGTTCATCTGTGAAATTTGAAATCCTAACATCTACTTTTGTACATTTGTTCCTCCTCTCTTGACTACATGAGAGCTGAGTTTACTTTAAGTGCAGTTTTGTGTCTTTCTCAAACATTTTGGAGTCTTCATTTAGAGTTAGAGATTACACTAATTCCTCAAGTATTTCTGATGGATGGCTAAGGAAAGAAACAATAAATAACAAGGCAACACTAACTAGACACACAATATGACAACCAATATTCAGGACAGCTAGGCTTGCTATCTTGCTTCCAAATCACTTCCCTCTTGTGTTTCCACACATACTCTTTATAGGATCAGAGGGGAACTACAGAAATATTGTTGCTAGCAGGGGACCTTTTAAAAAATTTTCTAACATCACTATGTTAAAAATAGCTATTCAACATAACAATCTTAATTTTAACACAAAATACTCATTTTCTATAATTTAAGTGAGCATATCCTATCACCCTCAGCGTTAATGATATATACTTATCTGTAAGTTGATATAGCACTATCCGTGGCTATACTTTCACACACACACACACACACACACACACACATACACACACACACACACATACACACACACATACACACACACACACACACACACACACACACACACACACTCAAGGTACAGGGCCCTTCTTAATGGAGTATTCTAATTTTACACCCCCTTAATTGTCACTGGGCTTTTTTACATAGGAAGTTAAGATGCCAGCTGTAGAGCTTACTTGACTTATTTTTGCCAAGACTGAAGAAGCCACAGGGCTTGCAGTGGGTCATCATATTCAAAAGACCGGCCGTATGTCCACCTAACCTTAAAGACAAATGTCATTGACACCCAGGCTCAAACTGGAGTGGAAAAATTTCCCAGTACCAAAACTTCTGCTAATGTCAGACACAAAGATTTTTTCTTATTTGGATGAATGTTCATATTATTGGATTCTATTTTTTTTGGTCAAACATAGATTTTCCCCCAGAGAAATTCAATAAATAAAGGACTTAACCACTGAATCAAGGAAGCAGAACTCCAGTTTTTAACCTTCTAGTAGGGGCTAGGCCCTACCAATGTTAAATTGTACTACAATTGGTCTTCCAGGAAGCAGGGGGCAAAAATGACCCCATGGCAGGTCCAGGGCAGACTGTCTTGCTGGTCATTGGTGGACTCAGTGTGTCATTGAATGAGGCTGGAGCTATAGCTGAATCCATAGCTGCTGGACCGTGACAACGGTGGCTGAGCCTCTTCACTCTGTTCTGGAGCATAGCTGGGAAATGTCTGTGCCCTGGACATCTTTGATGAACCAAACCCATGACCTGAAGAAGAGGAAAGGAAAGATGTACTAAGAAAAACATTCAGAAAAAACAAAACGACATCTTAGCAAAGAGTGCAAATAGCTCTAACAAAAGACTTCAAACCCAAACTTGTAAGGAAGTGGGAAAGAATCTAGATTTTGGTATCCTGACTCTTCTTTTACCCAATACTGGGAACTGAACCAAGGGTCAACGACATGATAGTCAAGTCCCCTTTCCTTTTTTTTTATTTTGAGACCGAGTCTTAGTAAGCTATAAAGGCAGACACTGAACATCTGATCCTCCTCCCTCCCACAGCTTCCCAGTTAACTTTGATTACAGTCCAAGCACCACATAAGGCCTGATTTCTTGATCTTTGATGATGTAAAAACATATTCAGACACCAGTATTTTCCCCACGTGTATTTTTTCTAGGATTCTGGGCATCTATAGAGCTAGGCTAAATTTTAGAACTCAACTTTCCTGTCTTCAACCTTTGAAATAAAGGCAGAAAAGTCTTTCCCTGAAAAGCTATTTCTGATGGAAAGCTTAATAATTTCTTTGTTTTCCTTTACACTCACTTTCTGCAACTCAAAGGTAATGAAATGCGTTCTTTAAAGCATCTGTGAACAGGCAAACTGAATTTTACCCTAGTCAATAACAGCCAATTATCAAAGAAGGTTTTATAATAATAGGTTAGGGGTTCTGGTTTTCCCAGGAACTTTGTGAATTCCCCCATAACTGATTGCATATATTGATTCACTAAAGTGATATGCTTCAATGGTCACTTAAATGCTTTAAGAGTTGAATATTTTAAAAAATATATCCCAAGAAAATTCTTCCCATGATTTTGATGGTTTAGCTGATACCTTATGATACAAAATTGTCTAATGCAAACTGAAGCACAGTGATTGCTTAACATTTGCCATGATATTTACAATGTGTAGAAAGAAGTGTACATATTAAGGCTTTAGAAAGCCTTTCCAGCAGTTGTCTTACCTCTTTTTATAACCAGTGATTATTCATTGTGCTTGAGGATGGTTTGTACCTGATGAAAAGGCTTAGAGAGACAGAAGAAAAATAGATACTATGCACTTCCTCTTCAGAGTTTATATTGTACTCAAGGGATGAAATAAATTTAATTTGATTTATATTTTAGCTGATCTCTTGAGTGTGGAATTTGGAGAATACTATTTGCTAACATCAAAACATTGGATTTCCACTGTCATACTTATCAGTGGCCCTGTCCTTTGCAATGTCATAGGCTCAAAGCCAGTTTCATTGCCACATACTTGACGACTCCAAAAATATCCTTGCTGTCTGGAAAGCTTGAGCTCCAAGGGAGAAAACTCACAGGAATTGTGTAATTAAAGGCTAATTAAAACTGGTAGAACTGCTTAAATGTTAAAAAAAAATCATGAGAGACAAATCTTGATTTCTAGCAAGAAATTGTTTTAACTTTGTTGTTGGCCTGATTCTCTTGATGACCATGGATGGGGGAAGACTACTGACTATTGCTGCAAATCTGAGAGGAGAGAGTGTGGGACATCCTTTCTGTCCCTCTCTGGGGTAGCTCTTCTATCAGGTACATTTGAGCTTTTTGAATTCTTTTTGCTTCTGCAATTCTTCCCTATGAATGAATCTATGCTGTGGTGTGATACACAAAGTTAATATTTTAGTAGTTACTAAAATAGTCTGAAAGTTAAATGTGAACACCTGAAAAGTCCTTTACTCACATTTCACCACTAATGTCTTCATGCTTTGGAAGAGGCATGTCATTACTCCTGCTCTTGTTCATCTGTCTCTTACTTTCCATTAGATACTTTGGCTTTTCCTATTGGTCTATATGCAGTCTCTTCATTAAATTATTTTACAATTTCAACTGCATGTTTCTACTTCTTATGAGGAATCAGATGATATAAAAAGGAAACATGAAAATGAAGCAGAGAAATGGGAAAAGGAGGGAGAAATCAGAGACTGAGGTGGGGGGAGGTCAATAAAGGCAATGTTAATGCAATGTTAGAGAGAGGCTTTGGAAAGGGTAAGAAGTTAAAGGAGTGCATAGAAATTAAGGGAATGTTAAAAATCAGGATCTCAGAAGTGGAAATACCAGGTATAATGGCTTTTGGTATTTTCTTTTTGGTACTTTTCTTTAGTGGATATTATTTTGCTATGAGATATTTGGTTTATTTATCTGAACTCAGATGATGATTACAGAAGCACTCAGCTTGTATTTTTGTTTTATTTAGCATGTATTATGGTATTAAATGTTAAGTCAATGAGCAAGCCATGTCAAATGTTGTAATCCAATAAAAGGATGTGATTCCATGGTAGTCTCTGTGGGTTTCACTGTCCTAGGGGGAAGATCACGCTGCCTGTTAGCTGTACGTGCATTAAACTCAACAACACATAAGAAGACATCTGAGACAGCAGTGTATCCTAAATGTTAGCTTTAGCAGTTAGAAGGCCTGTAAGAGGTAGCTTCTTGGCATGACATTGATGGTAAACTGATGTAGAAAAAATTATGGATGTGTGTGTGTGTGTGTGTGTGTGTGTGTGTGTGTGTATGTGTTCTGTCCCTTTATCTTACCATTGACTAATGAGAATATTGTCTAAGCTTAGGATGAGTAGTTAGGAGAGATATGTCTTTAACAAGTTCCTTCTAGATACTAGCTGCAAGATGAATGGGTAGGCTGTACCCATGCACCTGGATAGGAAAAGAAATAGTAAAAAAATATGGGCATTGCAGAGTTGGTTGGCTGAATGAACTCACCACAGCATCTTGTTGGTTGGCAGAGGAGGACTTTTTGCTGTTTAATACTTGAATGCTAGTCTTTTTTTTAAATTGGTTATATTCTATATTTACAATTCATTTCCCTTTTCTAGTTCCCCACCCCCAAGGGTCCCACATGCCCTTTTCCCTCCCCCTGCTCCCTCATCCGCCCTCTCCCACCTCACTGTTCTTGTACTCCCCCACAATGATGCTTTGAATGCTAGTCTTAAACGTTGGTGAAAGTTGAAATCACACTAGAGTTAGACAGCCAGCTCTGCTACATCTCAATAATTAACCATCAGAGATTTATTATGCATTGAAATGCCAACATGAATTGCCAAGTTTTTTCTTAAATTCTATTTGAATTGTATTCAGTTTTTAATACTTGCAATTTAAACTAGCATTCTTAGAGAGCTTCTGAGTTTCTTTTGGAGATTGAGGATGTAATTTTATGACCTTGAATAAACTTTGGGATTTATCAAGGATCAGGTTCAGCTTATTTGATCCATTGGGGAAAATGATAATTGGTTTAGTCTACATAAAGAATGATTAAAAAGAAAATTATAAAAACCTCTGCTCATTGAGTACAAATTTCATGGTGATATTGTGCCAATTACCAACAACCAAACAAATACACAAAACGAACCAATTTGGGAGGAAGAGATTATGTATCATGTGTCATTCTGACAGGATTGATGAATACCCATACTGATGGTAAAATAATTATTTCCTAAATATCTTTGGAGGTGCTTTGTAAGGTAGTCAGTATGTTAAATAAATATGATCTCTCATCAATGTGACGAGACCTCATCCAGTTCATCTGTATAAAGCAAAAGGAAGGATGAAGGTAACTTCTCTTTTTAAGCTGAGGTGCTTTTCTGGCTTTGGATACAGAATTCTTGATTCACAAACTTTCAATTTTTTTTAGGAATTATGTTATTGGTTTCTATGAGTCTCCAGCTTACAGATTCCAGGTTCAGGAATTTGCCTCTTAATCAAACAACCCAATTCCTAATAAACCTGTGCAGAGTGAGGTGGAATTCTGAGTCCAAGGTCAGCCTGGTCTACAGAGTGAGCTCCTAGATATCCAAGGTTCCACAATGAAACCCTGTCTCAGAGAACTAAAACCAACCAGCCAACCAACCAACCAACCAACCAACCAACCAAACAAACAAACAAACAAACAAAACCAACCACACAAAATACGCTTAGGCTTCTTAGGCCAGTTGCTTTTTTACCTAAAGTATCAAAATGCCTCTCACTAATTTACACCCCTTCCACCAGGGTATGAAAGTACTTTTCTAAACTTCAAGTATGAGAACTTACATACATCATCTCAATGGTGTTTAGAGTTTTTTCTTTAAAATATTTAAATGTGTGTGTGTGTGTGTGTGTGTGTGTGTGTATCTGTGTGAGTGTCCCAAGTGTGTGAGAGTGAGTGTTATGGAGGACAGAGAAGATTCAGATACCCAGAGGCTGGAGATACAGGACCTTATGAGTCACTCAGCTTGTGCACTGTGAACTGACTTCAGGGCCCTTGGAAGAACACCAAATGCTTATAACTGCTGAGCCATTTCTGTAGCTCCATCATTGATGTTCTGTTAATTTTCTTTTGTCACACAAAGTGCCTAAAGCTAGATTTTAAAAAAAAAGTCAGGTCTGTTTTTAAGTTTCCTAGGTTTTGGACAGGAGACTGGTATAGCTGTCCCCTGAGAGGCCCTCCTAGAGTCTGACCAATACAGATGCAGATACTCCCACCCAGCCATCAGACTAGCACAAGGACCCCCCACCCCCAAAGGAAGAGTTAAGGGAAGGACTGAAAGAACTGAAGGCGATTGTAACCCCATAGGAAGAACAACAATATCAACTAGCTGGACCTCCCTCTACCCCCAAAAGCTCCCAGGGACTAAATCACCAACCACAGTACACATGGAGGGACCCATACCTCTAGCTGCATATGTAGCAGAGGATTACCTTATCTGGCATCAATGGGAGGGGAAGCTCTTAGTCCTGTGGAGGCTTGATGCCCCAGCATAGGGAAATGCTAGGGTGCTGAGGCAGGATGAGGTAGGTGGTGTTGGGGAACGTCCTTACAGAGGCAGGGGAAGGGGTATGGGATAGGGTTTTTTGGAGGGGAAACTGGAAGGGGTACAACATGTGAAATGTAAATAAATAAAATAACTAATAAAATATATTCTCCTCTTTATAAGAATATTAAAGTATATCCTTTACCTTTTTTCCAATATTTGTATAAATTTTCTCTCTTTATCTCTTTAACTGATGAGAGATTTACATTGGTTAATGCTCTACATTAAATATGTCTTATTGTGTAGTATTCAGTGGCATGTGCTTGAAAGACTGCTTGGTTTGAATGTGCCCAATGTTTCCTAACTACCCAGTCCTTTGAGTTTCTCAGAATTGGGATAGTGTTCATAATAGCTCCTTAAATAGAATATGTTGTAAGCTAACATGTTGTGCAGTCTAATAGCTAATTCCCATGTGCTAATACACAAAGAGCAGAGCCAATAAGTGTACTGGCTCTTCTTCCCTCTTTTAAACGCATTAAGTATAGTTTGTGCAGCCCATATATGGTTGACTGTGTGGCTTTTACTTGAAAACCATCAACCCATTAGGAGTTTCACTTGGATTCTCCTTCTCCCAGAAGCTACTAATTAAATTGCCAATAGCTTCTTAGAGCAAGAACTTGTGCCTGTCTTCCTTCCCGTGTTGAAATTTTGTTTGTCCCAAGTCTGCACAATTGTGCATTCTTATGCAACTGCTATGGGTTCCTATATACAAATGCTCTGCTGTGTACAGAAAACACTACTTTTTTTCCAGTGCCTATGGCTCCTACAATCTCTCTTGTTTTCCACAATGGTTCTTTGGATCTTGGGGAGAGAACGTATGATATAGGAGTTCCAGTACAGATGAGCATTCTGCAATTTCTTATTCTCTACATGTTAACTAGTTGTGGGTCACTGTATGAATTACAATCTATTGCAAAAAAGAAGCTTCTCTGATTGAGGGCTGAACTAATCAATGGGTAAAGTGATATGTTATTAGGAGTTGGTTAAATACTAAACTCATTTACGTGAGTTTTAGTAATAGGTTCTTCATTAGGGCTGAGAATCTTGTTTACAAGTTCTTGGTCCCAATAATGGTGCCAGATGTGGGTTATGCCTTGTGGCATGCACCACAAATTGAAACAGAAAGTGGTTGATTACTTATATGATAGTCACAACCTGTTCCACCAGTGGACATGTCTTGCCAGACTAGTCACAGATACAGCTCATAGTGTTTTAAATATTTTTGAGAATTACTCTCTCTTTCATCCTTTTACTTTTCCTAAACATCAGTTGTTTAAATATTTGAATATTTTATTTACAATATTAGAATCTGGTTTCACATTTTATTTTTGTTGCCTGAATTTGTTGTGGGTTTTTAATTTATTTAAACTTTACTTCCAAATCTAAAAGAATTACAGTTAAATTGTACCACTCTAGTTTAAACTTGTAATGATCTCATCTTCCTTCTTTCCTTTTTCATGTCTTTAATGTACAAGCATAAAGAAATATAATATTTATTGATATTAGTAATGGTGCTGTTATCTTTGAATTTATGGAATTTGTCTCACAGGTAAATATCTGAATATTCTTTTTTAATCTTTAAAAATTTTATAAAATATTAAATGCATAATGTTTAGTTTTATGTAGCACTCAGTTCACAATTAGACTGGAATTTTAAAAACATTAAGATACTGACAAATCAACATAATATAGTTTTAATATTATTAAAGATGATCTAATTTATTAAAATAGAATTACACTTTAATAGTCATTTAATAACATTTTTCATAACAAAATAGCTTTACAAATTTTATGGTTGAAGTAACATCTATTTATTCTTGTTGCTTGGAATTAATTTGTCTTGTGTTCTAATTCTTATAATTGCCTACCAGGATATTAATTTTCTACAACTGTGATTGCTTTATGAAAGCTAGCTTAACTCTTTACTATTAGCAGACAAAAATCCATTTGAATAATTATAGGCTTTACAAACAGTCTATGGCAGCCAATAAAATGATGAATGTTAAAAAGGAATAATTTAAGTTGAAACAACATGAGTATAGAACACAATGAAAAAGGAAAAGCAAGTAACCTGCAAAAAAAAATTCAAGTGGTTTCAAAAGATTATTCTATCATTTTCAAAGGGTTTTTTTCTTATAAAACTTAAATACAGTAAGTTCTTATAAAACTTAAATACAGTAAGTCCATGCGCATTATGGACAAGAAAATTCATATCAGCTAATGATTCTCAGAATTGTAATTAATAAGTAATGAGAATAAGTAATGAGAGATGCTGCTTGCTGCAATACTTATCTTAAATTATGTAGGTAAACATCTTTTTCTGAGATGGAGACATCTCATGCACTATCCACTTAGATTTGATTTATGACAGCAATACTATCCCCAGACCTGTCAAATGTCAAATAAATTTTTACAAGGATGGAATTCCAAAAAGTCATTCTAAATGTAGTGTCAGGATGCTGTGTTTCAAATAATAGTTCAGATTTTCAAACAATGCAGTACATTCTGTCTCAGACTGAAAATAAAGTTCCCATATAACCTAAAGTCTTTAAGTACAAGCTCTGCAGCAAAATTTACATAACATGATGAGCCTGGATTATTCACCTCACTGATTCTAGAAGTGTGATATATAATTATTAAAATAATTATCAGAGGAAAAGCTTGGTTAGGACATATGTTTCAATAACTTATGAGATTGATTTTTTTCTGAGACTCAGGAAATACTGTAATAAACACAAAACAAAATTTTACAAATATTTAACATAGACATTGCATTTTAAAAATATACTATTTATCAGTTTGATTGTGTGCATGTATATGTTACAAAGTACAATTGCATAGAGCAAGCATCAGGAAAATTAATATGATTTTGAAAATATGTTAAAGAGTTAAATTTGCATAGTAGAGATGGTAACTATTTTATGTAAACTATACGGTAATCTAAAACATTTGTAGAATAACCTGAATTATTTGTATACTACTTAAATATAAATGTTTCCTCCTAAGAACTCTTTCTATTTTTATTTCCATTCCACGATTCCAGGCATCCTATCCATAAGGGTTTTAAATATCTTTTTTTAACTGTATAAGTCATGATTATTTATTAGAACATAATCAATTAATTAACCATTGTGATTCATAGTTATACTAATTATACTCCTGAGACCAGATATGGATATGATACAGTAAATTCATGGCCTATCTGGGCTACATGATAACCTGTCTCAAAAAAAGGGCAGAATTTAAAAACATATATTTATATGTCAGAGTTAATGGGTAATCTGCACTATTGTGAATTTTAGACAGAACATGTACTTTGGTTCCAAGTTGGATTAGCAATAAAAATAAGATGGTAAAACACTATCTATTTTTTTAAAGAACTTTAACAGAAACTCTATGCAAAATACAGGAAAATGACACAGAACATAATTTGAGATGCTATAGACTTGATTTTGCTTCCTGATATTGTAACTACATCTTTAGCTTATGTGCCTCAAAAATTGTGATGGTAGAGATTACATACACATAATGCAAAACATGATATAGTTCATGAATATATTTCATTATTTTCTTGTATCTTTGATTTACTTTGGATACAAGTTTTTCTAAGGAACACAGAAAAGATGCAAAGATGCTATGGGAGACTGGGCAAGGTTATCAGTTGCAGCTCATACTGCCATATTATTCTTTTATTACCTACTCGCAAAGAAGAGGTTTTTGAAATGAAGGAAATATTTAGTTTGGCATTTATCAGTGTAATAGTAACACGTGGCTCAACAAGAACTTGGCAAATGCCAAGAAAGTGTATATCACAGATGTATCTGTCACTCTTCTCCTCTGTGTGCCCATTCTTCCACACTCACTGATGAAGCGTATAAATTACACATTAACCCTGCAGCTCCTGTCTCATGCCTGGGGGACATCTGTCTCCTGGTCTTTTCATCATCTCTTGTCATGCTGTCAGTCACTGAGTCCTGTGATGTCTACCTTCTTAGCACCTCGTTGATCCATACAGTTTCTTCATGTTGTCTCCACCTTGATTTTATCATCTGGCTTATTCTATTATTTAAAGAACCCAATTGCTTTTCTTATCAAGCTGACCACATAACCAATGTATTTTTTTGCCAAAGTAACTTCTATTCCTGTATTTCTTTTGGGAAAATGAAATCTCCCTAACATAGTATTTAAGGTTCTTAATACAGTCTGAAACATAATTTTGTAACTTTGGGGATTACAAAATTTTTACCCATTAATTCTACTTCTCCAGAAAAATCTGTGTTAAAGTATTGTATTTGCTGTGGAAGTAATGGCTTTCATTAAGTCTGTCTGGTCTCTTTTCTAAGAAAATTGTTACTTCAATCTATTCTGTCATATATTTTTATCAACATGTACTTAGTATATGTGTGTGTTGTGTATATACTTATGTGTGTATATGTATATGTATGTGTGTATGTTTTGTATGTGTGTTCTGTGTGTGTATACATGTGTATGTGTATATCTGTGTATATATTGATGTTGTGTATATATGTATATGTGTGTGTGTGTGTGTTTGTGTGTGTGTGTGAGAGAGGGGAGAGAGAGAGAGAGAGAGAGAGAGAGAGAGAGAGAGAGAGAGAGAGAGAGTAGCTTCTCCATTCTTTGGCTAAGATGGAATGCAAAACACAATCTTTTAGAAAGACTGAATCTCTAGCCTCAGTGAGAATCCACACACACCTTCCTGCATTCTTTTAGCATCTGGTACAAACCTCATCTTTTATCTCTCATGTATCTTCTCCTTTAAGCTGGTAAAAAGGAAACTTACTTATCTTTATGTCTTCTCAGCCTTGTAAAAATGCCAGGCACATGGTACTCAATATATATTAATAACTAAAACCATGAAAAATGCATGTGACTGCTCAGTCCTGTGAGCACAGAAGAATGGAACATGCAGGGATTGAAGCAGACACACATCTTGCTTTGGATACCTCTGATCACAAAAAATTACATGTTGAATCAAAGCAATTAAATGATGTGACCTGGTCCTGACTAATGGAGGAATAACAATCTTTTTTAAAATGAAAACTTAAATCATGACACAAAGCTAAGTGGGATTGTCTAATATGAATGATAAGTACAAATATTGTTACAGTCAAAACAGAAGTGAAGATATTCTAAAGAGACACTTGTGGTCTTCCCTTGGCTATTAGACTGTAGAAACAATGGTATTCAAGGAAATAAAACTTCTCTAGTTTCTTATGTTTCTATTGGTATAATAAAACACTATGATAAAAATTATTTTGGGAAGAAATGCATTTCCTTCACCTTTCAACTCTCATGCCAAACTCTACCACTGAGAGAATTCAAGAGTAGAAACCTGGAGGCAGACACTGATTTAGGTATTATGAAAGCATCCTGCTTATTAGCTTGCTCTTTATATCTTGCTCAATTTACTTTCTTATAGAACTCTGTGCCATCAATCCAAGAGTGGCAATGCCAACAGTGATTTGGGCCTTTCCATACCAATCAGTAATCAAGAAAATGCATAACAGGCTTGGCCAATCTTGTGGATACATTTTATCAACCAAGGTTCCTTTCCTCTATTCAATGACTCTAGCTTGTGTCAGAGTGACATATAACTAACCTGGACTCTTAGGAAGTTCATTCTGGAAAAAGGAAAACACAGTGTGAAGCCTGGTGTCAGCTAGAGGAAGAACTCAACTTATCTGGCCACTGTTCAGGGTAAACTTGAGTCTACACAATGATGAAACAGTGATGGACAAGACACACCTCCTGGCCTCTATTTAAACCTAAACCTTAGTTAAGGTCCCATACATGTACAAGAGTGGACCTCCTTAGATGTTCCTTTTCCTAATTCAGTCAAATTGAATAAATTTACTTACTTCACTTTTCATCATTACCTCTCTTTTTTTTATTGGCTTGTCAAGGACAGGTGCCTGAGCCTAGTCTACTATAGCTGACAGGGCACAGGCTTTGGCCCTAGCGACTCTGATAACAATATGGAAATGTATATGACTGTTTCAGGCTTCTTATAATGAATTCTCCAGCGATGCTAGGAATTTGAAATTTATTTGATGAGAAAATGAGAAAACAAGACCCTTGCTGTTGTAGCTTGTTCATCAATAGCTCTGTAGGTATTTTGCATCTTTGCATGTTTTCTGAGCAGGGACACGTTTTCTAGTTTATCTTTTCAAAGGTATTTGTAGAACTCAAAGATTTAGATTTTTTTCTTACAGTACAAGAAAAACAATGTCTCCTGGAGACTCATATGAAGTTAGATATAAAACGTAGAGATGCCCCAAACTTTGGGTTACATATCTGTAACATATTTCACTTCCTGAAAAGATCACCTGATCACTTCTTATGTTAGTCACTGTTAAGAAACAGAGCTTTGAAAACCATCAAAGATAATGATGAGAAATGAGCATAACTATTAGTATGTAACAATACTGCTAGTAGTAAATGACTAGTAGATAGCTGGATGTCTTTACACTACATGTCTCAGAGATTCTACTAGCAGTTATGAAATAGTGGGAAGTTTAATTCCAACTTCATATGTAGAGTATAATCTCAGAGATTTTCACTGATAACAATAAATCACACTATTATTTTAACCCTAAAGAAAGCACTGTCAAAATTTTGGTAGATTTTACATTTACCATTTTGTAAGGCTGTGTAAGGTTGCATTTAAATCCTCCCTGTATCTGAAATAAGTACCACAATGAGGTAATTTATACAGCAGTGACATATTGAACAGCTTCATACAGTGAAATGAATCACTAACTCCATGATACAAGATACAATGAATGAATAAGGACAACGTTTTTTGCCCCAGAAAAGAAAAAAACGAGGTAAGTGTTATCCTTATCACTTAAATCTACAGGATTGAAATAGACTATTAATTTCAAGTCATTTCCAATACATACAGCTCAGGCACCTCAGAAAAGTTGTTTAAATTATCTTTTAGAAAGCAAATAGATTTTGTTGCTGTTATTGGCATTGTTTTGTTGGAGAGAATATTTTTTCTTTAGATGATTTTTTTTAAAGAATAGCATGCTATCAATGAAAAGATAAATCAAGAAAAATCAGGGTGCTCATTTGATTTTTCACAAGGAAGAAAGAAAAAATTATTTTAGTAGTAACACAAAGCAGAGAAAATGAATGATTACTATGGTTTTTAGAACCAAGCTTTTATCCTTTCAAAACCATTGTTAAAAAAGGCAAAGCACGTTTTCGTTCTGAATTTGATAAATTGTTCTCGGAAATGTGCAGCTCCCCTCAGTTTATATGATTGCTCTATTACAATACAGCCCTTTGAAAGGTGGAAAATAAAGTAATTGGAGGGTAAGTAGCCTACAAGCCGGGATGGTTAACATTTAAAGGACAACTCACTGCTGAATAGATCTCCTATTAAAGACGTATTGCTGAGATAAGTTTCTTCTCTGCAGTGTACTGACAATTGAGCTGGAAGGACACAGACACCAAGTGCTTTGGATGTGCAATGTTTTAGGATGTTCCATGGAGAGCAGATACGTGTGGTTACCCAAAAAAGTGGATGAAGAGGGTTGGAGCAACAAGTAAAGAGTCACATCTGCTTGACTCATAATGTTCAATCTCCTGCCTTACCTCCCAGTTCCAGATTATCACTAAATGCTATGACTGATTTCCACAGCATGGCAAGCTTTGCTTTTATTCATGCAAAGATTGATGATATGCTTAAGTGACTTATGTTTCTGTCATTCTGAAATTTAGAAACATTTGAATGATTTCACTAGTTTGTTTAGTAAAAATGGGTTTCAATGATGTCCACACAGTACATCTTTAAGGTTATTGTTTAAAATGATATACTATATCTAGGCATTCTGCCTCTTGCTTCTCAACAACATGACTCTTCTAAAAAGATTCACATAAAGTCTGTATAAATATATAATTCCATGCAGGAGAAATGAAGTCTGTAGCTTTGCAAATCTGTGTAGCTGCAGCTTGAAAGCTTGTAAGTTTGTTCATTCAGGTTCCTGGGATTTGGTGTTTTCATGTAGACATTAGTACAGTAAACTAGTGGGTTCTTAAGAGTGGCCTGATTCCATCCTTCCTGTCTGTCTATTGTATGAATACAAATCTGTACCTGCCTGAAGGATTTCCAGTAACCTACTCCTGTGTTTGCATGTGTCTGTATATGACTGTGCTTAACAAAGAGTTTTGCTTTGTTTTGAACAGCACAGAGAGCACCCACAGAGAAGGAATGAAATATACTTTATGGAACTATTTAATAGTTTTATAAGAGATTAAGTATCTGACTCCAACTGATCCCATTTGACCCAGAAAACAGTTTATCAAATGATTTCCATATTTTGTGTCCAATATTTATGGTGGATATTCCTTTTGTAAGACTGCTTTCAGCTTCTATTTGCTGATATTTTAGCCAACAGTCATCAGAATATACATGCATTGTTCACTCTTAAATGACACTAAGGGAAACAGTTTTAATTCCTTTCCTCAATATGACAGTGACATATTATTGGTGACTTGGAGTGAATCACTAATGTGTTAAAAGTGTGTAAAGTATGATTCACATTAATATGTTCCATCCATTGTCTATCTTGAACTCCATGCTTTGTCTTCATGGTCAAAAATGGGTACTAGGACTTGAAGATGTTTAAAACCAATAAATTGTGTGTATGCGTCAAAAAATAAAAGAGTGGCCTGATTTATTATTTACTATAGCTAAGGTAAATGAATACCTAAACTTCCATTAACAGTTGAATTTATAGCAAAAATGAAAATATGTGTGTGTGTATGTGTGTGTGTGTATGTGTGTGTGTAAAATGAATTTATGTAGTAGAATACAATCCTGCTTTATACTAAAAGGGAACCAACAATTTGCTAAAGAAGTGATGCCCTGCAGTATATAATATTCCTAAAACTTTCTGCTATACTGGCTTTTCAGTTATGAAAATGAACTAAGTTCTATAGTTGTGGTGTAGAACTCGGTGCCTGTTTGAAAATACATGTGCATACAAAAAGATGTGTCAGGAAAATGGGTATTATATTAGCGCTGTTACAGTTATTAAACACAGATAAAGGTTGGAGAAATGACTTCATAGATATAACCCTTAATGAACAACTATAAAGACCTGAGTTTGAATCACAAGAACTCATATAAAAACTAGACACAGTGGCAGGTGTCTGTAATTAGAGTGCTCATATACTAAGATAAGAGGTAAATTCAAGTGCATTACTAGAACTATCATATGCTGTGGTTAACAACAAAGAGATCTTGTCTCAAAAAATGTAGATTGAAAGGACCTATGGTCCTCTAACCACCACACATGTAGGGTAGCACTTGTACACACACACACACACACACACACACACACACACACCCCACATACCTCTGATTCTGCACATGCCACACTCTCCCATACACATGGAGCATTCCACAAAATCTCTGTGCTAGAAAATGACATTACCTAATACTCAAGCACTTTTTGTTTTAAATAAATGTTTTTGCTATCAGTGATGATAATAACATAAAATAAAAAGTCATTTATATGTATGTAAAAATTGACTCTTATTATGTCTTTATAACTGTTATTTAACTGAAAACTTTGCAAGATCAAGCTAGATGAAAACTGTTATGCAGATGTTTCTGGTGCCCATTGGTACCTATGTATCTATGAGAGGATATACCAGCTGGCAATGCCTATCTTTGGTTCTTCCTTTTTCTTTCTTTCCTAGTTAGTAGTCAGGTTCTTTAACATGCTGGTTTCAAGATGGTTCCTGTGCTCTCCTTGTTGCCTGGTAGCCTTTAACCACATAATGAAGCATTACTTGTAGAGACAGTCCTTTGTTATATTAACATTACAAACTATAGGCCCCAATTATCAGTCAAACATCAAAATGGGCATTGCTCTGAAGACATTTTTATAGATGATGAAAGTAATAATTGAAAGATTGTGTGCTACAATCTGAGTGCCTGAGATTTCATTAGCTGAAATGACTCAGGAGCAGCATTGAATAGTCTCGGAAGGAAGACATTCTGCCAATGGACAGCAGTTCAGTCTTGCTACAGTATCTCATATGTTAACCTGACAATTGTTGACATAGTGCCCATTTCCACCCTAATGTGAGCTGACTCATTGCAATAAGTCTCTTCATACCTATATTCTACTTGTCCTGCATCTTCTAATTCATTATAGAGCATACAGTGTTCTAGAGATGTCCTTGGATACAGTGGAGTTTCATTTGTAAAAGATACACAAATTGTAGAGTTCTGGGACCACCAAATGCAATACAACTCTGCCCAGTTTGAGGGCCACTCTGTCTTTGTGAGCATCAGGATTCATATGGTTTTGAGGCACTTGGAATTCATGGATTTTGAAGTCAAGGGAAGTGTTCAGTTTGGGCATTCACAGTGGCAGGCAGCGTATGTATTTGTTTGGTTCTGAGTTTCCAAGACTTTTTCTGAATTTCACTGAAGTTTTATTTTATTTTATTTTATTTTATTTTATTTTATTTTATTTTATTTTATTTTATTTTATTTTATTTTAGTTGAAGGGGAAGATTGTTATTTCTTCTGAGATGCCAATGTAGGCAGCAAACTGACTGCAGAATGCTTATTTTGCATCTAGTATGTGGGATCCTGGTATGAAGTCAACTGTTAGGAGACTGCTCTGAACTGAATTGTGGCCTTCTCAATATTTCTATTGAACTTATACCCTCCACATATGATTATTGAGATGTATGGTTGGTTTCTTTCTTCTATGATTTGCTTCTCTCCTATGCAAATGTGAAGACAAGTGTATGTTACAAAGCACTTGGGGAGGTCAAAGCACAATTTGCTGCAGTCAGCCCTAGTCTTCTACCATGAAATTTTCAGGGATAGAACTCTGGTCATCAGGCTTGGGGTCAAGTGCCTTTACCTACTGATCCATCTCAGCAATCATTAATTGAAATAGAGCAATGCGGGGTAAACAGAGGTTTTGGAGGAAGGAAAAGGAAAGGGGAAATGAATAATGTAATTGTATTTTAATATCAAAAACTCCAGTGATGATAATACAGTTGATGACTAAGGCCTAAAAGGATGACACTTCTCACACAACATTTACGCTTGTAAGTGTCCTATGCATGTTAGCCAGTGAAACTCATTAGAACAGTATAAAATACATTCTTTCTTGTCACAAAGTGTCTCTCATCAAAAATCTGTTTAAAGTCCCTGTAGTTAATTCATTACTTTGCTTATAGAAAATTTAGAAGTTCACCATGTGTAGTTCCTGGTATTTAGAAGAGAGATAAACACATCACCCAAGAGATATTAGAGAATGGATCCTTTTGGCAGAGGGGAATGCAAGACCATCTGCTATGCTTCCAGGGTTCAGAGGATCAGGAAATTTGGAAATGAGCCTGGTAAAGCCTCAGGCCTTTCTTGTCTGTGATTTGACACTGTACAAATTGATAGAAATTGGGTTGGAGAAGGCTTCCTAATAGATTAATGAGCCTGTTTTAATGTTTTAAAAGATGCAGCAATATAGGGGTTGAATGAAGATGATTCTCTGTACCTGTGTATTTGGCTCATCTCCTTTCTTTTAAGTCATAATGGTTTATTTTCAGAAAAATATATTTATGTCCATACAAATTAGTATTTTCATAAACCTTAGAAGATAATAAGCATAGAATGCAAAAATAGAACTATAATTATGTTCATGTAAGTTTATTAACCAAGAAACAAAGCAAAACAAAATAATAGTCAAATACTATTATGCTTTTCTGTGTTCTATCTTCTATCTATCTATCTATCTATCTATCTATCTATCTATCTTCATCATCATCATCATCATCATCATCATCTATCATCTGTCATCTGTCTCTATCTGTCATCATCTATCGCTATATATTATCTATTATCTTTCACCTATCTCTTATCATTAATCTATCATCTGTCATATTCTAGCATCTACTATCTATCAACTTTCTATGGTTTATGTAATCTTTGAAATTTCAATTTTAGAGTCATCAACTGAAAAAATAATAAATATTTCATTTTGAGTTTAACATAACAAACATTTATAAAGAAGAACATGTTTAGTATCAGGCTTTCTATCACCTGTCATTTTGTTCTCTTGTATTTAAATTGTTCATTCCTGCAGTCATGTTCTTTTCTTAAGCATGACCTTGTATACAGAATGATTGTGTAGCACTAAGCATATCAACACTACAGATGTGTCATGCTTTATTTGCAGTTCCAGGTAATTGCTTTACCTTAGTTTGTATCAGGTCTCTGTCATATATCATTGCTTCTTATTTTGTTTTCTCTGTTGGGGTTTCAACTGACACAAAGGATACAAGATTGATGAAGCAAGTGATATTGTGCAGAACATGGGGGAGTGATGTAAAGTTCTCCTTGTTCATTCTCATCCTGGCTCACTGAAATGTCTAGCTTCCTGTGTGCTTTCACTTGAGCAGCCATACTTCTCAAGCTTGGGTTACCAGTTCACCTCCTTCCTCTCTTCTTCAAGAGCTGCCAAAACCTTTGTTACACTTTCCCCTGGAATCATCCATTCTGTGCATGGAGTTACTGCATTTGAATCTTTGTTCTGGTGGCATGAAATAGGGTAGGATAGGGCAGTTCATTTTCCCTTTCATTATCATGAATGTTGCATTTGACTAAATTGACTTCATAAAAAATTAGAAATATGAATTACCTTTCTCTGTAAATCCAGGAAATCTCAGATTCCTTTGGACTTTGATGTTCTATAATTGTGTTAATGTTATTCGCAGAACTGGAGAACATAAGGCTGAGTTGTCTGTAATTCAGGCACATAGTAGAATCATCCAGAAAATTTAAAATATGGGCTTCTTGGAAGGGGAAATGGTTCAATGGCTATGGTATAGGCCACATAGACATGAGGATCTCAGTTTGAGTCTCAGGACTTCATGTAAAAACTGGATTGGTCATTTTTATTTGCCCATCATCCCCAGTGCACCTATGGCAGGTGTAAAAGGAAGAGTAGAGAGGAGGTGGTGTAGAGAGGAGAATCTTTAGATACTAGAGGACATAGTCTAGGGATTGTTGTGGATAACAATAATAATAGTAAAGCAACTCTGTCTCAAGCAAAATAAAAGACATGAGTCAAGACCCAAGGTGCACTGACATGCACCATGAAGTGTTTATCCATGTGCATGTATGTACCCCTTTCACACATTCATACATTTTAGAATTTCTGATTCAGTTGGTTAGGGTATTTGCAGGGTAAGAACTGATATTTTTCACAAGCTGTGTGGAGGTATGTTGATGAGATTAATTTAAGGACTACATTTTCAGAGCTACTGGTCTAGATAATATCTGAATTTCTATAAATAATAGTAGTTTATGACCAGGAGTAAGAGAATGATCCATATCAACATACTGCCAATAAACTATGGAGCTTGACAATTTTCATAATTAACAATGAGATGGAAGTGTACTCTTTATATGTCCCCTGGCATCTTTTGACTAAGTTGGTATAAAACATTATAAGACTTAAAGGAATTTATTATAGCAATTCAAAATTGAATACATGATAGACCCGGTCAGCTAGTGTTCACATTTTAGAAATGTATAAGGCTATAACAGCAATCCAATTTGTGAATATGTTTATCCCTAAACACAAAGCTTTTATATAAAAATTCTGGTGTAGTCTATCTATGATTACCTAGTGTGCCTTGTAAAATACAGATTTTTAAGGTTGATGGTCACAGGACTTTCATAATGGTAAATGAAATTTATACTACAACCTGGTTGTTATAAATGTAAATTACAGTGTGTATATTTGACCAGATTACTTGTTTGTATCCAGGGAAGCAGTTCCAAGATTTGGTTCTTAACTGTAATTGTGCTTGGCTCTTGTGTTTTAAAGGAAATAATCATATCTACTTAATAAACATGAGGTAAGCTCATTAATTAATTATACCAGAATTCATGTGCCATTTGGTATAGCAGTTTCAAAGATCATTCACATTGAATATTTGACCTTTTACATTATTAAATGTAATATGCCAACATTGTTAAATCTTGTACAAAATTAGAAAAAATATTTTATTCAGTTGCCTTCTAAAGAATTTAGGCACTCTAATAATACTAATTTCTAAACTGTGTGGATTCCATTAATGATGGAAATTGTCCTGCTAAGAGCAAATAATTATCTTTAGATGAGACTGAACTGGGCTTGCTGAAAGTCATTTAAAAGGAAAGTCATTTTTAAAGAGCAGAATAAAATTTTAGCTAAAATATTTAAAATAGACTGAAAATTATTGAATTCAGAGGCTATCAACTATCATGTAGCAAGTAGGGGGCTATGGGAGAGATTTGATGGAAGAAAGCTGGGAAAATCTGGAGGGAGAAAGGGAAGAGGGACGATGATATAATAGTATTTCAATTAAAAATATTTTAAGAACTAAGTAGTAAAACACAACATATGATCTCTTCTTTATTATTAATTTAAATATTTAATACATAATTATCAAAATATCTCCAAGGTTAAGTAATGAGCAGTTAATATAAGTTGTCAGAACGTTTTTCCTTAATAATAAGGAAAACTTGTTTACAAGGCCAGATGATTATAACTGCTTCTCTTATGGCTTATTTTGTAAAAATTTCAGGTAATTCTTTAAATATATAACAATATTTTTAGGAAACTGTGACAATTATTAATTGATAGTTATTAAACATTGTATATTTGCATATTGCAATGGTTCATTTTATTGTCAATTTTTCACAAATGAGAATCACTGGAGGAGTGAGTCTCACCTGTAGAATTATCTTTATTGTTTTAATTGATGTTGAGAAATTCAACCCCTGAGTGTAGAGTATGGTTGGCACCTTCTGATAGGAGCCCAGATAGGAGGGGCTGGTAGAAGGGTAATTCTTCACTTTACCTTTTGCTAACCTGACCTTCCTTCTTGCTGAGGGCCTTCCCACTGAGATGATTCACCTTGTTGCTGCTGCTTCCTTTGAGGATATCAGAAGCAGGGTTTCTAGATTTCTATCCCTGACTAAGGGCCAAAGGTGACACAAGACTTTAATCCCAGAACCTGGGAGGCAGGCAGATTTCTGAGTTTGAGGCCAGCCTCGTCTACGGAATGAGTTCCAGGACAGCAAGGACTATACAGAGAAACCCTGTCTTGGAAAAAAAGAAAAGGAAAAAAAAAAAAGAAAAAAGAAACCTACCAGGTTGAGCTTGTGGTGCTAGAGTAGGAATGCTAAAGCACCCATCCTTGTGAACTGAGCAAATACCCACCCAGTGTGAGATAGGCTCTGTGGGACTATTCTAGATGATGAGGGCCCAGCCTCAAGGACTAAGAAACTACAATGCTCTCAGCCTTTCAGATGCATAATGAAGATTCTGTCTGTATGTATGTCTGTCTGTCTCTCTACACACACACACACACACACACACACACACACACACTATCCTATTGGTTCTGTTTCTCTAGAGAACCTTGACTAATAAATATATGCATATTTGCATATATTGCATATATTTATATAAATAAACACACATAATAAATTGTTTTACATTCCATCCGGATTTATGTGTGATAAAACAGTTGAGGAACTGTACAGCTTGCTATGTATTTTTCTTTTATGCATGAAAAGTCTTAATAGTGTCATATTTTCATGGAATAGTAAATGAAGAAAACAAACCCACAGAAACAGCTATAATCACAATTAAGGCACCACTTATTTTCTAAGTCGTTATGTTAATTTAAAAATTCCCACATTTGTTTTTCCTTTTCAATCAGCATTTTATTTCATGGGTCACTGCTTGCTGTTACTCATTTTTTTGTGACATCTCAATAGCTGTCAAGAGTACCTTAAAACCTT
The DNA here is from genome assembly GCA_964023405.1 of Apodemus agrarius. Lineage (NCBI taxonomy): Eukaryota > Metazoa > Chordata > Mammalia > Rodentia > Muridae > Apodemus > Apodemus agrarius. The sequence goes on from OZ030021.1 coordinate 81,470,381, forward strand.
GTGCTTCCTATTCTACCCATTATTAAAGAACAGAGAACATAACACCACCTTACACATGTTCATGAACTTTTACCTTCTGAGATAAAAATACTTTTTTGTTGACTATTTTAATGTCTTCATTGGTTATTTAATAGTTTAGTTATTTTAATAAAGACAGCAGTATGTGTGTCCCCTTTACACTTACCTCTACAGAATGGGGGCTGTCTCACATTATGTCCTGTGGAGCTTCTGACTCATGGTTCTTAGTCATAATAGTTGTTAATGAGGTATCTGACCTCTCCTTTACGCTACTCCATTTTCGTCATGAAATTGAATTAATCACAGCATGCTCATATCTTATCCTTCAACCCTTAACTTTCATACTACAAAGGAACACCTTATTTACAGAGTAGAAGTTTATTTTAACTTTTTACACCCAAGCCTGTAGATACTCCCTTTGGTAGATAACTCATCAGAATCAAAGCCAGATAGAATTTGATTTATACACACCCAGAATCTTTTAGCAGTCTGGGTCTGATTAGCAAGGACTTACATTAATAGAAATCATTAGATATATGTTTTTATGGGATGCTAGGACTGGAATCCCAGGTGCCATGAATGCTAGGTAAATGCTCAAAAACAAAACTCTGTCTGCATATTGCCTTGGGGTTCTACAAGAAAGTGTCAGAAGTAGTTGAGTTAGAAGCTGAACCAGTCCTGTCCTAATTTCTCATATTCTATGCTGTACTTGTGGTCATTGGTTGCAGATAAAAATAGCAACCACAACAGAAATTCTTCATCTAAGGGTTCACTTGAGGAAAGCATGAACACGAGAACAAGTAACAGTTGCGTGTGTTCAGGCCACTAGCATTCCTGTGTGCAGATAGAACACAGGGAAAATTCAATCAATGGGTAAGGAAACCCTTGGTCTCTCTTTTAAGTCTCCTTGTTTCTAATCAAAATCAGGACTCAAAAGAATAAATTAGACTGTATAACTCTTATTATAGAATATGAAACTCCTCAGACTCATAGGTTGTTTGCATAATTTAACTGTTAATAAGGGGACATTTTCTAAACTCCTAAAGTGTAGACGTGACTTCAATGATCTCAGCAGCTGACTTGCTTAGAAACCTTAAACTGCTGTGGGGATCTGGCATAAGGAAACGCCTTTTCTGCTCATCCATTGCCTCTGTGAAAGTATTCCAGACTCAGAACCTGAAACTTTCATTCACAGGACCTGAAGCAAATTCTCAAAAACTGATTTGGTCATTTGATTTGTTTTCTTTGAGCAGTCTGCTATAAGAAAAACAATCCATGCAATTTTGTGGAGAGAAGAACAATTTTCTATTGAATTACCTCCACTTTTATTTGGCTGGATGATATTTGATTCTTAGAGTTCTGGATAATATATCCCCTAATACCTTTCTGTAACTCCCTTCAAACTTTTCTACATTCTATTTTCCAAAGTGTGGGTCAGCGTCATTTCTGTGAGTCTTGGCTACTTATTAGATCCTTTTGGAATTTTCTTTCATCAGATAATCAAGGTCAGATGGTTTATAAGGTCATAAATCCTCTTATTTATCTAGAACATTTTAAATATGTTATTGCATTTAATGTATCTACTTCTCACTGCAAGCTTGCCTTTTATTTAGAGGAAAATTTCTCAATACTGTATAAAATATAGCTTTCCCTTATTTATTAGTAATTTTAGGAAAATTATTATCAAATATGTGTGGTATTATTAGCAATTATGCTCCTAAGAAGGAAGCATTTCAAAAATATATTATTGTAAACACCAACATTTTATGATACACTGCAGAAATTTTAATTTGTCAAAGTACTCCTTTAACATTCAAAGGTTAACTGCAACACAGTCAATAATGTTGCGAGTGTTAGGAGACACGGAGTCTTTATAGTTAAATAAATCTTTACAATATCATAGGCAATGAAAAGTAAGACAACTTTTACTAATGGACCTTTATTTTAAATTTTTTCTGGTGGACTTTTAACCTATATTTAATTCATTTTTGACAGAAACTAATGATACACTCTTTACAAAATTTTCTTAATAATAAGAGCAAAGAAGTTTCTTGAGGAAGTTTCTACTTTCATTATTTTAAATTTATGTAGGAAGTAATTCTATTTTAATTTTATTTAAATAGATAATTTTCCTTAGAAATTTGCGACTAGGTACATATCATAACACATATTTGTTAGAACTCGGCTCTACAAATAGGGAAAATGACATGATTACTAGCCTCTGAGAATTGTGGTGTAGTGTAGAAGGTGACAGGGCATAGTTAGACATATGTCTATATCAAGCATAAGGTGGCACTAAAAGGGAGAGAAAGGATAGATGTGGGTACCAGGAAAGATCCTTTGGTGTGCTCAGACCATAGTAGTGGTTCACAGTGAGGGACAGCCAGGCCTGTAAGATGTGTATTAATGAAGGTAGTCTAGAGAGGATATAGTTTCAAATATGGGATCTGGCAATGGAATTCTCTGCTTGCCTTATTTATAATATACCTTGACATTAGCTAATGGAGAACATTTCTTCTATCTGCTTTGTTTTCTTTAAATTTTATTTTAAAAATTATAATCATTTTTATTTGGAAAAAGAATCCGAGGTGGAGCTATTTTATTTGTGTGTGTGTGTGTGTGTGTGTGTGTGTGTGTGTGTGTGTGTGTTTATGGATGTGGAAGACAGAGAATAAACACCTCAGGTATTCTTTCTTTTTTTTTCTTTTGGTCTTTTTCGAGATAGGGTTTCTCTGTGTAGTCCTGGCTGTCCTGGAACTTACTCTGTAGACCAGGTTGGCCTCAAACTCAGAAATCCACCTGCCTCTGTCTCCCAAGTGCTGGAATTAAAGGCGTGCGCCACTACTGCCTGGCAGGTATTATTTCTTATGTGCTATCACCTTTAATTTTTCATCTATCTTTCTACCATCTATCTATCTATCTATCTATCTATCTATCTATCTATCTATCTATCTACCTATCTATCTATCCATCTATCTCTGTCTATCTATCTTCTATATGTCTACCATCTATCTATCTATCTATCTATCTATCTATCTATCTATCTATCTATCTATCATCTATCAGCTGTGTGTTCACGTGGTGTGTGTATTTGTGAGCGTGTGTGTGTCTGCATGTGTGTGTGTGTGTGTGTGTGTGTGCGTGTGCGTGTGCGTGTGTGTGTGTGTGTGTGTGTGTGTGTGTGTGTATTGTCAGAGGACAGCTTGTAAGAATCAGATCTCTCCTTCCACTTAGTGGGTTTCAGGGATTGCCAAGTCATCAGCCTTGACTGCAAGTGCTTTTACCTGATTCATCTTGCCAGTCCCCTTATCCAACTTTTTCTTGTGTAAGTGCTTCTTATCGGCCTACAATTAAATTAATTTGTTAGGCTACTTGACCAGTGAGCCCAAGAAATCAGTCTGTGATTCCTTTACTAATGTGCTAATATCACAAGCATCTACCACCATGTCCAGCCTTTTAAAAGTGGATTCTGACTTTGGAACTCAGTTCCTGTGGTTGCAAAGGAAGCAACTTACTTACTGAACAATCCTTTTACCATCAGACAGAGTGACTTATAGGAATTAAGGATCAATGATTGACATTGGTTAGACAGGAAGCCAATGTGAGGAGATAGGAGGACAAGGGTTGGGAGAAAATACACCCACCATGAAGCTTTCAAAGTCCCACAGAGCACTTGAGACTTTTGTTTTTGTTTTTGTTTCTGTTTTTTTTTAGCACTTGAGACTTTAAATAGAGTCATCAGTGGATTTTAATCAGTGCTTCAAAGCAGGCAAAATTACCATTACCAAAATTGAACAGACATGGTGTTGCTGGTGGTAGAGGGACTAACCACAGCAAGGCATAGAGAAGGAACTTAATTAGAGATATAGACTATGTGGCTGTTTTAACAATTCACAACAGCCAAAAATGTTTGGAGACTCTGAAATGATCAGTTAGGTCTAGAAACTTTAGCTAAAAATTAATTAGATGCATTGCAATTTAGGTTTGATAGCAACCAAGCCAAGCAAGTTCCTAAAGTCAGGAAACAACTTAAATACCCAACTATGGGTGCTGATTATACCAAGTAAGGTACAGATATACCAAGTAATGTACAGATATACTTGATACAATGTCACTTAGCTATTATGAATGTTACTTTATGAGTATTAAGGATGCAGAGGCATTCCCAGGACATATTGCTAAGATAAATGATGGTTAAAACACAGCCTAGAGATGTGTCCTAATGAGTAAAGTACTAGACGTGCACACATGAGTACGTAAGTTCCAATCTCCAGAATACACTAAAAACAACGGCAACAGCAACAACAGCAGCAACAACAACAACAAAGGCATGGCAGTACATGCCAGTAACCTCTGTACTGGGGAAGGGAAACTCACTGACCACACACTAGTTAATAATTGAATAGTAGCTGCATTGAGAGACTCTATCTAAAAACTAATTAAGTGGAAAATGAAATTTGTTCTCAAAAATATAAAGCATGTATGAGTACATATGTTATCCCCTTTCCTTGTTTCCCTCAGAAAATCTCCTATCCCACTTGCCTCCTCACTTACCAACCCACCCACTCCTACTTTCCTGTCCTGGCATTCCCCTGTGTACTGTGGTATCGAGCCTTCACAGACCAATGACCTCTTCTCTCATGGATGTGTGAAAAGGCCATTTTCTGCTACATATGTAGCTGAGGCCATGGGTCCCTCCATGTGTACTCTTTGGTTGGTGGTTTAGTCCCTGAGAGCTCTAGGGGTACTGGTTGGTTCATATTGTTGTTCCTCCTATGGGGCTGCAAACCCATTCATCTCCTTGGGTCCTTTCTCTAGCTCTTTCCTTGGGGACCCTGCACTTAGTCCTTTGGTTGGCTGGGAGCATCAACCTCTGTATTTGTCAGGCACTCGCAGAGCCTCTCAGCAGACAAATATATCAGGCTCCTGTCAGCTAGTGCTTGTTGGTATTCTCAATAGTGTCTGGGTTTGGTAATTGTGTATGGGATGGATCCCCCAGGTGGGGCAGTTTCTAAATCACCCTTTCTTCAGTCTCTGCTCAACACTTTGTCTCTGAATCTACTCCCATGGGTATTTTGATCCCCCCTTTTAAAATTAGATATATTCTTTATTTACATTCCAAGTGTTGTTCCCTTTCCTGGTTCACTGCCTCCCAAATCCCATAAGCCATCTCCCCTCCCACTGTTCCCCATCAACCCTCCTTGGGTTGCTTCCTTGCTTCCCAGTCCTGGTATTACCCTACACTGCAGCATCGGACCATTCCAGGACCAAGGGCCTCTCCTCCATTTGATGTCCAATAGGGCCATTCTTTGCTGCCTATGCGTCTGCAGACATGGGTAATTCTGTGTGTACTCTTTGGTTGATGGTTTTGTCACTGAGAGTACTGGGTGGCTCATATTGTTGTTCTTCCTATGGCACTGCAAACCCCTTCAGCTCCTTGGGTCCTTTCTCTGGCTCCACCATTGGGGACCCTGTGCTCTGTTCAATGGCTGGCTGAGATTGTCCTCTGTATTTGTCATGCACTAGTAGAGCCTCCCATGTGACAGCTATATCCAGCTCCAGTAAGCAAGCACTTGTGGGCATTGATAATAGTGTCTGGGTTTTGTAACTGTATATTGGATGGATCCCTAGGTAAGTTAGTATCTGGATGTTCTTTCCCTCAGACTCTTCTCCACACTTTGTCTCTGTATCTACTTCTGTGGGTATTTTGTTGCCCCTTCTAAGAAGGACCAGAGTATTTAAGACACAATTATATCAAAATCATGTCAGAGAAGAAAGAAGAACAAAGTATGGATACTTTGATCTCCCTTCCAAGAAGGACCGAAGTATCCAAACTTTGGTCTTCCTTCTTGCTGAGCTTCATGTGGTCTGTGAATTATATTTTGGGTATTCCGAGCTTTTGGGCTAATAACCACTTATCAGTGAGTGCGTACTATTTGTGTTCTTTTGTGATTGGGTTACCTCACTCAGGATGATATTTTCTAGTTCTATCCATTTGCCTAAGAAATTCATAAAGTCATTGCCCCCTCCCTCAGGCAGTTCTGCAACTTTATCTGACATTCAGCAGGTTAGTTCTCATACACATTGACCATCTGTAGATTTTTGAATGTGGTAAGAGGCATGTAAGTTACCAATGTGTAGAGCTTGGTTGGTGAAGCCTCATCCTCATTATGTTTTCTGGACAAACATACTCTGAAGAGATATGAAACATTTTTTATTCCCTTGGTCCAGATGGCTTTATTGAGCCTGGTGTCAATGTGCACATCTAGTGTCCCCATCTCCTTTATGGCAAACTTCCGAATTTCTTTGAGTGCCCGAGGAGCGCGCTTCTTGAAGCCCACTCCATGGATGCACTTGTAAATGTTGATGGCGTATTCTTAGGTCACCACCTCTTTGTTGGCAGAAAGGCCCTTCTTCTTACCACCTTTCCTTGTGGGAACCATTCTGCCGGTCCCAAGGAAGAAAGGAAAGGCACAAGGGATTGTGGGAAAGGAAGTCATTGTTTTTAATAACTGAATAGAGTAGTACTCCATTGTATAAATGTACCACATTTTCTGTATCCATTCTTCTCTTGAGGGACATCTGGGTTCTTTCCAGCTTCTGACAATTATAAATAAAGCTGCTATGAACATAGTGGAGAATGTGTCTTATTACCTGTTGGAGCATCTCATGGGTATATGCCCAGGAGTGGTATTTAAAAGTCAGCATTAAGACAGTTTAATGTGCCATAAATGGATAAATAACTGAGTAGCAAATCCCAAAAGAAGTTATGACATGGGACCCCCAAAGCTGGCACAATTGTCTCTGGAAATGAATTTTGAAATACAATTTCTCATTCTATATTTAGTATTCTTTTGTTCTTCTCCCAGATTTAGTTCAATAGCCATATATCATTTTTATCATATATAATCTTGGAATACATTTAAAATGAAAAGTTTGCTTAAACAATGTCAATTATATCGCAGAGGGAGACAACATTGGAGATAGAAAACCTTGGGAAGAAATCAGGGGCCATAGATGCAAATATCAACAATAGAATACAAGAGATAGAAGACAGAATATCAGAAGGCGAAGATACCATAAGAACCATTGATTCAACAGTCAAAGAAAATACTAAATGCAAAAAGGTTGTAAGCCAAAACATCCAGGAAATCCAGGACACAATGAGAAGACCAAACCTAAGGATTATAGGTATAGACGAGAGTGAAGATTTACAAGTTAAAGGGCCAGCAAATATCTTCTACAAAATTATGGAAGAAAACTTCCCCAACCTAAAGAGAGAGATGCCCATGAATATAAAAGAAGCATATAGAACCCCCAAAACACTGGATCAGAACAGAAATATATCCTGTCACATAATAATCAAAACTCCAAATGTACTAAACAAAGAAAGAATATTAAAGGCAGCAAGAGAAAAAGGCCAAGTAACATATAAAAGAAGACCTATCAGAATAACACCAGACTTCTCACCTGAGACCATGAAAGCTAGAAGATCCTGGGCAGATATAATGCAAACTCTAAGAGAACACAAACTTCAGCCAAAACTACTTTAACCAGCAAACTCTCAATCACCATAGATGGAGACATCAAGGTATTCCATGACAAAACCAAATTTGCACGATATCTTTCCACAAATCCAGCCCTACAAAGGATAATAGGGGGAAAACACCAAGACAAGGACAGAAACTACACCCGGAAAGAAACAAGATAGAAACCTCCTCTCATCAAACCCAAAAGAAGATAACCTCTCAAATATAAAAATTAAATAAATAAAATAAATAAATATAATTTTAAAAATGTCTGGAGGTGATAATTACTATTCCTTAATATCTCTTAACATCAATGGACACAATTCCCCAATAAAAAGACATAGATTAACAGACTGGATACAGAAACAGGACCCTACATTTTGCTGCATACAGGAAACACATCTCAGTGTTAAAGACAAACACTGCCTTAGAGTAAAAGGCTGGAAGACAATTTTACAAGCAAATGGTCTCAGGAAACAAGCTGGAGTAGCCATTCTAATATCAGATAAAATTGACTTCCAACCTAAAATCATCAAAAGAGACTCAGAAGTTCACTTCTTGCTGGCCAAAGGGAAAATCCACCAAGAAGAGCTCTCAATACTGAACATCTATGCTCCAAATGCAAGGGCACCCTCATTCATAAAAGAAACCTTACTAAAGCATAAAGCACAGATTACACCTAACACAATAATTGTGGGTGACTTCAACACTCCACTCTCGTAAATGTACTGATCAGGAATGTAGAAACTAAACAGGGACACAGTGAAACTAATTGAAACTCTGGACCAATTGGATTTAACAGATATATATAGAACATTTCATCCTAAAGCTAAAGAATATACCTTTTTCTCAGCACCGCATGGTACCTTCTCCAAAATAGATCCTATAATTGGTCACAAGACAGATGTCAACAAATACAAGAAGATCAAGCTAATCCCATGCCTCCTATCAGATCACCATGGAGTAAGAGTGGTCTTCAATAGCAACAAAAACAACAGAAAGCCCACATACACATGGAAACTGAACAATACTCTACTCAATGACACATTGGTCAAGGAAGAAATAAAAAAAGAAATCAAAGACTTTTTAGAATTCAATGAAATGAAGGTACAACCTACCCAAATCTATGGGACACAATGAAAGCAGTGCTAAGAGGAAAACTCATAGCTCTAAGTGCACCCAAAAAGAGACTGGAGAGAGCATACACTAGCAGCTTAACGGCACACCTTAAAGCCCTGGAAGACAAAGAAGTTAATTCACCCAGGAGGAGTAGAAGACAAGAAATCATCAAACTCAGGGCTGAAATCAATCAAGTAGAAACAAAGAGAACCATACAAAGAATCAACAAGACCAGGAGCTGGTTCTTTGAGAAAATCAACAAGATAGATAAACCCTTAGCCAGACTAACCAAAGTCACAGAGACAGTATACAAATTAACAAAATTAGAAATGAAAAGGGAGACATAACAGCAGAAACTGAGGAAATTCAAAAGATCATCAGATCCTACTACAAAGGTCTATACTCAAAACAACTGCAGAATCTGGAGGAAATGGACAATTTCCAAGACAGATACCAAATACCAAAATTAAATCAGCATCAAATAGATCATCAGCTAAATAGTCCCATAACCCCTAAAGAAATAGAAGGGGTTATAGAAAGCCTCCCAACCAAGAAAAGTACGGGACCAGATGGCTTTAGTGCAGAATTCTACCAGACCTTCAAAGAAGACTTAACACCAATACTTTTCAAACTATTCCACAAAATAGAGTCAGAAGGGATATTGCCCAACTCATTCTTTGAAGCCACAATTACGCTAATACCTAAACCACAAAAAGATCCAACAAAGAAAGAGAACTACAGGCCAATTTCTCTTATGAATACAATGCAAAAATACTAAATAAAATTCTTGCCAAACGAATCCAAGAGCACATCAAAACGATCATTCACCATGATCAAGTAGGCTTCCTCCCAGGGATGCAGGGATGGTTCAACATACGGAAATTCATCAATGTAATCCACTACATAAACAAATTAAAGAAAAAAACCACATGGTCATCTCATTAGATGCTGAAAAAGCATTCGACAAAATTCAGCATCCTTTCATGCTAAAAGTCTTGGAAAGAGCAGGAATATAAGGCCCATACCTAAACATAGTAAAAGCAATCTACAGCAAACCAGTAGCCAACATCAAAATAAGTGGAGAGAAACTTGAAGCAATCCCACTAAAATCAGGGACTAGACAAGGCTGCCCTCTCTCTCCATATCTTTTCAATATAGTACTTGAAGTTCTAGGGAGAGCAATTAGACAACATAAGGAAGTCAAAGGGATACAAATTGGAAAGTAAGAAGTCAAACTATCATTATTTGCAGATGATATGATAGTTTACTTAAGCGACCCAAAAAACTCCACCAGAGAACTTCTACAACTGATAAACAACTTCAGCAAAGTGGTTTGTTATAAAATTAGCTCAAGCAAATCAGTAGCCTTCTTGTACTCAAAGGACAAGCAGGCTGAGAAAGAATTTAGGGAAATAACACCCTTCACAATAGCCACAAACAACATAAAGTACCTTGGCGTAACTCTAACCAAACAAGCAACAGATCTGTATGACAGGAACTTCAAGTCCTTGAAGAAAGAAATAAAAGAAGACCTCAGAAGATGGAAAAATATTTCTTGCTCCTGGATTGGCAGGATCAATATAGTAAAAATGGCCATCTTGCCAAAAGCAATATACAGATTCAATGTGATCCCCATCAAAATCCCAACTCAATTCTTCATAGATCTAGAAAGAGCAATTCTCAAATTCATCTGGAGCAACAAAAAACCCAGGATAGCTAAAACTATTCTCAACAATAAAAGGACTTCTGGGGGAATCAATATCCCTGACCTTAAACAGTACTACAGAGCAATTGTGTTAAAAACTGCATGGTATTGGTACAGCAACAGGCAAGTGGATCAATGGAATTGGATTGAAGTCCCAGAAATGAACCCACAGACTTATGGTCACTTGATCTTTGATAAAGGAGCCACAACCATCCAGTGGAGAAAATATAGCCTTTTCAACAAATGGTGCTGGTTCAACTGGAGGTCAACATGCAGAAGAATGCGAATTGACCCACTCTTATCTCTTTGCACTAAGATCAACTACAAGTGGATCAAGGACCTCCACAGAAAACCAGACACACTGAAACTATTAGAAAACAAACTTGGGAAGACCCTGGAGGACATAGGCACTGGGGGAAACTTCCTGAACAGAACACCAATAGCTTAAGCACTAAGATCAAGAATTGACAAATGGGACCTCATAAAATTACAAAGTTTCCGCAAGGCAAAGGACACTGTCAGAAGGACAAAACAACCAACAAAGTGGGAAAAGATCTTCACCAACCCCACATCCGACAGAGGGCTAATATCCAATATATATAAAGAACTCAAGAAGTTAGACTGCAAAGAACCAAATAACCCTATCAAAAAATGGGATACAGAGCTAAACAAAGAATTTTCACCAGAAGAAATTCGGATGGCCGAGAAACACCTTAAGAGATGTTCAACATCATTAGTCATCAGGGAAATGCAAATCAGAACAACTCTGAGATTCCACCTCACACCAGTCAGAATGGCTAAGATTAAAAACTCTAGAGACAACAAGTGCTGGCAAGGATATGGGGAAAGAGGAACACTCCCCCACTGTTGGTGGGAGTGCAAAATGGTAAAACCATCTGGAAATCAGTGTGGCGGTTCCTCAGAAAATTGGGCATGTCAGTTCCAGAGGACCCTGGCATACCACTCCTGGGCATATACCCAGAGGATTCCCCTGCATACAATAAAGACACATGCTCCCCTATGGTTATAGCAGCCTTGTTTATAATAGCCAGAAATTGGAAGGAGCCCAAATATCCCTCAAAGGAGGAATGGATACAGAAAATGTGGTATATTTATACAATGGAATACTACTCAGCAATTAAAAATAATGAATTCATGCAATTTGTAGGTTAAATGGTTAGACCTGGAAAATATCATCCTGAGTGAGTTAACCCAATCACAAAAGAATACACATGAAATGCAATCACTGATAAGTGGATATTAGTGAGCCCAGAAGCCCTAAATAGTCAAGGCACAATTAGCAAGTCAAATGATTCCCAAGAAGAAGAAAGGAGAGGACCCTGGGCCTGTAAAGATTGGATCCAGTTTTGTAGAGAAACCATGGGGGGAGGGGGAATGATTGGGGAATAGTTGGGGGGGAAAGGAATTATGGGACGTAGGGTGAGGGGGAACTGGGAAAGAGGAAAGCCTTTGGAATGTAAACATAGAATATAGAAAATAAAAATTAAAAAAAAAACAATGTCAATTACTTCTCCTTTATACTCAGGAAAAAAATAAATGATTTCAAGGAATGATTTGATCCTAAAGGATTCTCTTTTATCTGGAAAAGTAGATAATAGAGTATAAACACAATCTTTCCCTTATTTGCAATTTATGTTCCTAGACTCTTTGCAGACAGGGAAGACCATATGCCAAATTCATGGCCCATGAAATGGAAAGAGAAGTCTATATACAAATCCTGGAAATATTTTATTCAGTCATTAAGGAAAACAAGCCTTTCAATGAAAATATTTTTGCTCTGTCTTTTAAGGGTGGGTGTGATGTCTTGAGTTACAGCAGCCATGTTGTGAGAATTAGCTGAGAAGCATGAAGACAGGAAGAAATTGAAGGAAACAGAAAAACCTGGAGCCACAACATCATCACTGAATAGTTCACCCAATGGGATCGAACAAGTACATTTTACTTTAGGAAAAGGCAAATAAGTATCCTGCTGACCTAATTTATTTTATGTCAGTTGTTCTTTATTTTACTTGGAAAAAAGATAAACAAAGGAAGGGGAGAAAGGAAAGAGGGTGGAAAGTGGAAGGGAAAGGTGAAAGGAAGGAAAGAGGAATTTTGAAAAAAAAGAAATTCTTATTATGAAGCCCACTAACAAAACAGGCACTGGGATCTTAACCATTTCCTTCTGTTCTGTTGCAACTATTTTGCTTCTAAGTCCCTTGTACAAACATGCTTGGGAGGTTAGAACAGCTTTCCATAACTTGCCTACCAGAACATACACAGGTATATATTCTTATATGGTTTCTAAAGTGATATTTCCCGTGAGATAAAGAAATGTGAGAGTTAACTAACTTTTGCTAGTTTCTGAAGGGCAGGAAGTGGCTCACAGTGCCTTCTGAATCATATGCAGGAGCAGACAATTCACCATATCTATAACTACTGTGGTCTGTATTATTGTCAGAGTGCTCTCCTCAGTTGCTTAGATGCAGCTCAGGGTAACATGCTGCCTGCTACTAGGGTACACTTGAATGCCTGCTTTGATTAAATCTCTTTTGGCCCTATCTTAATAGTTCAGGAAGAGACTCATTGTCTTGGTGTTCTCCCACAGAGAGTTTGGAGAACAAAACTTGGAGTTCTTTGGTATTTTCTTTTTTCAGCTAAACATCAAAAATTTAAGAATTGAAGGAACATGAATTCTGGGTTGTATTAAGCTTTGAAAACAGGGCAGAACATCTATTTAGAAAAATAAACATAAAGTTACTTGTTAGATTTTGAATTTCAAAATGCCCCCAAAGACCTGTTAAATGCTTGGCTGCCACCTGGTGGGCTTTTGAAATATCATTGGGTCCTAGGGCCTCTGATTTAATAATGGATTATACACTGATGGATTTATAATTTATTGGTATTACTGTAAGAAGCTGAAAGCTAGGAGGCAAGGCATAGTTGGAGAAAGCGCACGCGCGTGCGCGCGCGCACACACACACACACACACACACACATTCCTTTAACTTATGCCTCTTCCAGAACCTTAGATAAAATAACAGTAACATTTGTGAACACTTTTAAATGGGGCAAATTATCAAAGGTATCAGATGTTAGTTCAGAAACTCAGGGTGACTGGGAAAATGGAAAAATGCTACCATTAATTATAACAACTTTATATGGGTTACTTTAAAAAATGTAAAAAAACTATTATGAGAAAATGGAAAAACGTGGAGATTTTGCAGAAGTCTTTTCTTTCCCAAAAGATCAGATCTGACAAAACAGAATATTTTTGTGTGATGGCAAGCCTCTTAGACATATATGCAAATAAATCACAATAGATGAATAGTTTTTAATAATAGTACTTAATATCCTCCCCTAGAACATAATGTATAATTTCTCCATGTAAGTCATTTCGGCAAAGAGGCACTAAATAGAAGCAAAATAAATGTAGGATGACTAAGTTTCTTTGTATGAGCAATTGAAAAATACAATAAGGAAAGGCAGAAACAAATTGTAATATAGAAAACAATAAAATTCCATTTAATAAAAAGCTGCTTAGCTAGTTGAATATATAAAAGAAAATGTTAAAATACTTTAAAACTGAGGAAATCCATAGATTAGTGCCATTAGAATTGTTTTAGTATTGTAGTGCAGTGGAAAAAGGAAGCCAAATTGAATGATTCTGATTGTCTTTATATAGCATACTGAAAAATTTAAAAACTAAAGATGCAGAGAAAGTTTACCTGGAAACATGGCTGCTCTTGCAATGGATCAAATTCAAAGACCTTCTAGGTCTGTGTGATCCTGCTGAAATATAGACAAGTCACATACATTTAATTTGTCTGGATGGAACACAGGCACCTTTTACATATCATTAAATCCCAAAAAATGAAAGTAAGGGTAGTTTATAGAAGGAAGCAGCCATGTTTGAAAGTAATGTCTAATTTGAGGGATAGACAGACTGACAAGTCTGAAAAAGATTTGACAGAGTGAATCAGGGATAGGATACTTACAACTCACAGGAAAAGAGCACAGAAAAGATTTTACCAGAACAGTTTTACTGAGATAGGTTTAGATAGAGAGAGGTTGAGCCAGAGCATAAGAAGAAGCCAGACAAGTAGAACAGATTGCCAGAATAAGTTTGAGGCCAATCAGATCAATTCAGTGAGAAGCCAAGAGAAGCCAGTTTGAAGCAGTTATCTTGTAGAGGAGTTTGGGCCAGAACAGAGTTGAACCAGCCAGTCATAATTCAGAAAGGATTAGAAAGGGTGAGCTTAGTCAGCAGCAAGTATCCAAGATGCCAATTCATCTGGCGAATAAGTTACTTTTATATAGAAACAGTAAAAAGAAAACCCCAAAACATAAGTCCATATATATATATATATATATATATATATATATATATGTTAGGACACAGTGTTTCTTTTCTAGATGATTGCAACCTATTGCCTTACATTTTATATTCTGGAAGAAGAGTATGATAATCATTTTAAATGCTTTTACATTAAAGTCAACAGCTTGGCAAATCAGGCTATGCAGTTAGGGTTAAAGTATTTCTCAGATAATGACATCTAAGGTTGTTGTTGTTGTTGTTGTTGTTTGTTGATTTGTTGTTTTTAGAGCATTTTAGAGATGATCAGGAGAGGCCACACCATGAGTATTTGCACTCATATCATATGCTTTAAAGTTGATAAATCCATTTCATCTAATAGTTTATTGACTTGATAGGGTTTTTTTTTTGTCTTTTTAGATGCCTATGAGAAGAATGCTGGAAATATTTAAGCAGAGCTAAAGAACACACTTATTTTTTTTTCTTTTTATGTGGAAGTTCATGAAGAAATACTTTATTACATTAGCTGTAATGGACAATCTCAGTGATTTTGAAATTATAGTTTCTTTTCATAAGCTGTCTGTTGCATTTTGTCTCAGAGTCAAATGAGATTTCATGATTTTATTTGCTTACTAGTAGAGGTTATGTTTCCAGATTTGTAAATTCTTATCTCACCATACAACTGTTAGCATACTGCTTCTGACAATAATTTTATTGAATAAATAATTATTTCTAATAGAATGCAGAAAACAATGAAAAAACAGTTAATATATCAGGAATAGTTTCATTTGGCTTACAACTCCTATATCTTGTTTTCATGCCAGTATATAAGCAGTAATGGAAAAACAGCAAAAATCTTGGTAATTAACAGTGAATATAAGTTTATTATATACTAAGGATTTTTGGCAGTTATATTAAATTCTGCTTATAAACCAGTGCTGTACTAACAAATGTGTGTGTTTTGCACATTGATAAATAGCATAAGCACTGTCATTAAGCTTCCTGTTCACAATTACACTGCCAGTACTGTGCAGAGAATTTCAACAATGTCTATACTGCCCAAAATAGTCCCCTCTGCAGTAACAGTATAATTAAGTTAAACAAAATCACATATCATTATGCTAATTGTATTTATCATCTTAAAACTTATGAATGCCAGCAAGCTAATAATTTAATCCTAAGTTCTATAATTAATAAAAATAGCATCTATTATTTTAATTTTCTTAAGAGCTTCCGAAATTACTTAAAATTAAAAGAAAACTCTTTTCTCCACAAGTATGTAAGACTAAATTTTTAGATAAGTAAATTTGTACAGAGATGTGAAAAGATATAGTTACATTCTGGCTTTTTGTTAAAATTGTTAAAATGGTTACACTGTTCTATATGTAATCCTATCTTATATAGTTAAACAGAATATCTACTTTATTGTACAATAAAATATAGATACAGAAAAGATGCACAAAGGCCTAGCTTCATATCATAGTTAATCACTCTCAGTTTGAATGAATTTGGAGTTAACTAGGAAACATGTATGTGGATGAAGACATGTCTAGAGAGGTTTGAGGAGGAATATTCATCCTGAATGTTTGTGGTACCATCATACCTGCTGAAGTCTTGGACTATATAAAAAGAAGAAAAGAGAGAAAGAAGCTCTCTGTGCTTCTTGACTATGGGTATAGCTCCCTCATGTCATATATCCCTACCTACCACACCTGAAAACTATGAGCCAAAATACACCCTTTCATTAAAGTTGCCTTAGTCAAGTATTTTGTCATAGCAAAGAGAAAAGCATATTTATTCCTGTAGTCTTTGAGCCTTTGTAACTATCATTCATATCAAAGCATGGAACTTTGCTTTCCTGCCTCAAATCCAATCAACATCTCCACAGCTCTTCCTTGTCACCTCTCTCAGCCTTTCCTTCTATCCAATCTTCCATTCTTTGTGGGTATCTTACAGATGCTCAAAACTGTTCTCTACAAGGAAAACCATGTCTACTATCCCGGGCTGGAACTCAGGAACTCTACAACTGCCACACTTAGCTAGGACTCAGAATGAGCATCAGCACCCAAAAACAAAAAACAAAAAACAAACAAAAAACAAAAACAAAAACAGAATAATCACCCAACAATGATACCAGATATCTACAACAAAAAGTATTTAAAATACTATAACTCCAAATTCTTACTTCTCAACACAAAACCAAAAACATAAGCAAACTAAAAACTACAACTCCTCCAGAAACTGCCAACTGTAATTTCAAAATAGCAATTATGGATATTTTTGAAGACTGTAAAGGGTATAAGAAAAAATACCTTAATGAAGTTCATGAAAACACAGAATTGAATGAAATAATGAAGACAATAATGAAGACATAGAACTAGGATTTAATAAAAAAATAAAATTACTAAAGAAAATCCAGACTGGAATACCTGCCCATACCCTATAGCTTATGTGTCTTCCAGGAGGTCTTCAGTAACCAAAGATAGAGCTGGGACACCCACAGAGATGAACTGATGAGGGACCTATCCACCCTCCTAAGCTCCACTTTCCTTTAGGTGTTTTTCTCCACCTGGGCCAGATCATCTGGCCTAATACTCTCCCACATCCTACAGCCTGTCTGCCTCCTAGGAATTTAACAGGTACCAGGGTCAAAGGAGACCCACCTAGAGCAGAGACACCATTTCTTGCCTCCAGGGAGATCAACTCCAGTCAGAGACAACCAGGCCTGTTAACACCAGAGAACCAGATGGCCAGAGTCAAGTGGAAGATTGTAAGCAACAGAAGCCAATTCAATTTGTTATCACCAGAACCCAGTTCTTCCACCACCACAAGCCCTGAATACCCTAACATGACAGACAAATTTTTCAAAGAAAAGCATGATAATAGCTAAAATCCCACCTCATGAAGATGATAGAGGCCTTTCAGGAGGATATAAAAAAAACTCCCTTAAAATATACAGGAAAACATAGGCAAACAGGTAGAAATCCTTAAAGAGACCCTTAAATAGAGGAAAATTCAATCAAGCAGGTGAAAGAATTGAACAAAATGGTTCAAGAACTAAAAATGGAAATAGAAACAATAAAGTGAACACAAGGGGAGGCAACCCTAGAGATGCAGAATTTAGGAAAATGATCAGGCATTACAAATGCACACATCATCAACAGAATACAAGAGATAGAAGAGAGAATCTTAGGTGCACAGCCATCTGTAATGAGATCTAGTGCTCTCTTCTGGTGTGTCTTAAGACAGCTACAGTATACTCATATACATAAAATAAATAAATCTTTAAAAAAAGACAATACCATAGAAAATATTGTGGCTTCATAGAACAAGTTGGATGAAGTTCCTTCTGTTTCTATTTTGTGGAATAGTTTGAAGCATATTGGTGTTAGGTCTTCTTTGAAGACCAAAGGAGCTGAAGGTGTTTGCAGCATCATAGGAGGAACAATAATATGAGTCACCAAGTACTCCCAGAGCTCCCAGGGACCAAACCATCAACCAAAGAGTACACTTGGAATTACCCATGGTGCTAGACACATCAGCAGCAGAGGATGATCTTGTTGGACACCAAATAGGGGAGAGGCTGTTGGTCCTGGAAAGATGTGATTCCATAGAGGAATAACAGGACAGGAAAGCAGGGCTAGGTTAATTGGGGAAGGGAGGTTGTCTTATGGGACTTTTGGGGAGGGAAGGACCAGGAAAGGGAACAACATTTGAAGTGTAAATATAGAATATATCTAATAAAAACAAATAAAAAGGGGAATTACAAAAAAGAAAATATTGACACATTAGTCAAAGAAAATATAAATTATAAAAAGCTCCTAAACTCAAATATTCAGGAAATTCAGGATACAATGAAAAGATCAAACTTAAGAATAATAGGAATAGAAAAGGGTGAAAAATCCCAGCCAAAGGGCTAGAAAACATTTTTTAATAAAATCATAGAAGAAAATTTCCCCAACTAAAGAAAGAGATGGCCATAAATGTACAAGAAGCATACAGAACACCAAATTGATTGAGCCAGAAAAGAAATTTCTAACATTACACAGTGATCAAAACACTAAATGCATAGAACAAAGAAAGAATACTAAAACCTGTAAGGGAAAAAGGCCAAGTAACATATAAAGGCAGACTTATCAGAATTACACCAGTCTTCTTAACAGAGTGTCTATAAGCCAGAAGATTCTGGACAGATGCCATATAGACCCTAAGAGAACACAAATATTATATCACCATTGATAGAGAAACCAAGATATTTCATGTCAAAACCAAACTTAAACAATATAGTTCTAGTAATCCTGCCCGAAGGAGGATACTGGAAGGAAATCTTCAACATAAATAGGGTAACTACACCCAAGAAAACACAAGAAATTAAACATTTCACATCACACCCAAAAGAAAAGAATCATAAATACATAATGCTACTTCTAGCAACAAAAATTACAAGACCTAACAATCTTCTGTTTTTAATATTTCTCAACACCAATGGACTGGAATCCCCAACTAAAATTCATAGGCTAACAGACTGGATACATAAATAAGACCCAACATTTTGCTGAATATAAGAAATATAACTCATTGACAAAGACAAGCACTACCTCAGAATAAAGGGTTGGGAAAAAGTTTTCCAAGTAAATTGTCCCAAGAAAAAAGCTGGAGTTGCCATTCTAATCTGCAATAAAATATACTTTCAACCAAAAGTTATCAAATAAGATGGGGAAGGACACTTCATATTCATCAAGGGAAAAACCCACCAAGAAAAAGTCTGAATTCTGAAGATAGATGCCGAAATGCAAGGACAACCATATTTGTAAGAGAAATGTTACTAAAGTTCAAAACACACATTGCACCTCACACAATAATAGTGGGGGACTTCAACTTTCCACTCTCACAAACAGACAGGTTATTGAAACAGAAATTAAAAGCAGAGTGAAACTAACAGAAGTTATGAAAGAAATGGATTTAACAGATATCCACAAAATATTTCACCCCAAAACAAGAGAATATACCTTCTTCTCAGCACCTAATGGAATCTTCTCCAAAACAGCATATAATTGGACAGAAAATAACCTGCAACAGATACAAGATGATTGAAATCCCATGCATTCTATCAGATCACCACCCATAAAGGCTCTTCTTCCTCCTCCTCCTCCTCCTCCTCCTCCTCCTCCTCCTCCTCCTCCTCCTCCTCCTCCTCCTCCTCCTCTTCTTCTTCTTCTTCTTCTTCTTCTTCTTCTTCTTCTTCTCCTTCTCCTTCTCCTCCTCCTCCTCCTCCTCCTCCTCCTCCTCCTCCTCCTCCTCCTCCTTTTTCTTCTTTTTTTACTGATTATTTATTTATTTTTTATTTTCTATATTCTTTGTTTACATTCCAAATGATTTTCCCTTTCCTGGTTACCCCCTCCCCATAAGTCCCATAAGCCTTCTTCCCTCCGCTTGTTCCCCAATCACCCCCTCCCACTTCTTTGTCCTGGTAATTCCCTACAATGCTGCATCAAGAAAGGCTGGACTTCACTAACAGCAAAAACAACAGAAATCCCATATACTCATGGAAAGTGAACAACTCTCTGCTCAGATCAGGGATGAAGTAAAGAAATTAATTAAAAGATTTTATAGAATTTAAAGAAAATAAAGACACATCATCCCCAAAGTTATGGGACACAATGAAAGCACTGTTAAGAGGAAAATTTGTAACACAAAGTGCCTTCATAAAGAAATTGGAAAGATCACACACAAATAACATAACAGCACACTTGAAAGCTCTCACAACAGAAAGAAACAAAAACATCCAAGAGGAGTAGACTGTAGGAAAGAGTCATGCTTAGGGTGTAAACCCACCAGTTAGAAACAAAGAAAACAATACAAAAATCCAACAAACCCTGGAGCTAGTTCTTTGAGAAAATCAACTAGACAGATAAACCCTTAGCCACACTTACTAAATGGCACAGAGATAGTGTCTAAATTAACAAAATCAGAAATGAAAAGAGAGAAATAACAACAGAAGCTCAGGAAATTAAAAAAAATTCATCAGAACCTATACTTTACAAAACTGGAAAATCTAGATGAAATGAATTATTTTCTAGACAGATACCATCTACCAAAGTTAAATAAACATTAGGTAAATTGCCAAAACAATTCCATAACCCTTACAGAAATAGAAATAGTCATCAAAAACCTCCCAACAAAAACATTGCCCATGACTAGATTTTTTTAGTGCAGAATTCTACCATGCCTTCATAGAAGAGCTAACTATTCCACTAATTATTCCTCAAACTTTTCCACTAACTAGAAACAGAAGGAACAGAACCTAATTCATTTTCTGAAGCCACAATTACTCTGATACCTAAACAACACAAAGACCCAAAAAAGAAAGTGAACTTTAGGCCAGTTTCACTTATGAATATTGATGCAAAATACACTCCAGGACTCCCAGGAACGAAACCATCAAACAATGGGTACATATGTTTCCAGCCAAAAATTT
The DNA here is from genome assembly GCA_964023405.1 of Apodemus agrarius. NCBI lineage: Eukaryota > Metazoa > Chordata > Mammalia > Rodentia > Muridae > Apodemus > Apodemus agrarius. Next base: position 81,491,545 of record OZ030021.1, read on the forward strand.
GGCAGAGGAATGCCTTGTTGGGCATCAGTGGGAGGAGTGGTCCTTGGCCAGGTGAGGGCTCAATAGATACCCCAACAAAGGGAAATTGAGGGGGTGGGTGTGAGTGGGTCAGGTAGAGGGGCATATACGTGGAGGCAGGGGATGGGATGAGGGGTTGGGAGTCTTTGGGGAGGGGGGAAATCTGGGAAGGTTTTATAATTGGAAATGTAAATGAAGATTATATTCAATAAATAAAATTTAAGAATAAAGAAATTGGCTCCACACACACACACACACACACAAATACTCAATAAAATTCTCACAAACTGAATCCAAGAACACATCAAAAATCATTCACCACGATCTAGTAGGCTTCATCCCAGGAATGCAGGGATGGCAGGGATATACCAAAATCCATGAAACAAACTCAAGGAAAAAAAGTCACATGATCATCTCATTAGATACTGTAAAAGCCTTTGACAAAATACAACACCCCTTCATTTTAAAATTCTTCAAAAGATCTGGAAATCATGACACATACCTAATCATGATAAAAGCAAGATATAGGAAACCAACAGTGCACAACTTATTAAATGGAGAGAAAATAGAAGCAATCCAACTAAAATCATGCACAAGACAAGATTGCCTACTCTCTCCCTATCTATTCAATATAATACTTGTAATTCTAGATAGAAGAATTAGACAACCAAAGGAGATCAAGAGGATGCAATTTGGTAAGGGAGATGTGAAAGTATCACTATTTGCAGTTGTTGTGATAGTATGTATAAATGACCCCAAAATTCCATCAGAGAATTCCTACAGCTGAAAAGCAACTTTTGCAAAGTGACAGAATATAAAATTAACTCAAATAAGTCAGTATTCTTTGTTTATACAAAAATTAAAAACAGATTGAGAAATAAATTAAGGAAATAATACCCTTCACAATAGTCATAAATAGTATAAAATTTCTTGGTGCAATTCTTACCAAGGAAGGGAAAGATATGTATGATAAGTTCTTCAAATCCTTGAACAAAGAAATCAAAATACCAAAGAACTGGGTTGAGAGACTCTTAGGACTCTATGGAGGTAACCTTAACTAAAATACCCAACGTTGGGAAAAGGGACCTCTTAAAAGACACTAATAATGCACCAGAAAACTTTTATAGCTAATAACCATTTTCAGCAACATAGCAGGTTATACAATTAACACAGAGAATCCAATTTTCTTCAAACATACCAATGACAGACTGAGAAAAAAGTCAGGGAACCAATACCTTTCTTTTTTTAATTGAATATTTTATTAATTTACATTTCCGATTCTACCTTCCCCAAGAAATCCCCTATCCCATAACCCCTCCTCCTGCTTCTATGAGAGTTTGCCCCACCCATCTACCCACTCTCACCTCTCTACCCTCACATTCCCCTACACTGGGGCATTGAGGACCAAAGGTCTCTTCCACTAAAATTAGGGACTGGACAAGGCTGCCTACTCTCTCCCTACCTATACAATAAAGTATTCGAATTCCTAGCCAGATCAATTAGACAACAAAAAGAGGTCAAAGATGGATACAAATTGGAAAGGAAGAAGTCAAAATATCTCTATTGCAGATGATATTGTACTAAGCAATAACTTTTCAAAATAGACTCAAACTTGTATGGTAAGTCAACACTTATAAAGGATATTAGCCATAAAATACAGGATACCCATGCTACACTCCACAAATACAAAGAAGCTAAACACAAAGGGGGTATAAGCGAGGATGCTTGAATCTCACTCAGAAGGGAGGAATAATATAGTTATAAGAGTTAGATGGAGGGAGGGAACTGGGCAGAAGAAGGGACATGGAGAGGTATGGGTGGTTCTAGATTAAGTATGGGGTGGGACAGGAGATATGGCCAGATGACCCTGAGAATGAATGGAAATATGCAACTGAAGGTGATGGGGCATCTCCAGGAGAGAGACCTGTGATAAGGGAGGTCTCCAAGAATCATTGGGGGTGACTTTAGCTCTGACTCTCAGCTCTAGAGATAAGGAACTTGGAACCCTCTCAACCAAGCGAGAACCTCAGTGGAACATTAGGGACCCCCAATGTACCCATAAAACTTTCACCCAAAGCTTTATCTTGTCTACAAGAATTGTAGGAACAGGGGATGAAGCAGAGACTGAAGGAATGGCTAAGCAATAATTGGCCTAATTTGAGACCCATCCATAGTCAAGCACCAAATCTCTGATACCATTTATGTTACTCTGTTATGCTTGCAGACAGGAGTCTAGCATGGCTATTCTCTGAGAGGCTCCACCCAGCAGCTGACTCAGACAGAAGCAGATATCCACAGCCAAACAGTGGATGGAGCTTGGGAACTCTTATAGAAAATTAGGGAGAAAGAGTGCAGCCGAAGGAGATAGGGACTCCACAGGAAGACCAATACAGTCAACTAACCTGGACCCTCGGGGCACTCAGAGACTAACCAAAGAGCACACACAGGCTGGACCTAGGTCTCCCTGCACATATGTAGCAGATGTGTACCTTGGTCTTTATGTGGGTCCCAAATAATTGGAGTGAAGCTATCTGTAAACCTGGTGCCTGTCTGTGAGATATATTCTTCTGGCTGAGCTACCTTGTGTGGTGTGGTCTCTGGGAGAGGGTATGCCTAGCTTCATAGAGATTTGATGTGCCAGGGTTGGGGGGATCATTGGGCATATTTCTTTATTATATATATATATATATATATATATATATATATATATATATATACATATATATATATATATGTGTGTGTGTGTGTGTGTGTGTGTGTGTGTGTGTGTGAAATTGAAATACCATTAGTTATACAGCACTAATGGTATTTCAATTCTGTCAAAGAATTCTAGTTAAATGCTAAGATATTTTTGGAAAGATGAAATAAACCTTTCTGAGTGGATAGCTTTTTTGCTTAAATTCAACTTTCCTTGGCATTATGACTGTTCATATTTGTTTTTGTCATAATTTGAGTCAAAGTAAGCTCATATATTTGATTTTGATTGTTATGAATATTTTACCCAATATTATTTCGTGTAAATTATATAAAGCTTATATTTAATAAATGATCTTTAACTCAAAATAATCCTCAAAAACTCTAGATAACTCTAGTTATCTTAGGTAACTCTAATCAAGCAAGTGAAAGACTTGTATAATAAAATCTTCAAGACATAGAATAAAGAAACAGATGACATCAGAACAGTTGGATAGGCTACCCACATCCATGTATCAGTAGTATTAATATCTACAGATTCAATAAAATCTCCATCAAAATTTCAACACAATTCTTCACAGGAATTGAGAAAGAAATCCTATGGAAACACACACACACACACACACACACACACACACACTAAATTAAAATAAGTTAAAATCCAAGACTGACAATACTGAATAATGAGATTGTTGGAGGCATCATAACCCAAGCTTTCAGGTTTGTTTACAGAATAATAATAATAATAATAATAATAATAATAATGATATAATCCTCCTCCTCCTCCTCCTCTTCCTCCTCCTCCTCATCATCATATTGATCAGTGGGATGGAATTGAAGATCAGACATAATTATGCTTAATATGTAAATATGTATATATTATAGGAACCTATATCTCTATCTCTATCTCTATCTCTATCTCTCTATCTATATCTATATCTATATCTATATCTATATCTATATCATCTATCTATGGGTCTGACTTTTGACAAAGAAACCAGAATATACAATAAAGGGGAGAAAACCTTTTCACCAATGGTGCTATTCTAACTGCATGTAGATTAAATGAAAATAGACTTTTATCTATCACTCTGAAGAAAACTCATCTTCAAATCGATCAAGGACTTCAACATAAAAACATTTACTGTGAATCTGAGCACAGAGAAACTGTGGAATAAGATTTTACTCATTGGCACAGGAAAGGAATTTCTGAGTAGGATACAGAAAAATGACACTGCATTAAGCTAAAAACTTCTACAGAGCAAAGGGTACCATCAGTCAGGCAAAGTAGCAGCATAGAGAATAGGTCTTTACCCACTATACTTCTTGTAGAGGGTTAGATTCTAGAACAAAGAACTAAAACTAAAAAACCAAACAAAGAAAAACAACCCAATTAAATAATGATGGTTACACAAAACAGAGAATTAACAAAAGATGAAACATAAATGGCTGAGAAACACTTAAAAAATGTTCAACATCCTCAGTCATCAGGGAAACACAAAACAAAACTGCTTTAAAATTTCATCTCACTGCAAATAAAATGGCCAATATCAATAAAACATGCATGTACAAGGATACAGGGAGAGGAGACCCAATTATTCTGGTGGGATTGCAAATGGATTCGATCTCTGTGGAAATCAGAATGGAGTTTCCTCAAAAAAACTGAATATCTGTCTATCACATAATCTAGCTTTACCATACTTGGGCCTATATACAAACAGCTTTACATCTTGCTATAGAGATATTCATTGTACTGGCTGGTTTTGTGTGTCAACTTGACACAGGCTGGAGTTATTAAAGAGAAAGGAACTTCATTTGGGGAAGCATCTCCATAAGATCCAGCTGTAAGGCATTTTCTCAGTTAGTGATCAAGGGACAAGGGCTCACTGTGGATGGTGCTAACCCTGGGCTGGTGGTCTTGGGTTTTATAAGAGAGCAGGATGAGCAAGCCAGGGAAAGCAAGCCAGTAAGAAACATCCCTCCCTGGCTTCTGGATCAGCTCATGCTTCCAGACCTCCTTGAATTCCAGTCCTGACTTCCTCTCCTGATGAACAACAATGTGGAAAATGTAAACAGAATAAACCCTTTCCTCCACAACTTGCTTCTTGGTCATGATCATTTTGTGCAGGAATAGAAACCCTGACTAAAACAAATTGGTACCAGCATAGTGGGGTATTCCTGTGATAACCTGACCATATTTTGGTGAGGACTGTGGAAGCACTTTGGAACTTTGAGCTAGAAGAGCCATTAGGATGTTCAGGGATTTGTGGAACATTCTGTAGAAGCTTGGAAGATAATGTTCAGAACAGTGCAGACAATGAAGGACTGGCTTGTGAAATTTCAGAGGGAAGATTATAAACTCTTAACAGGGCTGTTGATGTTTTGATTGTGAATATTCTGTGGTTTTAGTTACCTGGGGCTGAAGAATCAGATGTGATTAACATGATACCAGACTACTAAAGTGAAAACTTTGCATTACTGGGACTATTGATGCTGGTTAGCTGGAGCTATAAATAAATAAAAGATTAAAAAATTGGTAAAAAGCTATATTTGGCTTTATAAAACATATGTAACATAATTTTAAGCATTCACAAAATTAAAATTACTTTCAATATTGGGAAAACAAAAGAGACCAGTATCATTGAGGTGAAATCTTTGGGAAGTGTTTTCTAAGAACACACAGAAGCTATGTACCACAGATAGCCAAGGTTGTACCTTCTGCTGTGGCTGGACTTGGTAATCTGTAAGAGTCACCCAGGTGGTTCTGGTTTCAAAGGCATGAAGGAGTCATGAAGAGCAACTGAGGGTTGGCACTGTGAGAGGCCACAGAAGGCCATTGGTGAAGGTGTAGTCTCAGTTGCAATTGATGGCCCAGGACTGAAGGTATCATACAAAGGAATTGAGACTTGGCACCATGAAGAGAGCCTATGAGAGGCTATTGGTGAAGCCTAGTCATAGAGGAAGACAGGAGTGTTTTGGAGATGCCAGTACCATGAGGTGACCACCAAGAATAGCAGTAGCAGTGGAGTATGGGCAGCTGGAGCCTAGAAGACAAGGTGTGTGACTCAAAGGGCAGAACTGGAGAAGTGACTCAAGCCCTTGGAGGAATCCAGAAGATTGTGAGTGTATCCCAGACATTGGATGGTTGGAGTTCCATTTTGTTTTGATTGTTACTATGCTCTGCTATATTTCTTCCTCTTGAAGTAAGAAGGTATTTTAGTGGAGCCCACAGTTAAGAGACTTTGAATTTTTAAAAGACTTTAAAATTTAAAAGATATTGGATATTTTAAAGGGGTTGAAATCTTAATATGTAATGACTGTGGGACTTTTAAAATTATTGATCTTGGTGACGAATAAGAAAGTAAGGAATGAGGCTTAATAGTGATGTGCTTTTGTGTCAAGTTGATAAGGGGTTAATTGTACTGGCTGGTTTTGTATGTCAACTTGACACAGGCTGGAATTATCACAGAGAAAGGAGCTTTATATGGAGAAGTGCCTCTATGAGATCCAGAAATGCCTGAGAAGGCATTTTCTCAGTTAGTGATCAAGAGGGGAGGGCCCATTGTGGGTGGTGCCATCCCTGGGCTGGTAGTCTTGGGTTCTATAAGAGAACAGACTGAACTAACTAGGGGAAGCAAGCCAGTAAGAAACATCCCTCCATGACCTCTGCATCAGCTCCTACTTCCAGACATACTTGAGTCCCAGTCCTGACTTCCTTTAGTGAAAATGAACAGCAATGTGGAAAATGTAAACTCAATAAACCCATTTCCTCCCCAATTTGCTTCTTGGGCATGATGTTTTGTGCAGGAATAAAAACCCTGACTAAGACACTCATTCTTTAAATTGTTCTATTAATAGCAGACAGAAACTGGGTGGAATGTGATATTTACACAATGGCATGGTGTTCATTGATAAATATGAAGGTCTGAAGTTCACTGATAAATTGATGAACCAGAAACATTCCTAAGTGAGAAAACTCAGACTTCAAAAGAAAATCATTGCATGTTTTATTATATTTGCAGATGTTAGATAAGCTTTAGATAAGTGTTTCTATCAGAACAATCACAGAGGTTCGGTAGCTAGTAAGGGAGCAGGCATGGGAGAAGATCTTCCAAGGAAGAGGAAATAGAATATAGTACTATTTAGCTGAATTTTGTTTGATTATATTCAGTATTTGTGACACTCTTCGATTCAAAACTTTTTCTCTTTTTCTCTCCTTTCCTTCCATCAACATATGTCTTATTTCTATTTTTTAACTTTTACTTTAAAAGATTATTCTTTTATTTCTACTTCTTTAGTTTTGACACCCAATTTCAAAGATTGTCTTATCCTAAACTTAAATTGTTTTTCAAGTATAGCACCATTTTCTGTATCACATTTGAAAGTAGAAGGTTAAAGTGTTACTATTAGTAGATGTCTTTATGCTTGATGCTATCCAAAGCTTAAATGGCTCTCCAAAGTGGATTATATTACAGAAGATTACAGTATTTGTTGTCTTGGTCTCTAAGGTTTTCTGGCTTCAGAATATTTCCTTTGCTCCATATTTTACTTCTTGAATGCTTTCTGCTCACTTTGAGTATTATATCTCATATTCAGATTTTGTTTATTCAGTCTCGATTATGTGATCTCATGATATATTTGAAATTTGACACCATTATTAAAAGTTAAAAGGAAATGAATATTCTTTGGCTTTCAGGGTTTGTCCCTGCTTATGTGTAGTTCATTATTTAGGCTGTGATTGTGTTCTGCTACTTTAAGCTACCAATAAAGCATATGTTTCCTGTCATTGCTAGAGATGTGTGTGGTGAGAGAACCCATTTAGAATCCATTGGATACAAAGTCTTACTGGTTCATTGTACTCTGACCTATGTTATATCAAAACATGAATAAAAAGAAGTGAATATGAGACACAGTGATAGGTACCTTAAAGAAAAGCACCAACTTATTAGAGTAAATAATTATGTAATGTTATTTATAAAGCCATCAAAAAAGTGGCATATGAAAACTGAGGAAATATACTATCTATTATGAAGAGGGAAAAATAAAACCAGCTATAAAGGTCTGGAAGAACTAAAAACAACCTGTGCTGATATTTGACATAACAGTGTCTTGTGTTAATATATGGTTCATATTTCTTACATTTTATTATATTAAAAATTAGTTATTTTGGCTAAGTGGTTAGTGATGCTTTTAATACTAGTACTTGGGAGGCAGACATAGGTGCATTATTGTTGAGTTCAAAGCCAGCCTGATTTGTAGAGTGAGCTCCAGAACAGTCAGGGTTGTTAGAGAAAACTTGAAAATAAACAAAGCAAAACTAAAACAAACAAAAGAAAAAAAAGAAGCTCCAACTTGGGTCCATCCTCTGTTACAGTGTGCCATACCCAAGTGGCACAGGGAGGCAGCTTAATCACCTAGAAGTGCAGAGAAACCACCCTGCATAGTTAGAACCACACCTACCACTCAGAGGTTTCCACCTAGAAAACTCTGGCTGAAGCCCTTCAGTTTCTGCCTCAAGTGGCAAAAGGGAGGCAGCTTAACCACACAGGATTGCTGAGGGGCCTGCCTGCACAGGTGGAACCACCCTTGTCACTCAGAGGATCCCATCCAGAACCCTCTGACTGAAACCCTCTGGTTTCCTTCTCTGGCTTGGGACCACCCTCTGCCACTGCATACTGTATGAGAGTGACTACACAGAGGTAGCTAACTATGCAGGAGTGCAGAGAGGCCAGGCAGTACAGGTAGGACCTCCCCTGCTGCTCAGAGGAAGTAGCCAGAAACCCTGAGGACACAAGAGCCTAGGAATAGCCTGGGACAGGAGACTTCTGATTACTGCCTGCATCCAGAGTAGATCAAGCCACAGAGCTACATACCAAAATACAACCACAAGAAAGCAGGTCTCCCAGGAGTAACTACATACCAGTGTACACAGAGAGAACTAGAATCCCAAGAGCACAGATACAGAGGCTTGCATGACAGAGAAGTCACAGTCAGAAATTGCAACACCAGCTAACACCAGAGATAACCAAATGGCAAAAGGCAAACTCAAGAACATCACCAACAGAAACTAAGGCAACATGGCACTATCTGAACCAAATTTTCAAAAAACAGCAAGTCCTGGATACCCCAATACACCAGAAAAGCAAGACCTGGATTTAAAACCACATCTCATGATGCTGATAGAGGATTTCAAGAATGACATAAATAACTCCCTTAAAGAAGTACAGGAGAACATGAGTCAACAGTGAGAAGCCCTTAAAAAGGAAACACAAAAATTGCTTAAAGAAATAAAGGAGAACATGGGTCAACAGGCAGAAGCCCTGAAGGAGGAGACACAAAACTCCCTTAAAGAATTACAGAAAAACACAAACAAACAAGAGAAGGAACTTCTTCTTCCTTCAGGATCTAAAAATGTAAGTAGAAACAACTATGAAATCACAGGATCTAAAAATGTAAGTAGAAACAACTATGAAAACACAAAAGGAGACAACTTTGGGGATAGAAAACCATGGAAAGAAATCAGGAGTCATGGACGTAAACATCAACAACAGAATACAAGAGAGAGAAGAAAGAATCTCAGGTGCTGAAGATACCATAGAAAGCATTGACTCATCAGTCAATTAAAATGCAAAATGCAAAAAGCTTGTAACCCAAAACATCCAGGAACTCCAGGACAAAATGAGAAGACCAAACCTAAGGATTATAGGTATAGAAGGGAGTGAAGATTCCCAACTTAAATGGACAGTAAATATTTTCAACAAAATTATAGAAGAAAACATCCCTAACCAAAAGAAAGAGATGCCCATGAACATACAAGAGCCTACGGAACTCCAAACAGACCGGACCAGAGCAGAAATACCTGCCGACACATAATAATCAAAACACCAAATGTACTTAACAAAGAAAGAATATTAAAAGCAATAAGAAAAAAAGGCCAAGTAACATAAAGGAAGACCTATCAGAATTACACCAGACTTCTTACCAGAGACCATGAAAGTAAAAAGATCCCTGGCAGATCTCATATGGACTCTAAGAGAACACAAATGGCAGCCCAGACTACTGTACCCAGCAAAACTCTCAATCACCATAGATGGAGAAACCAAGATATTCCAAGATAAAAGCAAATTTACACAATATTTTTCCAGAAATCTAGCTCTATAAAGGATAATAGATGGGAAACACCAATATAAGGAGGGCAACTATAACCTAGGAAAAGCAAGATAGTAATCTTTCAACAAACCCAAAAGAAGATAACCACGCAAACATAAAAATAACATAAAAAATAACAGGAAGCAACTATCATTATTCCTTATTATCTCTTAACATCAATGGACACAATCCCCAATAAAAAGACATAGACTAACAGACTGGATATATAAATAGGACTGAGCACTTTGTTGCATACAGAAAATGCGCCTCAGTGTCTGTCTTAGCCAGACTAACCAGAGTGCATAGAGACAGTGTCCAAACTAACAAAATTAGAAATGAAAGGGGAGATATAATAACAAAAACTGAGGAAGTTTTAAAAAAATCATCAAATCCTACTACAAAAGCCTATAGTCAACACAACTTGAAAATCTGGATGAAATGGACAATTTCCTCTACAGATACCAAATACCAAAATTAAATCGGGATCAAATGGACCATATAAACAGTCCCATAATCCCTAAAGAACTAGAAGCAGTCTTCAAAGTCTCCCAACCAAAAAAAGCACAGGACCAGATGGTTTTTCTGCAGAATTCTATCAGACCTTCAAAAAGACCTAACACCAATACTCTTCAAACTATTCCACAAAATAGAAACACAAGGAACATTACCCAACTTGTTCTATAAAGCCACAGTTGCACTGACACCAAAACCACAGAAAGATCCAACAAAGATAGAGAACTTCAGCCCAATTTTTCCTATGAATATTGATGCAAAAATACTCAATAAAAATCTTGCCAACCGAATCCAAAATTACTCAATAAAATTCTTGCCAACCAAATTCAAGAACATATCAAAATGATCATTCACCATGGTTAAGTAGGCTTCATCCCAGGGAAGATGTGGGCATGGTTCAATATATGGAAATCCATACATTGAATCCATCAATGTAATCCACTACATATACAAACTTTTTTTTTGTTTTTTTGTTTTTTTTTTTAATTTTTATTTTCTATATTCTATGTTTACATTCCAAAGGCTTTCCCCTTTCCCAGTTCCCCCTCCCTATGTCCCATAATTCCTCTCCCCCCAACTATTCCCCAGTCATTCCCCCTCCCCCCACGGTTTCTCTACAAACTGGATCCAATCTTTCCAGGCCCAGGGTCCTCTCCTTTCTTCTTGGGAATCATTTGACTTGCTAATTATGCCTTGAGTATTTAGGGCTTCTGGGCTCATTAATATCCACTTATCAGTGATTGCATTTCATGTGTATTCTTTTGTGACTGGGTTAGCTCACTCAGGATGATATTTTCCAGGTCTAACCATTTACCTACAAATTGCATGAATTCATTATTTTTAATTGCTGAGTAGTATTCCATTGTATAAATATACCACATTTTCTGTATCCATTCCTCCTTTGAGGGATATTTGGGCTCCTTCCAAATATCCAAATATTTCTGGCTATTATAAACAAGGCTGCTATAACCATAGTGGAGCATGTGTCTTTATTGTATGCAGGGGAATCCTCTGGGTATATGCCCAGGAGTGGTATGCCAGGGTCCTCTGGAAGTGACATGCCCAATTTTCTGAGGAACCGCCACACTGATTTCCAGAGCGGTTTTAACCACATGGTCGTTTCATTAGATACTGAAAAAGCATTTGACAAAATTCATCATCCTTTCATGATGAAAGTCTTGGAAAGTTCAGGAATTCAAGGCCCATACATAAACATAGTAAAAGAAATATACAGCAAACCAGTAGCCAACATCAAACTAAATTGAGAGAACCTTGAAGCAATCCCACTAAAATCAGGGACTAGATAAGGCTGCCTCCTCTTGCCATATCTATTTAATATAGTACTTGAAGTTCTAGCTAGAGCAATTAGACTGCAAAAGGGATATAAGGGATATAAATTGGAAAAGAAGTCAAACTATCACTATTTGTAGATGATATGATAATATACTTAAACCACCCAAAAAAACTCCACCAGAGAACTCCCAAAGCTGATAAACAGCTTCAGCAAAATGGTCGGATATAAAATTAACTCAAACAAATCAGTAGCTTTCCTATACTCAAAGGATAAATAGGCTGAGAGAAAAATTAGGGAAAAGACACCCTTCACAATAGTCACAAACAAGATAAAGTATCTTTCTGTGAATCTAACCAAACAAGTCAAAGATATGTATGACAAGAAATTCAAGTCTGAAGAAAGAAATCGAAGATCTCAGAAGATCTTAGAAGATAGAAAGATCTCCAATGCTTGTGGATTGCCAGAATTAATATAGTAAAAATGGCCATCTTGCCAAAAGCAATATACAGATTCAATGCAATCCTCATCAAAATGCCAACTCAGTTCTTCATAGAGTTAGAAAGAGCAATTCTCAAATTCATCTGGAGTAACAAAAATCCCAGGATAGCCAAAACTATTCTCAACAGTAAAAGAACTTCTGGGGGAATCAGTTTACCATACCTCAAGCAGAACTACAGAGCAATAGTGTTAAAAACTGCATGGTATTAGTTACAGTGACAGGCAGGCAGATCAATGGAATAGATTTGAAAACCTAAAGATAAACCCAAATACATGTGGTGACTTCATCTTTGACAAAGGAGCTAAAACCATCCAGTGGAGAAAAGATAGCCTTTTCAACAAATGGTACTGTATCAACTGGCAGCTAGCATGCAGAAGAATGCAAATTGATCCATTCTTATCTCCTTGTATTAAGCTCACGTCCAAGTGGATCAAGGAGCGCCACATAAAACCAGACACACTGAAACTAATAGAAAAGAAGCTGGGGAAGACCCTTGAGCACATGGACACAGGGAAACTTTCCTGAACAGAAAGCCAATAGCCTATGTTCTAAGATCAAGAATTGACAAATGGGACCTCATAAAATTACAAAGTTTCTGTAAGGCAAAGGACACTCAATAGGACAAAACAGCAACCAGTAAGTTGGGAAAAAATCTTTACCAACCCTACATCTGACAGACGGCTAATATCCAATATATACAAATTAATCAAAAAGTTATTCTTCAGAGAACCAAATAATCCTATTAAAATGGGGTACAGAGCTAAACAAAGAATTTTAACCTGAGGAATATCAAATGGCTGAGTCGCACCTAAAAGAAATGTTCAACATCCTTAGTCATCAGGGAAATGCAAATCAAAACAAACCTGAGATTTCACCTCACACTGGTCAGAATGGCTAGGTGAAACTCTCAGGAGACAGCAGGTGCTGGAGAGGATGAGGAGAAAGAGGAACACTCCTCCATTGCTGGTGGCATTGCAAGCTGGTACAACCACTCTGTAAATCAGTTTGAAAGTTCCTAAGAAAACTGGGCATATTACCACCAGAGGACCCCATTATACCACTCTTGGGCATATATCCAGTGGATTGTCCAGCATGTAATAAGGACTCATGCTCCACTATGTTCATAGCATCCCTATTTATAATATCCAGAAGTTGGAAAGAACACATATTTCCCTCAATGGAAGAATGAATACAGAAAATGTGGTGTATATATATGCAATGGAGTATCATTCAGCCATTAAAAACAATGAATTCATGAAATTCTTAGACAAATGGTTGGAACTGGAAAATATCATCCTAAGTGAGGTAACTGAATCACAAAAGAACACACATGGTATGAACTCACTGTGAAGTGGATATTAGCCCAGAATCTTGGAATACCCAAGACACATTTCACTTATCAAATGATGCTCAAGAAGGAGGAAGAACAAAGTATGGATATTCTGGTCCTTTTTAGAAAGGGGGAAAAATACCCACAGAAGGAGATATAGAAAGAAAGGGTGGAGCAGAGTCTGATTGGAAGACCATCCAGAGACCACCCCACCCATAGATCCATCCCATATACCATCACAAAACCCAGACACTCTTGTAGATGCCCACAAGTGTTTGCTGACTGGAGCTGGAAATAGCTGTCACCTGGGAGGCTCTACTAGTGCATGAGAAATACAGAGGGGGACACTCTCAGCCAGCCATTGAACTGAGCACAGGGTCCCCAATGGATGAGCTAGAGAAATGACCTAAAGAGTTGAAGGTGTTTGCAGTGCCATAGGAGGAACAAATTATGTACTCCCAGAGCTCCCAGGGACAAAACCATCAACCAATGAGTACACATGAAGTTGCCCATGGCTCCAGACACATAGGCAGCAGAGGATGGTCTTGTTAGATGCCAAAGGGAAGAGAGACCCTTGGTCCTGAAAAGACTTGATGCTATAGTGTAGGGCAATTCCAGGAGAGGGAACCAGGAGAGGGTTGATTAGGGAAGGGGAGAGGGCTTATGGGATTTTTGGGGTTGGGGAGAACCAGGAAAAGGGACAGCATTTGAAATGTATATAAAGAATACATCTAATAAAGAAAACAAAAAAAAAAGGAAAGAAAAAAGAATCCAACCAATGGAAAAACGGTATTTTCCCCCTAGAACTTATAAAAGAAATCTTCTGATGGTTTTACGTTCAGCTAGAATGTATGTTACTTTTTTTTAAAGGATAGTGCCATTTCATACTTTAACATCTTGAGGCAACTTGCTAATAATTTGTCAGTTTTACTGAATAAAAGTAAGTACTTTCACATAAGCCAGTGTGTGAAAGCTTTGGTATAGTAATGCTAATTTCAGTCACATGAAATAAAAATGTAGATTAGTTGCAAGAGACTCAGATCTATAATCCCAGCACTCAAGAAGTTGAGTCAGGAGAAATGTTACATATTCGAGGCAATCTTAGGCTACAGTAGGAGACTCTGGCTCAAAAGAAAAAAATGAACAATTTTGAAAAGGTAATTAAATCAATCGGTGTATGTGCTTTGCTACTTGTTTGGGTGAAGTTTTCCATGCTCAATTTGTATTTTATTTGTGTAAAGGTATTTACCTCCAATGCTATAGGTAATTTTACACCCATATAATGATGAGAGTCCTTTCTCCAGTGCCAATAGATAGTTTGTAAGACTTCATTTCTTCCCATATTTCATGCACAGACTATGCATTTAGGGCAAATGTAACTTACAATTTCTTAATTCATTCATTATAAACACACAGTTTTGTCCACAGAGAATTAAGAATCCAAAACATTGTATCAATTCCATCAACAGCTTTATTCCACATAAAGGAGTCACTATAGTAGGTGATCAGATAGAAGAATCTTCATAAAAACAGAAAACTAAAACTGAAGCAAAACAAACATCTAAACATACTGGTGTTGTTTTTATCTCTGTCTTAAGACATCCTTCTAGGAGGTAGTTGTGCAGCATCAAATAGCTTTAGTAACCCAGTAACAAGCAAAGTCACAGAGACCAATGAGTACCATCACCCACACCTTCATCTAGGTGTACAATGTGAGCGTTTTAGACTGTTATTTTCTGTACTAGACATGTACCCTAAGTACAACCTGCATACCCATGATAAATGGCCATGGGATACACTTTCTAATTTATGAGAGAGAGAAAGAGAGAGAGAGAGAGAGAGAGAGAGAGAGAGAGAGAGAGAGAGAGACAGAGACAGACAGAGAGACAGAGAGAGACAGAGAGAGAGATGTTAGATTGGTTCTTTGAAATCAATTTGTATATGATTTGTTCATGAAATATTACTTTAAATGTATGTACATAGGTATGTTTGTGTTTGGGGGGGTTACACACCTGTATACACATGTGAAAGGCAGTAGATAACTTTTGCTCTCATTCCTCACATACTGTTCACTTTGGTTTTTAAGACAGTTTGTCCGTTATATTGACAAGATGGGTAGTTTACTGACTCAAAAGCTCCAGGTTTAGCCTGTCTCCATGTCCAGAGATCTAGATTCATAAATCTTTGCCACAATAGCCAGCTCTCTCTCTCTCTCTCTCTCTCTCTCTCTCTCTCTCTCTCTCTCTCTCTCTCTCTTTCTCTCTGGTGTTCTAGAGATATCTTGAACTCAAGTATCATGCTTGCAAGGCAAGCATTTTGTTGATGGATACATATGCCTAGCCCCCCAAATATTCTACTGTTAAGGATAAAAGTGTGGCTATCTAGCCTTTCTTATCCAACATGTTTCCAAGGTGGTGAAATATCCAAGTCACTTCCTTAAAGTCTGACATGCAGGTGAAAGCCAAAACAGATCACTGCCATTTTTGCTAGACTCAAGTAATAGACTAATTAGTAAATTAGCCAGAATTGGAAAAGGAATGGAGTACTCTGCTTGTATTATTACAGAGAAATTTTTAGCCACAGGTTTTCATTATGTGGAATTATAGAACTGGTGATTAGAGACACTGCTTGGGAAAATGAATGTTTAAGTGTTTCCACAAAGTGTGCCAGGCTTGTTTTTGTGTTTCTGGCAACTTTCTCAGGAATTCTCACCCTCATCTTACTAAAATCACCTTGAAGTGACAGGAGAGGGTTGGATCCACCTTCACCTAATCCAATAATTGGAACTCTGGCCATGGCAGCTCTTCCTGTACTGTCCACTGCCCAGATAATTACTGTGACATTTCATTTCTCTCTCCTCTGAAAGGAACACTCAGCCAGAAAGCTCATTCTTCTAGAAAGAGCTCCTGGCCCTCAGTTACTGTGTAATTGCAGTTCACAGTTCAATGCCTTGCTCTTTACTTCACGGTCAAGGGCTGCTTTCCAGTTTGATTACTTTGAGGTGAAATAAGTCTAGGCAGATACAGCACTTTTCCTTTTTTTCCACTTGTTAGGATGTGGTTAAATGCAGATGAAGCTTCTCTTTAAAGGTCTTTGCCTTTGAGTGTGGCTACACATTCTGCCTGTTAAATGGATAAGACTCCCAAATGGGCTACCATTAAATGAACCCATCTGAATAATGAAGAAACTGTTACAAGATAACTTGGTATTTTGTGTAGCACATGGTCAGTGCTGTTTAAATTTATAGATGAAAAAACACAAATTGTAGAAAACTATTCTGGTAGATTCAGAATAAATATTAATTTTCAAAATAGTCTCTTTCTCCTCGGACCAGTGAAAACAAATTATACTCTGTATTGGAATATAGAAAAACTAGACACTATCAGAGAAATACACACACACACACACACACACACACACACACACACACACACACATACTTGATAAAAATGTTAAAAAATAATTTTATCAGTATTCTTTCTCTCATAGAGAGTGGCAAAGATGGAATCAGAGGTAGATACAGAGACAGATGGAGTCAGAAAAGGAGATGGAGACAGAGATACAGACAGAGAGGCAGAAACAGAGGCAGAGAGAGACAGAGATAGTCTGAGGCAGAGGCAGAGGCAGAGTAAGAGACAGAGTTAGAGTCAAAGATAGAGACAGAGGTGGAGTCAGAGACAGAAACAGATGCAGGCATTTATTATATGCATGTGGAGGTCAAAGGACAAGGTCTGGGGGTCAATTCTCTTCTACCGAGTCTTCTAAGAACCTAACTCAGGTCCTCAAGCTTGTGAAGTTTTTTACTGCTTTTTTTTAGAGTCTTGTACTTTCTGAGTTTTTTCCCTGGCCCTCAGTATCACTCTTTACAATTGAATAGTGCTGAATACATGATGGATGTTAAATATGAAGGTGTGACTTGAATGTCATGAGAAGTAGGCAGGGTTCTTGTGACAATGAAGGAGACACACACACTATAGACTATCAGTTTGCTGAGCAAAAAAATAGACACCTTAGCAGTCTATGTTTAGCTAAGCTAGTAAACTATCATTTGTCCTGATATATCTAAGAAGAAGTAGCCATTAAGAATATTTGTTTGTATTGTTGTTCCTTCTATGGAGCTGCAAGCTTCTAAAGCTCCTTTGGTCCTATTTCTAGCTCCTCCATTGTGTACCTTGTGCTCAATCCAATGGAAAGCATCCACCTCTGTATTTCCCCAGAGCTACCAGGTACTAATCCACCAACCAAAGAGTAAACATGGAAGGACCCATGGCTCCAGCTGCATATTAGGCAGAGGATGGCCCTGTTGAACATCAAAGGGAGGAGAGGTCCTTGGTCCTGGGAAGGTTCAATGCCTCAATATAGGGGAATGCCAGGAAGCAGGAATGGGTGAATTGGTGAGTAGGGAGATGGGGGATGGTATAGGGAATTTTCAAAGGGGAAAACAGGAAAGAGGATAGCATTTGAAATGTAAATAAAGAAAATATCTAATAAGAAATTAAAAAATAATGCTGCTATGAACATAGTGGAACATGTATCCTTATTACATGCTGGGAAATCCTCTGGGTATATGCCCAGGAGTGCTATGGCAGGGTCCTCTAGGAGTATTGTGCCTAGTTTTCTGAGGAACCACCAGGCTGATTTCCAGAGTGTATTTCTATCGCTCATGCATAGGTAAACATTACCATTCCTTCATTATACCCTCCTGTTAAAGAGTATGGCAGCTAAAGCAGTTTTTATATTGTTAATTTATAGATTGGGACATATTAAGGAAGTAAATGAAACAGTCATTTCTCATCAAGTTGTCTGGCTTCATTACCTGTTGTTTCTACTATAGACGAGGGTGTGTTTAAGAGGCATTATGATGACAATTCTGAGTATACTAATGCATACTGTCTTGTGCCAAACTCTTTTGCCAGTGTTCCAAAAAATCAGTTATGCTTGTTAGACAGCTTTACTTGCAGTTAGTTAAGTGCCAAGTTTAAATGGATCATATGCTAAACATAAACTTGATATTGTGGTCTTCATCTACCCCTTAATTTTTATTTGTTAAATATCATGGGTAATTTCTATTCTAACTCTCTAATAGTCTGCACTGTGAAAATAGAACTGAGCAACTAATTGGTTCATATTTCAGGTGTACTGTTTATAGTTTGGGGGCATGACTACAGTCTCTGGAAATTCAATTATTTGAGTGATAGAGAAGAAGATATGGGTATCTTGCTGATGATATTTACACATGCAGTGTGTCACCTGCTAGTTCCAATGACCTGATGATTGTTACCCTGCTTCTTGAGGAAAGAATGCAAATGGTTTTATTTAGAGGAGGAAACTCAGTTTATAAGCTAGTTAATTCTTGGTAGTATGGCAGATAGAAGTGCTAAACAAAATGTAGATATTACATATGATGATTCTAGTTAATATATTCTCCCACAAGACATATTCTGCTTCTTGGGCCCCATGATGTTGTAACATTGGAGAACTTGAAAATATCACAGAAATGCCTGGAGGCTCAGAAGCTTCTTCAAAAATAGTCATTCTGATGGTGCCAATGGTCTCATTTAGGAAATAATCAAGATCAAGTGTGTCAACAGAGGTGAGTCAGGACTGGTTTGAATTAGCATGAAGTGCTTGTAGGGACAGCATGGAGAACTCAGATTATTTATTCCTTTTTTAATTTTAAGGTATTTTAATTTCAAACTTATCTGCTCTTTGGGAGTTCTTTCACAAAGTATCTAAGCTTACTGAATTAAATCATTTTTTTCCATATTTTACTGTATTATAGGTAGCAAAATCAAATATTTTTTCAATGTCATTCATGGCCTTTTTGAGTGTTTTTTGAACTACAAATTGTATCTCCAAACTAGCAAATTGCAACTTGTCATTGCCAGAGAGTCACTGAGCAATATTCTATTGTATTCAAGGCATGAATAAATAAATTGATGTATCACTTAAATCCTCCATCACAATGTATGTCTAATGTATTGTTTTTTAACATATACCATTCCACATTTTAAAACAGACTTCTTCATAGAAAATATATATGCATGCTAAAAAAGAGACAGCATCTTCAACAAATGGGCATTACTTCTGAAAGTGCAATCCACAGAGGAAGAAATCATGATTGCTAGGTCACAACATTGAAATAGAGGGATAAGGGAAGAATAATACAAAAGTCTCTAGAGAGGTGTCTTCCTCAAATACAGCAAGATATTTCTCTCAGTGTAGGCATCATAGCTGTAAAACTTTGGGGGCAATCTGCTTGTTTGATATAAGAAATGTAAGAAAGGACAACTTGAGGTCAATGCATTCTAAAAACTCAGATATAGAATATATCCTTTATAAGTTATTGTCTTATGCCTGCATGATTTTCTAAGTCATTTTGTCAATAGATATTTTGATTGTCTCAGTATTGTTATGATTCATTTTAAAACATGTATAAGCCATTTAAAATATAACTTTGGGTGTTTTCACTTCTTTGTATGAATATTTAAATGTTAAATACATATAGTTGGAAAGTGATTGATAAGCAAAAAATATGTAAATCTTTTGCTTCAGTGTCTAAATGATTCATCAAATGCACAGCTAGGTATTATGTAGGCCTTAGTTTATTTTTCTCACTGGTTCCAATGTCCATTGATATGTCCAATAGGGTGTGTGTGTGTGTGTGTGTGTGTGTGTGTGTGCACATTTGTCTGTGTACACACTGACACAGGGTTTTAGTATGTAGGCAGAAATAACACTTAATTTTCTTGACTCCATCACCATAGCCTGACAAGTGGCACATGCTACCATGCTAATGTTTCCAATGTGTTTTTTTGAGTGGTTTATAAGTTATAAACATGGCTTTTAAGGACCTCAACATAAAACTAGATACACTGAATCTAATAGAAGAGAAAGTGGGCAAGAGCCTTGAATTCATTGGCACAGGGGGAAATTTCCAAAACAGAACTCCAATGGCTCATAATTTAAGATCAAAAATTGTTAAATGGGACCTCATGAAACTGGAAAGCTTGTGTAAGGCAAAGGACATAAACAATAAGACAAATCAGCAACCTACAGAGTGGGAAAAACTTCACTAAAACCACATTTGATAGAGGGCTTATATCCAAAATATGTAAGGAATCCAAGAAGCTAACAACCAAATTGCCAAACAACCCAATCAAAAAATAGGGTATAGAAACAAACAGAGAATTCACAACAGAGGAATCTGGAATGGCTAAGAAGCATCTAAAGAAATGTTCAAAGTCCTTAGAAATCAGAGAAATGTAAATCAAAACAACCTAGAAAGTTCATCTTAAACCAATTAGAATGACTAAGATCAAACCTCAGGTGACACCACATGTTAGCAAGGATGTGGAGAAAAAAGTACACACTCCTCCATTGATGGTGGGATTGCAAACTGGTACAATCCTTCTGGAAATCAATCTGGAGGTTCCTCAGAAAATTGGAAATAGATCTACTTGAAGACCCAGGAATACCACTCTTGGGAATATACCCAAAAGATTCTTCATGAGGCCACAGGAACACTTATTCCATTATGATCATAGTGGCCTTGTATGTGATCTCCAGAAGCTGGAAACCCAGAAGTCCCACAACCAAAGAATGGATACAGAAAATGTGTTTCACTTCCACAATGGAATACTACTCAGCTATTAAGAATGACAAACCTGAGTTTTTCAGGCAAATGGATGGAACTAGAAAATATCATCCTGAGTGAGGTAACTCAGACAACAAAGGGCATGCATGGTATGTACTTGCTAATAAGTGGATATTAGCCAGAAAAAGTTACAGAATATCTGAGATACAGTCCACAGAACTCAAAAAGATCAACAAGCTGAAAGGCCCAAGTGAGAACTCCTCAAAGCTACTTGGGAGGGAGAAGAAGGCAATCACAAGTGGGGAGGGAAGAAAGGACCTGGGTGGGAAAGGGGGCAGGGGACAGGGTGAGGAGAAGGGAACATGATCTAGTATTGGGTGGGGAAAAAGAACTAGAGCCCTGAGGCCCAGAATAAAGATTGAAAACAGACAACCTCAGGAGGGAGGAGTTTGGAGGGTCCTTCCAGAATGTACTAGAGACTTGGGAGGTGAGAGACTCTAAGGCCTCAAGGGAAGAGACCTTAGATTAAATGCTCTATAGTAGGAAGAGGGAACTTGTAGAGTCAATCTACAGCAGAAAGACAGGGCATCAAGTGAGGGATGGGTTGCTATCCCACAGTTAAAATTCTGATCCATAATTGTTCCTCTTTGAAAGAACTACAGGAAATGGAGAGGATCCTGAGGAAAAGGAGGTCCAATTAAAAGCCCAAAGTGGGATCCAGCTCAACGGGATGCTCCAAGGCTTGACACTATTACTGGGGATAAGGAGTGCTCAAAAAAGTGTCTTGAGCTTGGAGCTGATATCTCAACCATGTATACAGAGGGCACCAGAGTGAAGGATTGCCCAGGGCATAGCCTGCCTGTGTGCCTTCCACACCAGGGAGCCAAGCAGCTCTACAGCTGACTGGGCATGCAGGGGAGCATCTGACCTGCAGGAAGTCCCATGGGTAGATGGAGCCCCGTGGACAGAAATCCCCACCATCTTGTATACCTCAGTTCAACCTGGGAAGCACCTGATCTACAGGTAATCCCGTGGTTAGATGGACAAGGCACACTAGGGCTCCAACCACACCCAAGAGTAGGGCAGCACATCAGCAATCTGTCCCAGGGGAAACCCAGTCATCCGGTGTTGGGGAATTAGCCTTACAGGCCCAGAGGATGTTCAAGCACCAGCCAGTGTCAAACAGGATCAACTAATGCCAGAGATAAATAGATGGCGAAAGGCAAACTCAGGAACGTTAGTAACAGAAATCAAGGCAATATGGCAACATCTGAACCCAGTACCCTAACAACAGCAAGTCCTGGATAACCCAACACTCCAGAAAAACAATATTTGGATTTAAAATCACAGGTCATGATGCTGTTAGAGGAACACAAAAGGACATAAATAAATCTCTTAAAGAAATACAGGGGAACATGAGTAAGTTAGAAGCCCTTATAATGGAAACACAAAATCACTTAAAGAAATTCAGAAGAATATGGGTCAACAGATAGAAGCCAATAAAGAGGAAATGCTAAAATCACTTAAAGAAATGCAGGAGAAATTGAGTCAACAAGCAGAAGTCATAAAAGAGGAAACAAAAAAGTTTTTTAAAGAAATACAAGAAAATACAAACAAACAAGCAAAGGAACTAAGCAAAACCATCCAGGATCTAAAAACAGAAGTAGAAACAACTAAGAAATCGCAAAGGGAGACAACTTTGGAGATAGAAAAATCTTGGGAAGAAATCAGGAGCCATAGATGCAAATATCAACAACAGAATACAAGAGATAGAAGGAAGGATCTCAGGTGCTGAGGATACCATAGAAACCATTGACTCAACAGTGAAAGAAAATTCAAAAAGCAAAAAGCTTGTAGCCCAAAACATCCAGGAAATCCAAGACACAATTAGAAGACCAAACCTAAGGATTATAGGTATAGATGAGAGTGAAGATATATGACTTAAAGGGCCAGCAATATCTTCAACAAAATTATGGAAGAAAAGTTCCCTAACCTAAAGAGACAGTTGCCCATGAATATACAAAAGGCCTACAGAACTTCTAAGACTGGACCAGAACAGAAATACCTCCTGATACATAATAATCAAAACCCTAAATGTACTAAACAAAGAAAGAATATTAAGAGCAGTAAGAGAAAAAGGTTAAGTAACATATAAAAGAAGACTGATTAGAATTACATCAGACTTCTCACCAGAGACCATGAAAGCTAGAAGATCTTGGGCAGATCTCATACAGACTCTAAGAGAACACAATTGTCAGCCAAGATTACTATACCCAGCAAAACTCTAAATCAACATAGATGGAGAAATGAAGATATTCCATGTTAAAACCAAATTTAGACAATATCATTCCACAAACCCAGCCCTTCAAAGGATAATAGGTAGAAAACTCCAATACAAGGAGGGAAACTACACCCAGGAGAAAGCAAGATAGTAAACTTCTTTCATCAAGCCCAAAAGAAGATAACCATACAAATATAAAAATAACATCAAAAATAACAGGAAGTAATAATCAATACTCCTTAATATCTCTTAAAATCAATGGACTCAATTCTCCAATAAAAAGTCATTGACTAACTGACTGGATACATAAACAAGACCCTACATTATGCTGCTTACAGGAAACACACCTCAGGGTCAAAGACAAAGACTACCTCAAAATAAAAGGCTGGAAAAGAATTTTACTAGCAAATGGTCTTAGGAAACAAGCAGGAGTAGCCATTCTAATATTAGATAAAACTGACTCTCAACCTAAAGTCATCAAAAGAGACACGGAAATTTTTTTTCTTACTGGTCAAGAGAAAAATCCACCAAGAAGAACTCTCCATTCTGAACTTCTATGCTCCAAATGCAAGGGGACCCTCATTCATAAAAGAAACTTTACTAAAGCTCAAAGCACACATTACATCTAACACAATAATTGTGGGGGACCTCAACACTCCACTATCCTCAATGGACCAATCAGGGAAACAGAAACTAAACAGGGACAGTGAAACTAATTGAAGCATTGGACCTATTGGATTTAACAGATATACATAGAACATTTCATCCTAAAGCAAAAGAATATACCTTTTTCTCAGCACGCCATGTTACACTCTCCAAAATCGACCATATAATTGGTCACAATACAGACCTCAACAAATTTAGGATGATCAAAATAATCCCATATCTCCTATCATATCACTATAGAATAAAAGTGGTCTTCACAGCAAAAAACAAACAAACAAAAGAAACAAACAAACAAAAAACAGAAAGGCCACATACACATGGAGGATGAACAATACTCTACTCAATGATACCTTGGCCAAATAAGCAATAAAGAAAGAAATCAAAGACTTTTTAGAATTTAATGAAAAAAAATTTTTAACACAATATCTTTTTTTTAACACAAGGAATTACAGGCTATTTTATTTGCAGTTAAAGAATCCTAGCATCTATATAAGTAAGATTTTTTCTTTTTTTATTGGATATATTCTATATTTACAATTCATTTCACTTTTTCTGGTTCCCCACCCCCCAAAGGTCCCACATGCCCTTTTCCCTCCCCCTGCTCCCTCTTCCACGCCTTCCCTCTTCCCTGTTCTTGTATTCCCCTACACTGATGCTTTGATCCTTTCCAGCACCAGTGTCCACTCCTTTCTTCTTGTCAGACATCATTTGGTATGTGAATTGTGTCTTTGGTGTTCCAAGATTCTAGGTTAATATCCACTTATCAGTGACTGCATACCATGGGTATTCTTTTGAGACTGGGTTACCTCACTTAGTATGACGTTCTCCAGCTCCATCCATTTCTCTAAAAATTTCATGAATTCATTGTTTCTAATGGCTGAATAGTACTCCATTGTGTATATATACCACATTTTTTTTGTATCCATTCCTCCGTTGAGGGACATCTGGGTTCTTCCCAGCTTCTGGCTATTATAAATAAGGCTGCTATGAACATAGTGGAGCATGTATCCTTATTGCATGCTGGGGAATCTTCTGAGTATATTCCCAGTAGTGGTATGGCTGGGTCATCCGGAAGTATCATGTCCAGTTTTCTGAGGAAGCGCCATACTGATTTCCAGAGTGGTTGTACCAGCTTGCAGTCCCACCAGCAGAGGAGGAGTGTTCCTTTTTCTCCACATCCTCTACAACACCTGATGTTTCCTGAGTATTTGATTTTAGCTATTCTGACTGGTGTGAGGTGAAATCTCAGGGTTGTTTTGATTTGCATTTCTCTAATGACTAATGATGTTGAACATTTTTAAGGTGTTTCTCAGCCATCCTAATGTCTTCAGGGGAAAAGTCTTTGTTTAGCTCTGTACTCCACTTTTGGATAGGGTTATTTGGTTTTCTGGGGTCTAACTTCTTGAGTTCTCTGTATACATTGGATATTAGCCCTCTGTCGGATGTGGGGTTGGTGAAGACCTTTTCCCAATTTGTTGGTTGCCGATTTGTCCTTTTGAGAGTGTCTTCTGCCTTACAGAAACTTTTAGGGGTCAATGGGGTAACAGGGGGATGGAAGAGGGCTTATGGGACTTGTGGGGAGGGGGGAGACTGGAAAGGGTGAAATCATATGAAATATAAATTAACATATTGAATAAAAATGGGTCTTATCATGAATGCCCTCTGAAAGACCCAACAAGCAGGTGAAAGAATCAGAAGATATTTGCACCCAGTCAATGGACAAAAGATGCTGACTCCTGTGGTTAAATTAGGGGAAAGCTAGAAGTTGAGGAGGGTGACCCTGTAGGAGGACCAGTAGACTCAATTAACCTGGACCCTCTGAGATCTTTCAGACACTGGACCACTAACCAGGTAGCATACACCAGCTGATATGACGCCCCCACCCATATATGGAGGCCCCAGGAAGTTTAGAGTCCTGATGGGGTAGGGGTAGGGGTAGGGACATCCTTGTGGAGACAGGGAGTGGGAAGGAGGTATCAGATGGGGAACAGGAGGAAACTAAATCTGGAGTGAAAAAAAAACGATTAAATATAATTTTAAAAAGAACAAAACCTAAATAAATAAATAAACAAATAAATACCCAACTGTCTATATTCGAAAATTAAATCTTGTATCCTTTTCCATTTCACAAATATAACTTCAGGATAATTGATTTATTTTTTATTAGTGAACAGAAATAGAAGTAGCTTATGAGTTGTAGAGTTTGGTTATTTAAATTTCTGATGTCATTATGCTTTCAATAGGAGAAGAAAGGGAGGCACCTACAAACAGCAGGATGAATTATATTCCAATTCACTTTTATTTCTCCTGTATAAGTTATGCTGACTTTAGAAAGGTCTCAAGTTTGGAGATATACATCTTCATATTACACACTATTTTCTTATTAGAATTACAAACTACCAATCAGACTCTTCAAAATGGTTAAAAGCAACAAAAAGACCAAAAAGACAATAACAACTATTGGAAAAGATATGAAGCCAATGATATTTAATACTCTTCTTGATGGAATAAAAATTGATATGATCATTGGAGGAAGCTAGCTATAGCATTTAAGGCTGAGAACATAAATATTTGACAACCAATATGTTCCAGTACTGCAATATACAGTGAACATTTCCAAAAAGAGCTATTTATAACAGACAATAATTCTACATACCTCAAATGTCAAGTCTTAGTATATGATGCATAATTAATGTGGTATATTCATAAGTACAGTACAATATTATGTAGGAGTTAGAACTAGCCAGTAGCTGCCATATTGAAACACATAATAAATGTCTTTTTGTGTTTTGTGTTTTGTGTGTTTGTTCACACTTGTCCCCAACTACTATGGTAGTCTAAAATTCTGCTACAAACTTATTTGATTTGCCTTCATTTGGTCAATATATCAGTTTTTTGTAGAAAATCAAAATAGATGACTGCAATATATTTTGTTATACACAGTATGAATGTTTTTAGTGCTTTCCCTTTTAAAATTTTGTAGTGATTCAGGAAGTGAAATAGTGCATATTCCCTCACCTCTGTACTAGCTACTATAATTATTGCTTCCTTTGATATTTGAATAGATACTATTGCCAAAATCATCTCTTTTCCAGAGTGGCTATTAACCAATTTGGCAATGTTCCCAGTATTTATCTAAAGATTCTAGTTTCTATAATTCATAAAATATTCCAGGTTTACCTAACTTTTCTCATTTAAAAGAACTGGAATCAATTATTCTCTTTGCAAAATTATGCTTTTCGTGGGAAACAGTTTTATGGACATAAACAAGTGGCCCATGCGTGAATTAGAGCATTTCACCTGACCTCATAATGACCATTTAATGCAACTTCAAAAGCCCTACTAGAAAGCTTTTATCTCTTTTCTTTCTCTTCCTCTAATATAACAAAACACATTATTGACTGACTGCTTTCCTTTTCTTGTATAACTTGTTCTCTTTGTTGCTAGTTTTAGCATACCAAAGGACATAAAAGGAAGTGTAAAAATATTTTCTTAATGTTTCATTTATTCTAATTACATAAAACAGTCAAGTGGCTTGAAAAATCATATATGTAATTCATATGTGTATTTATATATACATATATAAATATTTGAGATAGTATAACAATGAAATAATTTCTTATAAAGAGTTGAATATAATATGAATTAGTTTAAATATATAATAAATAGTTCAAAATTAGTATGAAGAATCATGAAATCATCAAACATACTAACTATTCCTGTGTATTCATATTACATACTCATGAAGCCTTTAGACTGAGTATGTTCAATTATGAGGGCTTCAGTCAAGACCTAATATCTTTATAATAAGACACCAAGTATTTTAATAATGCTTTCTCTGTACTCCTATTTAACAAGTATGTTCTAACCCCCTAAGATGTAACATGACAGTGCAGCACATGCAACAGGAAACAAACCAATTGTGGATTGGAGGAGTTATTTTATTGTGTAAATATTTGCCTCACAAGTGTGAAGATCTGAGTTCTAATATCAGAAAACTTTTGATAAGCAGGGCATGGTAGCCTGTGACTTAATCATAAATCCAATTTTTCTGGAGAAGTCTTGAAGTTTCCTTACCATAATTCCAGCCCAATTATTGAACTCTACATTCAGTAAGAGACCTTGTCTCAAAAAAAAAAAAAGGTGGAGATCTGTAGGGGAGGTGACCTGATATTGATTTCTGGTGTCTATAAGCATGAAGATGTGTGAGCAATCACACACACACACACACACACACACACACACACACACACACACACACAAGCATTAATATGATAGAACATCAGAAGTTATCTTTTATAGAAAACTATATGTTTAGATATGGTAGAATTTAAATCAAAAGTGATAATTTTATGATCCTTAGGCATGAACTACAGATGCCTCTAGCATTGAATTTTGTTTTCTTAGATAAAATGCCATTCATTTTGGAATCTTTTTAACTATACAAAACATATTGTCATCAATATGTTTCAACATTAAGAGCATACCCTTTTATCTTACTATTAAATATCATAATGCATTTGTATACATACAAAATTATGATTATTTCAAAATATGATTGATTGCTATGACTAACTATCATCATGCTGTGGTTGGCTGTACTTGTTCCAGTGAAATTTTTATTGGTGCATTTATTTGAATCTTGAAATTCTCCTGGATATATCAAATATTACAATAGTTTTTCCATAGAAAAAGATTTATTTCCACAAAATAGGGTATTTTAGGTTTTTTTTCAGTTTTTTTCTTTTCTTTTTTTTATTGGATATATTCTATATTTACAATTCATTTCCCTTTTTCTGGTTCCCAACCCCCAAAGGTCCCACATGCCCTTTTCCCTCCCCCTGCTCCCTCTTCCACGCCTTCCCTCTTCCCTGTTCTTGTATTCCCCTACACTGATGCTTTGATCCTTTCCAGCACCAGTGTCCACTCCTTTCTTCTTGTCAGACATCATTTGGTATGTGAATTGTGTCTTTGGTGTTCCAAGATTCTAGGCTAATATCCACTTATCAGTGACTGCATACCATGGGTATTCTTTTGAGACTGGGTTACCTCACTTAGTATGACGTTCTCCAGCTCCATCCATTTCTCTAAAAATTTCATGAATTCATTGTTTCTAATGGCTGAATAGTACTCCATTGTGTATATATACCACATTTTTTTGTATCCATTCCTCCGTTGAGGGACATCTGGGTTCTTTCCAGCTTCTGGCTATTATATATAAGGCTGCTATGAACATAGTGGAGCATGTATCCTTATTGCATGCTGGGGAATCTTCTGGGTATATGCCCAGGAGTGGTATGGCTGGGTCCTCCGGAAGTATCATGTCCAGTTTTCTGAGGAAGCGCCATACTGATTTCCAGAGTGGTTGTACCAGCTTGCAGTCCCACCAGCAGTGGAGGAGTGTTCCTCTTTCTCTACATCCTCTCCAACACCTGATATCTTCTGAGTTTTTGATCTTAGTCATTCTGACTGGTGTGAGGTGAAATCTCAGGGTTGTTTTGATTTGCATTTCTCTAATGACTAATGATATTGAACATTTTTAAAGGTGTTTCTCAGCCATCCTAATGTCTTCAGGTGAAAAGTCTTTGTTTAGCTCTGTACCCCAAAGTTGCCTTACAGAAACTTTGTAATTTTATGAGGTCCCATTTGTCTATTCTTGCTCTTAGAGCATAAGCAATTTCTGTTCTGTTCAGGAACTTTCCCCCTGAGCCAATGTCAAATAGTGTCTTAGACATATTAAGAGCAGATTCATTAGATTTTTCATTTTTGTGGTCATAGACTTCCTGACCATAAATAGTTCAGGTAAAAGTGACTTTATTATTTTGTATAATTATGAAACCCAAAGCCAGATTGTTTTAACAACCATAGTGACACTGAAAATAATTAAAAAACTGATTCTATAATCATGAAGGCAAATACATAAAATGAAAAGCATAAATTCATCCTACTCACTATAATTAAAGTACATTAAATGTTTTTTCGAAAGAATGGAAAATCATGGGTTTGCTGGTTTGCCTTCCATTATCAAGGCCATATGATGTATGTAATTCACCAAGCACTATCATTTCCCAGAACTTGTTATGGATAACAATAGTCCAACATTAGGAAAACTTTGTTGATATATTATTGAGCAGAAGATTACCTGTGTGGAGTCATAAAGACAAAATGTTATTCAAGTGATTCCTTATTGTACAAATCATTCGTCAAGCATAGAATTTCCTTCTAAAACATAGATCTATAATTATGCATTATAACACAGAAACACACTTATGTGCATTGTGCATTAAAATTCAATAGATTCTGTTTTCCAGGTAATGTATGATTATTTCTTCAGATTATTTGATTATGGTGGACTCTGTTCAATTTTCATAAACACTTCAATGATAGTAATGAAATGGTGGAAATAGATTAATAACTCTTTTGAACTGTGTGTGTGTGTGTGTGTGTGTGTGTGTGTGTATGTATGTATGTAGTTTTGAGATGGATGTCCCACAGCTCATGTAATTTTGAGGCAACTATGTAACCAAGATTATTCCTAATCCTTTTCCTTTTCTTCTCACAGGCTTGGGCTCAGATATACACTACCATATCTAGTTCTAATATTTATTTTAAATAAAAATATTTAATAAATTTGCATTCTCTTTGAAATAATGAATAATATTAACTGAAGAATATAATGTTTTGGAAACTGACAGCCTCCATATTTTTCAATTACAGCTAAAATATAAAAGTACAGAAATATAAAATGATTGTATTAGTTTAGATTTTTTGTAAATAACTAAATAAAATATTTAAAGAAAAAAACTCAAAAATATGTGCTGCAAGACACAGAGTTTAGGTCAGCTTCAGAATTCATTGCCTGAAAACATAATTAGCATTTGGCTTGAAAGGACAAGCCAATCACCAAATGTTTTTGAGCCATACATGCCTTAGGATATTTACTTATGCCTCAAAGCAATCAATAAATATGCTAAAGAAGAGGTGATATTGATTTCATCATCAGATATTAAAGGTGTGTGTGTGTGTGTGTGTGTGTGTGTGTGTGTGTGTGTGTGTGAGAGAGAGAGAGAGAGAGAGAGAGAGAGAGAGAGAGAGAGAGAGTCACAAAATGATATTGGAGTCCCTGGAGCCTGAGTTCCTGGTGGTCATAAAATGCCTGGTATGGGTGCTGGAAACTGAATCCTGGTTTTCTGCATTAGCAACAAATATCCTTAATTATTAAGTCATCTCTCCAGCCTTGACAACAGATTTTGACCCAATCCATTAAAAATATTATTTCAACATGTGATTAATATAACATTACTAATAAGATATATCATTTATCCTTTCTTTTCTTTTTAATCTTCAAGTGAGGTAAGTATCTTACAAATATTTTTTAATTCCAACAAGTCAGAGTTTAAGTGTTCAGCAGTCATATGGGCAGTGGTTATTTTATTGAATATCACACCTGTGCTGCTAGCTTCCTTATACTTTACATTTGGGAACAGAGACAACATTTTCTGCTTTCTTGATAACTCTTGGGTCTAAGATTTGGCTTACATTATTTTCTGGGCTAAAAGTATAATCCTGGATCAATTCTTGTGGTCAAGAAATATGCCACTTCAGGCCACCAGGATTGCTGGTGCTGGAAACAAGGGTCTATTTATCGACACATTCCAAAGTTGATAGGCAATCAGATGTATAGAAACTACTGAAATGGGCAACAGAGATCTCACCAGAGGAGAAAGACTATGGGTCTCCTCAGGTGTGTATTCTGGGATTGTATTTTAAATTACTTATGGCCTATTTTGATGTATTGACAAAATAAATTATCCTTGCAAGAGACTTAATGAAATGCAAATTGATATTTAATCTATCGTTAGAAAAGCTAACTTTTAGAAGTTTGTTCAGTAAAATACAGGAAACTTAAGAAAATTATAGATAACTTGAATTTTCCATGTAGGTTCAGATTTTGATAACTTCCTTATCACTCACAGCAGAAGAGAAAATAACTACCTTCTTTATAACTGTGCTCTTTCTAAATTTTCTCTAGCTACTTGGCATTCCTTTTTCACAGAAACTTCTAAAACTGTAGGTCACAACAGAACTATTATGCTGTTCTTTCTGAATTTTCTTTTTTTAATTTTCCCCTGGCTAATTCCATTCCACAAGTATCGAGAATTAACTGATTGATTTTGGTGGAGTCAAAACAACAACAAAAAGCTTCTATTTTCCTTAATGATATCCCTCTTGATATTGTTAGTAAGTATATTTTTTGAGCTGGGGTAATAGTTTAGCAGGTAAAAATATTTTCTATTCATCCAAACTGAATTTCATCTCTGAACTAACATGATGAATGGAAAGAACTGACCTCCTTAGAGTATGCTGTGGCATGTAGGTGAACACATAAACATACTGCACACACACACATACATGCACACATAGACAATAAAATAAAATTTAAAATATTAAAAAGGAAGATCAATTTATTGCAAGCCTTCATTTAAAGGTACATATTTAGGTAATGTAGATACCTCAATGCAAAAGTATTTTTTCTTTTTCTTTTTTTTTTTTTAGAGTTTTTCTTTTTATTTATTGAATATATTCTTCTTTTACTTCTTTTACATTTCAAATGTTATACCATGTTTTAGTCAGGGTTTCTATTCCTGCAAAACATCATGACCAAGAAGCAAGTTGGGGAGGAAAGGGTTTATTGAGCTTACACTTCCAGCTGTTCATTACCAAAGGAAGTCAGGACTGGAACTCAAGCAGGTCTGGAAGCACGAGCTGATGCAGAGGCCATGGAGGGATGTTCCTTACTGGCTTGCTTCCCCTGGCTTGCACAGCCTGCTCTCTTATAGAACTCAAGAATACCAGCCCAGAGATGGTACCACCCACAAGGGGCCCTCCCCGACTTGGTGACTAATTGAGAAAATGCCCCACAGCTGGATCTCATGGAGGCACTTCCCCAACTGAAGCTCCTTTTTCTATGATAACTCCAGCCTGTGTCAAGTTGACACACAAAACCAGCCAGTACATACCATTTCCTGCTTTCTCCCCTCCCTGAAAACTCCCAACCCGTCCTCCCACCCCTGCCTCCAAGAATATGCTCCTCCACCCGACCCACTCCCATGACACCCCCTGGATGTTCCCACACTGGGGCATCTATTGAGCCTTTATAGGACCAAGGACCTCTCCTCCCACTGATGCCAAACAAAGCATCAGTGCTCTGCCAATCTTTTGGCTGAAATCAGGTGTATGCCTTGGTTGATGGCTTAGTCCCTGGGAGCCCTGGGGCATCTGGTTGGGCAACATCTTTTTTATTCCCATAGGACTGCCAACCCCCAGCTCCTCCAATCTGCCCTCCAACTCCTCCATTGGTAACCCCTCGCTCAGTCCAATGGTTGACTGCTGGTATTCACCTCTGTATCTGTGAGGCTCTGCCTCCAAAAGATACCCATAACAGGCTCCTTTCGGTACCCACTTCTTGTCATCTATAGTAGTTTTGGGTTTGATGACTGTATATAGGATGGATCCCCAGGTAAGACAGTCTCTGGGTGACCTTTCCTTCAGACTCTGCTCCACACTTTGTCTCCATAGTTGTTCCTGTGAGTATTTTGTTCCCTTTCTCAGAGGAACCAAAATGCCCCCACTTTGGACTTCCTTCTTATTGAGCTTTCTGAGGTCTGTGAATTGTAACTTGTTTATTTTGAGCTTTTGGGCTAATATCCACTTATCAGTGAGTGCATACCAAGTGTGTTCTTTTGTGATTGGGTTACCTCATTCAAGATGATACTTTCTAGTTGTTGCTGCCTGTAGGTACTGCGAACTGGTTTCTGGAAGAGAAGCTGAGGGATGGATGGGGGAAGCAGTGAAAAGAACAAGGGCCAGGGCGACATTTGCAGTTTGAGGCTTAAGTTTTTAATGGAAGTTAGATTATATAACAGCTTGGGCAGGCCCCTCCCCCCAGACTCCAGGCTGAGTTCCAGGCAAGTGGTCTACTGGTTCTTGGCTCCCCTGCTCAGGCAGCTGGGCAGGTCACCTGCTTAATTCAGGAATTTTTAGATCTGGAGGAACAATGAACTTCACCTTCACTCTGAGCACTCCACCCTAGATGGAGCAGCATCCTGAATAGCACAGGAATCTTTGCTCAACAAAGGCTGGGAGAAAAAGTTTACCTTGATCAATGTCAAGTTCCTACCATGTGACATGACACCCTGTTATGGCTCTGTACATCTAGTGCCATCCATTTGCCTAAGTATTTCATGAATTCATTGTTTTTAATATCTGAATAGTACTCCATTGTGTATATAAACCACAATTTCTGTATCCATTCCTCTGCTGAAGGACATCTGGTTTGTTTCCAGCTTATGGCTATTATAAATAAGGCTGCTATGAACATAATGGAGCATGTGTCCTTATTACATGTAGGAACATCTTCTGGGTATATGCCCAGGGGTGGTATAGCTGGGTCCTCAGGTAGTACTATGTCCAATTTTTTGAGGAACCACCAAACTGAGTTCCAGAGTGTTTTTACCAGTTTGCAAAGGAAGTGTTCCTCTTTCTCCAGATCCTTGCCAGCATCTGCTGTCCCCTAAGTTTTTCATCTTAGCAATTCTGACTGTTGTGAGGTAGAATCTCAGTGTTGTTTTGATTTGCATTTCCCTGATAACTAAGGATGCTGAACAATTCGTTGTTGTTTTGTTTTGTTTTTTGATACAGGGTTTGTCTGTATAGCCCTGGCTGTCCTGGAACTCACTCTGTAGACCAGGCTGGCCTTGAACTCAGAAATCCTCCTGCCTCTGCCTCCCAGAGTGCTGGGATTACAAGCGTGCACCACCACTGCCCGCCCGGCTCGCTGAACAATTCTTTAGGCGTTTCACAGTCATTCCACTTTCCTCAGTTGAAAATTCCCTGTTTAGCTATATGCCCCATTTTTGAATAGGGTTATTTGACACTCTGGAGTCTAACTTCTTGAGTTCTTTGTATACATTGGATATTAGTCCTCTGTTGGATGTAGGATTGGTAAAGATCTTTTCCCAATCTGTTGCTTGCCATTTTGTCCTATTGACAATGTCCTTTGCCTTACAGAAGCTTTGCAATTTTATGAGGTGCCATTTGTTGATTCTTGTTCATAGAGCATAAGCCATTGGTGTTCTATTCAGGAAATTTTCCCCTGTGTACCTGTGTTCAATGTTCTTCCCCACTTTCTTCTCTATAAGCTTTAGTGTATCTGGTTTTATGTGGAGGTCCTTGACCCACTTGGACTTGAGCTTTGTACAAGGAGATAAGAATGGGTCAATTTGTTTTTTCTGCATGCAGACATCTAGTTGATCCAGCCCATTTGTTAAAAAATGCTGTCTTTTTTTCCACTGGATGGTTTTAGCTCCTTTGTCAAATATCAAGTGACCGTAGGTATGTAGATTCATATCTGGGTCTTTAATTCTATTCCACTGATCTTCCTGCCTGTCTTTGTACTAATACCATAGTTTTTATTACTATTGCTCTGTAGTAGAGCTTGAGGTTAGGGATGGTGATTCCCCCAGGAGATCTTCTGTTTTGGAGAATAGTTTTCACCTTTGGGTTTTTTGTTATTCCAAATGAATTTGCAGATTGTATTTTCTAGCTCTATGAAGAATTGATTTGGAATTTTGATGGGGATTGCATTGAATCTGTAGATTGCTTTTGGAGGAACATTTTTACTATATTAATCCTTCCAATCCATGAACATGGGAGATGTTTCCATCTTCTGAAATCTTCTACCATTTCTTTCTTCGGAGGCTTGAAGTTCTTGTTATACAGATCTTTCACTTGTTTGGTTAGAGTCACATCAAGGTATGTAATAATATTTGTGACTATTGTGAAGGGTGTCATTTCCCTAATTTCTATCTCAGCTTGTTTATCCTTTGAGTATAGTAAGGCTTCAGATTTGTTTGAGTTAATATTATATCCAGACACTTTGCTGAAGTTGTTTATCAGCTTTAGGATTTCTCTGGTGGAATTTTTGGGGTTGCTTAATATCATCTGCAAATAGTAATACTTTGACCTCTTCTTTTCCAATTTATGTACCTTTGATGTCCTTTTGTTGTCTAATTGCTCTGGCTAGGACTTGGAGTACTATACTGAATAGATAGGTAGAACGTGGACAGCCTTGTCTGTCCCTGATTTTAGTGGGATTGCTTCAAGTTTCTCTCCATTTATTTTGATGTTGGCTACCAGTTTACAGTATATTGCTTTCATTTTGTTTAGGTATGGGCCTTGAATTCCTGATCTCTCCAAGACTTTTATCACGAAGGGATGCTGAATTTTGTCAAATACTTTTTCAGCATCTAATGAAATGACCATGTAGTATTTTTTCTTTAAGTTTGTTTATGTAGTGGATTACATTAATGGATTTCCATTTATTGAACCATCCCTGCATCCCTAGGATGAAGGCTACTTGATTGTGGTGAAGTGTTGTTTTTATGCATTCTTGGACTCTGTTGGCCAGAATGTTGTTGAGTATTTTTGCATTAATGTTCATAAGGGAACATGGACTGAAGTTCTTCCTTGTTTGGTCTTTGTTTGGTTTAGGTATAAGCATTATTGTGGATTCATAGAATGAATTGGGTAGTGTTCTTTGAGATTCTATTTTGTGGAATAGTTTGAAGAGTAACAGTATTAGCTCTTCTTTGAAGATCTGATAGCATTCCCTTCTGGTCCTGGGTTTTTGTGTTTGTTTGTTTGCTTGTTTGTTTGTTGGGAGACTTTTAACAACAGCTTTTATTTCTTCAGGACTTATAGGATGATTTAGATGGTTTAGCTAATCCTGTTTTAACATTGGCACCTAGTATGTATCTAGAAAATTGTTCATTTTATCCATATTTTCAAATTTTGTTGAGTATATTCTCCTGTAGTAAAATCTGATGATTTTTTGAATTTCCACAGTTTCTGTTGTTATGTCTCCATTTTCATTTCTGATTTTATTAATTTGGGTAGTGTCTCTGAGCCCTCTGGTTTGTCTGGCTAAGGGTATATCAATCTTGTTGATGTTCTCAAATAATCGGCTCCTGGTTTTATTGATTCTTTATAAAGTTCTTTTTGTTTTTATTTGGTTGATTTTGGCCCTGAGATTGATTATTTCTGGCCATCTTCTCCTGGGTGTATTTGCTTCTTTTTGTTCTAGAGCTTTCAAGTGCACTATCATGCTGTTAATGTAAGCTCTCTCCATTTTCTTTTGAAGACACTCAGGGTTATGAATTTTTCTCTTAGCACTGCTTTCATTGTGTTCCATAAATTTTGGTATAATGTGTCTTCATTTTCATTAAATTCTAATATGTCTTTAATTTCTTTCTTTATTTGTTGCTTGACCAAGCTATCATTGAGAAGAGAATGTTCAAAGTCCACATGTATGTGTGCTTTCCTTCCTTCCTTCCTTCCTTCCTTCCTTCCTTCCTTCCTTCCTTTCTTTCTTTCTTTCTTTCTTTCTTTCTTTCTTTCTTTCTTTCTTTCTTTCTTTTTGAGCTTAAGAACAGCCTTAGGCCATGGTGATCTGATAAAGTGAATGGAATAATTTTAATATTTCTGTATCTGTTGTGGCCAGTTTTATGACCAAATATATGGTCAACTTTGGAGAAAGTATCATGAGATGCTCAGAAGAAGGTATATTCTTTTGCTTTAGGGTGGAATGTTCTATAAATATCTGTTAGATCCATTTGGTCAATTACTTCAGTTAGTTTCACTGTTTCTCTGTTAAGTTTCTATTTCCATGGTTTGTCCATTGTTGAGAGTGGGGTATTGAAGTCTCCCACTATAATCTTGTAGGGTGCAATGTGTGCTTAGATCTTTATTAAAGTTTCTTTTATGAATGTGGGTGCTGTGATGGTTTGTATATGTTTTTCCCAGGGAGTGGCACTATTAGGAGGTATAGCCTTGTTGGAGTAGGTGTGTCACTGTGGGTGTGGGGCTAAGACCTTCACCCTAGTTGCCTGGAAGTCAGTCTTCTAGCAGCATTCAGATAAAGATGTAGAACTCTCAGCTCTTCCTGTACCATGCCTGCCTGGATGCTGCCATGTTTCTGCCTTGATGACAATGAACTGAACCTCTGAGCTTGTAAGCCAACCCCAATTAAATGTTGTCTTTTATAAAACTTGCATTGGTCATGGTGTCTGTTCACAGCAGTAAAACACTAACTAAGACAGAAGTTGGTACCAGGAGTCAGGTATTGCTGTGATAGGCCTGACCATGCTTTTGTTTGGAAGAATGTGAATTTTGGGACTTTGGATTTGGAAAGCCACGGAATGTTTTAAGTGGGGCTTAATGGGCCAGCCTAGTCGGAATATGGAAGACAGTGGTGCTGAGGGTCATTTGAACTGTGTAGGTCTGATGGCCCAAGAGGTTTCAGTGGAGAAGAACTTTAATATGTGGCTGAGAGACTGTTTTTGTAATGTTTTGGTGAAGAACATGGATGCTTTTTGCCATTGTCTGAAGAGACTCCCTAGGGCTAAGGTAAAGAGATGTATATTAATTGCATCTGCAAGGGAAGTCTGAAAAAAGCCCAACAAAGACTTTGTTCTCTGGTTAAGTCTGATAAAGAGAATTTTGAACAAACATAGCAAGCTGAGAAAGGAAAAGTACAAAATATATAGTTTGAGTATTAAAGGGACTCCAGGAAGTGAAATGGAGCTGAATTCAAGGATATTAAACTGAATTAAAGGAGTTGTAACCTTGGGGGCAAGATTCACCCAGTTAATTTTAGGTCCAGGCATGGTAGTACAAGCCTTTAATCCCAGGAGGCCAAGATAAGCAGATCTCTGAGTTCAAGGCCAGCCTAGAACGGAGCAAATTCTAGGTGAAGAAAAACTTTAATCCAGACTTGGTGGACCACACCTTTAATCCCAGTGCTTAGGGGACAGGCATGCAGATCTTTGAGTTCAAAGTCAGTCTAAGGAGCAAGATTCAGGACAGCCAATTTAGGCAGTGAAGGAGCTGGGAAAAGGGAAGCTAGTGATAATGTAATAGAACAAGGGGGGGGGGCAATGTTCCAGCTCCTGCAAGCAGCAGAACTCAGCAGCTTCGGCCATGTGTCTCTGTCTTTATATTCAAGAGGAGAAGGAGATTACTGGGACAATTGATGCTGGTTAGCTGGAGCTAAGAAATTAGTGGTGATTAAGAAAAGACCAGCATCACTGAGATGAAATATGGGAAGTGTTTTCTGAGAGCACAAAGAAGCTGTATTCCAGAGATAGCCATGTGTTCCTCATGCTACAGCTGTACTTGGTAACATGTAAGAATCATCCAGGTGGTACTGGTTTTGAAGGCATGAAGGCATCATGATGAACAGCTGAGGCTTGGTACTGTAAGAGGCCATGGAAGGCCATTGGGGAAAGTGTACCCTCAGTTGTAATTGACAGCCCAGAACTGAAGGGGTCATGCAAAGGAGTTGAGGCTTGGTAAAATGAAGAGAGCATATGAGAGGCTTTGGTGAAGCATAGTTGCAGTGGAAGACCCTAGCATATTGGAGATGCCAGTACCATGGGATGATCACCAAGAACAGCAGTGGCAGCAGAGTGGATCAACCTGAACTTAGAGTGCTACAGTGGGCAGAGTTGGAGAAGTGGAGAGGTGACACCAGCTCTTTGGAGATGCACAGAAGGTCATGTGTGGATCTCAGACATTGGAACAAGAAGCTATGAATCTGAAATTGACTTGGGGTACCCACGATGTTAAAGATGCCAGAGCCACAGGATGCCTGCCAAGGAAAGCTGCTAACAGGGAGTGGAACAAGCCCAGGAGAAAGAACCTTGTTGAAGTCAACAAAGATGAAAAAAGAGTTGGATATCTGAAGACAGCTTTGCCATCAGACATGGTGTTTGGGCTTTTCCCAGCTGGTTTCCTGTCTTGCTTGGGGGATTACTGTTAAGTGATTGGATGACTCTCAAAAGAGACCTTGAACTTTGGACTTTTAACCCTGTTGAGACTGCTATAGACTACAGGGACTTTTGAAGTTGGTCTAAATGCATTTTGCATTATGCTATGTTTAAGTATGGCCCCCATAGACTCATGTTTGAACAAGCCTATGGGGGTCAGGGGGTGGAATGTTATGGTTTGTATATGTTTTTCCCAGGGAGTGGCACTATTAGGAGGTATAGCCTTGTTGGAGTAGGTGTGTCACTGTGGGTGTGGGGCTAAGACCTTTACCCTAGTTGCCTGGAAGTCAGTCTTCTACTAGCAGCCTTCAGATAAAGATGTAGAACTCTCAGCTCCTCCTGTACCATGCCTGCCTGGATGCTGCCATGTTTCTGCCTTGATGGCAATGAACTGAACCTCTGAGCCTGTAAGCTAACCCCAATTAAATGTTGTCTTTTATAAAACTTGCATTGGTCATGGTGTCTGTTCACAGCAGTAAAACCTTAACTAAGACAGGTGCCCTTTCATTTGGAGCATAGATGTTCAGAATTGAGAGTTCATCTTGGCAGACTTTACCTTTGACCAGTATGAAGTGTCCCTCCTTATCTTTTTTGACAACTTCTGTTGAAAGTTCATTTTATCTGATATAAGTATGGCTACTCCACCTTGTTTCTTGGGACCATTTGCTTGGAAAATGGTCTTCTAACTTTTGACTCTAAGGTAGTGAGTGTCTTTGTTACTGAGGTAGGTTTCTTATATGCAGCAAAATGTTGGGTTCTGTTTATATACCCAGTCTGTTAGTCTATGTCTTTTTATTGGGAAATTGAGACCAATGATGTTAAGAGATGTTAAGGAAAAGTGATTGTTGCTTCCTGTTACTTTCGTTGTTAAAGGTGGAATTCTGTTTGTATGGCTATCTTCTTTTGGGTTTATGAAAGAAGATTATTGTTTTTTCTAGAATGGAGTTTCTTGCCTTGTGTTGCCATTTTCCACCCATTATACTTTGAAGCACTGGGTTTGTGGAAAGATATTGTATAAACTTGGTTTTGTCATGGAATGTCTTGTTTTTTCCACCTGTGGTAATTGAGAGTTTTGCTGGGTATATTAGCCTAGGCTGACATTTATATTCTCTTAGGGTCTGTATGACACCTGCCCAGCATCTTCCAGTCTTCATAGTTTCTGGTGAGAAGTCTAGTGTAGTTCTGATAGGTCTGCCTTTATATGTTACTTGAATTTTTCCCCTACTGCTCTTAATATTCTTTCTTTGTTTAATGCATTTGGTGTTTTGATTATTATGTGTCAGGGGGTATTTCTTTTCTGATCTAGTCTGTTTGGAGTTCTGTAGGCTTCTTGTATGTTCATGGGCATTTCTTTCCTTAGGTTAGGGAAGTTTTCTTCTATAATTTTGTTGAATATATTTGCTGGCCCTTTATGTTGCATATCCTTGCTCTCTTCTATACCTATAATCCTTAGGTTTGGTCTTCTAATTGTGTCCTGGATTTCCTGGATGTTTTGGGTTATATGCTTTTTGTATTTGCATTTTCTTTCACTGTTGAGTCATTGTTTTCTGTTATCTTCTGCATCTGAGATTCTTTCTTCTATCTCTTGTATTCTGTAGTTGATGCTTGTATCTATGACTCCTGAATTATTTCCAAGGTTTTATATTTCTATAGATGTCTCCCTTTGTGATTTCTTTGTTGTTTCTACTCCAGTTTTAGATCCTGTGTGTTTTTGTTCAGTTCCTTCACTTGTTTTTTTTTTTTCCTGAAATTCTTTAAGGGATTTTTGTGTTCCCTCTTTAAGGGCTTCTACCTTTTGGCCCATGTTCTCCTGTGTTTCTTTAAGGGATTTTTGTGTCTCCTCTTTAAGGGTTTCTGCCTTCTGACACATGTTCTTCCGTAATTCCCTAAGGGGTTTTTGTGTTTCCTCTTTAAGGGCTTCTACTTGTTGCCCAATGCTCTCTTGTATTTCTTCAAGGGAATGATTTATGTCCTTTTTGATGTCTTCTATCAGCATCATGAGATGTGATTTTAAATCCAGCTCTTGCTTTATTAGTGTGTTGGCTATCTAAGATTTGCTGTTGTGGGAGAACTGAGTTCTGCATGTGCCATGTTGCCTTAGTTTCTGATGATAATGATTTTGTGTTTGCCTTTTGCCATCTAATTTTCTCTGGTGTTAGCTGGTCTTGCTCCCTCTGATTTTGGTTTATCTGTCCTGCAAGCCTGTGTATATGTACTCCTGGGATTCCTTTTCTCTCTGTGCACACAAGTCTGTAGCCTTCCCTGGGAAACCAGCTCTCCTGTCCTGCCAGGATTCTCTGTACTTCAAATGACCTAAGTGTGGCTGGTTCTAAAAGGCCCTGAGAGTGGCTGGTTCTCTAGGAAGTATCAGGAGTTGTTGTCTTCACTGGGGCAGACCTGACTAGGTTCTGTCACAGCAGAAAGAGCAGGTGATGGCAGAAGGGGGATAAGGAAGGGGAGACTGCTATTTGGAAGGGCATGTCTTTTGGTGGATGCTGTGCAGTGAGTCCTGCTGGATCCCTGGTGGCAGCTCTGGGCCTCCATAGGTGGGAGGAGAGTTTTACCAACTACTCAGAGTAGCTTGTTCTCTAGGAAATATCAGGAGATAGATTCTTCACTGTGACAGACCTGGCAAGTTTCTTCCACAGAAGAAAGAGCTGGAGGTAGCAGAAGGGAGAGAAAGGTCCATATTTTTTCTTTAGTTTTTTTTTTTCAATAGAAAAAATATTCTAATTTTTGAAAATTATCTTCAAGATCTGTAAGATAACTTATAGAGAAAAACCTCACATCCTACCTCTGGATTCAGGCCTAATAACTTGAATCTGATATTATTTGATTTTAAGCTCATATAAAGGCAGAAGGTGACTGCAAGCACCCACATTGTATCAATGAGCCTGTGGCTGAACATCTCAGGAAGCATCCATATTCAACCATTGAACTGAGCAGGGGGACCCCAATGGAGGGATTAGGGGAAGGACTGAAGGAGCTGAAGAAGTTTGCAATCCTATAGGAAGAACAACAATATCAACCTACCAGATCCTCACCCCCCCACCTCCCACCTCCGGGAGCTTCCAGAGACTAAACTACCAACCAAAGAATACACATGGAGAGACCAATGGCTCCAAATGCAGGTAGCAGAAGATGACCTTGTCTGACATCAAAGGGAGGGGAGGCCCTTGGTTCTGTGAAGGGTTGATACCCTAGCATAGGAGAATGCTAGGTTGGTGGGGCAGGAATGGGTCGGGGGTTGGGGGATGTGGAGGCAGGGGGAGGTGTGTGGGATGGAGGCCTTTTGGAAAGGAAACCAGGAAGGGTATACGAGTTGAAGTGTAAATAAACAAAATAACCAACAAAAATTTTAATAAAAGGTAGTATATGAAGCTACAAAGCTGTCTTCTTTCCTTCATACATCCCTCTTACTGTAAGCCCAACCATACCTGATGAAAAGATTAAAAACAAAATTTACTTTCAAATATATTTGCATAAATTAGTTGGTTGTAATGAATCCAATTGCTCTTATGTAAAAATTTAATTATAGTGACCATTACTAAATAATCTCATTAAGAGAGACACCCTCTATTTAAGGCAGTATTTAGGACCCCCATATCTAGCATTCCCATGGATATCTAGCTAAGACACTTATTTGAAGAGCATGAAAGTACCTGTGTAGCTTTAGTAACATAGCATATCTCAAGTTTCACCTGCTCTTGCTTTGCAACCCTATGTTTAGGCAATAAATGCATCATGCCATGATAATATTATGACATCACTAGCATTCATTTCTGGGTTACGGGCAACATATTTAAAATGTACGCTGTTGTGAAACAAAAGCTGGTTGTTTGAATGTGTGGATAAATTACTAAAGAGAAACATTTCTGAACAGATGGTAAGAGTTGGAGTATATATTCAAAGGAATATTTTCCTTAAGAAATCCAGGAAAGATATGGAAAAAAAACAGGAAACAGTCAGACTTACTAAGACTTCATCTGTATAAAAACAAGAGTAATAAGTATCCCACCAAAAATTTGTAGTACTCAAGAAAGTTCTTGATTAAAACATGCTGGTTAAGTTGAAAACTATATTTGCTAGGTATTTTTTCTGAAAAATCTAAAGACAGATCATGATCAGTTAGAACTTAGTCACTATAGTCAGTCTTAAGGTAGTTGAAGTCATTTGCAGCTCTTGCTAAGATACAGTGGACAGCATGATATATCTAAGGGAGTGTCTGTCATCAGTGAACAAATAAATCAATGAAAACTTCACAGGTTCTTTTAAGAAACCTCACAGTTACTACTGTTAGTATATATGTTTTTGTGCACATTAAACAGAAAGGAGATGAGGGTTGGTAGATAGCACAGTTGTAAAGTTTTTGTTTCACAACTTCACAAGATCTGGAGTTTGTTATAGAGCAGCCATGTAAAAGGTAGGTATGGTGTGTGTGTGTGCCTGCAATCCAAACACTGGGGAGCAGGAGACAGGTAGATCTATGGGCCAGACTGACTGACAGTCTACCAGAATCACCAACTCAAGATTCAGTGAAAGATCCTGCTTTTAAAACTAAGTTGAATGATTAAGGAAAATATCTACCAACAACCTCTGACTCCACTTGTGTGCACTGAATACATATACATACACACAACTTCATCACATTTATACATGAGAAATAACACCAAATTCCATGGTTTTTCCTAAATATTCTTGGTCACACGTAACATGAATTTAGTATCTTAATTTAAATTATTAGCTTAGTTTTATAACTTTACATTATCAGACATGAAAATATATAGTTGGTTTTCAAAAGGAAGAGAGAAACAG
The DNA here is from genome assembly GCA_964023405.1 of Apodemus agrarius. NCBI lineage: Eukaryota > Metazoa > Chordata > Mammalia > Rodentia > Muridae > Apodemus > Apodemus agrarius. Next base: position 81,536,288 of record OZ030021.1, read on the forward strand.
AGAGTGTGAGGAAGATCTCGGAGGGGTTCGAGGAATGATCTAGGAGAGGTTGAAGGAAGGGAAAACTATGATCAGAATATATTATAAAAATAATAAAAAGTATTTGATCCTTCTTGGACTGACATGTAAACACATTAAATCCTATGAGTTAAGTTATGAACAGTGCATATAGGTTGGTTAGGCTTAACTTTCCTGTTTACAAACATTAAATGTACTCATAGCAAAAATGTCTGACATTATATACATTTTTATTAATGCTGGGAGGTACTGGAAAAACTACTTCATTTCAACCTCCTTATTAATAGGTTGTCAAGGTTTAATTAAAATATACTTTTATAAATAGTACAAATATACAGATATTGTGCTCATCAAATCTTACTTTAAAGTAGTAACACAAGCCTCCTAATTCCTGTATTGTTTGCTTTCTGCAAATCTAAAAGGAGATCTATATTTTCTTGTTCTAGTATTTATATGACAAGAGAATTTTCTTTTCATAATTTAGAACACAGAGTTTTCTTTTGCTTATTATACCACAAACAAGATAAGCAGGATGATTTCACTGATTTATGTTTTTTATAAAAGTATAATAATCTGAAGAGTATGTTATGTATTTACAAGATAATAAAACATTTGCTCAGTGTAAAGGGATTTGTAGAAATTATGTGATCACCAGTAGAATTCCACAAGAATAAAGCCAAAGAAAAATGCTGAAAGCACAGACTTAACTGTACCACAATGATCCATGGCCCTGCAGTGAGTCCATGTAAGGCACTGGGAAGGGCAAGGTAAAGTGGACAAAGAGGTCTTTGTACTTTGATAATCTGATGTCCACAGGTAGAGGCTGACATAAAGATATAAAAGACACTTCACTGAACTTATAATCAATCACAAGTAGAGGCCTTGGTATTGGAGTCATTGAAAATACTGCAGAGATTGGTCAGAATAGGATAGTCATCATCAGTATCACTTAATCAGAATGTGTAGAGATGCTTTTACATTCAGCTAGCATCTAATGGTTAACTCCCACATATTCTCAGTTGTACTCTAAAGCACAAATGATGCATACTTTTTGTTAAAGATCCAACTAGATAAGAAGAGAGCCCTTATTAAATTCTATCTCTTATCATTCTCTCCTATTCTTTTCACTCCCTGGCAAAGCAAGATTAAATCCCCGGACTATAAAAGGAGCAAACAGCTAAGTGTGATAGCTCATTTGGTAATCCCAGCACATATGAGACTGAAGCAGGAGGATCACTGCGACCATAAGGCCAGCATTGGCTAAAGAGTGAAACCCTTCTACTAACCAACTAACTTTGCAAACTTAACAGTACTTGAAGTATTATGCTATGTTGCCACTTGTTAAGCCAGAATCCTTTAGGGTACTTCCTTTAATATGTTATTCACCCTGCTAATTGACAATGTTTTTAATTTAATTTTTAATTTTTAAATAATTTTATATTTGAGTACTGTAATGGATCATTTATACCCCTTTCTTAGTCCTTCCAAGCCTCTCCAAATTAATGAAATACTAAAAATAACACACATTGTATATTTCTATGTATATACATACACATAATGAAATATATAGTCATTGAGTATATTATAAATACAATATATGATGAAATTTGCTCAAAAATAATACAATAGTGCAAATAAATAGAATGAAGCAAGATGGGGAGTACATTGTACTAATTTTGTCTTAGCAGAGTTTCAGAAATAATATACAATATTTTAAGTTAAACAATGAGACAAATAGTAAATTGGACCTGGCATATGAAAAGCTGGGAAAATGACTCATAATAAGTCATAGGTATATGAAATTATAGCATATGAGAAATTATAGCATATGATTCAATGAAGCAAGAATTTTGTGTGAACAAAAGAAGAAAGCGTAAAAAATATTTGAAAATAGTTTCTGGAAGATTTCAACAATAGTAAAAAACAATATTAATCCTGCCAACCCACGAGCATGGAAGATTTTTCCATTTTCTGATGTCTTCTTAAATTTCCTTCTTCAGAGACCTGAAGTTTTTGTCATATCTTTCACTTGTGTGGTTAGAGTCACACCAAGATACTTTATATTGTTTGTGGCTATTGTGAAGAGTGTCATTTCCCTAACTTCTTTCTTGGCCTGCTTATCCTTTGCATATAGGAAGGCTATTGATTTGCTTGAGTTGATTTTATAACCAGCCACTTTGCAGAAGTTGTTTATCAGCTGTAGGAGTTCTCTGGTGGAGTTTTTTGGGTCACTTAAGTATACTATCATATCATCTGCGAATAGTGATAGTGTTCTTCCTTTCTGATTTGTACCCCTTTGACTTCCTTATGTTGTCAAATTGCTCTAGCTAGTATCTCAAGTACTATATTGAAGAGATAAGTGGGTTGGCAGGATTAATATAGTTAAAATGGCAATCTTGCCAAAAGCAATATACAGATTCAATGCAATCCCCATCAAAATCCCAACTCAGTTATTCATAGAGTTAGAAAGAGCAAATCTCAAATTCATCTGGAATGACAAAAAACCCAGGATAGCTAAAACAGTAAAAGAACTTCTGGGGGAATCAATATCCCAGACCTCAAGCAATACTACAGAGCAGTAGTGTTAAAAACTACATGGTTTTGGTACAGTGACAGGGAGGCGGATCAATGGAATAGGATCAAAGACCCAGAATTGAATCCACACATCTATGGCCAATTGATCTTCAACAAAGGAGCTGAAAACATCCAGTGGAAAAAAGATAGCCTTTTCAACAGATGGTGCTGACTCAACTGGAGGTCAAAATGCAGAAGAATGAGAATTGATCCACTCTTATCTCCTTGCACTAAGCTCAACTCCAAGTGGATCAAGGACCTCCACATAAAACCAGACACACTAAAACTAATAGAAAAGAAACTGGGGAAGACCCTTGAGGTCATTGGCTCAGGGAGAAAATTCCTGAACAGAACACCAATTGCTTATGCTCTAAGAGCAAGAATAGAAAAACGGAACCTCATAAAATTACAAAGATTCTGTAAGGCAAAATACACTGTCAAAAGGTTAATTTGGCAACCAACAAATTGGGAAAAGATCTTCACCAACCCCACATCTGTCAGAGGGATATTATCCAATGTATACAAAGAACTCAAGAAGTTAGACCCCAGAAAACCAAATAACCCTATCCACAAAATGGGGTACAGAGCTAAACAAAGACTTTTCACCTGAAGAAATTCAGATAGCTGAGAAACACCTTAAAAATGTTCAACATCATTAGTTATTAGAGAAATGCAAATCAAAACAACCCTGAGATTTCACCTCACAACAGTCAGAATGGTTAAGATTAAAAACTCAGAAGACATCAGGTGTTGGCGAGGATGTGCAGAAAGAGGAACACTCCTCCACTGCTGGTGGGAATGCAAGCTGGTACAACCACTCTGGAAATCAGTATGGCGGTTCCTCAGAAAACTGGACATGATACTTCCGGAGGACCCAGCCATACCACTCCTGGGCATATACCCAGAAGATTCCCCAGCATGCAATAAGGATACATGCTCCATTATCTTCATAGCAGCCTTATTTATAGTAGCCAGAAGCTGGAAAGAACCCAGATGTCCCTCAATGGAGGAATGGGTACAAAAAATGTGGTATATATACACAATGGAGTACTATTCAGCCATTAGAACCAATGAATTCATGAAATTCTTAGAGAAATGAATGGAGCTGGAGAACATCATACTAAGTGAGGTAATCCAGTCTCAAAAGAATACCCATGGTATGCAATCACTGATAAGTGGATATTAGCCTAGAATCTTGGAACACCAAAGACACAATTCACATACCAAATGATGTCTGACAAGAAGAAAGGAGTGGACACTGGTGCTGGAAAGGATCAAAGCATCAGTGTAGGGGAATGCAAGAACAGGGAAGTGGGAGGGGGTGGATGAGGGAGCAGGGGGAGGGAAAAGGGCATGTGGGACCTTTGGGGGGTGGGGAACCAGAAAAAGGGAAATGAACTGTAAATATAGAATATATCCAATAATACATAAAAAAAGAGGGAGTATCCCAGTTGCTATTATGAAAATGCAGAATATGGCTGTCAGAAATCTTAGTGCTTGTCTTCCCATCCCATACAGGCAATTAGCATACATAGATAGCCCCACCAACTGCTAAGTCAAGTCAGAAGGAAAAAAAATAGTAAAAAAAAAAGAATTCTCAAGTATAACAATAATAATGTTTTGGTATAAATAGTACTTTTTGACAGACTTAGTGAGTTAAATATGCTTAATGATAGTGTACACTTGCAATCCTGTCATATGGGAACCCAAAGGAGATTTTTGAGTTCAAGAAAAAAATATCCACAATGATGAGTGGAGATACCTATATCTATATCTATATCATCTATATCTATATCTATATCTATCTCTATATCTCTCTATATATATCGATATCTATATCGATATCTATCTATATCATCTGTCTGTATCTGTTATCTGTATCTGTATCTGTATCTTTATCTATATCATCTATCTATCTATCTATCTATCTATCTATCTATCTATCTATCTCTTGAAAGAAACAGGAAACATAGAAAGCATCATAAAATCATGCATTTGAGATTAGATAACCTATTAAGGAGCTTATCCATAATGAAAAATTATCCTCTTTTCATGGCAGCCATTAATTCACTATTGCTTTTCATTGAGGCATAGGACTTTGTGAATTTTCCTGCAAACATGTTGGTGTGTCAACTGGTCTCACTATACAGGTTGTATAGGTACCATATTGTTGAAACTTCATATGAAATTTCCATGTCATATCTAAGAGATATCATCTAGTAGCAGGCATATAGTTCCTCTGTCTCTTACAATTTTCCTGCTACATTTTTTTATACCATTCTTGAACTGTAGGCATAAACGTTATGTTGTAGTTGTCCTTGTGGGAAGATGGAATAGCTCTTGGATATATCCCTAGGAGTATATAGCTTGATCTTGAGGTAGAATTATTCCCAGTTTTTTGAGAAACTACCAAATTTTTTTCCACAGTGGTTGCACAAGTTTGAACTCCCACAAGCAATGGAGGAGTGTTGCCCTTACTCCACATCACCACCAGCATATGCTATAACTTGAGTTTTTGATCTTAGCTATCCTGACTGGTGTAAGATTTCAGAGTTGAGTTTGATTTGCATTTTCCCAATGACTAAGAACTTTGAACATTTCTTTAAGTGCTTCTTGGTTATTTGAGATTCGAATCTCTGTTGAAAATTCTGTACCCCATTTAAAAAAAATAATTGGCCCTACTAGAGACCATGGGCAAGCACCAATCCCTGACACTATTAATGATACTGTACTATGCTTGCAGTCAGCATTCTAGCATGGCTGTCCATTGAGAGGGTCTACCTAGCAGCTTTCTCAGATAGATGCAGAGACCCAGAGCCAAACATTGGATGGAGCTTAGAGACTTTTATGGACGAGTTGGGGTATGGATTGCTGGCCTGGAAGGGGACAGGAACTCCACAGGAAGACCAACAGAGTCAACTAACCTGGACCCCTAGGGGCTCTTAGAGACTGAAGCACCAACCAAAGAGCATTCACAGGCTGGACATAGGCCCTTGCACACATGTAGCAGATGTGAAGATCAGTCTTCATGTATGTCCAGAACAACTGGAGAGGGGCTATCCCAAAAGCTGTTGCTTGTCTGTGGGATATTTTCTTTGAGATGTGCTGCCTTGTCTGGCCTCACTGGGACATAACATGACTAATCTTGTAGACACTTCAGGTACCAGGGTTGTGGGATACTGGGGGCTCCCACCTTCCCAGAGGAGAAGGGGAAGGAGGGATATGGAGAGGGGACTACAGGAGGAGGTGACCAGGAGTGAGGGCAGTGACCAGGGTGTAAAGTGAATAAAAAAATAAAAGAGAAGACTTGAAAAATGTTATGAAGGAAAATGACAGTTTTCTACAATAAACAAAGCAACTTTATATTGATTAAAAAAGAAGGCATGTTGTAGATGTATCAGTTGGAACTATGTACTCCATTGTCACTCATCTTCAGTTTGATCAGTGTGGATCAAGAGGACATAGACCCTAGAACAGATCCAACTACAGCTCTTTCTTGAAACCAATACAATTTCTAACTATAATCTAAATACTTGTGCTTATACCCACAGATAAGTGTATTTCTTGCCCCTCATCAAAGTCATTTATTTTTTGCAACAGATGGAAACTTAATGATAAAGTTTTAAAGCTGTAATTTGTAGTTTTGAGTTTCACTCATTATAGACTTCCTTTTTGCTAAAAAATAATAGACATAAAGATCTATTATTTTTAACCATGCCCTTTCTACCTTGCATGTACCTTCCTTGGCTCAGGCCCAGAATGGTTGCAGCATTATTTAGCATATACATTATTTCACCCTTCTAAGTAGTGGCAACTCAGCTGTCTAGTTTATAGTGATTTTGTGTGCTTTTCTGAAACTTCTGACTTCATATCCAAATTTTATTGGTATGCTTGCTCATTTGTACAGTTTCACAATGTGTTCTGCATTTGCATTGTTTTTTCCAGGATGCTTTTTTGTTGGTTCTATTTGCTATACTCTCCACATTTATTGTATAGCTTCTTCCAATGTGACTATTGCCTGGCTAACTGTTGCATGCCTCAATACATCAACACATCTTTCCCTCTCATCTGTTTCTTCAGTATCTGAGCTTAAAACTAAGTTTCCTTTTTGTTTGTTTGTTTAAATATTTTTACAGACAGACAGCCTTTATTCTTTATTTTAGGAATGCCTACATACTCAACTCCTATGTCAAACATGTCAAGGCACATTTATTTATTTTTTATTTTCAGAATTTATTTCTTAGTTATTTAGTCAACTGTTATTATTTCGAGAAACTAGTCCAGGTTACTTTTACCTATAATTCTCTAACTACAGAGTGCTCATAAAATACTTTTATGTGTGTGATTCATTGTTATTTTCAACTGTGATGGACAAGCAAGCCCACTCTATGTCTTTTCCATGGTCTGATTTTTAGAAGAAAGTTTGTATTTTGTTTGAATTTAATCGTTTCATTTTCCAATGTTTTCAGGTTATGGCAAAGATGTTGAAGGCTTTTTCTTGTTACAATTTGTTATAGGTCTGTGTCTAGAGTTTTATATCTGAGAAATAATGGGATATATTTGGTTCTTACACTTCAAACCCAGAGAAGAGAATAAGTTGTGATCTGCATGATGATACAATGGACCATGCTAGCCAAGAGACATGAAGACTGAAGACATGAAGAGGCTGCTATTGAGATACACCATGGAGCTTGAGATAAGGGATATTGATGATCAGTAAAGGAAGAACTACTAGATAAAGACAACTGTGAGCAATTTTCGGGCACGTGATGCATCATACTCATTGTTATTACTCTGAGCCTAGCAGAAACCTGGCATTTATGCGGCATTTAATTCTATTAAATAGACTTGAGTTAATTTGGTGGTTAAGAGAACCAGAGCGGGCTGTCAGTGTGCAAGTATGGATACATAGAGTTTGGTGATGTCAAGAATATTGCTAAGTACTTAACACAGATAAAAAGTTCTACTAAGGTAACTACTTCTATGGACTTTATTATACATAATTAGGCTTACTAAGAACATCCTAACTCAAGTCCGCATAACTCTCTCAAAATTATACTTCTGAAAATGTGAAATATTAAGAATAGTTGATTAAAATAAAATACTTGTTAATTTACTTGCCTTCTGTGATTTATTAGTGTTAAGGAAAATTATCTACAGAGAATAAATTAACATGAAATGCTGTAATGTCTATGGTTCAAAAAATTAATTTTATTTTCATCTCCTCGTTCTAAACATCCAAGAAAATATAAATAGGAGTGAAGGGAACTGATGTGTGACTTATGTAGATTTTACAGGAGTGTCTTCCTTTAGAGTGATAGGTTTTATCATTTTCTTCTGGCTAATCACCTCCTCAAATATTGATACCAGGCAAATATGTGAGACCAGTGTTTCCTCTTGTACAGTTTCATAGAATTGGGACAAAGCATGTGAGCTGTATGATGCTCTACTTTACTCCCATGTAGACTGATGCTCTGGACATTGTATCACCTACACTGTGGTCATGATCATGTGTTATGCACTCTCCCTTCTTCCACCATAGCGCCAGAGTTTCTTTTGTGGGAGATGTTACACATTATGAACCCGTTTCATTTTTGTTGTCAACAGAATCCATCAATTACAGTTTACTTTCTTTTCTGGCATTCTTATTTTATGATCCTCAGTTCTATTCTATTATAGAAGGGATGGATCACATGTTCATACATCTTAGGCAGTTTTGTTTGGCACAGATTCCCCATGAATGCTAGATTTTAGAGGTGAGAGGACATCTATGAGCACTGGAATGCAAGGTATGCTTTTAAAATAATGTGTATGAGTGCTTGCCTTGCATGAACCTGGAAGAGCAGCTAGTGCTCTCAACCACTGAATCTTTTTCAGTCCTACACATGCTTTAAAAACAAGTGAGTACTGTTTTGTATAAAACATTTGTTTGTATTTGTTGAGATCTTTTGGGAGCATTCAGCTTCAAGTACTTGATATGAAGTAGTAATCTGATACATTATTATTAGACTAAGCTAATCTTGAGATAAACACAATAAAGCTGTGATATGGGAGATTGATATTATACTTTTTTTTCTACTCTCATTTAAATGGAGATCAATGTTCAGGTAATTAATTTTTCATCTTTATGCTCTTATAAATATACACATCTGTGGATATAAAACGTTCTCCAATTACTAGCTTAATCACATCCCATAGGTTTTGTGCCATGGTCTTCTTTTTCTCTTGCAGTTCAATTTTTTGTGTGTTCACCATTATATTTTTTATTAAGGATCATAGAACTTGGAGAGAGAACTAGAATTAGGGGTGGAGCAGGACATCTCTTTGATGGACTACATACCTAGGACAGTGGAAACTACCAGGAATCTATGAGAATAATCCTAGCTAAGACTCCTCGCAATATATACGGAACCTGAAATGACCATCTCCTGTAAGCAAGTAAGACTTATGGAGGCATGGGGACATCAAATTGGCCACAAAACCTTAGATCCACAATTTGTACTGCCTACAAAATGTGTAGGGACAAAGTTCGAGCATAAATTGAGGGAATGTCTAGCTAATGACTGACCTAATATGAGATGTATGCCATGAGAAAGAACCCATACCCATCACTATTAATGATATTCTTCTAGGCTTGTAGACAGGAGCCTAACATAATTATTATCTGAGCAGCTTCACCCAGCAGCTGATGAAAACAGAATCAGAAACCCACAGCCAAACATTAGGTTGAGCTAGGGAAGTTATGTGGAAGAGGGGAGGAAAGACTGAAGGAGCCAGAGGAATCAAGAACACCACAAGAAAACAAAGAGTCAAGTAAATTGGACCCATAGAAGGTCACAGAGATTGAACCAGCAACCAAAGAGCATGCATAGGAGGAACAGATAGGGGCTCCCTACACATATATAACAGATGTGCAGCAATCTTCATGTGGGATGCCTAGCCAGCAGAAGCAGTGGCTGTCTCCGAATCTATTGCCTGCCTTTGGATACCAATCCCCTAACTGGGCTATCTTGTCTAGTATCTTGATGCACCTAATCCTGCTACAACTTGATAGGCCAAGGAGTATTGATATCTATGGGAGGCCTCCCTTTCTCTGAGGGAATGGAGAATGGAGGAGAGAGAAGGGTAGAGAGGAAGGAGGTAAAGCTGTGGTCAGGATATAAAGTAAATAAGTAAAAGCAATTAATTAAAAAAAGATACAGATTTATAAATTTCAAAAGTTTACATTTTTGTTTTCAATTACCATGATCCCATTTTACCATTTCATGGCCAGAAAACACAAACACATGATCTTATAGATGCCAAGATATATTTGTGGCTTCATGTATGTTATGTTTAATTACTATTCCACGCATGTTTAAAATGTAGTAGTCACTAATTTTGTTTTTACATAAGATTTTTTGTTTCTTTGTTTGGATTTTGTTTTTTTCGAGACAGGGTTTCTCTGTATAGCTCTGGCTGTCCTGGAACTCCCTCTGTAGATCAGACTGGCCTCGAACTCAGAAATCTGCCTGCCTCTGCCTCCCAAGTGCTGGGATGACAGGCGTGCGCCACCACCGCCGAGCTTACATGAGATTTTTAATGCCAATCAGTTATCTATTTCTCTGCTCATCTTTTATAGTGATGCAATAATAATAGTTTGGCAAGGAGAAAAAGAATGGGCATAGTCTTTAGGTTAAAAGACATAAGGGGAAGCAGTGCAAGAAGCCAGCTATACACACAGCAGCCAGTAAGGAAGAGGCAGCCTGCACAGGTTGAGTCTGGCCCTGCAGAGCAGAAGATCCAGTCCAGAGGCCTCTGGCAAGAGCCTTCTGGTCTCTGCCTCTGAATCAGGAATACCCTCGGCCACAGCGCACCATCTCCAAGCAGTGCAGGAAGCCAGCCTTACACCCAGCAGCCAGCCAGCTAGCAAGAGGAAGCCTGTACAGGTGAGTCCAGCCCTGCAGTGTGGAGGATCCAGTCCAAAGGCCTCTGGCAAGAGCCTTCCAGTTTCTGCCTCTGGATCAGGAACACCTTCAGCCACAGCTTGCCATCTCCAAGTAGTGCAGGAAGCCAGCTATACACCCAGCAGCCAGTGAGGAGGAGACAGCCAAAACAGCCTGAATCCAGAGCTGATCAGGGCCACAGAGGAGGCTCCCCGTTACAATCTTTGCTCTAGAAAGGAAAGGACAGGCGGCTCCAGGTAGTAAGACATCCCTAGTTTAAGATTTCTGGGGATGCAGACCACCGGGCTGCTGCCTGAGTCCAGGACCTGGGAAGATTGGCAGTTCATCTGTGTGCCAGACTGCCGTGGGTCCTATGCCCTGCAAGGTGGGCAGCACTTGGAAGGAATCCCTGCCACCATCTATAATATTGCTTGGGGCAAGACACACCAGGGCTCCAACAGCACCCAAGAGGAGGGCAGCACATCAGCAATTTGTGCCAAAGGAAACCCAGTCATTCAATGGTGCAGAAATAGCTTTATGGGCTCACAGGAGGTTCAAGCACCACCAGGGACAACTGGATCAACTAACGCCTGAGATAACCAGATGGCAAAAGGCAAACATAGGAAACACTACTAACAGAAATCAAGGCAACATGGCAGCATCTGAAACCAATTCTCCAACAACAGCAAGTCCTGGATATCCCACCACACCAGAAAAACAAGATTTGGATTTAAAATCACTGGTCATGATGCTGTTGGAGGAACACAAGAAGGACATTAATAAATCTCTTAAAGAAATACAGGAGAAAATGGATCAAAAGTTAGTAGCCCTTAAAAGGGAAACACAAAAAAATCATTTAAAGAAATTCAGGAGAATATGAACAAAAGATAGAAGCCAAAAAAGGAGGAAATGCAAAAATCACTTAAAGAAATTCAGGAGAACTTAGGTCAACAGGCAGAAGTCATGAAAGAGGAAACACAAAAATCTCTTAAAGAATTACAGGAAAACACAAACACGCAAATGAAAGAACTGAGCAAAACCATCCAGATTCAAAAAACAGAAGTAGAAACAACTAAGAAATCACAAAGGGAGACAACTTTGGAGATAGAAAACCTTGGAAAGAAACCAGGGGCCAAAGATGCAAATATCAACAACAGAATTCAAGAGATAGAAGAAAGAATCTAAGATGCTAAATATACCATAGAAACCATGGACTCAACAGTCAAAGTAATGCAAAATGCAAAAAGCTTGTAACCCAAAACATCCAGGAAATCCAGGACACAATGAGAAGACCAAACCTAAGGATTATAGGTATAGAGGAAAGTGAAGATTTACAACTTAAAGGGTCAGCAAATATCTTCAACAAAATTAAGGAAGAAAACTTCCCTAACCTAAAAAGAAAGATCCCAATGAATATACAAGAAGCCTACAGAACTCCAAACAGAGTGGACTAGAACAGAAATACCTCCCGTCACATAATAATCAAAACCTCAAAGGTACTAAACAAAGAAAGAATATTAACAGCAGTAAAAGAAAAAGGCCAAGTAACATATAAAGGAAGACCTATCAGAATTACACCAGACTTCTCACCAGAGACCATGAAAGCTAGAAGATCCTGGGCAGATCTCATGCAGACTCTAAGAGAACATAAATGTCAGCCAAGACTACTATACCCAGTAAAACTCTCAATCACCATAGATGGAGAAAGCAAGATATTCCATGAAAAAACCAAATTTACACAATATCTTTCCACAAACCCAGCCCTACAAAGGATAATAGGGGGAAAACACCAATACAAGGAGAGAAACTATAACCTGGAAAAAGCAAACCCAAAAGAAGAGAACATATCAAATATAAAAAATTGCATAAAAATGACAGGAAGTAATAATCATTATTCGTTAATATCTCTTAACATCAATGGACTCAATTCCCCAATAAAAAGTTGTAGACTAACAGACTGGATAGGTAAACAGGACGCTATATTTTCCTGCATACAGGAAACACACCTAAGTGTCAAAGACAAACACTACCTTAGAGTAGAAGGCTGCAAGACAATTTTGCAAGCAAATGGTCTCAGGAAACAAGCTGGAGTAGCTATTCTAATATTAAGTAAAATTGACTTTCAACCTAAAGTCATCAAAAGAGACACAGAAGGACAGTTCTTGCTGGTCAATGGAAAATTCCACCAAGAAGAACTCTCCATTCTGAACATCTATGCTCCAAATCCAAGAGCACTATCATAGGTAAAAGAAACTTTACTAAAGCACAGAGCACACATTGCACCTAACACAATAATTGGGGGTGACTTCAACATTCCACTATCCTCAATGGAACGATCAGGAAAACAAAAACTAAACAGGGACACAGTGAAACTAATTGAAGCTTTGGACCAATTGGATTTAATGGATATATATATATATATATATATATATATATATATATATAATATTTCATCCTAATGCAAAAGAATATACCTTTTTCTCAGCACCTCATGGTACCTTCTCCAAAATTGAACATATAATTGATCACAAGACAAGAACTCAACAAATGCTCCACAATGTTCATAGAAGCCTTATTTATAATAGCCAAAAGTTGGAAGGAGCCCAGATGTCACTCAAAGGAGGAATGGATACAGAAAATGTGGTATATCTACACAATGGAATACTACTCAGCAATTAAAAATAATGAATTCATGCAATTTGTAGGCAAATGGTTGGCTCTGAAAAACATCATCCTAAGCAAATTAACCGAATCACAAAAGAATACATATGAAATGCAATCACTGATAAGTGGATATTAAGAGCCCAGAAGCTCTGAATACTCAAGGCACAATTAGCAAATCAAAATATTCCCATGAAGAAGGAAGGAGAGAACACTGGTCCTGAAAAGACTGGTTCCAGTTTTGCAGGAGAGTGCCAGAACAGAGAAAGGGTTGGGGGTTGATTGGGGAATGGGCAGGGGAAGAGGACTTATGGGACATATGATGAGGGGGGAACTGGGAAAGGGGAAAGCCTTTGGAATGTAAACAAAGAATATAGAAAATAAAAAAAAAAGAAAATGAATTGGAAAAAATAAAAGGAGATCAAACTAATCCCCATGCCTCCTATCCAATTACTATGGAGTAAAAGTGGTCTTCAATAGCAACAAAACCAACAGAAAGCCCACATAGAAACTGAACAATACTCTACTCAATGATACCTTGGTCAAGGAACAAATAAAGTATTCAATGACTTTGTAGAATTTAAAGAAAATGAATGCACAACATACCCAAATCACAATAAAAGCATTTCTAAGAGGAGAACTCATAGCCCTGAGTGCCTCCAAAAATAAAGTGGAGAGAGCATAAACTAGCAGCATAACAGCACACCTGAAAACCATGGAACAAAGAGAAGATAATTCACCCAGGAGGAGTAGAAGACAGGAAATCATCAAACTCAGGGCTGAAATCAATCAAGTAGAAACAAAGAGAACCATACAAAGAATCAACAAAACCAAGAGCTGGTTCTTTGAGAAAATCACCAAGATAGATAAACCCTTAGCCAGACTAACCAAAGGGCACAGAGATAGTATCCAAATTAACAAAATTAGAAATGAAAAGGGAGATATAACAACAGAAACTGAGGAAATTAAAAAAATCATCAGATCCTACTACAAAAGCTTATACTCAAAACAACTGGAGAATCTGTAGGAAATGGACAATTTCCTAAACAATACAAAATTAAATCAGGATTAAATAGATCATCTAAACAGTCTCATAACCACTAAAGAAATACAAGTGGTCATAGATAGGCTTTCAAGCAAAAAAAGAACAGGACCAGATGGTTTTAGTACAGAATGCTATCAGATCTTCAAAGAAGACCTAACACCAATGCTCTTCAAACTATTCCACAAAATAGAAACAGAAGGAACACTACCCACCTCATTCTACAAAGCCACAATTATGCTAATACCAAAACTACATAAAGATCCAACAAAGAAACAGGACTTCAGGCCAATTTCCCTTATGAGTATCAATGCAAAAATACTAAATAAAATTCTTGCCAACTGAATCAAAGAACACATCAAAGCAATCATCCACTATGATCATTTAGGCTTCATCCCAGGGATGCAGGGATGGTTCAGTATATGGAAATCCATCAATGCAATCCACTACATAAACAAACTCAAAGGAAAAACCAGATGGTCATTTCATTAGATGCTGAAAAAGAATTTGACAAAAATCTAGCATTCTTTCATGGTAAAAGTCTTGGAAAGAACAGGAATTCAAGGCCCATACCTAAACTTAGGAAAAGCAATATACAACAAACCGGTAGCCAACATCAAACTAAATGGAGAGAAACTTGAAGCAATCCCACTAAAATCAGGGACTCGACAAGGCTGCCCCCTTTCTCCATATCTTTTTAATATAGCAGTTGAAGTTCTAGCTAGAAAAATTAGACAATATAAGGAGGTCAAAGTGATACAAATTGGAAAGGAAGAAGTCAAACTATCACTATTTGCAGATGATATGATAGTATACTTAAGTGACCCAAAAAACTCCACCAGAGAACTCCTACAGCTGATAAACAACTTCAGCAAAGTGGCTGGTTATAAAATCAACCCAAGCAAATCAGTAGCTTTTCTATACCAAAGGACAAGCAGGCTGAGAAAGAAGTTAGGGAAATGACACCATTCAAAATAGCCACAAACAATATAAAGTAACTTGGTATGACTAACCAAACAAATGAAAGGTCTGTATGACAGGAACTTCAGGTCTCTGAAGAAGGATATCGATGGAGACCTCAGAAAATGGAAAAATCCTCCAGGCTCATGGATTGGCAGGATTACTATAGTTAAAATGGCAATCTTACCAAAAGCAATATACAGATTCAACACAATCCCCATCAAAACCCCAACTCAGTTCTTCATAGAGTTAGAAAGAGCAATTCTCAAATTCATCTGGAATAACAAAAAACCTAGGATAGCAAAAACTCTTTTCAACAGTAAAAGAATTTCTGGGGTAATCACTATCCCAGACCTTAAGCAATAGTACAGAGCAATAGTGTTAAAAACTGCATGGAATTTGTACAGTGACAGGAAAGTAGATCAGGAATAGGATTGAAGACTCAGAAATGAACCCACACACCTATGGTCACTTGATCTAGGACGAAAGAGCAGAAAACATCCAGTGGAAAAAAGATATCCTTTTCAACAAATGGTGTTGGTTCAATTGGTTGTCAGCATGTAAAATAATGTGAATTGATCCATCTTATCTCCTTGTACTAATCTCAACTCCAAATGGATCAAGGACCTTCACATAAAATCGGACATACTGAAACTAATAGAAAAGAAACTGGAGAAGTCCATTGAGGACATGGGCACAGGGGAAATGTTCCTGAACAGAACACCAATAGCTTATGTTCTAAGATAAAGAATTGACAAATAGAACCTCATAAAATTCAAAGTTTCTGTAAGGCAAAGGACAAAGTCAGAAGGACAAAACAGCAACCAACTAATTGGGAAAAGATCTTCACTACCCCCACATCCGACAGAGGGCTAATATCCAATATATACAAAGAACTCAAGAAGTTAGACCCCAGTGGACCAAATAACCCTATTCAAAAATGAGCTAAACAAAGAATTTTCACCTGAAGAAATTTGAATGACCAAGAACCACCTTAAGAAATGTTCAGCATCATTAGTCATTAGGGAAATGCAAATAGAAACAACAATGAGATTTCACCTCACCTAAGTCAGAAGGGCTAAGGTTAAGAACCTCGGAGACAGCAGGTGTTGGTGAGGATGTGGAGAAACACTCCTCCACTGTTCATGGGATTGCAAGCTGTCTCTGGTAATCAGTCTGGCGGTTCCTCAGAAAACTGAGCATGACACTTCTGGAGGACCCTACTATACCACTCCAGGGGATATACCCAGAGGATTCCCCATCATGCAACAAGGACACATGCTCCACTATGCTCATAGCAGCCTTATTTATAACAGCCTGAAGCTGGAAAGAACCCAGATGTCCCTCAATGGAGGAATGGATACAGAAAATGTGGTATATTTACACAATGGGATACTACTCAGCAATTAAAAACAATGAATTCATGAAATTTTTAGGCAAATGGTTCGAACTGAAAAATATCATCCTAAGTGAGGTAACCCAATCACAAAAGAATATACATGGAATGCAATCACTGATAAGTGGATATTAATTATTCCAGAAACTCTGAATACTCAAGTCACAATTAGCATATCAAATGATTTCCAAGTAGAAGGAAGGAGAGGGCCCTGGTCCTAGAAAGACTTGATCCAGAATTGTAGATGAATACCAGCACAGAGAAATGGGAGGGGGTGATTGGAGAATGGGCCGAGGGAAGAGGGCTTATGGGACATATGGTTAGGGGGGAATTGGGAAAGGGGAAAGCATTTGTAATGTAAATAAAGAATATAGAAAATAAAAAAATAAAAGACATAATGGTTACAAGAAGGGTTTACAAGTGTGATAAGAAAAGACAATAGAAAAGAAGATTCTGAAAGATTGGGTTACTGAATTAGTTAGGTTTATCTTGAGGACAGAACTGGTAGAATGAATATGTGAGTATATATATATATATATATATATATATATATATATGCAAATATATGTATATAATGGCTATTTATTAGAGTGGCTTACAGGCTGTAGTCCAGCTAGAACCCATATGGCTTTTTACCAATACAAAGTCAAATAATATAGTGATACAGTAGTTGTTCAGTCCTTATGATTCAAGAAATTGAATTTAACCATAATCATTTCTGCCTGCAGACGTGGGAGTATATTTGGTTAAATTTTATAGATTTATTCTTTGCTATTTTGCCAGATTTTCCAAGATCTATTGAAGGCTAGAATAACCACTTTTCAACAGAAAGCACAAAAAATATTCATGTAAGAGCATTTGAGAGCATTTGCACCTTTACTAGAGAAGCCACTTCAAAAGGCCATAGAGAATACAATGAGGAGTGGGTGAAACAAGGAAGACATATACAGCATGATGTAAAGTGCATGGATTTAAAGAATGTAGATTGGAGAATGATTTTTGAAATCTCCAAAATAAGATACTTCAAAAGAAGTAGGAGAGAGGGAGGAACACATTTGAACTTGCTGTCAAGCTTAGTTAAAAGCCTGAAAGTTAATAATGAAAAGTAATTGTAACCCTCAAGGGTCATACCAACTACTTTACATATACAATGTGCTTTAAACTGCTTTACAAAAAGAGCAATGCCCAAGCCATCCAGAACTTATCTTTAAACACTCAGGATTTTCCACAAATTGATTAAATAGCTTCCATCTGGGTAGTCTCATTTAAAGCCCATTTGAGAATAGCTGTTGCCTGCTTTTCAGAGAAATAATTCTTGTAAACCTTGATTGTGGTTCAGAAAGAATGTACCCATGCAGAAGGATGGTGACTATAAATGTTTATTCTGTCCTGTGTTTACTTCTGTCAACCCTGAAGCCACAAACAAGCTAGACAATCAAGACAGCTTGTTCGACAATCTAAATCTTTGTCCTGAAGGAGTTCTTTTGAAATTCTGTTCATCTGTTTTCTTACTTGTAAAGTGGAGACACTAATTGCACCATTGTCAGAGAATTGATAGGAAGATTAAATATCATGACAAAATGCAAAGTGATCAATGAATGCGAACAAAGTATATACAGATGACAAAGAAAACTGAAGATTTTATTTTTAATGTAACTTAATTTTTTGTTTTACTTATTCACTTTACATCCCACTCACTGCCCCCTCCCTATGGTCACCCTTTCCGACTTTCCCCCAATTCTTCTCTTATCACCCCTCCCCTTCCCCTCTAAGCAGGTAGGATCCCCTGGGTATCCCCCAGCCCTGCCCACTGCATTTCAAGTCTGTGTGAGGTTAGGCACTTTCTCTGCAACTGAGGCCAGACAAGGTAGACCCAGCTAGAACATAACCCGTATAAGGCAACAGTTTCTGGGATAGGCCCTGCTCCACTTAGGACCCACATGAAGGACAAGCTGCACATCTGCTACATGTGAGCAGGGAGGCCTAGGCCCAGCCTGTGTATGTTCTTTGGTTGGTGGTTCTAACTCTGAGAATCCCAAAGGTCCAGGTTAGTTGACTCTGTTGGTTTTCCTGTGTAATTCTTATTCTCTTTGGTGGCCACAATCCTTCCTCCTGTTCTTCCATAAGGACCCAGCCATACCACTCCTGGGAATATACCCAGAAGATTCCCCAGCATGCAATAAGGATACATGCTCCACTATGTTCCTAGCAGCCTTATATATAATAGCCAGAAGCTGGAAAGAACCCAGATGTCCCTCAACAGAGGAATGGATACAAAAAATGTGGTATATATACACAATGGAGTACTATTCAGCCATTAGAAACAATGAATTCATGAAATTCATAGAGAAATGGATGGAGCTGGAGAACGTCATACTAAGTGAGGTGACCCAGTCTCAAAAGAATACCCATGGTATACAGTCACTGATAAGTGGATATTAGCCTAGAAGCTTGGAACACCAAAGACACAAATCACATATCAAGTGATGTCTCACAAGAAGAAAGCAGTGGACACTGGTGCTAGAATGGACCAAAACATCATTGTGGGAGAGTACAAGAACAGTAAAGTAGGAGGGGGTGGATGCGGGAGCAGGGGGAGGGAAAAGGACATGTGGGACCTTTGGAGGTGGGGAACCAGAAAAAGGGAAATGAATTGTAAATATAGAATATATACAATAAAAAAAAAGAGCTCCCAAATTCTATTCCTTGTTTGGCTGTGGGTGTCTGTATCTGTCTGTGTGACTCAGCTGCTGGGTGGAACCTTTCAGAGGACAACATCCTCCTGTCTGTATAACTAAGCTTGCCATGTTAGCCTTCCCCTGAACTAGTATTATAACATATTATTATGTAATTGTAATTTTGTAAATGTAATAATGTATGCATTATACAATAAACCAAAGACAATATATGTAATTTCCATAAAAATGACATTGACTATATGTATTACTTATATTTATTATAATAAATATAATAAATAATTATGCATAATTTAGTGTGGCAAGTTTGCTGGGGAAGAAATAAAATTTAGAACAAATGTTTTTAAATTTTTCATTTGAATTAAAATCATAAAACAATTAATTGCAATCATTGTTGGATTGTGCTAATCAAATAGAAAACCTGAAAATACTTAATCTTTTATAAGATGAAAAGTGACTCAGTGTCTGACTTGCTTCATGTCATGTCTTCAGCATATGTCTTGTGCTATTCCAGTAGAATTCTGCCATCTTATCCTGAGGTTGAGTTCTGGTCTAGTCACTAATGTGATGCTTCTGAGAATAGGGTCAGCAGTGTGAGACCAGTCGAGTGAGTGCCTACCAGAGGAATTGTGTTCTCCAAAGGCGGCTCACCACCTAGAATACAGTGGTCAGCAACACTCGACTTTAGCTGGATGCTGTTGAGGCAAGGTTGGCAGTATACAGAAAGCTTCTGCTCAGTGAAAGACAAAAGTCTTAGGTTCTGAAGCTCATTGGCTCCAAGAGCTTTGAGATTCCTTAGGCAACTGGACTGTATGATTTACAGTTGGAAAGGAGTGCCTTCTTTTGATAGTAAGAAGAAAATGATTCCAAGAAGATTCAAGACTGAATTTTAATTTTTGGCTGTAAAATCCTGGGATAGGTGAGGCTTCGAAAGTGTTTTTAGAATTTTAAAGGCAGGAATGTTTTTCACAATATGAGATTTTATGAAGTCTTTAGGGGGAAGAAAATTCTTTATGCATAATAGAAACTGTAAATCTACTTGGAAGTGAATATTAGAAATACTATTAGCGCCGGGCGTGGTGGCGCACACCTGTAATCCCAGCACTTGGGAGGCAGAGGCAGGTGGATTTCTGAGTTCGAGGCCAGCCTGGTCTACAGAGAGAGTTCCAGGACAGCCAGGGCTACACAGAGAAACCCTGTCTCGAAAAACAAAAAAACAAACAAACAAACAAAAAAAACAACAAAAAAAAAGAAATACTATTAGCAGGTAGCAAAACTGCCGCCAGAGAAAAAGAAACTTCTTAGTATGAATTTAATGCACTGACATTCATTCATATTTATTAAACATCTTGCCTTAAATAATCCTATTTATTGAATGTGGTAGGTTCTAGTATGCTTGTTTTAGAGATAAATAATATGAAGCTTAAAAGGTTAAGTATATTAACCAGAGTCACACATCTTAAGAGTGGTAAAGGTACCATTAAAATCAGGTTTATTTGACTTCAAATTTAGAAATGGATGGTGAAGAGTATCGGTATCAGGACTTCTTTGACAGAAGGAATACTACCCAACACATTCTATGAAGCCACAATTACCCTAATACCAAAACCACACAAAGATCTAACTAAGAAAGGGAACTACAGGCCAATTTCTCTTATGAATATCGATGCAAAAATACTAAACAAAATACTTGCCAACTGAATCCAAGAACACATCAAAACAATCATTCACCATGATCAAGTTGGCTTCATCCCAGGGATGCAGGGATGGTTCAATATACGGAAATCCATCAACGTAATCCACTACATAAACAAACTCAAAGAAAAAAACCACATGGTCATCTCATTGGATGCTGAAAAACCATTTGACAAAATTCAGCATCCTTTCATGCTAAAGGTCTTGGAAAGAGCAGGAATTCAAGGCCCATATCTAAACATAGTAAAAGCAATATACAGCAGACCAGTACCCAACATCAAGGTAAACAGAGAGAAACTTGAAGCAATGTCACTAAAATCAGGGACTAGACAAGGCTGTCCCCTCTCACCATATCTCTTCAATATAGTACTTGAGGTACTAGCTAGAGCAATTCGACAACAGAGGGAAGTCAAAGCGAGACAAATCGAAAAGGAAGAAGTCAAACTATCACTATTCGCAGATGATATGATAGTATACTTAAGTGACCCAAAAAATTCCACCAGAGAACTCCTACAACTGATAAACAACTTCAGCAGAGTGGCTGGCTATAAAATCAACTCAAGCAAATCAGTAGCCTTCCTATACGTGAAGGATAAGCAGGCCGAGAAAGAAATTAGGGAAATGACACCCTTCACAATAGCCACAAATGATATAAAGTATTTTGGAGTGACGCTAACCAAACATGTGAAAGATTTATACGACAAAAACTTCAGGTCTCTGAAAAGGGAAATTGAAGAAGACATCAGAAAATGGGAAAATCTTCCATGCTCGTGGGTTGGCAGGACTAATATAGTCAAAATGGCAATCTTGCCCAAAGCAATATACAGATTCAATGCAATCCCCATCAAAATCCCAGCTCAGTTCTTCATAGAGTTAGAAAGAGCAATTCTCAAATTCATCTGGAATAACAAAAAACCCAGGATAGCTAAAACTATCATCAACAGCAAAAGAACTTCTGGGGGAATCAATATCCCGGACCTCAAGCAATATTGCAGAGCAATAGTATTAAAAACTGCATGGTATTGGTTCAGTGACAGGGAGGCGGATCAATGGAATAGGATCGAAAGACCCAGAATTGAACCCGCACATCTATGGCCAATTGATCTTCGACAAAGGAGCTGAAAATATCCAGTGGAAAAAAGATAGCCTTTTCAACAGATGGTGCTGGCTCAACTGGAAGTCAACATGCAGAAGAATGAGAATTGATCCACTCTTATCTCCTTGCACTAAGCTCAACTCCAAGTGGATCAAGGACTTCCACATAAAACCAGACACACTAAAACTAATAGAAAAGAAACTGGGGAAGACCCTTGAGGACATTGGCTCAGGGGGAAAATTCCTGAACAGAACACCAATTGCTTATGCTCTAAGAGCAAGAATAGACAAATGGAACCTCATAAAATTACAAAGTTTCTGTAAGGCAAAAGACACTGTCAAAAGGACAAATCGGCAACCAACAAATTGGGAAAAGATCTTCACCAACCCCACATCTGACAGAGGGCTAATATCCAATGTATACAAAGAACTCAAGAAGTTAGACCCCAGAAAACCAAATAAACCTATCCAAAAATGGGGTACAGAACTAAACACAGACTTTTCACCTCAAGAAATTTGGATGGCTGAGAAACACCTTAAAAAATGTTCAACATCATTAGTCATTAGAGAAATGCAAATCAAAACAACCCTGAGATTTTACCTCACACCAGTCAGAATGGCTAAGATAAAAAACTCAGAAGACATCAGGTGTTGGAGAGGATGTGGAGAAAGAGGAACACTCCTCCACTGCTGGTGGGAATGCAAGCTGGTACAACCACTCTGGAAATCAGTATGGCGGTTCCTCAGAAAACTGGACGTGATACTTCCAGAGGACCCAGCCATACCACTCCTGGGTATATACCCAGAAGATTCCCCAGCATGCAATAAGGATACATGCTCCACTATGTTCCTAGCAGCCTTATATATAATAGCCAGAAGCTGGAAAGAACCCAGATGTCCCTCAACAGAGGAATGGATACAAAAAATGTGGTATATATACACAATGGAGTACTATTCAGCCATTAGAACCAATGAATTCATGAAATTCTTAGAGAAATGGATGGAGCTGGAGAACGTCATACTAAGTGAGGTGACCCAGTTTCAAAAGAATACCCATGGTATGCAGTCACTGATAGGTGGATATTAGCCTAGAATCTTGGAACACCAAAGACATAAATCACATACCAAGTGATGTCTGACAAGAAGAAAGGAGTGGACACTGGTGCTAGAATGGACCAAAGCATCATTGTGGGGGAGTACAAGAACAGTGAGGTGGGAGGGGGTGGATGAGGGAGCAGGGGGAGGGAAAAGGGCATGTGGGACTTTTGGGTGTGGGGAACCAGAAAAAGGGAAATGAATTGTAAATATAGAATATATCCAATAAAAAAAAAACGAAATGGATGGTGACCTTTTACAAAATTCAACTCCAACCATAGCATAAAAAGGAAACCATCTACAATGTCACTCGATGACAATCTAAGGGACAAAGCAGGGCTTAGGTAAACATACTGATGTAAGTTATATATCAGTGCCCCAGAGAGCAGGGAAGAGGCGATGATTAATTATGACTGCAGGAGATAGGAAACATTTCACAGTGGGAATAATTTGTGTATTTTTGTGATGTCAACTTTGGGGTACAACTTATTCATTTATCTCAAAATTGTGACATGCAGAGCGATACTTTTTGTTTTTGACTTACTTCTATTAAGGTAATGATATGCAACAAATTTCCATAAATATGGCTTAGTAGACAAAAAGTGTTGCTTCCAAAAGATGAGTCTTATTTCGAAGAGCAGTTATTGAATTGCCAGGAGCATGCTGGTGCCTGTAGGAAACACTGATGTATTTAGCTACTTCTAACTGTTTTGCCTTTCCAAAACATGAACTCTGAACATAGGAATGAAGCAATATAGAATATTCTTTACTATTGCTGCAAATTTATGGATTAGTTTTTAACCTTAAGAAGCTTTTACTTTGTAATCTGAAAAACACATCATTGTAAAATTTTAAATAGAAACATCAATAGGAAAATTATACAGAATTGAAATTTAAAGCTGAATGATCATTAAAGAAGGACAGTGAGTCACAGATAACTGAAGAATAAATAAATCCTTTAATTCACCTCAAAGCCTATGCTGGGATTCACTTTAGCATTTTCTGAAGGTTATCTCTAATTTTAATTTTGTCTTTATGTCCTGTCCTTCTGAGAAGTTGGAGCCACATATGCCCTTTCCATGAGCCTCAAATGCCTTTGGTGTAATTAGGTAAGCTTCAGTGCTGACACTGGTGGTCTGTAGCTTAATTACAGGCACACAGAGGGCAGAAGAGGGCATGCAATTCAAAGCTGGCATTTAGATATTAATTGGTGCTAATAAAAGCAGAACATCTATAGCTCCCACCTTTACAAAGATGGAGACTCAATCATATTTGTTATAATTGCTCAGAAGCAATGCAAACTGTACCCATCCCATATAATTTAGTATTCAAATAAGAGCTTACATATATCACAAATTTAAGAATGGCAACCCTTCATTAACACTTTATCTGAGACTATTTAGCCCCCTTTGCATTACAGCTTATGAAGAATAGCTATCTCAGTGGAAAAGCAGCAGATGAAGAGTGAAGAAATTGAGCTAACATGTTAAAAGGACAGATTTACTGCATTTCAGAATAGTTTAATGCTTACTAAATTAATGACTAGCAATAGAAAATGTCTGTGCTCAATAACAATGTTCCCTCCCAACCTTCTCTGCCCAACTCCTCTTTCTCCTTCTCTTTACCTTTACTTTAATAGAAAGAATTGCATCTAGAAGAAGCTTTTGTTTATATGAGCTGTTACCAAGTCACAGTAGCAGGCTGATGCTTTTTCTCCAATCTTCCCCAATTTTCTTTTCTCTCCCTTCTTCCTCCCTTTATATACAAGTAAATTTACAGTTTATTAAGAGAGTAATTTTTAGACATAATTTCAGAGTCAAAAGTTCAAAATCAAGTTTTCTTTTCTTCAACAGCTTAGGCTTCTTTGGTTTTAGAGAAAACATTTTTGTATTGTGAGTCTTGAACATTTGACAGAGAGGAATTTGGTTACATATAAATTAAAAAGTCTTCTGGCAATTAAGCAGCCTTACCTCTTAACATAAAAAGTCTTTACTTCTACAAAAACAAGTGGGCAAAGCTGACCTATCGTGACCCATGTGTGGTGGAGTAAATACTCAGAACAGCAGAGATTTGTTAGAAGCTAACGATTTCTTTTCTCATTCATTTGATCCAGACTCCGTAATATCTCTTTCTGTCAGAGCACCCTCTTGGGGTAGCATGAAGAGATCAGATTATTCTACAGCACTTATTCTCCAATCACAAAGTCAAATTCTGCTTCTCATTATTGGCATATTTGTCTTTAAAGGGGTGTCTGGCAACAATGAAATTAACAGAGCAAAACTTAGCTAAGTGTAAAGCGTAGATGCTGATAGGCAATTGAAGTTTTAGGTAAGTTTAATATAGATTATTCAGCTCTAGTATGTGTGCTGCTTATTAATGAATACAATTTATTAAACTTGGAGCACAAAACTTTTCTCCTTTTCCTTCTGAATGAAAGCATGGTGAATTTAGTTTATATTGATCCACAGCTTCAAAGCTTAGATATCAAAATATAATGAGAAAATTCTGAAACAAATTTGCATTCCTAGATCTTTTCTGTGGCTTACTTGACATGATAGCTAATCTTCATTGCTAGCTTTACTGGGTTTAGAACTTTCATGGCAAGACAGTCTCTGATTGGGACCATGAAAATGTTTCTAGAAAGGTTACTTAAGAGAGAAGACCAGTCTTGAATGTGTATAAACAATCCATTTGATGGAATCATGTACTGAAAAAAAATGGGAATGCCATTTCAGAGGACTCTTCTTGCTCTGCCTTTCAAGTGAAGTCTCATGTGGCCAGGTGCCTTGTCACAGGGTGGGTGTATTTCTTTGAACTGTAAATCAGAAGAACCCTTTCTCTCGTATGATTCTCCTTGATAGTAGTGAGATACAATTTACACAGAATAGATTCTATTATTTAGTGTACAGTAATTTCCTTAGTTAATGCAAAGTCGGGTTATATAAAACATTAACAAACCATATAAGCAGAGAATAGTGTGCTATGGAGACTGCTACATGTAAGTTTAATGATACACTTGACAAATAATATTCACACTACTTGAGTTTTGTTTTAAGTCTGCAACGTGCATAATAATGGCCAAGAACATTCTCATCTTTGTGGAAAAGAAATTATGTCATGTCAGAGTCACAATTAAGGGACTCAAGGTAACTAGATTTGTTAAAATTAGAGGCTCACAAAAGGATACAGAAGTTCATGAAGTTCATTGTTGCTATTCTAATTTCTTCCTTGTTTGAGTAATTTGATTTAACATTAACTCCACTAGAATTTAGTCCAAATGAGAAAAACTTCTAAGGATTCCTGTCCCCTGCTTATGTAGACTCTTCCATCCAATAAATCATTTCAGTCAAGTGTTCCTATTCATATCTCTAACTGTTACCTGCCATCTATCTTCCTCTTGTGTGCCCATATTATGTAACTACCTATTATTCTTTCCTCAATATCTAGATAATTATAATCACTTGAATCTATGATACAATCATAAAATAAGGTTATACCAAGTGGGAAGTGTGTATTTGTCTATGAAAAATGCAGTACAACAGTCAACCCACAGTTAATGAATTAGAATTTATATTAAAAAATATTTGTATATGTATATAGTATAAAACAACCAGATAATCAGGAAATAGCATATCAAGGACATATACATAGTTTGTTCATTGTAATTATAAAGCATTTCTAACACTGACTTTTCTAGAAATTAGCATTAGAGGGATAAAACATTTAAAGCTTAAACACTTAACATCTCGATTTTAGAATACAAGTATTGTCCTTCAAAGAATATCTGTCTGTGTCTAAAGTGACAGCTCAATTCACTTTTGTAAATTTAATTATAGGAAATTATTTCATAAGTTGCTTTTCAGTCTAAATATTAACTCCTCCATTGAAAAATAAGCTTCAGTTATATGGTCATGAAACAACTGTTGTTCTTGAATTATAACCAAATCAATAAACAGTGAAGTATTTACATATTGTCTTTCAACAATATATAATTGTTTTTATTAATCTCTAACATTATTTTACTTAGATGTTTAATATCAATTATTTAATTCAAATATTCCAGTTTCCTCTAGAGAATATTATTATCTGCATGTACACTTATAACCTTAAATGCATGTTTTCTTTTTTGGCTCACAGAGACTGATTTGGCAACCAGGGAGCCTGCATGGGCCTGATGTAGGTCCCCTTAAAAATGTGTTACAATTTCCTCCAGATTCTCCAGTTGTTTTGAGTATAGACCTTTGTAGTAGGATCTGATGATCTTTTGAATTTCCTCAGTTTCTGTTGTTATGTCTCCCTTTTCATTTCTAATTTTGTTAATTTGTATACTGTCTCTGTGTCCTTTGGTTAGTCTGGCTAAGGGTTTATCTATCTTGTTGATTTTCTCAAAGAACCAGCTCCTGGTCTTGTTGATTCTTTGTATGGTTCTCTTTGTTTCTATTTGATTGATTTCAGCCCTGAGTTTGATGATTTCTTGTCTTCTACTCCTCCTGGGTGAATTAACTTGTTTTTCTTCCAGGGCTTTAAGGTGTGCCATTAAGCTGCTAGTGTATGCTCTCTCCAGTTTCTTTTTGGATGCACTTAGAGCTATGAGTTTTCCTCTTAGCACTGCTTTCATTGTGTCCAATAGATTTGGGTAGGTTGTACCTTTTCATTGAATTCTAAAAAGTCTTTGATTTCTTTTTTATTTCTTCCTTGACCAAGGTGTCATTGAGTAGAGTATTGTTCAGTTTCCATGTGTATGTGGGCTTTCTGTTGTTTTTGTTGTTATTGAAGACCACTCTTACTCCATGGTGATCTGATAGGAGGCATGGGATTAGCTTGATCTTCTTGTATTTGTTGACATCTGTCTTGTGACCAATTATATGGTCTATTTTGGAGAAGGTACCATGTGGAGCTGAGAAAAAGGTATATTCTTTAGCTTTAGGATGAAATGTTCTATATATATCTGTTAAATCAAATTGGTCCAGAGTTTCAATTAGTTTCACTGTGTCCCTGTTTAGTTTCTGCTTTCCTGATCGGTCCATTGAGGAGAGTGGAGTGTTGAAGTCACCCACAATTATTGTGTTAGGTGTAATGTGTGCTTTAAGCTTTAGTAAGGTTTCTTTTACGAATGAGGGTGCCCTTGCATTTGGAGCATATACCAAAATTAAATCAGCATCAAGTAGATCAGCTAAATAGTCCCATAACGTTTAAAGAAATAGAAGGGGTTATAGAAAGCCTCCCAACCAAAAAAAGTACGGGACCAGATGGTTTTAGTGCAGAATTCTACCAGACCTTCAAAGAAGACTTAACACCAATACTTTTCAAACTATTCCACAAAATAGAGACAGAAGGGACACTGCCCAACTCATTCTTCGAAGCCACAATTACACTAATACCTAAACCACAAAAAGATCCAACAAAGAAATAGAACTACAGGCCAATTTCTCTTATGAATATTGATGCAAAAATACTAAATAAAATTCTTGCCAACCGAATCCAAGAGCATATCAAAAAGATCATTCACCATGTTCAAGTAGGCTTCATTCCAGGGATGCAGGGATGGTTCAATATACGGAAATCCATCAATGTAATCCACTACATAAACAAACTGAAAGAAAAAAACCACATGGTCATCTCATTAGATGCTGAAAAAGCATTCGACAAAATTCAGCATCCTTTCATGCTAAAAGTCTTGGAAAGAGCAGGAATTCAAGGCCCATACCTAAACATAGTAAAAGCAATCTACAGCAAACCAGTAGCCAACATCAAAATAAATGTAGAGAAACTTGAAGCATTCCCACTAAAATCAGGGACTAGACAAGGCTGCCCTCTCTCTCCATATCTTTTCAATATAGTACTTGAAGTTCTAGCAAGAGCAATTAGACAACATAAGGAAGTCAAAGGGATACAAATTGGAAAGGAAGAAGTGAAACTATCATTATTTGCAGACGATATGATAGTTTACCTAAGCGACCCAAAAAACTCCACCAGAGAACTTCTATAGCTGATAAACAACTTCAGCAAAGTGGCAGGTTATAAAATTAACTCAAGCAAGTCAGTGGCCTTCTTGTACTCAAAGGACAAGCAGGCAGAGAAAGAAATTAGGGAAATAACACCCTTCACAATAGCCACAAACAACATAAAATATCTTGGAGTAACTCTAACCAAACAAGGGAAAGATCTGTACAACAGGAACTTCAAGTCCTTGAAGAAAGAAATTGAAGAAGACCTCAGAAGATGGAAAAATATTTCTTGCTCCTGGATTGGCAGGATCAATATAGTAAAAATGGCCATCTTGCCAAAAGCAATATACAGATTCAATGCGATCCCCATCAAAATCCCAACTCAATTCTTCATAGATCTAGAGAGAGCAATTCTCAAATTCATCTGGAGCAACAAAAAACCCAGGATAGCTAAAACTATTCTCAACAATAAAAGGACTTCTGGGGGAATCAATATCCCTGACCTCAAGCAGTACTACAGAGCAATTGTGTTAAAAACTGCATGGTATTGGTACAGCAACAGGCAGGTAGATCAATGGAACAGGATTGAAGACCCAGAAATTAACCCACAGACTTATGGTCACTTGATCTTTGATAAAGGAGCCACAACCATCCGGTGGAATAAAGATAGCCTTTTCAACAAATGGTGCTGGTTCAACTGGAAGTCAACATGCAGAAGAATGCGAATTGACCCACCCTTATCTCTTTGCACTAAGATCAACTCCAAGTTTATCAAGGACCTCCACATAAAACCAGACACACTGAAACTATTAGAAAAGAAACTTGGGAAGACCTGGAGGACTTGGGCACAGGGGAAAAGTTCCTGAACAGAACACTAATAGCTTATGCTCTAAGATCAAGAATCAACAAATGGGACCTCATAAAATTACAAAGTTTCTGCAAAGCAAAGGACACTGTCAGAAGGACAAAATGGCAACCAACAAAGTGGGAAATGATCTTCACCAACTCCACATCCGACAGAGGGCTAATATCCAATATATACAAAGAACTCAAGAAGTTAGACCGCAAAGAAACAAATAACCCTATCAAAAAATGGGGCACAGAGCTAAACAAAGAATTTTCACCAGAAGAAATTCAGATGGCTGAGAAACACCTTAAAAGATGTTCAACATCATTAGTCATCAGGGAAATGCAAATCAAACAACCCTGAGATTCCACCTCACACCAGTCAGAATGGCTAAGATTAAAAACTCAAGAGACAACAAGTGCTGGCGAGGATGTGGAGAAAGAGGAACACTCCTCCACTGTTGGTGGGATTGCAAAATGGTAAAACTGCTCTGGAAATCAGTTTGGCGGTTCCTCAGAAAATTGGGCATGTCACTTCCAGAGGACCCGGGCATACCACTCCTGGGCATATACCCAGAGGATTCCCCTGCATGCAATAAGGACACATGCTCCACTATGTTTATAGCAGCCTTGTTTATAATAGCCAGAAATTGGAAGGAGCCCAAATATCCCTCAAAGGAGGAATGGATACAGAAAATGTGGTATATTTATACAATGGAATACTACTCAGCAATTAAAAATAATGAATTCATGCAATTTGTAGGTAAATGGTTAGACCTGGAAAATATCATCCTGAGTGAATTAACCCAATCACAAAAGAATGCACATGAAATGCAATCACTGATAAGTGGATATTAATGAGCCCATAAGCCCTAAATACTCAAGACACAAATAGCAAGTCAAATGATTCCCAAGAAGAAGAAAGGAGAGGACCCTGGGCCTGTAAAGATTGCATCCAGTTTAGTAAAGAAACCGAGGGGGGAGGGGGAATGATTGGGGAACAGTTGGCGGGGAGAGGAACTATGGGAACTATGGTGGGTGGGAACTGGGAAAGGGGAAAGCCTTTGGAATGTAAACATAGAATATAGAAAATAAAAAAAAATAAAAAAAATGTGTTACAATTGTATAGCTTGGTCTTCCTTTGGGACTCCTACTTATGGGAGCAGGAACTGTCTGTGACTCTGTTGTCTGCCGTTCCGAGCTTCTCCCCACACTGGGCTGTATCCTTAATAAAAGAGCAAGTACCTAGTCTTTGTCCAACTAGACATGCTATGACTTGTTGATATCCATCAAGGCTGGATCTTTTGTGAAGAGAAATAAAGGAGTGAGGAGAAATGGAGGAGGTGTGGATGCCAGTTGGGGGAGAGAGGAGGTGTGTTGGGGACTAGGAGGAGAGAAGGGATGGAAAACTGCAATTGGTATGTGAAATATATAAAATATCAATCAATAACAAATATGAAACCAATATACAGCATCTTAAAAATAAAGACAAAAACAAAGAAGTCAAAAACCATGTTTTCTGACCTTAATACAATAAATGCAGATAATCAAGATCATAAACTATTTAATAGGGCAGTGATTGGCACTCAGTGAATATAGACACAGAAGTAACTATGTTACTCATTTCTTTCTCTGAACTTTTTCTTTCAAATAACACATTCTTAGGCTGTAGCCCTAGCTTATCTAGAACTCACTTTGAAGACCAACCTAGCCTCAAAGTTGCATAGATCCTTCTTCTGCTGCCTGAGTGAGTCTGTGTTCTATCACACTTGCTCCTTTTCTGTTTTATTTGTTTGTTTGTTTTTGACACTTTGTTTTTTTATTCAATATATTCTTTATTTGCATTTCAAATGATATCCCCTTTCCTGGATTCTCCCTTCTCGAAAGTCCTATAATACCTCTTCCTTACACCCGTTCCCCAATCACCCCCATCCTGTTTCCCTGTCCTGGTATTCCCCTACACTGCAAGCAGAGTTTGGAACATTCTAGACAAGATTTTGAGCACTATGCTATATTCATGTTCCCTGTTTCTGATTTTTTAATTTCCCAGTTTTGTTTTCTTTCCATAACTATCAGTCTTTATACTCTTGAATATTATATCATGCAAGTAAGTGACACAAAAAGACACAGTCTTAAGTACAAGTATCAAGTCACCTGTACATTAAAATTGCTGTTTAAAGTATAAAATGCAATTGTACTTTATGTATGGAAATAAAAAGTAAAATGAAACAAAATCACCAAACTAACTGCTGATGGTTTAAGTAGCTGTGCATTCACAAGGTATTTACTGGGTGCCTGATGCATTCAAGTTGAAGGTGCTCAATAAATGCTTGTTGGTTGAGTGTATTTTCAGCTGTGCATTTCAGTATTATTCTTGTGTTTCTTACTTTCTCCAGGGCGTGTATTCTATTTGAAGGATAAGAGTATTTGCTTAAAACAAAAGAGAATGAATAGAAAGGCAATTGCAAGGATTTTGTGGCTAAAACTCAGTTGTCTGATATCATTCTAGTTTCCACATCCACTGAGCCATTCCCATATTGGTTATGTGGTCATTGGGAAATCCACAAAGGCATTGCATTTACACTCCATCCTTTTCTACATTGTCCCTCCTCACTGAGCCCCTTATAAGACTTTGGCTATACCTGAAAGCTTCAGTGGGTAAGTTTGTGAAGCATTTTAGTGCAAAGCCTGAAACCAGATCCAGAGCAGATGCTTAATACTAGAAAGAATGAAAGATGTTGGAAAAGAAGTCCTTTGTAAAACAGAATAACACAAACTTCAACATTTGGCATTAAGCTTTTCACAATGTCCTTGGTATAATGTTTTAGTGAATGTCTTTTGCCAAATTGTTCCTTATCTCTCACAAAATTTTTTAGAACAATTTTATAGCATGCATGTATAAAACAATAGCTTTTAAAAAGTAATGTTGAATCTCAGAGTTCTTATTGCACCCTGAGAAAGTTGATAAGTGGAAATATAAGAAAAGAAATCAATGCAAATACACAGGAATTTGTAGGATTCTCCCACAAAAGAAAGTGAATGACAGTGAAGCTTTGTCATTGTAAAGCTACTTGCCCTGCAAGCTGTAGATTTCTCCAACACTGTTCTGACGTGTAATGTGATGCCAGTATGCACTCCGAGGAAGAGAGATGGACTTTGATAATGTCACCGGTTCAGCCAAGCTTGTCTGAAGCTAAAAAAGAAGGAAAATATTTCTTAGACCTTCTTAGAGATATCAAACTCAATCGACTGTTTAAAATGGCAAGGATTGAATGTGAATGACAGAAAACAGAATATATTAAAGATACCCAGATAATTCCATATTCAAGAATAGCTGTGTCAAAAGTGAAATTGCCAGTGATATGTTTGCCATGCTCCAGTGGATGACTCCACAGATGTATACATATGGAGAGAGAGAGAGAGAGAGAGAGAGAGAGAGAGAGAGAGAGAGAGAAAGAGAGAAAGAGAACATTGGAAAAGGGCATACAGGGGGTATATGGGAAATTTAGAAGAGGAAATGGAGTATATATGATCATATTTCATCTCTACAACTGCATAAAATTATTGAAAATAAGGATACATATAGAAAAGTATGAAAGGTGGCAAAGAGAAAGGAAATAGCTAAATGGGTATAAGACTGTGCTGCACAAGAATGACACCATGCACCTGCTTACAAAGCTGGGTGGCTAGGTAAACCCAGTGCTACAGGATGAACACATGGGCAGGATCATGGGGACTTTTATTCTGCTATTGTTTCCTAGGTTCAGTAAGTAGCCCTGTCTCAAGGGGATACCTGTGATAAAGCAGGACACCTGATAGCCCTTCAGCCTCCATACACAGGTGTTCAAACTTTCACATATGTGTATAAACCACACACACACACACACACACACACACACACACACGCATACATACCACATGCTACTATAAATATTAAAGCACACATAAAATACAATGAATCAGACTCAATCACATGGTTATTAAGAATCCCAGTGGATTCTTGCCAATAGAGAATTAACACTGGAAAATACCCAGGGGAAAATCAGTCACAGGTCACCTTTGAACTAGTTTGCATCTCAGTGGTAGAGAATTACTTACATTGCCCATAGCATTTATTTATTTATTTATTTATTTATTTATTTATTTATTTATTTTACTTATTTATTTTACACTCAAGATTTTTCCCCCTCTCCTGACCCAGTCCACCCCTAGACTGTTCCACATCCCATACCTCTTCCCTGTCCCACTGTGTCCATGAAGATGTCCCCACCACCCACACCCTCCCCACTAGATCTCTAAACTCCCTGGGGCATCCTGTCTCTTGAGGGTTAGGTGCATCTTTTTTGACTGAACCCAGACCCAGCAGTCCTCTGCTATATATGTGTTGGGGAGGGGGCTTCCCTTTGAACTGGATCCCACTTTAGGCCTGTCACTGGACCTTCCAAAAGAGGGCTAATATCCAAAATATATAAATAACTCAAGAAGCTAATTACCAAAAACCAAACAACCCAATCAAAAAGTGGGGTATAGAAGTAAACTGAGAATTCACAACAGAGGAATTTTGAATGGCTGAGAAACGCCTAAAGAAATGTTCAAAGTCCTTAGTGATCAGAGAAATGTAAATCAAAATGACCCTGAAATTTCACCTTACACCATTCAGAATGGCTAAGATCAAAATCTCAGGGGTCAGCACATATTGGTGAGGAAGTGGAGGTAAAGGAACAGTCCTCCATTGCTGGTGGGATTGCAAACTGATACAACCCCTCCGGAAATCAATCTGGAGGTTCTTCAGAAAATTGGAAATAGGACTATATGCCCACAGCATGTATAGAAAGGCAAAATAATTTAAGGCATGAAGGAGCAGGCTAAAGTGACATACCCTTGAAAAGGCAAAAATCACAAGAGAACCATGTTTAGACTCTTCCTAAAACCTCTTCCCACTTTTGTGCAGAGCTGCTTTCCTTTACTGAATCATTCTTTTGCACATACTGAGTGAATATTCTCTCTGACAATCTCAGTGATAAAAGAATTAAATTTTGAATGTATTGCTTTTGAGGTTATGATTGCATTATTTCCTGGGGCATGTTCACAAAATACAGAAATGGTTTATTTAGTCTTTGAATATGTTACTTTAAAATAACCTGAGCAACATATATAGAGACGACTTAGCTAATGCCATCACAAAGGCTAAGAATGCCATTAGTTAACTTCTGAGGTCTATACCAGAGAGATCTCTGTTTTGTTATAACTTTTACACCTGACATTACCACTACAGTATTTGGAAATGTCTTAATTTGTGTTGTTCTTTGTTCTGTTCCTATAAAAGATTTATGAAATGTTATCACACTGGAATGTGGAATTTGGAGTAACTTGAATTATTTGCTATCTTATACAAACTCAACACACTCAGTTTATTGAAAGTTTGCTACCAGATCAATTTTTGCAGCTGATTCTTATGTATCTCAAATGATACTTTCAAGTTCTCTTTTCTTTTTTTTTTCTTTTCTACATTCTTTGTTTACATTCCAAATGATTTACCCTTTCCCGGTTCTCCCTTCCCTATAAGTCCCATAAGCCCTCTTCCCTCCGCCCATTCCCCAATCAACCCCTTCACACTTCTCTGTCCTGGTAATCCCCTATATTGTTGCATCAAGCCTTTCCAGGACTAGGGCCCTCTCCTTCCTTCTTCTTGGGAATCATTGATATGTTATTTGTGTCTGAGGATTCCCCAGCATGCAATAAGGACACATGCTCCACCATGTTCATAGCAGCCTTATTTATAATAGCCAGAAGCTGGAAAGAACCCAGATGTCCCTCAATGGAGGAATGGATACAGAAAATGTGGTATATTTACACAATGGAATACTACTCAGCAATTAAAAACAATGAATTCACGAAATTCTTAGGCGAATGGTTGGAACTGGAAAATATCATCTTTTCTATTTACATAGTACACATGTTCCCACTCCCATATTCTATATATGTTGGTATGTATAGGATTATGAAGGACAGCAGATTGTGGTTTTTTGTGCTGGTATTAAATAGAGTTTTCTGCACCTGTAGTACCCTTGTTATGAATAGATATATCCTGTTCTGCTGCAGTCCTGATAGCTAGGAAACAGCTATGAGTAGGGTGATTCATGTTTAGATACCATCAAATGTTCCCTCTAGATAAATTTCATCTCCTACTACTGTATAGGAGTGTAACCAGGTTTCATTTTTATGGTGGCACTATTTAGAGAGGAACCTACCTTCTCATATAAAACATGGAATTAAGCACATAAATCTTTATTTAATTGATATCAGCAATGCTCATTAATAACATCAACTAAGCTGAATTCATATTAATCACAGTTTTGTTTATTGTCTAATATTTATTACTTTCTTAATCTAGTATAATTTATTATTATTCATAAAATAGTTACTGAAATTTAATATTTTATTTCTATTAGTATTTCATTAAAATATAATGATTTTATTTCTATATTTTAATTATGGTAAATATTTCTTATACCAAATGGTCAGTCTTTGGCTCCATAGAAACACGATAAGCATATGGCAAAAGTTGAAAAGAAATTCCAGGAAATCAGCAGAAAATTCCTTCCCTGAATATCTGACGCATCACAGTGCCTGTTGCCATTGTGCCCTGTATCCATGCTGTCTGTGCCTTCCATGCTTAATTTCTTCATTCTTTGCCTTTACTTTACTTTCTACTTCTTTTTAGAAAAATATGTTTGTGTCTAAAAGTTGGTTATGGATTATTCTTGACCTGTTTAAAATCTTTTTCTATACATTATAATTGTTTTCCTGGATCATTACTCACCATTCATACTATAAAGTATGGCTGTGGACTGGGTCCTCATCAAAAGCATTTGAGCACTAAACCCCAGTGTGATCATATTCAAAGGCAGGTTTTTGAAGAGGCTAACTAAGGATAAAGAAGACCATGTGATATAGCCCTAGCCCAAAAGGATGGTACCTATATAACAAAAGGACACTAAAGGGAATAATATTCATAAAGAAAGGCCATGGCATGACACAACTATGAAATGGACATCTACAAGGCAAGCACTGAGACATCAGAAAAAAGTAAACCTGTTGACTTTGAACTTTTTCACTGTTGACTTTGAACTTTTAAACGACAGAACTGTGAAAGAGTAAATTTATGCTGTCTAAGCTATCTACTCTACAGTATTTCTTACTGCCATATCAAACTCATACAGGAGACTTTAACCAAATGAGGAAGTTGTATGTCCTCAAATATGATCTTTCCAACAATTTTTAATTTTCACGTTATCCTTAAGCAATGTGCTGAAAATACCCATGGATAGCCATAGTGACTAAGACAATGCATTTATGGTTCAAATCCTTTTATTAGAAACTACTTTGATTCTAATTTTAACTTTTTGGTAAAACATCTTTTGATGATAGAATTCAACAATGGGATAGAAAGACATAATCCTTAAGCTTGAAGGTAAAAAATAGGTCTTAAAATGCTATGGTCATTTCTTAACTCAAAGAAATTTGACCTGGAAGACATTATGTTAGTTAGAATAAGTATATAAAAATCCATGTTGAGAAAATAATATTTATATTAGAAAGATGGAAAGAAATACACACATTTTCATATGTATGTAAAAGAAAAATTAGGAGACCACTTGTCTTAGTTGGGCTTTCTACTGCTCTGACAAATACATGAGCAAAACAGCAAAAGAAACTTGGAGAAGAAGGGTTTATTTCTTCTTAAAATTCTTCATCACCCAGCTAAATTTGGGCAGGAACTCAAGGAAGGAACCAGAAAGCAGGAACTAAAGCAGAAGCAATGGTGGAACACTGCTTACTAACTTGTTGTCTATGGATCTCTCTGTCTGTTTTCATATACAGCTCAGAACCTCCTGCTCAGGAGTGTTGTTATTCCTAGTGGCCTATTCTCTCTCATATCAATCATTTATCAATAAAGTGTCATACAAACTTGGATGTAGACAATCTGATGAAGTTTATTTTTTGTTTCTTGTTCTGTTTTGTTTTGCTAGATAACACTAGATTCATCAAGTTGACAAAAAACAACAAACAAAAAAACATTTCTGTCCATTATAGTGTTTTAGTAAATGAAACAGCATTGATTCATGTTTTCCAGTTATAGTTGTTGGGAGAATCTGCTGTATTGCTGTTTTTTTTCAATCTAGTGAGAAATTGTTTAAGAATACTTAACTATTAATGCTCCAGCAAGCAGCATTCACCTGATTCTCATTTTGCATAGGGAGGCTCAGAATTTAGAAAGGGTGTTTTGGCACAGATGCAGAAATCAATTTGACAAGGGAGCAGTTAGTTCAACCCTTGAAGCACTTCGCAGTGCTTTCTGCCACCTCCTTTTTTATTGTTGCCATTTGAAACAACATTTAGTTCACCCAGAGCCTGAGCAATGAACCAGAAAATGCTTATTTAGTGTCTGAAAAGAGTTCACGTCACAACTCAACCAAGTGTGAAGAGTACTAGAGATGTCTGTGCTCTACCTGAGAGCACAGCTAAGCCAAAGAATATGACTTATGCCCAAAGTGATCTATACACAAATGAAGTCTATACTTGTATGAGCAAGCTACCTTAGATCGTATCTAGGCAAACAATTTAAAAACTTATTTGTTTATCTTTGAGATATGTGTATAGGCAATATAAAAATAGACCCTAGTACAATATGCAAAAATTGAGCATACAAAGCAATGACGTTGAGGACATAGTTTTGGTCTAAGTCGAAGTGATCTATAGAAGTACAATATATATATGAATATATATATATATATATATATATATATATATACATGGGTGTGCTTGAATGTGTATGTAATTGTTTTTGTGTACACAAGAATAACTCAAAGTAGAAAAGTATAGTCAATACCTTAGTTTCTTTGCCTATTGATTTGATGAAATACTCTGACAAAAGCTAATTTTAAAGGAGAAAAGATCAACTTATAGTTCAGAGATATAACCATCATGGTGAGAAACTGAATCTCAACAGGAGCTTGAAGCAGCTGGCCACCTCACAGTCAGTCTGGAGAGAAGAGAAATGAATGTTGCTATTCATCCTGTACTTTGTTTATAAAGTCCAAGACTCCAGGCAGGGCACATGCCTCCAACAGTAGGTGAGGTTCCCCCTTCAATTAATACAGTCAAGAAAATCTCCCACAAATATATATCTCAGATGATTCTATGTCTGTCTAGTTAACAATTAATACCAACTATCACACCTGTCTGATGAATTAAATGCTTTAAGGAACACGTGTCAACGTGTTCATTGGCATGTCTGAGAAAGGACAGAATTAAGAACAATACTGTAAAAAAAAAGCCAAAAAAACTAACAATCACAAAGATACAATGATCAAAAACACACTAATATAATGTGAAATATATGTTACTTGTAAAATGAAAAATATTGGGCTATAATATAGAAGTATGTACAGGGAACTTCCAGTTGATAATACCACATTTTATTTGTTCTTAGCAAGTTCATAAAGCTTTAAAATTGTATGTGAATAGAGACTCCAGGGACAATAAGCCAGCCATGCTTGGCACTGTTTGCAGTTATTAAAACAATCCTCTGAAGTTTGATGGTTTATGGGCAATTGGTTTCTCACAGACTTGGCTTAATTTTCAGTAGGGGACACCTCACACTTAGTCTTCCATTTTATGCAAGATAAATGGTACAGAATTGAAAGATATTTTGCTGTGTTTGTTATAAGGTAACAAATAAAACATGATTTACACAGACCTTTAATGAAAGCTATTCGATAACTTTCACTTGATCTTCATAGAATATTATTTTAATTTATCTTGAAACAGTGATCATTCCTACTGTATGTTTGAATTATGTGCTAACAAATTATAATTAGGCAACTTGAAAAATATAAAACAAATCCTAGAATTAAAGTAATGACATCAAAACAAGTAGATTTTACAATACTTTTATTTTTATAACCAATGATACATTTAAGAATGTATGCACATTCAAGCAAGGCTTGGTGCTTGCTGCAGGCTTATCATCCTAGTATTCAAGAGGTTGAGGTGGGAGGGTTCTGAGTTCAACACCAGCCCAGGAAAAGTAATGAGACTCTGTCTCAAAATAAAAAGAAGGAACATCCGCCACCACTACCACTAAAAACCCCTTGAGATAACGGTTGGTAGTAGTAGCCTTAGTTCTCTCTTCAACAGCAGACATTAAAGAATATCTGCCTATTCTTAGTGTATCTCACATTTGTGGATTAGAGGACAAATGCATTTACAGAACTACTCTTTGTACACAGGAATGCTGATGAACACATGCTAAATACTAAAGTTCACAGTTGTTTTGCATTGCAGCTTTCTCCTTTAAAATTTTACATATGCCGTGCTTTATTTAAGTAATGTTCACACATGCTGAAAGCTTGGAACAGCATTTATCCCATTTATGCACAAAGCTAATTTCTCTTTGTTAGTCTATTTATGAATTAGTAAACCCATAGTTACCAAGGAAGCCATGCTTTCATACTAACTCTGAAGTAGAAGTTATTGCCAAGGTCCACATAGCCTCTTCTAGGATGAGTGTATATATATATATATATACACACACACTAATGGAGACCTGAAGGGATCCTTAGAGTCCCTGGAGCTGGAGTTATAAGCATTTGTGGGTGCTGGAAACTAAACTCTGGTCTTCTGCAAGAGGAGTAGGTGCTCTTAAATGCTGAGCCATCTCTCTAGATCTTGTATTTGGGTTTATTAGACATTATTTACCTTGTAAATATACATGGAGTTTTTAAAGCCTCTGTGACTATACCTAGAGACATCAGTTAAAGATGTTCTGTATATCACCACAGCACGATGCTTCCAATTTTTCCATATATTTTTCTGTAGAAAACCTTATATTTTTCCTGATGATAGAACGTTCTACAGAATGTGTCTAAGAAGCACTTTTTAATGTTTTAATGGACTCCTGCAGCTTAGAAATTACTAGTAACAATGCCTTTTAAAAATTTACTTATTTTTGACAATGTATCAGGAAACCATGTTTTTATTTTTTGCATGTTTTCTCATTTATTGTTTAAACCATCGATATTTTACTGTGAATATAATCATTTTTTTCTTTTATTAGGTATACTCTTTATTTATACTTCAAATGTTGTCCCCTTTCCTGATTCACCCCTCCCTTGAAAATCCCATAAGCAATTTCCCCTTCC
This sequence comes from Apodemus agrarius, assembly GCA_964023405.1. Taxonomy (NCBI): domain Eukaryota; kingdom Metazoa; phylum Chordata; class Mammalia; order Rodentia; family Muridae; genus Apodemus; species Apodemus agrarius. The sequence goes on from OZ030021.1 coordinate 81,577,446, forward strand.
CCAATCAACCCACCTCCGCTTCCCTGTCCTGGTATTCCTCTACACCACAGCATCAAGTCTTTCCAGGACCAAGGGCCTCTCCCCCATTTAGTGTCCAACAAGATCATCCTCTGCTGTCCATGTGTCTGGGGCCATGCATAACTCCATGTGTACTCTTTGGTTGATCGTTTTGTCCCTGGGAGCTCTCGGAGAGCTTGGTGACTCATATTGTTGTTCCTCCTATGGTGCTGCAAACCCCTTCAGCTCCTTGGGACCTTTCTCCAGCTCTGCCATTGGGGACCCAGTTCAATGGCTGGCTGAGAGTGCCCCCCTCTGTATGTGTCATGCACTAGGACAGCCTCCCAGGTGATAGCTATATCTGGCACCAGTCAGCCAGCACTTGAGGGCACCCACAATAGTACCTGGGTTTTGTAATTGTATATAGGATGCATTCCTGGAAGGTGTTTTTTTTCCATCCCACCTCCTCTTGTTCCCTCTGAGATCTCCCTCTCCAAAATATGGTTATCTAGGTATATTTTTGGCTTTTCTGTCTATCATGGTTAGATATGTATTCAAATTTAACAGGCTGGAACATAAGATGTGTGTGGCTGAAACTCTGAGTAATGATTTCTATACAAGGAATGTAATTCTTGGCACATTCTTGGCATAACATTCTTGGCAATATGATATCTTCATAACAGAGTGTCTCTAAGCAATAAAAGTTGCTAAATCTCACTAGTTCTGGAAGGAAGAATGTTATCTATGAAGCAGAAATTGATTCTGGACTTGTTCTATTTAAATAGCTAAATTAAATAATTTGTATAATAGCAATCAGTAATAGCTCCCATATAAAATATACTACCTTGCTTAATTCTCCAATGTACCATAAACAAGATTCTTCTTTTCTCCCTGGGGCTAAAGATATTTGTATTAATTTTTTGAGCATTTCATACAATGTATCTTCACCTTATTCAGACTCAAACTCTTCACATATCCACCTTCTCACCCTTACCCATTCAACTTTGTTTCACCATAAATAAATAATAAACAAACTCCACCATATAAGCAAACTGAAAGAAAAAAATAATCATCTCATTAGATGAAGAAAAGGCCTTTGACAAAAACCAACATCATGATTATTTTTTAATCAATCAGTCCAGATTGTGTTGCTCAAATGCTTTTGGTAATGGGGTCTGTCCAAGAGCATGGTGGATCTACCAGGGCTACACTTTAAAGAAAACTGATAGCTCCTTTCCTATGAGCTATGAAATTGCAATAGATCCTAAGCTAGGTGCACCATTTTCTGCCCAGGTTCGTACCCCTGTGCTGGATTTTTTTCTGGCCTCAGCTTGTTCAGGTTTTGTGCCTGCTGTCACAATCATGAGTTCATTTGTACAACAGACCAGCTGTTTCTAGAATACAGCTTTCTTGTATTCATCCACCAACCACTTTCTGATTTGATTTCAGTCTCTCTTCCTGAGGTGGAACCCATACTTGGCATTGTAATTAGTGAAAATAATTACTTTTCTATATAAAACATGTTTGGATCTAAAAACGAAAGAAAATGTTGAAACTACCCAAGATCCACATTTCTAGAGTTCTTTCTCCTCTTTACAGTGAAGCAGTGCTCAGGGGAAGTGTAAATGCAGCAGTGGAAGGAAATCCTCTTATCTATGGAGGGCAGCAGGCATTCTCTCTGAAGTGGCCATAGATAGGCTTCTAAGAAGGTTATTATCCAGAAACTTACTTTGACTACACTGACATGAAAACATGAATAACCTGAGTCAATATTTTATTGCAATTTATTAAAAATTTCATGATATACATAATTACTTTAAGACTTGGCACATTTGTATTTCAAGAAGTAAAGGGACTTGATAAAACTCAGGATAGTACAAACTATTTAATCTTGCAAAACTGTACACAATCTGAAAGAAGAAACTTTAATTCTTCTCTTGTATTCATCAGTACAGTTCATTGAGTACCAAATAAGTGCATAATGATCTTTTGCCAGTTAATAAGTAGTTAACACACATGTAAAAACATTATAATTGATTATATATTATATATAATATGAAGTGATTATGTTAATTACTTCTTATTCTTTCTCAGTGACAGAAATCAAAATGTACATCATTAATTGGCTTACCAATTTAGAAGGTGTTTTCATATTGATATTTAATACTACTTATTAGAAAAATACAGTTGTATTCACTATGGCTGACTATTTTCTAGATATCAGATTGTTTTATTAAAACATTTTAATTTACATTTATTTATTTGTGTACATATGAATGTGTAGAATTGTATACCTGTTATAATACATGTGTGGATGTCAGCAGATAAAGTTTAGGAATTTGTTCTTTCCCTGCACCTTGTGGATTCCAAGGATTGACCTCAGGTTGTCAGACTTCACACAGAGTACCTTTACCTGCTGAACTATCTCATCAGTTCTGTTAAATGACAATAGATATATGGCACAACCTAGATCATGGAGATACATCAAAATTTAAAAAAAATGTTATTAATAATGGCAAAGCCAAGTTTTACAGCAATGTGATATTAGAAGTTCCTATTGAATTCCTTCTTTAAAAGCGTAGCAGTTGAGACACTACTTTTACTGTATTTTTTTGCAGGTCTGTAAATCCACAAATCATGTATCATCAAAAGGGTAAAAGTAAATGCTTTCAGTTTGCCTGCAAGCTTATGTTTAGGGCATCCTCTGCTATGAAATTCTTTGGTTATTAAATCCTTCAATCCTTCAAAAGTATTTTAAATCATATGAAAATGCATAAGCATTTAAATATGAATATCACATTGTATGGTTTGAAAACTAAAAAGACAAAATAAAAACAAAAGAGCAACAAACAATTACCACTGTCATCTCTCTATTTTTTAGCATATATATTTTTATATTTTAGAGGGTTTTATTTTCACCTCCATTTTGTACTTTCGCCTAGTTTTCACATGTAACTTTATATTATTATTAAATTTAAAACAGCAATCATACAGAGCATTAATGTGCTGTTTCATTTTTTTGCAAAGCGTTGAGTGTGTCAAGGAGGTATATTAAAAAAGAGAGGTGTTTTAAAACTTAGTGTTCTTGAGAAGTTATCAAGCTCAGGTAAACTGATTTAAGAAAAGTACTTTAATAGGAAGTACTATTAAAAGATAGGAAGTACTCTAATTTTACTAGCAGTAATCTTTGGAAACATAATATGTGAATTCCACTGTTAAGCCTCACAAGGCCCATTATTTGAGTATCCTAAACTCTTAGAGGGAATGCACCCCAATTTTAGAATATCTATCTAAACTTGAACAGTTACCCATTATCTTTAACTCTTTAAGGATAACTGTGATTCTTGCCTCAGGTCTGGCCTAGACTGAGTGAATTACATTTTATTTATAAAAAAATGGATCAAGATTGTTAGACAACTTTGAAAAAGTGTGAATGATAAGTTGTCACTACATCTGGGCTCAATAACTTGCTTTCTTCACAGATATTGGAAGGTAAGTATTCAAAAACAACTTATATGTTCTGTAACCATCATAAGATGAAGTGTTTCTTAATGGTGTGTATGTGCCTGGCAGCTAAATGGATATTAGGGATATAACATCCTAGGAGTATAGTCTGTAAGGAGTGATGCCGGGCAATGAGTTTGGAACCCAAACAGGATGCTGTGTTTCATGACCAATAATTGTAGTATACTGAAATGATTCTTGACTTTTTTCATGAAAATGTACTTAAAATTCCTTTGTGATAATCTGCAGGCCTGGAACAAGTATAAGTAACAAAGTTCAACTCCCGCCTCATTCTCTAAGCCATCCACACTGCTTTGGATAACCAAAGCAGCAGATAACATACATTTCTATGGAGAGCGGGGCTTCTAAGTCCTAGGCAAAAATAAACTATGTATGATATTACAGAGCTAAGATTTTCCTTCACAAGTTTGATAACAGAGACAGAGCATGGGTTGGCACTACATATTACACAAATGGACTAGTATATTCATTCACAATCATGAGATTACATAAAATAGATCCTTACCCGGGCCTTCTGCTCCATTTCTAGCATTAATCGTTCGTGTTGCTCAGCTATAGCCAGTGTTGCAGAATGGACCTTCTGATAGATCATTTCTCCTTCCCTTGTTTGAAAAGTGAATAGTCCTTCTCCTGTGTCACACATTCTGTGAAACAAAAAGAGATAGAGAAAGAGATTAGTCATTGTGAATTCAAGTGTGTCAAAAGTTTTCATATTAAAGTCATCCTTACCCTCAGGTTTCCTCCTCCATGCTATTTCCTTCTTGAAAAACCCATCCAATACATGCATCTCTAAGTTGTCCATGAGGGGGAACTAAAGGGGAAATCCCATGTGTACTTGAGATTTTAATACTTAATAAAATGTGCTAGATCATTAAAAATGGTATGCCTAGTGCAGGTGTCTAAATAATGAGGTCTCCATACTATCAGAAATAGCTACGAAATACTTTAACCTTTGATCAAAGAACAAGAGTTTTAATGCCTGTCATACATTCTGTATTTGAATTTAAGACTATTTAGTTTTAACATAGTTTCTGCAAAACCAGGGTGTAAATTTAGGCAAGATGCTCTCTACCTGTCTCTGATAGATTTCCAAAATAGAAATAATCAAACCACTTCATGCAATCTTAAAGGTTAAAGAGTTGGTAAAGAAACAGTTTTCAGTGCTGCTTAGTACACTCAGAGTGTTAAAAATTGTTAGGTACTTTCATCACGTTTGGAACTAATAATAAAGAAAGTTTAGAGGTAATTAAATAAATATCTACCCTAGAGAAATGACTGGGTTGATATATGATTGTAAGATAAAAACAGTTATGCTATTATTATATACTATCAAGAAATATAATGCAGTAGCACTATAGGTTACATATATAACAATATTTAACTTCTTACTAGAAATGCTTACAGAGATATTAAAATGAGTTCATTTTCAATTACTTAATCACAGTCACTTGATAAGACAAATTTACAGATCAGTTTCATAGTACATGTTAATTATGGGATAGTCTTATCTTATTTAGTATTATAGCTCAGCTTTAACCATAACTGAAGAGTCCCTATATTCATGTGATATTCATGCTCTGATATGAATATTGGCTAGATTTTTATGCTGCTGACTTTTATGTATTGTCATTGATAGATATGCAGGTTAAAACATCAAAATATTCACGAGGCCAAATTATTGGACAACTTGAATTCTTCTGTGTGACTCTCCAAGGGAATTTTAGTAGCAATGAAATGTCTCCAGAGACTTCTGACATTGCCTAGACTGTGATTGCCATCCCTCTGGGCCCCATCCAGTCAGTACTTAGTTTCTGTGAAAGGGATCTTAATAAAATTCACACAGTGTGAAATGGAAAGTCTTGGGGAAAAATGAAGAGTTTTCACAAAGTGAAACAAATGAGATATCTTTGTTGATGCAGGGGTATTCATGCAGAAATGCAAAACCCACAGAAAAACCATTGATAAGTCCTGGGCACATCTTGTTTGAGGTGGAGGGTTTGTTCATTGTCAAGCACAGAACACTGCTTATTAGCCTCAGGAAATGAGATAATGAAGACACAAATTGTTATTTCACACTCAGTAATTGAGATGTGAAGTACTGATGCCTGCCCACTTCCTGAGAGACATAATTCTGCCCAGTGGGGGACTCTATGTTTACAGAAGGGTTTTCCTAATCTTAGACATAGCTACCATTCACTTCCTTTGAACCTGGAACAAGACATTTGAATGTCTTTATAAAATCTAAAGATAGAGTTATTTGGTTCTTTGGGGTCTAACTTTTTGAGTTCTTTGTATATATTGGATATTTAACCCTATCAAAAAATGGGGTACAGAGCTAAACAAAGAATTTTCACCAGAAGAAATTCGGATGGCCGAGAAACACCTTAAGAGATGTTCAACATCATTAGTCATCAGGGAAATGCAAATCAAAACAACCCTGAGATTCCACCTCACACCAGTCAGAATAGCTAAGATTAAAAACTCAAGAGACAACAGGTGCTGGCGAGGATTGGGAGAAAGAGGAACACTCCTCCACTGTTGGTGGGATTGCAAGTTGGTACAACCGCTCTGGAAATCAGTTTGGAGATTCCTCAGAAAATTGGGCATGTCACTTCCAGAGGACCCTGGCATACCACTCCTGGGCATATACCCAGAGGATTCCCCTGCATACATAAAAGACACATAGTCCACTATGTTCATAGCAGACTTGTTTATAATAGCCAGAAGTTGGAAGGAGCCCAGATATCCCTCAAAGGAGGAATGTATACAGAAAATGTGGTATATAGGTATATATATATATATATACATACACAATGGAACAATGGAATACTACTCAGCAATTAAAAATAATGAATTCATGCAATTTGTAGGCAAATGGTTAGATCTGGAAAATATCCTAAGCGAGTTAACCCAATCACAAAAGAATACACATGAAATGCAATCACTAAGTGGATATTAATGAGCCCAGAAGCCCTAAATACTCAAGGCACAATTAGCAAGTCAAATGATTCCCAAGAAGAAGAAAGGAGAGGACCTTGGACCTGAAAAGATTGGATCCAGTTTTGTAGGAGAGTACCAAAACAGAGAAATAATAGGGGGGGTGTGATTGGCGAATAATTGTGGGGGAGAGGACTTATGGGACGTATGGTGGGGGGGAACTGGGAAAGGGGAAAGCCTTTGGAATGTAAACAAAGAATATAGAATAAAAAAATGAAAAAAAAACTAAAGAAACATTAGCTGCAAGGAACTACTCCTCTACAGTGATTATATCAAACAAGGTGAAGATTCATATTCTTACATGATGGGCTTATGCCTATTGTTTTTGTCAGTCATGTTTGCTTGAGCAACTTAAGGCTCCTTGCCTTTACATTTGCTGTCTGAAGGACGATAGGGAATAGAAATGTAGACTTTTTCTTACTTTATTTAAACAGTGTCATGGTAGAAAGCCAGTACTACAGGACAGAACAAGGAAAAAGGGATGAATAATATAAATGTCTTTTAACTTGCTTTTCTTTTCTTTTTTTTTTTGGTTTTTTGAGACAGGGTTTCTCTGTGTAGTCCTGGCTGTCCTGGAACTCACTCTGTAGACCAGGCTGGCCTCGAACTCAGAAATCCGCCTGCCTCTGCCTCCCAAGTGCTGGGATTACAGGCATGCGCCACCACGCCCGGCTTAACTTGCTTTTCAAAGGAGTACCCCATTAAAGTAAATCATGTACCACTGAAAAATTATTCAGGTCCTGTATTGTAATCTGTTTCTTAACAATGTCCCATGTGATTCATTTGAATGTTAGGAGACTCAACTAGTTTATCTCAACATACTATTTCCTTAACATAGGAAGAGCTCAAGCAAGGATGCTCATTGCATTGAGATCCTGATTCTATGTCCATAAACTTGACACTAAATTAAAGACATTCAGTGAATGCACTTATTTTGTGAAAAGGTGAAAACATGGATGGTACATATTGGCCTAACTCCAAACTACAATTATAGATATATATTTTTTTTCCAACCTACATTATTTGGCTTTAGAAATTATTTTATTTTATTTTTTAAATTTTATTTCTTTTTTTACAGTCCAGATTTTATACCCCTTCTTGGTCCTCCCTCTGACTGTTCCATATCCCATATCTCCACCCCAACCACCCCACACACAACCCCATCTCCATGAGGATGTCTCCAACCCTCCTACCACCCACTCCCCCAGACCTCTCTACTCCCTGGGGTCTCCAGTCTCTTGAGAGTTAGGTGCATCTTTTCTAACTGAGAAAAGACCAAGAGCATGCAGTTGGATGGGTAAGAAAGTAGAGAATCTAGGAACAGGCAAAGGTTTAAGAATATGATGGGGAGTTTGTGAAGGAAAGGGCAGAATGGGAGAATTTGTAAATAAATAAAATAACCAGTTAATTAAAAAGGAATATGATGAGCTTCCCATCCAGCCGGTGGCGGGGGGAGCCAGACCCAGCCAGCTTCCCAGGTGCTCAGACCTAGCCTGAAGAACCAGGTACCCAAGATAGCCCGAGTTTAAGACCTTCGGGGACTCAGGCCTGGAGCAGGAGCTGCGCACAGAGTAGCGGTTTGGGGCACAGCAGCCGAGCCTGCGCTCTGCGCTCGCAGGCCAGACCCAGAACTCCCTGCAGGCAGCACCATCTTGCCTGCAGCTTCCCATCCAGCTGGTGGCGGGGAAGCCAGACCCAACCAGCTTCCCAGGTGCTCAGACCCAGCCTGCAGAACCAGGTACCCGAGAAAGCCTGAGTTTAAGACCTTCAGGGACTCAGGCCTGGAGCGGGAGCTGCACACAGAGTAGCGGTTTGGGGCAGCGGCCGAGCCTCCACTCTGCGCTCCCAGGGCAGACTCCGAACTCCCTGCAGACAGTGCCATCTTACCAGCTGTTGCCATCCAGCCTGCTGTGGGGGAGCCAGCTTCAGCCAGCTTCCCAGCAGCTTTGGACCAGCAGGCAGAACCAGATAACTGAGATATCCCAACTTTAAGACCTCTGGGGAATCAGGATACCAGACAGCAAACCCTGAGCAGGAGCAGTGCAGAGCAGCTGCCCAACAGGTGGAACCAAGTACCTGGGACATCCTGAGTTTAAGACCTCGGGGGACTCAGGCCACCTGTCAGCAATCTGTGAGCAGGAGCCTTCAGGGCAGTGGTTCAGGTGTCCCAGTCGCTGGGAAATAGCCTTACGAGCCCACAGGAGGGTCAAGCACCAGCTAGTAACTACAAGACCAACTAACACCAGAGTTAACCATATGGCAAAAGGCAAACGTAAGATTGTTACTAACAGAAATCAAGGCAGTATGGCGGCATCCGAACCCAGTTCCCCGACAGCAATAAATCTTGGATACACCGAAACACCAGAAACACAAGACTCAGATCTAAAATCACTGGTCAGGATGCTGATAGAGGAACACTTAGATAAATCTCTTAAAGTAATACATGAGAAAATAGATCAAAAGCTAGAAGCCCTTACAAGGCAAACACAATTAAATCTCAGATCTCTCAACACACTAGAAAAACAAGACTCAGATCTAAAATCACTGGTAAAGATACAGATTGAGGATCACTTAGATAAATTTCTTAAAGTAATAGAGGAGAAAATAGATCAAAAGCTAGAAGCCCATACAAGGCAGACACAAAAATCACTTAAAGAAATCCAGGAGAATATAGAGCAAAAAATGAATCCCAATAAGGGGGAGAAACAAAAATCACTTAAAGAAATACAAGTACAAACAAAGAGAACCATACAAAGAATCAACAAAACCAAGAGCTGGTTCTTCGAGAAAATCAACAAGATAGATAAACCCTTAGCTAGACTAACCAAAGGGCACAGAGACAGTATCCAAATTAACAAAATTAGAAATAAAAAGGGGGGATATAACAATAGAAACTGAGGAAATTCAAAAGATCATTAGATCCTACTACAAAGGCCTATACTCAAAACAACTGGAGAATCTGGAGGAAATGGACAATTTCCTAGACAGATACCAAATACCAAAATTAAATCAGCATCAAGTAGATCAGCTAAACAGTCCCATAACCCCTAAAGAAATAGAAGGGGTTATAGAAAGCCTCCCAACTAAAAAAAGTACTGGACCAGATGGTTTTAGTGCAAAATTCTACCACACCTTCAAAGAAGACTTAACACCAATACTCTTCAAAATATTCCACAAAATAGAGACAGAAGGGACACTGCCCAACTCATTCTTCGAAACCACAATTACGCTGATACCTAAACCACAAAAAGATCCAACAAAGAAAGAGAACTACAGGCCAATTTCTCTTATGAATATTGATGCAAAAATACTAAATAAAATTCTTGCCAACCGAATCCAAGAGCATATCAAAAAGATCATTCACCATGTTCAAGTAGGCTTCATTCCAGGGATGCAGGGATGGTTCAATATACGGAAATCCATCAATGTAATCCACTACATAAACAAACTAAAAGAAAAAAACCACATGGTCATCTCATTAGATGCTGAAAAAGCATTCGACAAAATTAAGCATCCTTTCATGCTAAAAGTCTTGGAAAGAGCAGGAATTCAAGGCCCATACCTAAACATAGTAAAAGCAATCTATAGCAAACCAGTAGCCAACATCAAAATAAATGTAGAGAAACTTGAAGCAATCCCACTAAAATCAGGGACTAGACAAGCCTGCCCTCTCTCTCCATATCTTTTCAATATAGTACTTGAAGTTCTAGCGAGAGCAATTAGACAACATTAGGAAGTCACAGAGATACAAATTGGAAAGGAAGAAGTCAAAGTATCATTATTTGCAGACGATATGATAGTCTACTTAAGCGATCCAAAAAAACTCCACCAGAGAACTTCTACAGCTGATAAACAACTTCAGCAAAGTGGCTGGTTATAAAATTAACTCAAGCAAATCAGTAGCCTTCTTGTACTCAAAGGACAAGCAGGCTGAGAAAGAAGTTAGGGAAATAACACCCTTCACAATAGCCACAAACAACATAAAGTACCTTGGCGTAACTCTAACCAAACAAGTGAAAGATCTGTATGACAGGAACTTCAAGTCCTTGTAGAAAGAAATCGAAGAAGACCTCAGAAGATGGAAAAACATTTCTTGCTCCTGGATTGGCAGGATCAATATAGGAAAAATGGCCATCTGGCCAAAAGCAATCTACAGATTCAATGCAATCCCCATCAAAATCCTAAATCAATTCTTCATAGATCTAGAAAGAGCAATTCTCAAATTCACCTGGAGCAACAAAAAACCCAGGATAGCTAGAACTATTCTCAACAATAAAAGGACTTCTGGGGGAATCAATATTCCTGACCTCAAGCAGTACTACAGAGCAATTGTGTTAAAAACTGCATGGTATTGGTACAGCAACAGGCAAGTAGATCAATGGAATAGGATTGAAGACCCAGAAATGAACCCACAGACTTATGTTCACTTGATCTTTGATAAAGGAGCCACACCCATCCAGTGGAACAAAGATAGCCTTTTCAACAAATGGTGCTGTTTCAACTGGAGGTCAACATGCAGAAGAATGCAAATTGACCCACTCTTATCTCCTTGTACTAAGATCAACTCCAAGTGGATCAAGGACCTCCACATAAAACCAGACACACTGAAACTATTAGAAAAGAAACTTGGGAAGACCCTGGAGGACATGGGCACAGGGGGAAAGTTCCTGAACAGAACACCAATAGCTTATGCTCTAAGATCAAGAATTGACAAATGGGACCTCATAAAATTACAAAGTTTCTGTAAGGCAAAGGACACTGTCAGAAGGACAAAACGGCAACCAACAAAGTGGGAAATGATCTTCACCAACACCACATCCGACAGAGGGCTAATATCCAATATATACAAAGAACTGAAGAAGTTAGACCCCAAAGAACCAAATAACCCTATCAAAAAATGGGGTACAAAGCTAAACAAAGAATTTTCACCAGAGTAAATGCAGATGGCCAAGAAACACCTTAAGAGATGTTCAACATCATTAGTCATCAGGGAAATGCAAATCAAAACAACCCTGAGATTCCACCTCACACCAGTCAGAATGGCTAAGATCAAAAACTCAAGAGACAACAGGTGCTGGCGATGATGTGGAGAAAGAGGAACACTCCTCCACTTTTGGTAGGATTGCAAAATGGTAAAACCGCTCTGGAAATCAGTGTGGTGGTTCCTCAGAAAATTGGTCATGTCACCTCCAGAGGACCCTGGCATACCACTCCTGGGCATATACCCAAAAGATTCCTCTGCATACAATAAAGACACATGCTCCACTATGTTTATAGCAGCCTTGTTTATAATAGCCAGAAATTGGAAGGAGCCCAGATATCCCTCAAAAGAGGAATGGATACAGAAAATGTAGTATATTTATACAATGGAGTACTACTCAGCAATTAAAAATAATGAACTCATGCAATTTGTAGGTAAATGGTTAGATCTGGAAAATATCATCCTAAGTGAGCTAACCCAATCACAAAAGAATACACATGAAATGCAATCACTGATAGGTGAATATTAATGAGCCCAGAAGCCCTAAATACTCAAGGCACAATTAGCAAATCAAATGACTCCCAATAAGAAGAAAGGAGAAGACCCTGGGCCTGTAAAGATTGGATCCAGTATTGTAGACCCAGAACAGAGAAATCGTGGGCAGGGGAATGAGTGGGGAATAGCAGGGGGGAGAGGAATTATGGGACATATGGTGGGGGGTAACTGGGAAAGGGGAAAGCCTTTGGAATGTAAACATAGACTATAGAAAATAAAAATTAAAAATAGGAATATGATAAAATATACTGAATGAAAAATTAATAAAAATAAAAATTTATGAAGCCATGTTTCAGTTCCCACCACAACATAAATAAGTACAGTAAACTAAGCCTGTAATCTTAGCACTCAAGGGGTAGAAACTAGAAGATGAAAAAAAAGTTCATGGTCATTTTAGCTACAGAGAAAGCTCAAGGACAGTCTGAGACACATGAGAATGTCTTAATTCCATCTTCCAAAACACAATTTAAAGAAATTATCTGTACGTTTCTGGGTGAAATTTTGATTGATCATCCATAAAATTGATAACAGTGAAAATAGAGATAAAGCAGATTCCCAAATGCTCTGGTATTTCTTTTTAGGATTTAAAATTTAAGATTCATTCAACTGTAGACAGTAATAAAACCCTTACTACTACAGTTTTTCTTCAGAACAATTTAAGTCAATTAACACTTTTATTCTGTTCATATTTTAGTTTTTATTATCACTTAACATTATTTGTATTTTACCTCTTTCTTAGTAAAAGATCCACTCTGAGATCTCTGGTGAGTCAAAGAAACTCTAGGAAGAGATGGAGTTCATTCAAGTCAAGTTACTGAAAAATAGAGCCTCACATTATTGAGGGAATTTTCCACAAACTGTGGTGGATGCTTGTCATTAAAAAATGAACATAACACTATGTGAATCTATGTCTCTATTTACACTAGTTTAAGTTCCTGTGTTTCAATAAAGTGGTAATAGTACAAACAAAAATGTGAAAAATTAGTATGTAAACTCTGAGAAGGGAAGAGATTTGACAAACTGATTTGTCAAAATGTGGCAAAAAAAATTAATGAATCTACTTGCGAAAATCATTTCTTTATATTATGTATGCATGTGATGGATGAGTTTATGTCTGGGTAGGTATGCAGGGCTATTTGTGCTTAAGAAGGCCACAGATCAATACTGTTGTCCTGTTCTGTCACTATATACTTATTTCTGGAAGTCAGGATCTGTCACTGAACCTGTGCTATGCCAGTGGCCAGGGGGGTCCTAGAATTCTCCTCTATCCTGGACCCCTGTTGGCTCACACATGGCTTGTGTGTGAATGCTGAGGTTCTAATTCTGGTCCCACTAATTATATAGCACTACCATTGCTCACAGATCCATCTCTTTAGCCCTGCAAAATTAATTTGAAAGAAAATAAAACAAAAGATCTAAGAAAACAACAACTAGGAAAAGCAGTATAAATTAACAACATTAATAGTTTCTCAACCAAAAAATAGAAAGATGCTGTAGTATTTTAGAGATTGTTTATTGTGTTGTTTGAGCATTGAGATAATACAAATCTTAAGAGTACCTGTAATGTAACTGTTATTAAGTGAATACTGTTCCTATTCCTACTAATAACCAGTTAGATTTCTAAAATATATTTTAAATGGGAATGCAAGATGATTATTATGCACAGTGTGCTAATGTTTCTGTAAAAGTATGTGAGACAATATTTCAGTATCTGGGAGGAATTAAAGAGATTTATTGTACAGCAATGTGCCTATAGCAATCTTGAAACATGCTGAGTAGAACTGGTGAGGTAGCTCAGTAGCAGCGAGCAAGCAAGGACCAAGCAAGAGGTCCTGGATTCAGACCTCCACAGGTCAGAAAACAAAATCGGAATGGTTGGTAAATGATCTTACCCTAGTATAAGAGGCTACACAACTAGCTAGCTTTTGTCATTCCATGGTATACACACAGCAATATACTGCTGCACTTGATAAATACCTACTTTTACCTATTAATTTTTAAAAGAATGTACAGGAAGAATTTATGGGTTTTTTGTTTGAGCACTAAATTCTTGAGGAATATTTAAAAATCAATAATGGTGTTTTGCGAGGTATACAGTATTGTCATGGCACACAGTATAGAAAGGAAGTTCTCAGATGAACCTTCATGTTAATGGTCAAACATTGCTAAGGGTTGCAATTGAATTGAATTAGTAAAAATCTATTTACCATATTACATTTTAAGGCAAGTTTGCCCAAAATTGTCTCAGGAGTGTGGTGTAGCTCTTCGTATTTTACTGCTCAGCTCAGTTTCTGCTCTTAGAAGATGCTTTCATTATCAAACTTAAAAAAAAAAAACTCTGCTAATCCTCATTAGGAATTTCATCATTTTAAATTTTAAATCTTCCCTCTCTCATTCTCTCTCCCACAAAGTTGGCTCCTAAACTTGATTCAGCTGTAAATATAGTCATGAACTTACAGCAGTTTTGGTTGCCTCCATAAGATCAAGGCAGTCAATTCTCTAGCATGAATTGGAGTCTCAGTGAGAACCTAGTGGCAGTTGATAGCCATTGTGAGAGGAAGAATCAGTTTTCTTAAGTGATATGACCCATAGTAGACTGCACTTGCTCTGGAGGAAGACCCAGCTCTACATCTATATGCATTTGGACAACACAACACTAATAATCCTCAGAGGATTATACAAAAGTAAAGATATAAGAAATTTGAATTTTATAGGAATATGTATGAATATGGGAAGTATGGGAGGAGTCAAATAAGAGAAATGGAGCATAAATGATTTAAGTTCACATATTCTTTTATAAAATTGTCACAGACCCCAGTACAACAAACAGGGCATCAAGAGGAGGGATGGAGCTGCCATCCCACAGACAAAAACTGACTCAAAATTGTTCCTGTCCGAAAAAACACAGAAACAAAAATGGAGCCTGAGGAAAAGGAAGTCCAGTGACAGGCCAAAACTGAGATCCAGCTCAGAGGGAGGTCTCAAGGCCTGATACTATTACAGAGGCTATGGAGAGCTTGCAAAAAGGGACCTATCATGACTGCCCTCCGAAAGACCCAAAAAGCAGCTGAAAGAGTCAGATGCAGATATTTGCACCCAACCAATGGACAGAAGCTGCTGACCCCTGTGGTTGAATTAGGGAATAGCTGGAAGAAGCTGAGGAGGAGGGTCACCCCATAGGAAGACCAACAATCTCAACTAACATGGACCCATGGGATTTTTCAGACACTGAGTCACCAAACAGACTGCATACACCAGCTGATATGAGGCCCTCAACACATATACATCAGAGGACTGTTGGGTCTGAATTCAGTCAGAGAAGGTGCATCTAACCCTTGAGAGACTTGGGGCTCTAGAGAGTGGGGAGGTCTGGTGGTGTTGGGGAGGATGTGCTCTTGGAGACAGGAGTGTAGGGGGAAGGATTGGATGTGGAACAGTCAGAGGGTAGACTGAGAGGGGTATAAAATCTGGACTGGAGGGAAAAGGGCATGTGGGACCCTTGGGGGTGGGGAACCAGAAAAAGGGAAATGAATTGTAAATATAGAATATATCCAATAAAAAAAAATTAAAGAAGAAAAATAAATATATAAATAAAGAGAACCAACTAAGCAAATAGGGCCAGGGAAGTGTCTCTGCATTAAGAAGGTACAATGTTATATTAGAGCACTGGAGTTTGCATCCTATCACTCATATAATGAAGGCCTACAATCCAGCTTCAAGAAATCCAATGTTCCTTTCTGGTCTCCTTCCCAGAGACTTCCATACACATACACACACACATGTACACACTCACATGTACACACACACACACACACACACACACACACACAATGTAAAAAAGAAACACAACCATTTGCAGTATCAAACAGTAACATGTCTACTTCCTTTTCATACAAAATTAATATGCAAAGAGTTTTATTGTTGTCATGATACATTCTTACAAGTACTCAGGTCAGCTAATGATTCCATGAATTGGGCCAGAAAATACTTTTCTTCAATTGCTGCACATATTTCTTTCTAGTCATCCACCATGTTGCCCCTGGTTTCTACAACTATGTAAGTGTTTGAAAAAAACCTGATTATATTTTATTTTAGTGGTATTATCATTAAAGAAGTTCTTGGTGCCACCAGAAATTTTTAGAAAGAACCAAACTCAAATGATACTCTTAGATGCTAAGCTTGTTAGATGATAATAGTATAATGAGCTCTACTAACTTCAGTTTCTACCCAGTAAAGAGTTCACTGTTCTTGAAGATCCATGCTCCCATTTCAACAGTGCTCAGTTGTGCTACTTTGAGTCTGTCACCACAGAGCTCTTGTGAATAAACTGTGGTTCTTGTGAACACTGGTGGTTTGAATATGCTTGACCTGTGGGGAGTGGCACTATTAGGAGGTGTGGCCTTGTTGGAGGAAGTGCATCATTGTATAGGCAGGCTTTGAGGTCTCCTAGGCTCAAGCTCTGCCCACTGAGGAAGAGACTCTCCATTCGGCTGCCTTCAGATCAAGATGTAAAACTCTTGAATCTTCCCGCATCAAGTCTGAAACAGAAACCCAGCCCCAATTAAATATTTTCCTTTATAAGAGTTGCCCTGGTCATGGTGTCTCTTTACAGCATTGCAACTCTAACTAAGACAAGCACTTTTGCAAGTGGGGATCACAAAATCCAATTTGCCCTTCTGTCATGTGAAAAAATAGCACTGAGGGTATCTGCTATGACTGGATTCTCACCTATTCCTTAGAACTGATGTTTTATGCACTTCTCAGATTTAAAATATTTTCCTGTAGCTGTCATAATCTTTAAAGACAGAGTCCAATAATAAATAAGAGACATTTATGGCAAATATATCTGTGTGCTAGAATTATTTATGCTCTGGTTATTTCACTCAAGATGAAGGGAGGTTGAATTAGTAGGCTAAAATCAATTGTGTGGGTGAAATACATGCTTGGCAAGAAAACAGGAAAAGTATGGGCTGAGATACAAGGAGTAACAAAGAAGCAGGAGGTTAAGGAACAGAAAGACAAATGAGAAAGGCCATTGTGTCAAATGGTATTAAATAATGAATAAAAAGTAGGAAGAAAGAGATTATTAAAAAATGAGAACCTTAGCAATATCCTTAGTACCAGAAAGTTCATAGGAGTCAGACTGAAGGGAATAAAGGTCAAACAGCAGAGGAGGCAAAAATCGAATTCAAATGATTTATGATTTATTTTCAAGATTCCATTCTTTCAGAATATTTTATGCATCTCTCTTCTTGTGCATCCTATCCAAAAATCTGGATGAGCATACTGACTGAATTCTCATGAAAAACTAAGCTAGACTAAGTGAGAATATTAAATTATTTCCATTGGATGATTTAAGGTAAAGGACACAGGTGTCCTGCAGTATATTCTCAGCTATGAAGGTAAAAATCAGAAGGTGAAGAATTTGGTGAGGGTGGACAACCTTCTCTTGAGCTCTTAACTTTATACTCTGATTCATCTGGAAGTCATATTTTGTTTCATGCATTCCTGGTTTATAAGATACTCTACCATCACCAGTTCATGTTATCTCTGAGTGGACTAAAATATAATTTTTTTCATATTTCTGGGACTACTTTGGATAAAATTAGGTAACCTTTGTTAGCTTAATACTGCTAATCAGAATGAATGAATCACTTCTTTAGCTTAGAATTATTAACAAAAATATGGTTTTATTTTTCTGGAGTGAGTAATTTAAGACTTGAATGGAGGACAACCATAACAACTTTGGCTTCACAAACCAATGGGTTCTCATGAAAATATTGTATGTAGGTTTGGAGGAAATAACGAACAAAATTGCTAAGCATGATATCAGTGTAGCATTCTTTGGTATTATGTCAAGAAATTTGTGAGGTAGTTCTAGCAACTGGATGATATTTAAATGCCTTCACAAACCTCCTATAGGAGTAGCAAAGCAAGGGGGAGGGAACATAAAATGGTGGGTGCTTTGTTTTCTCTCTGGCTTCAGTCCTGGTACAGAACACAGCTTTGTGAAGGCAGAATGTACGTGGGTCTCACTGGAACCTTTTCTGTTGTTTTCATCCCTGTATCATGCCAACTGTTATAAAGAGAATAAAATTCTAAAGAAAAATTTTTGTGAGAAATTTACTCTTTTACCCTTGAAACTTAATGGAAATTCATGTGGTATACATTTTATCTTATTTTTTTAATGGTCAATTCTCTTGGCTGTGTGTTGTAAATACCTATCAGGGATAAAAGCAATCTTGTTGAAAGATATTCTTTCAGCTTTGCTGGCTTTTAAAGCTCTATGAAATTTTCATTTTAATCTTCTCTATGAACAAAAGTGTCAACTGCTAAGTAATATCTGCAGGACTTCATTTTTCTCACAGAATATAAAGATGCACTATAGAATCATAATTATGAAAACTCTTGCATCATTCTCGCCTATGATTCTGAATGCTAGAGGTGCAAAACTATTTTGTATTTATATAAATCAGGACTATATTTTCCCATATCAGGATTGATTCACAATTAATTTTTCAGTTATTGTTTGTTTCACTATTTTCATGAGATTTCCCAATAAACTGAAGAGGAAAACAAATTGGTGATGTAAACAGGATAACTTTGTGTTTCTTTTTAATTGATGTATAGAGACGGGTAATAATGGTTTTGCAAGCAGGGCTAACTTGTTTGCTATACTAGCTTATACAAGAAGTAATAAGACTAATTATGAAGTTAAAATGATGCCCCAAAGAATGCTGATGAAACACTAAAAGATTGGGCTGAGCATTGGCTGCCCTGGAAAAGTCGTCTGTACTCCAATTTGAAACTCTGCCTTACATACTTGAGAGAACTGTTTTAAGGCTCAAAACTAAATAAGCGTTGATGCTGCCCAAGCATTCAGACATGACAGATAATGGCATGCTTATGGGACATGACTTTCACAAGAGCTCTGTTTCACATAGAAAGAAAACTTTCTCCACAGTAAATTTTATTTTTTCTCTTATAAAAGATGTTTTGTGTGAGTGTTTCTGAGTGTATGTGAGTCTGTCCATGTGTACATATGGCTATGTATTTGTGTGGAGGCATAGTTGTCTACCTCTGTATATGAGCATGGATGTGAAAAGACATCATTGTTCAGGTACCTTAAACATTTGGTTTGTGGCAAGGTCTCTCATGACCTGGAATTTTGTCAAGTAGGCTAGGCTAGCTGGCCAGCAGTTTCGAAAGATTCACTGACCTCTGCCTCCCACCTCTCTATTACTGGGGTCATAAGCATGAACCACCCATCCCAGCTTTGCATGTGGGTCCCAGAAAGCTCACTGAATGACAAAACCTTTCCTGTTGAGAGGCAACACCAACATCTACTCACTCCAGTTTGGGATTCCACAAAAGTACAGATACCACCAAAGTTCAACTTGGTAAACCAACAAATTTTATTGTGCTTACAGAAATATGGATGAGCAATTACTTTTAGGAGCAGAAATTACTCAGAGAGAGCTGAATCACTAAGGCTCACTACATCCTGGGTAATAGTACACAAAACCTGAAACCTGGAGCATTCTGCATAGCCTGAAGGTAGCTCAATAGGTTACAGAATATATTTCCTAGGTGCCTCAGTTGGTACAAACCTCTTCCAGGCAGCTTGGCTAATTTTTGTTTTGTTTATTCTGGGCAACTGGTCTTGTCTCTGAGTCTTCTCTGCAGTTTAACTCCTCTGTGAAAACAGTTCTATCTGGCCCTGTGAACTGGCGTTCAAACACAGCTTCTATTATGCCCAGTTCCCTCTCTAGCATTTGCCCTTCCTCTGGTTTTTCAGCTCTTGATATTTGTGGAGAACTCAAATGGAGATAATCAAGTATTCTAATGGCTTTCATAAGCCAGCCCATCAGCGCCTGATTGTTCTCATACTCTCTTGTGTTATAAGGAGATATATATATATATAGTTTTCTGAACACCCCTGTCTCCACAGCAGTCAGACTGATCCCATCCCATCCCAAGTCCTAAAGCCTCACAAGCCAGGTTGCAACTGACTCTTTCATTGCTTGTTTAAAAGTTCTCCCTGATTCCAGCAATTGAAGCACAGTGTATTTCTTAACATCCCTAGTTTCTTGCATTAAATTCCCATCTGCAAACTGGATCACAGATTTCCCCTTTTTTTGTATTAAAGTTCAGTGCATGCGTGCATGTGCGTGTGTGTGTGTGTGTGTGTGTGTGTGCATGAGTGTGTGCGTGAAGTTGTCATCTATTGCTTTTATCACATTCTTCTCTTCAATAATTGAATCTTCTCATGGGTTCTACATTCTTGGCTCACAGGAAAGAATTTTGAGCACAGATCCAACATGTTTTCTCCTTTCCTTCCCACCCCAAGCCAACACCTCCATTTTGTCCTTATTTGCCTAATTTACTTGCTAGATCAGTCACTAACATGGAGGATGCTACCTGTATTTCCCTTGTTGCAATTCCTGCTTTAAACAAATTCTTGATTTGGCCCCATCTAAGGCCTCAGACTAAATTCTACACACAACAGAGGCCAGGCAACCTCTGCTGCTGCTTGTTGACAACCTCAACCCTTGTTTGGTAATCTCAAAGACTGCAAATTTTTTCGAGACATTTAACTGTTTTATGGCATCTCTATATTCACATAGTGAACTCAATTCATTGAACAGGCACATTATTCCATACCACAATGATAACTGCCATCTGGGGTTCCTTCCAGTGGCACTCCTGACTCTGATGGCTTAATCTTAGTTACACAACTCACTACTCACAGTGATAACCATTCAAAAGCTATTGCAGCTCAATGGTGCACTAATCTGAACCATACAGGTGTTGGGGACAAGCAAAAACCAGCTTATTCTATGTACTACCATTTCATTTATGGAGTCCATTTAATCATAAGAAATTAAATTCCAGGTCTCAGCCGCTAGGGGATCTGTAGATTTCCTGATAGCTGAACAGCTGCTACAATTCAGACATCTCAAGGACAGCTTTACCATCTTGCTGACAGGGTCAAACTAAGGTCATGTTCCTAGGCCCAGGAACCTGCTCTTAACCTGACTGGTAAAAACTTTCTTGCTCAAAAACTCATGCCAAAATATAATTGGACAATGCTATAGTATACCTCACTCCATCTCAATTTGTGGTCTCATCCTTTAAATATGCCATGCAATTTCTCTTCAGGGTAGCAGTTCAGCTCCTGATTGATAAGTAGCAGCTTGATTATGATAAATTTTTGTCATCTGCATTGACCTGGTGTTTGAGTGGTGGCAGATTTATGTTGTACTTAAGTGGACCCCAAAATATAGGAAAGCATAATACTATCAGAAGGCCTCCCACAGATGCTCTCCCTTCAGCCTCCTCAGCCTCCATGTTACCTATAACCATGACCATGTATTTACTCCTTCTCAACTCATTTTTGGTCTGTTATAACCTTGTTCAAATGGCAATTATGTTGTATGACAAAACTTTTCCTGTGGAGTTACAATGGGCATACCTACTCACCTCAGATAAGGATCATATGACAGCCAAAGTATGAATACAATCAAAGTCCAACTAGGTGAGCCAATGAGTCTTACTAGGGATACTTACAAGAATATAGGTGAGGAGTTACTTATAAGAGCAGAAACGACTCATAGAACTGAATCATCAATGTCCACCCCAGCACAAAAGATGGGGACCTGGAGCGCACTGCACAGTTTGCAGGCACTCAACAGATTGGAGACTTTCCTTTGCAACTGACTCTGATCTAAACCTCTTTCAGGTAGTTCTCTGGTTTCTGTTTCTTCCAGGAAGATGGGATAGTCTCAGAATCTTTGTATTTTTTTCTCCTTTGTAGCTTGACTCTCTGAAAGAGATGCTCAGATTTTATTGCTTACCTGCACAGGGAAGGGCCTGTCAAATCTGGTCAGTTTCAGAGACTTCCTGAAACTGTTTTGAGTAGTTTCCCTTCTGTTTAAGAAGTGTCCCTTCAGGAAGAAATGTTTCAATTTAGGAGGAAACTATCACACCACTAACTAAACTTAGCTTTTCAAAGCAGTTTATTTGACTGAGCCACACCCCAACACTTCTCTCTTTCAATCCTTAGCAAGATATGCATTTGAAGCCTTGGCTAAGTCAGTGCTGTTGGATTTTCTATGTTTGGAAATAGATTCTGTTCTGAGACTGTGACTCACAATGCCTCTGATAGGCTCAGTCATAGTGTATGTTCCATTAAATTTTGCCTTTTTGCCTTTCCATTTTGCCTTTCAGATAATTCGTCTCTGAAAAAGTATTTCCCCTGGTTGAGAGGGAGCTTCCCACTGAGGTAGATTCTCTGGGGTTCTGCTAGTTCACACAACATTTGAGAAGGGAGCAGAAAACACGTCTATTTCACCAGCTCGTTGAAAGGCCATTTATCAGTGTGTTTCTCCTGCCCATGACTGCACAGCTCTGATAATGCTTCTTTTTCAAAATTCACTTTTGTTCTGGGGCCTGTGCTTTCTCCCCCTGTAGCAAGTTTCATTGTATTTAGAGCAGCAGAGCATGCAGAAGATGTAGTTAGAATTGCAGGCAAAATAGCCCACCCCTATTTCTATTGTCAGTTTTCCAGGTGTTTATTAGAAGGGCAGTATGAAAAGATATTTATAGCTGATCAGGATTGAAGGAAATAAATTCTGCCTTTAGATTTGGGTAGCTTTATTCAGTTTCTTCTGCGGTACTCTTTTAAACATGTCAATTTTCTTTGACACAAAGAATAAGACAAAATTTTCTTTTAGTGAATGTACATTTTTTAGGGTCCCTATGTTATCATAAGAGTCAATTTGAACAAGTTTTACTAGTGAATAGAATGATGATCTGTATCTCCTCAAGATCCTATGCTGTCATTTGTGCTCTGGGTATCGATTGTTTGTTAGCAAAGTATTAAGTGAACATACATGAGATATGATTTAAACCCACAGACATGAAATATTTTTCTACTAATGCAAATATTAGCTGAAAAAATAATGCAATACTTACTATTTAAATCTTGTGAATTTGTTTGTTTACTTGCTTGTTTGAATTATCGTTATGGATTTTGTTTCTCTAACTCTGCTAAGAGTGACTTATATGACCTTGAGTGCTCCTTACCTGCGCCTTGAAATTTTTTTTTATTGTCCTCCATCTCTAGAACTGGGCTCAGGGAAACCTAATTATACAGGTTCAGATTTTCTGACTTCTGATTTGACTAAAGGAAGACTTATGTACTTACTCAAAAGGATTAAGACATTGGTGTGTTTTTCTCCCAACATCTGTGAACTTGTTTCAGTTCAGGTTTATATAGTGAATTACCCTTCAAAGATCCAGGTGGTCTGTGGGTTTTAGTTTCCTCATACTTTTAGACCTTTTTGGGAAGAAGCAACATGTAAATCTCCCTCTACTACTGCTTAGTGGAGATCACCCATATTATTTCTTTATTTTATTAGTTATATTCTTTATTTACATTTCAAATGATTTCCCCTTTCCTGCCCCCCCCAAAGTCCCATAATACGTTCCCTCTGTTCCCCAATCAACCCCCTCCCACTTCCCTGTCCTGGTATTCCCCTACACTGCTGCATCATCTAGCCTTTCCAGGACCAGATGTCCAACAAGGCCATCCTCTGCTGCCTATGTTTCTGGAGCCATGGGTAACACCATGTGTACTATCTGGTTGATGTTTTTGTCCCTGGAAGCTCTCGGGGTACTGGGTGGCTCATATCATTGGTCCTTCTATGGTGCTGCAAACCCCTTCAGCTCCTTGGGTCTTTTCTCTAGCTTCCCCATTGTGGACCCTGTGTTCAGTTCTATGACTGGCTGAGAGTGTCCCCCTCTGTATTTGTCATGTACTAGCAGAGCCTCCCAGGTGACAACTATATCCAGTTCCAGTCAGCAAGTACTTGTGGGCATCCATAATAGTGTCTGGTTTTTGTAACTGTATAAGGGATGGATCACTAGGTGGAGTAGTCTCTGAACTATTTCTTAATCAAGCTCATGCCTCTAGAAATGGTACCTATGTTGGGTTCTCCTTTGTTAAACTCTCTGAGTAAAACCTTTGTATCTTCATGAACCTGACTACAATTTCTAACAATTTACTTAAACTCTGTAAGTCAAATTTGTTTCTCTGTCAAATGGGGAAAATAGTAGCTGTCCAGGGGCTGAACTGAAGGGCTATACTATAAGAATGGTAGGAATAATCTAATAGTAGCTGGCACGTGGGAAAAAAAACTACCTTGGAGTTCATATTTATACACAAAACCTCACTGAGTAACACAAAAATACTCACAACTACTTTTCATGTACTTTCACTGTGTTTTTTCCCTTTCCTCTCTCCAATCAGTACCTGTATTCTCTTTTTTTTTCTTTCAAATCCATGGTCCATTTTTATTTACTTATTGCTGTGGGGTGTGTGTGTGTGTGTGTGTGTGTGTGTGTGTGTATGGGTGCATGTGTGTGTGTTCATAAATACATATATAAAACTTTCTTAGTATTTTACCTTTATCTATTTCAGTGCTGCCAATTTGGTATTGATAACCATTTGGTATGCTTTTTCCTGGGGAAGACCCTTCTCAGGTATATTTGGTTTCCTGTAGTTCTTTGTCTAGGGTGGAAGCCTTGAGAACTTCCTTCATTCAACATTAGTATGTTTATTAGTATCATTCTTCTTTAGATAGGTCATGTTTAGGCAGTCATATTCATGAGACTCTGCAATATTTTCAGCTCCTCTTCTGCAGTGATTCCTGATCTTTGGGTATAGGAGTTGTGTTAAGATTGGTTATGGTTTTCAGTAATGTTTTCTATCTGCTGCCAAGAAGTTACCTTGATAAGGAATAAGAACTACAATTAACAGTGGGTACAAAACAATTATTTAGAAAATTATAAATGACTGTTCTGGTTTAGTTAAGTAGTGGTTGTAGGTTTTCCTTTAAGTTCCATGACTTTACTAATCCTAGTACAGGAACCTGAGCAGTTGTCTTTGAAGATCCTCATATTTTATAGGTGCCATTTCTCCTCATATTCAGACTCTGTGTGAGCCTGTGCCTTGTTTCAGCCAGTGGGGGGAAAAAGAATGAGACAGGCAACCTACAAAGTGTTCTTCATTTGGGAATGCTTGCTGCTTTGGAATGCCCCTACCAATTAATACAGGTAATGGCTTCTATTTTCCTGTTCAACAGAGAAGCAAACAGAGAAGTTCACAAAGTTAATCATGTTCCCTAGACCACTGGACACTACAGTCACAGCCTACCTCCATCAAAGCTAGCTGACTACAGCAAAATGATGTGTGAAGCTGATCCAGCTCTTTTCTACAGTTGCTAACTTAGAGACTTATGGACAGATGTGGTGCCATTTCATTTTAGAATCACTTGTTTCCCAGTGACAGGTAAGTCTTATAGTCTTTCTTTGTTAATTAATTTTATAAAGGCTAAGTATTTTAAGCGAATTATGGAAACAAAGGTTATCAGTTGTTACATTATTGTCAGTGCCATTATGATGGGGAGAGAGTAAGTGTCATAGTGCTGTGCTTTCTGGGGCTCTTGAAGAACCTGAGGAAATTTGGCAAAGGACTTTGGAAGATGAACAGGAAGATAATTTATAAGGTAGGTTTCCAAATGCTTGCTGACCATCCATATTAAGGAATGATTCTTGAGTTTTGCATAATAGAACTAAAAAGGAATAAATATAGAAAAGAATAACAAAACAGGAATTATATGGCAGAAACAAATAAGTTTCATATATAATAGACTTTTAACAATAAATATATTTTGATCAACACTGATAATTCTAAATATTTAATGGATACAGTGTTGCATTTCAGTACTAGATTATACTCTTAAGAATGAGACAATAAGTTTGGCTGGAGTAATAGATAAGTAAAGTGTTTGCTGTGTAAATGTAAAGACATGATTCACTTTCCAGGACTTATTCAAGTAATAGGATCACAGGGAAGCAGGAGGGGGCTGATTGGGGAACAAGGGGAGGGAAGAGGGCTTATGGGACTTTGGGGGAGGGGGGAACTATAAAAGGGAAATCATTTGGAATGTAAATAAAGAATATATCTAATAAAAATTTTTTAAGATGGAAAAAAATGTTACTCCACTGATCTACTTGCCAGTTGCTGTACCAATACCATGCAGTTTTTAACACAATTGCTCTGTAGTACTGTTTGAGGTCAGAGATATTGATTCCCCCTGAAGTCCTTTTATTATTGAGAATAGTTTTAGCTATCCTGGGTTTTTTGTTGCTCCAGATGAATTTGAGAATTGCTCTTTCTAGATCTATGAAGAATTGATTTGGGATTTTGATGGGGATTGCCTTGAATCTGTAGATGGTATTTAGCAAGATGGCCATTTTTATGCTATTGATCCTGCCAATCCAAGAGCATGAAATATTTTTCCATCTTCTGAGGTCTTCTTCGATTTCTTTCCTCAAGGACTTGAGAGATCTTTCACTTGTTTGGTTAGAATCACACCAAGATACTTTATGCTGTTTGTGGCTATTTTGAAGGGTGTTATTTCCCTAACTTCTTTCTCAGCCTGCTTGTCCTTTGAGTACAGGAAGGCTAATGATTTGCTTGAGTTGATTTTATAACCAGCCACTTTGCTGAAGTTGTTTATCAGCTATAGGAGTTCTCTGGTGTTTTTTGGGTTACTTAAGTATACTATCATATCATCTGCAAATAATGATAGTTTGACTTCTTCCTTTCCAATTTGTATCCCTTTGACTTCCTTATGTTGTCTAATTGCTCTCATAAAACTTCAAGTACTATATTGAAAAGATATGGAGAGAGAGGGCAGCCTTGTCTAGTCCCTGAGTTTACTGGGATTGCTTCAAGTTTCTCTCCATTTAGTTTGATATTGGCTACTGGTTTGCTGTATATTGCTTTTACTATGTTTAGGTATGGGCATGAATTCCTGCTCTTTCCAAGACATTTAGCATGAAAGGAGCTGAATTTTGTCAAATGCTTTTTCAGCATCTAAATGAGATGACCATGTGGTTTTTTTCTTTTAGTTTGTTTATGTAGTGGATTACATTGATGGATTTCCATATATTGAACCATGCCTGCATCCCTGGGATGAAGTCTACTTGATCATGATGAAAGATCATTTTGATGTGCTCTTGGATTTGGTTGGCAAGAATTTTATTTAGTATTTTTGCATTGATACTCATAAGGGAAATTGGCCTGAAGTCCTCTTTCTTTGTTGGATCTTTGTGTGGTTTTGGTATCAGCATAATTGTGGCTTCACAGAATGAGTTGGGCAGTGTCCCTTCTGTTTCTATTTTGTGGAATAGTTTGAAGAGTATTGCTGTTAGGTCTTCTTTGAATGTCTAATAGAATTCTGCACTAAAACCATCAGGTCCCATACTTTTTTTGGTTGGGAGGTTTTCTATATCCTCTTCTATGTCTTTGGGGGTTATGGGACTGTTTAGCTGATCTAATTGATCCCAATTTAATTTTGGTATTTTGTATCTGTTTAGCAAATTGTCCTTTTCCTCCAGATTCTCCAGTTTTGTTGAGTATAGACTTTTGTAGTAGGATCTGATGATCTTTTTAATTTCCTCAGTTTCTGTTGTTATATCCCCCTTTTCATTTTTAATTTTGTTAATTTGAATACTGTCTCTGTGCCCTTTGGTTAGTCTGGCTAAGGGTTTATCTATCTTGTTTATTTTCTCAAAGAACCAGCTCCTTGTTTTGTTGATTCTTTATATGGTTCTCTTTGTTTCAACTTGATTGATTTCAGCCATGAGTTTGATGATTTCCTGTCTTCTACTCCTCCTGGGTGAATTAGCTTCTTTTTGTTCCAGGACTTTCAGGTGTGCTGTTAGGCTGGTAGTGAGTGTATGCTCTCTCCAGTTTCTTTTTGGAGGCACTCAGAGCTATGAGTTTTCCTTAGCACTGCTTTCATTGTGTCCCATAGATCTGGGTAGGTTGTACCTTCATTTTCATTGAATTATAAATAGTCTTTGATTTCTTTATTTCTTCCTTGACCAAGGTGTCATTGAGTAGAGTATTCTTCAGTTTCCATGTGTATGTGGGCTTTCTCTTGTTTTTGTTGCTATTGAAGACCACTCTTACTCCATAGTGATCTGATAGGAGGCATGGGATTAGTTTGATCTTCTTGTATTTGTTGACATCTGTTTTGTGACCAATTATAATGTCAATTTTGGAGAAGGTATCATGTAGTGCTGAGAAAAACGTATATTCTTTTGCTTTACGAGGAAATGTTTTATATATATATAAAATCCAATTGGTCCAAAGTTTCAATTAGTTTCACTCTGTCCCTGTTTAGTTTCTGCTTTCCTGATTGGTCCAAATGAACCCAGAGAGTTATAGTCGTTTGATCTTTGATAAAGGAGCTACAACCATCCAGTGGAAAAAAGATAGACTTTTCAGCAAATGGAACTGGTTCAACTGGAGGTCAACATGCAAAAGAATGCGCATTGATTGACCCACTCTTATCGCCTTGTACTAAGATCAACTCCAAATGGATCAAGGACCTCCACATAAAACCAGACACACTGAAACTAATAGAAAAGAAACTGGGGAAGACCCTGGAGGACATGAGCACAGGGGGAAAGTTTCTGAACAGAACACCAATAGCTTATGGTCTAAGATCAAGAATTGACAGATGGGACCTCATAAAATTAGTTTCTGTAAGGCAAAGGACACTGTCTAAAGGACATAGTGGCAACTAACAAATTGGGAAAAGATCTTTACCAACCCCACATCCGACAGAGGTCTAATATCCAAAATATACAAAGAACTCAAGAAGTTAGACCCCAAAGAACCAAAGAACCATATTAAAAATGGGGTACATAGCTAAACAAAGAATTTTCACCAGAAGAAATTAGGATGCCTGAGAACCACATTAAGAGATGTTCAACATCATTAGTCATCAGGGAAATGCAAATCAAAACAGCCCTGTGATTCCACCTCACACCAGTCAGAATGGCTAAGATTATAAAATCAGGAGAAAATAGGTGCTGGCGAGGATGTGGAGAAAGAGGAACACTCCTCCAATTTTGGTGGGATTGCATGATGGTACAACTCCTCTGGAAATCAGTCTGGCGGTTCCTTAGAAAATTGGGCATGACACTTCCAGAGGACACTGTCATACCACTCCTGGGCATATATCCAGAGGATTCCCCTGCATACAATAAAGACACATGCTCCACTATGTTCATAGCAGTCTTATTTATAAAGCCAGAAGTTGGAAGGAGCCCAGATGTCCCTCAAAGGAAGAATGGATACAGAAAATGTGGTATATTTATACAATGGAATACTACTCAGCAATTAAAAATAATGAATTTATGCAATTTGTAGGCAAATGGTTGGATCTGGAAAATATCATCCTAAGTGAGTTAACCCAATCACAAAAGAATACACATGAAATGCAATCACTGATAAGTGGATATTAGTGAGCCCAGAAGCTCTGAATACTCAAGGTACAGTTAGCAAGTCAAAAGATTCCCAAGAAGAAGGAAGGAGAGGACCCTGGCCCTGAAAAGACTGGATCCAGTTTTGTAGGAGAGTACCACAACAGAGAAATAGTGGGGGTGATTGGGGAATAGGGGGGGAGAGGACTTATGAGACATATGGTAAGGTGGGAACTGGGAAAGGCGAAAGCCTTTGGAAAGTAAACAAAGAATATAGAAAAATAATAATAAAAAAAGAAAAAATGTTACTCATCTGTTTTTCTATCCTGATCCATGACTACCTAAGAAAAAGATGTTTATCAATCATCTTAAGGAGTCTCCAGAGAATTGTAATGATTAGGCTAAAGAGTTCAATATCTACATTGTTTTTGCAGAGTGTTTAAACAATGTGAATTATAATACTAGCTTAGAAAGGAAACATCTAGGCCACTGTTATCTCAGATAAGTTTCAACGAGACAATCTTTGGAGGAAAAGGAATTATGATTGTCTCTAGAATTTGCTAATTAATGTGCTTCTAGTATTAGATCAAAGAATAAAAGTGAGTCAGTAGGTTTATGTTCAACTATGACATCCTATCTGCTAGGACCTATTTGAATGTTTGAAGGGATTAATTTGAAGAAAAGAATAATATATAGATAATCTCCCATCCCCTTTTCAGTATTGAGAACCAAAGGATTACAGGTATGAGAGGTGACATTATTTTTTGAATAAAGAACATATTAAGAATATCCAGGCATCTTCAGCTGTGATGAAAAGTGGAATATAGTCCTAAACATTTGAATCCATTTTATATAATGTGATTAAATTTACAGCTCTATTTAAAATAAATATCAAAAACAATATTTTGAGAAAGGTTTTACCTTCTAAGTTACTATAAAATTTTAATTTCTTATGTAACATGTTGTGGATGGACTCTTGCAGTACAAAATTATAAAAATTAATTATTTTTGACCACACAAATGTTTTACTGAATATTCAGTTTATGAGTATTTCACACTGGCTCAAACATATTTTCCATTTTCTTTTACTTTGACTCTCTTAATGACAACCCTATTTATATCACTTATTTATGAAATTTTCAGATTATCTTTTGTGACTGGAGAGGAAAAAATAAGTCTTTGTTATTTGCTTTTTCTATTTTCTGTTGTCAACAATAAATGCATGAAATACTTACTTTAAGCAAATTTCTAATAATGCTGCTACTGCATTTTAAAATTTTTTTTAGGAGAGATAGCTTAGCCAAGAACTAATATAATTAGCATTTGTTGATGGATGACTAGTATCAGGATATAGAGATGAAATTTCTTATTACAGTTAAAGAATTCCCCTGAAGGTGTACTGCATACAACAGCAAAATGCAGAAGACAAAATCCCCTACATTCTACTTTAGAACAAACACATGATGTTTCCTACTTTTATTCATTGTATTTTCATAAGCATATTTCATTTGCAATATTATTAGTATGCTTTTAATGTTCTTATTGGATCTATAGCTTGTGATTTTGACCTTTCTGCTGATTTTGACATTAATCTTCCATTGAAATAAGAAATATGTCAAAATATGACAATTTTATTAATTAAATATTTGATAGTGATATGATCTTTAATTAATGAATTAAATATTTATGGAAACTTCATTATATGATGGGAATATACATGCTTACTCAAGAAACAGAACAGTTTTCAATATTGATTCTGTAACACTTGTTAACCACTTAAGAATATAGGGAAGTACTTTCTAATGCAAAATTTTTTATGCTATCATAGGGAATTTAGGTCATGCCTGTCTTCTAGGGTAATGCTAATTTTAATATTTATATGCTATTATGTTGGTAAATATGATGAACCTTAAGGATAAAGTGATAATAAAGTAAAACTGCAACCTCCAAATATGTCTTTGAGCAGGATACACACACACACACACACACACACACACACACACATGTATATTTATGTATGTATATATATGTGACAATATAAATTAAATGATTATTTAATTAGTTAGAGATTGAGTTATCTTGAATACATTATGAAGGTGAGACCAGACTTGAACACCTTATCTTTATCCTTCTGCCTCATTTTTTTTGATTGTTGAAGTTACTGGGATGAGCCATCACATCTTGCTTTACAGAAAGATTTTGTATGTATAAACAAAATGTAATCCGGTCTATAAGAACTCAAGCACTGTGCCTCCTTCAAGTTTATATCAGCAACTACACTCAAGTAAACTTTTGTTATTAATAAACTATCAAAATATTTGTATTAAAATGTTTTGTGTTTTCAGTTTTTAAAGAATCATGACCATACAATCAGTATGCAAACTGTATGTAAATTAGAAAACAGAAATCAATCAGCCTTTTGTCTAGGATCAAGTGCAAATACCTGAAGCTAAAAACTAGAATGTAGAGACTGACTACATAATAGCAAATGTTGATGTTAAGCATTGGAATTCTGTGTCATTAGTAATTGGATTGTAAAAGATTTGCATTCTGGATTGGAATTTTCTGTCTATCAGCCAGCAAGTCTTTGACAACTTCTTCAGCGTCTGAACAATTACATATACATTTAGGATACAGAGTCTGTATGGACCAGCCAACAGCATGGCCATCATTCATTTCCTTGGTAACGACTGTAGGCTATAATCATCATTCAGCAGATTTGCCTTTTTGTCAGTCCAGAATGGCAGAGGTAAAGTATAAAACTGTGCATTGATCCAATTTCATAATAACAAAATATTATAATAGATATTCACTGCATATTTATTATATTTCTCAATATGCTTTATGCTAAATATTAGTTTTTCAGTTCTTCAAAAAGTATTTTATAAGTACACACACACACACATGCATACTCACATTGTTCTTTGCTTAAATATTTCCCCATTATCCCCTCTTATCTCCCCTACATGCCCTCCCATTACATTCTTTCTTCTTTTTCATTTTTTGGCCTACTTAACTGGATTTGTCTACCTGAGTGTGGTTAGAGGGATGCTTGGATTATTTGCTCCCACCTGTAAACTTTTATTGTCTATAGTTTCTTTCTGAGGTATGGGGTCTTATGAGCCCCTTCCCTATAAATGGCATCTGGAAGGTTTTGGTGTATAACAAAGAACACACTTATTAAGAATAAAGTTTCAGGCCCTGGCCAGCCCAGCCCAGAGAGGCTGGAAGAAAGACACCCAAGCATCTGCCTCAGACACCACTGTGATGGATGATTGAGAGATAGAAGAGACAGAGTACATGATGTAGACATAGAAGTAAAGGCAAAGCCAAAAGATTTATACACTGTGGAGAAAGATGGAAGTGGAGACTCATAGGCAAGTGAAGAGCAGGAAGATATGAGGAGGCCATGAGGAGGTCCTGGTCTGGGTTGCTGCAAAGGCCATGTCTGGGTTTGTGGGCCTTCTGTACTTGTGGTCTGTGTCAGTTTCTGTGGGCCAAATTACCACCAACAGCTAAGCCAATGTTTGTGGTCTAGGATGCCTTGTAAGGCTATGTAGATATCTGAGTGCATACTTCCTGAGAGGACATGCCAATCTGAGTGGCCTATGCTGCTACCTAAGGCAATGGGGATATGTATGCTGCCACCTAAGGCAATGTGTGGCTGCTGGGGACCATGTATAGGTTCATAGTAATATGGAGGCTGAGGTCTGTGTTGATGTCCCAGTCCTGTGTTACCATGAAAGACCACACAGATGTCCTTGGTCTTGACTACCACCTGAAGTACTGGGAGGAGCTTGCTCTACTCATAGCATACCTGAGAAACCTGGTCTCAACCCTCATCTGAGCAGCCCAGTAGAGCTGACACTGGTGGTTAGCATCCTCACTCTCCCTGAACTCTGCTCTTACTGGACAGCCTTTTAAAGAAAACACTTCCTTGATTGTCTTGTCTTCCCTCTATATGTGTCTTCCTAAATATCGTGATTTGCTTTTCTGACTTTGTAGTTCTCTTGCCTATGTTTTCCACTGTTCACTCAGAAATATTCTATTTTAAAATATGTGAACATTTCCATTATTTCATATTCTCAACAGTTATTTGTCATTTTCAGCATTATTTTGTGTATATAGTTTTATTGAAATCTGTCATGATTTTCTGAGTAATTACACAATAGAATACATACTTTTAGCCACACAATTGGGAATTTACAATGTGAGGCAATTCAAATTCCTTTCCTTCACTCTCAGATTTCTCCACATCTCACAGCTTTTGGCTTATTCATGTTGAATACTGGCCCCTGTCTGGAAAGACATCAGTGTATCCCTTTACTTACTCTTGGACATATTGGTTGCTTCCATGTTTTATAATTATAAATAAACCAGCTGAAATATCTGGGTGCATAATTTTATGTGAATATGCATTTAAATATTTTGTATTGATGATGATGCAGTAGATGTGCTATATGGTGTAAGTGTTTTGGATTACACTTTATCATCTTTAAGGTAGCTGTATCTGGAGTTTTGAGGTTCATTATTATACTCTACCTTTTTTTCTTCAGTTGTCTCATCAAGGTTTGATCTGGTTTCCTTTTAAGTATGCCTATGTAAAGACTTTCTTTTAAATATATTAAGATTTGAAAGAAGGTTTTTGATCTACTGAGACAACTGATA
This sequence comes from Apodemus agrarius, assembly GCA_964023405.1. Lineage (NCBI taxonomy): Eukaryota > Metazoa > Chordata > Mammalia > Rodentia > Muridae > Apodemus > Apodemus agrarius. The sequence goes on from OZ030021.1 coordinate 81,611,518, forward strand.
CTATCCTCAATAAGGTCCTGCCTCTTTAAGTGCTGTATATTGAGCCAGAACTGCAGACAAAATTTCTTCAAAATTTTATCTAGTATAAAAAGAAAACTTCAGCAAATTATAGTAGCAAAAATATTTATTGTAACTTAAATATGCTGAAAAATAAAGGGATATGAATTAGGGTTTAATTTTTGCAATTAAAAACCAATGCATTTTGAAAGCACAGAAGTTAGAGCCTTATGAGTTCAGTAACTATATTCTTGAGCTTTATTAGAATGAAGAAAGCTAATTAGTCACTCATAAAACTAACGAGATAATAGATGCTAGAATATAAACACATTTCCTGTACTAAGCAATTTCAAAAGATTTTGGTAATGTGCTGGAAATATATTGCAATCTGAGGATGGATTTCTGTCCTAATTTATACTTGATTATTATAAGAGATTTCTGAGCATCTTGATAAGAGAATAAAAGTAAAGATTATGCATAAAAACAATAACATTGACTAGTAATTGATTAATAATGAAATTGCCAAGTATAAGTAATGTCAATATGAATAATAATGGTAAATAAGGTGATTAGTTAATAATTAAATGTTATGAGCTAATAACATGTTAGAAGACCCTGTCATACCACTCCTGGGCATATACCCAGAGGATTCCCCTGCATACAATAAAGACACATGCTCCACTATGTTCATAGCAGCCTTATTTATAATAGCCAGAAGTTGGATGGAGCCTAGATGTCCCTCAATGAAGGAATGGATACAGAAAATATGGTATATTTATACAATGGAATACTACTCAGCAATTAAAAATAATGAATTTATGCAATTTGTAGGCAAATGGTTAGATCTGGAAGATATCATCCTAAGTGAGTTTACCCAATCATAAAAGAATACACATGAAATGCAATCACTGATAAGTGGATATTAATGAGCCCAGAAGCTCTGAATACTCAAGGCACAATTAGCAAGTCAAAAGATTCCCAAGAAGAAGGAAGGAGAGGGCCCTGGGTCTGAAAAGATTGGATCCAGTTTTGTAGGAGAGTACCAGAACAGAGAAATGGTGGAGGGGGTGATTGGGGAATAGTTGAGGGGTGGGGAGAGGACTTATGGTGAGGGGGGAACTGGGAAAGGGGAAGACCTTTGGAATGTAAACAAAGAATATAGAATAAATTAAAAAAAGGACCAATGATTTAGGACGTGGAGACAGGGGAATCACAGGTTCAAAGTCATGTTTGGCAATGTATTAAGTTAGAGGCCGGCCTGAGATCCAAGAAAAAAAATACTGATGTTATGCTAACAATGTAAAGACAGATTATGAAAAATATGCTTATTATTAAATCTTTTTATTTAGATTAATGTATAAGATGCAATAAAGCATGTATTTGAACTTCATCAATGCATCTTACATTTGTTGAGTTTTATTTCATGTTATTCTTTAAAATTACATATTGTCTGTGAGAATTAATGTGGATGTATAGTCTGCAAATATGTAGAATCTTTGTATTAATTGTATTTTTCTTTCAAAAATTTGACTACAGTGCCTTCTTTACAAAGATGCCAGCTTTATTAAGATATAAATATATTAAGAATATATTATGCCATTTTTGTAATTCTAATCATTTAGATTTTATTATAATTATGGATATACATTGAATCTTTTTCTTTATAGAAATTAACACTGTCTATAGCCCCATCAAAAAACAGGGGGGGCAATTTCTTTCTTTATTTCTGCTAAATTATCATTAAGTAGAGAGTTGTTTATTTTCCATAAGTATGTGGGCTTTCTGTTGTTTTTGTAGTTATTGAAGTCCAACCTTTGATCGTGGTGATCTGTTAGAATGCATGGGATTATTTCAATCATTTTGTACTTGTTGAGGCTTTTCTGTCCTAAACTATACTCGGTTTTGGAAAAGGTTCCATGAGGTATATTCCTTTGTTTTGGAGTGAAATATTCTGTAGATATCTGGTAAATCTATTTGGATCATAACTGGTTAGTTTCCCTGTTTCTCTGTTTAGTTTTGGTTTCAATGACCACTCCATTGGTGAGAATGGGGTGTTGAAATCTTTCATTACTATTATGTGAGGTTCAATGTGTGTTTTGAGTTTTAGTAACTTTTTTTCATTAATGTGGGTGCCCTTGCATTTGGAGCATAGAATTTTAAAAAATTTTTCTATATTCTTTGTTTACATTCCAAATTATTTCCCCTTCCCGGTTCCCCCCTTCCCATAAGTCCCATAAGCCCTCTTCCCTCTGCCCATGTCCCAATCAACCCCCTCCCATTTCTCTGTCCTGTACCCCACTACATTGCTGCATCAAGCCTTTCTAGGACCAGGATCCTCTTCTTCCTTCTTGGAAATCATTTGATATGTGAATTCTGTCTTGGGTATTCAGAGCTTCTGGGCTAATATCCGCTTATCAGTGACTTCATTCCATGTGTGTTCTTTTGTGAATGGGTTACCTCACTTAGGATATTTTCCAGTTCCAAACCTTTGCCTAAGAATTTTATGAATTCATTGTTTTTAATTGCCAAGTAGTATTCCATTGTGTAAATGTACCACATTTTCTGCATCCTTGCCTCCATCGAGGGACAACTGGGTTCTTTGCAGCTTCTGGCTATTATAAATAAGGCTGCTATGAACATAGTGGAACATGTGTCCTTGTTGCATGATGGGGAATCCTCTGGGTATATGCCCAGGAGTGGTATAACAGGGTCCTCCAGATGTGCCATGCCCAGTTTTCTGAGGAACTGCCAGACTGATTTTCAGATTGGTTGTACCAGCTTGCAATTCCACCAGCAGTGCAGGAGTGTTCCTGTTCCTCCACATCCTCGCCAACACCTGCTGTCTCCTGAGTTTTTATCTTAGCCATTCTGACTAGTGTGAGGTGAAATCTCAGAGTTGTTTTGATTTGCATTTCCCTAATGACTAATGATGAGCATTTATTAAGGTTCTTCTCAGCCATCCAAAGTTCTTCAGGTGAAAAGTCTTTGTTTAGCTCTGTACCCCATTTTTAATAGGATTATTTGGCTCTCTGGAGTCTAATTTCTTGAGTTCTTTGTATATATTGGATATTAGCCCTCTGTTGGATGTAGGGTTGGTGAAGATCTTTTCCCAATTTGCTGGTTGCCATTTTGTCCTTTGACAGTGTCCTTTGCCTTACAGAAACTTTGTAATTTTATGAGGTCCCATTTGTAAATTCTTCATCTTAGAGCAAAAAAAAAATTCTGTTCAAGAAATTTCCCCCTGTGTCCATGTGCTCAATCCTCTTCCCCAGTTTCTTTTCTGTTAGTTTCAGTGTGTCTGGTTTTATGTGGAGGTCCTTGATCCATTTGCAGTTGAGCTTAGTACAAGGAAATAAGAATGAATTGAGTTGCATCCTTCTGCATGCTGTCCTCCAGCACCATTTGTTGGAAAGACTATCTTTTTTTCCACTGGATGGTTTTAGCTCCTTTGTCGAAGATCAAGTGACCATAGGTGTGCGGGTTCATTTCTGGGTATTTGATCCTATTCCAGTGATCTACCTGCCTGTCACTGTACCAATACCATGCAGTTTTTAATACTATTGCTCTGTAGTACTGCTTGAGTTCCAGGATACTTATTTCTCCAGAAGTTCTTTTACTGTTGAGAATAGTTTTAGCTGTCTTGGGTTTTTTGTTATTCCAGATGAATTTGAGAATTGCTCTTTTTAACTCTATGAAGAACTGAGTTGGGATTTTGATGGGGATTGCATTGAATCTACATATTGCTTTTGGCAAGATGGCCATTTTTACTATATTAATCCTGTCAATCCACAAGCATGAAAGATTTTTCCATTTTCTCTGGTCTTCTTCAATTTCCTTCTTCAGAGACCTCAAGTTCTTGTCATACAGATCACTATCCTTGACCTCAAGCTGTACTACATACAGAGTGATCGTGATAAAAACCACATGGTATTGGTACAGAGACAGACAGTTCAATAGATGGGATAGAATCAAGACCCAGAAACAAACACACATATGGACACTTGATCTTTGACAAAGAAGCCAAAACCATACAGTTCAAAATGAAAGCATCTTCAACAACTGATGCTCTGCATATAGAAGAATTCAAATTGCTCCATATTTATCCCCTTTTACAAAGCTCATGTGGACGTGGATCAAGGACATCAACATAAAACCAGACATATTGAACCTAATAGAAGAGAAAGTGGGAATCAGACTTAAAGTGGCAACCAACAGATTGGGAAAAGATCTTCACTAATCCAACAGAGTGATACTAACCAAAATATACAAAAAACACAAGAAGTTATATTCCTAAAAACAAATAACCCAATTAAAAATGGAGTACAGAGCTATACAAAGAATTCTCAACTGAGGAATCTTTAACGGTGGAGAAACACCTAAAGAAATGTTCAACATCTTTAATCATCAGGGAAATGTAAATCAAAATAACCCTGAGATTCTAACTTATACCTAACAGAAGGGCTAAGGTCAAAACTCCAGGTGACTGCAGGTGCTGGTGAGGATGTGGAGAAAGAGGAACACTCCTCCATTGCTGATGGGATTGCAAACAGTTAGAACTACTCTAGAAGTCAATCTGATATTTCTTTTTAAAAAAGGGTGGGGGGAGAATAGTTCTACCTGAAAACCCAGTATACCACTCCTGAGCACACATCTAAAAGATGCTCCACTATGCCACAAGGACACATGCTCCACTATGTTTGTACCAGCCTTATTTGTAATAGCCCAAAGCTAAAAACAACCCAGATACCCCTCAACTGAAGATTGTATATTAAAAAAAATGTGATTCACTCACACAGTGGGATACTATTTAGCTACTAAAAATGAAGACATCATGATTTTTTGCATGCAAATGGATAGAACTAGAAAATATCACCCTAAATGAGGTAACCCAGACCCAAAAAGACATGCATGGTAAGTACTCACTGGTAAATAGTATTAGCCAAAAAGTGTAGAATATCAGTAATAAAATTCACAGACCAATGATGCTTAACAAGAAGGAAGATCTAAGTGTAGATACTTCAATTTTGTCAGAAGGAGCAACCAAAAAAGAACAGAAGGCAGAGGGAGGGAGGAACATTGGTGTTAGAAGGGAGGAAGGAAAGGGGGACAGGATCAGGTATGGGAGGAGACAGAAGGAAAGCTTAGAGGGCCATGGGAATGCATCAAGATATAGAGCAGTATGGGGTGGTCATGGGAGGTAACCTCTAGCATGCCCCAGTGTCCTAGGATTTGAGAGACTCCCAGGGTTCAATGGAGATGACCTTAGCTGAAATGCTGAACTGTGAGGAGATAGAATCTGAAGAGATCACCTCTAGTAGATAGACAGGGTCCCTAGTAGAGGCATGGGGCCACCCTCCCATCTTCAAATTTTTGACCTAGAATTGTTCCTGTCTAGAGGAAATGCAGGGACAAAAATGGAGCAGAGACTGAAGGAAAGGAAATTTAGTGACTGGCCCAACTTGGGATTCACCCCATATGCAGGCACCAAACCCTGACACTATTACTGATGCCACCTTGTACTTGTATATAGAAGACTAACATGGGTGTCCTTTGAGAATCTCTATTAGCACCTTACTGAGATTGATGCAGATACTTACAGTCCCAGCCATGGAACTGAGGTCAGGGACCCCTATGGAAAAGTAAGGGGAAGGATTGAAGGAGCTGAAGGGAAAGGCAATTCCACAGGAAGTCCAATGGTATCAACTAACCTGGACTCCTGGGAGCTCCTAGATATGACACCAACAACAAGGGGAAAAAAAGAAAAAAAAAGAGGTCTGTGGCCTCTAGCACATATGTAGCAGGGGACTGCCTTATCTGGCCTCAGTGGAAGAGGATGAACTTAATTCTGTAGAACCTCAATGCTTCAGGGAAGCAAGATGCTGGTGGGGGTAAGGTAGGGAAAGCAATCAGGATTAAAGCGAGGCCTAGAATATTGGAGAGTGCTATTCACAGTAGTTCTTATTAGGTTCATTGGATTGGTAGAATTCATGAGTATAAAAATCCCCAGGCAGATTATCTCTTTTTGATCTATGGATACAATAGAAACTGTCTATTTATTTTTATAGACAAGGCATATAATACTCTTCCCTCTTAAGGATAAATTGGTCCCTCATCAAAACTGTAGAAAAACTATTTTTGTAACAATTTTATTGCATTTTGATATTCTACCCATGACTCATAATTCCTCTATTAAATAAAATGTGCTCTTTTGTTATATTCTCTTTTTTATTATACATTTTATTCATTTACATTTCAAATGATATACTCCTTCCTGGTTACCCCTCCACAAACCTCCCATCCCATCCCCCCTCTTCCTTTTCCCCTTTGCCTCTCTGAGGGTGTTCCTCCACCCACTCACCCACTCCTGCCTCATCCTTCTAGCATTCATCTATGCTAGGGCGTCAAGCTTCTATCCCTTCCATTGATGTCAGATTAGACCATTCTCTGCTACATATGTATCTGGAGTCCTGGCCCCCTCCAGGTATACTCTTTGGTTGTTAGTTTAATCCCTGGGAGCTCTAGGTGGTACAGTTTGTTAATATTGTTCTTCCTATGGGGTTGCAATCTCCTTTCAGCTCCCTCAGTCCTTCCCTTAGCTCTTCCATTGGGGTCCCTGGGTTCAGTCCAAAGGCTGCTGTGAGTATCTTCATTTGTATTGGTTAGGTGCGAGTAGAACCTCTCAGAAAACAGCCATATCAGGCTCCTGTCAGCAAGTGTTTCTTGGCATCAGCAACAGAATGGGGATTTGGGGTCTGCAGATGGGTTGAATCCCTAGATGGGGCAGTCTCTGGTTGGCTTTCCTTCAGTCTCTGTTCCATTTTTGTCTCTGTCTTTCCTTTGGGTTGGAATTCCAAATCATTGATTTGTTGCTTGTTGTAGAAAGGATTGAACAATTTAGTGGAATATCATATTTAATGGAAATCTGTCTCAGTGTTTAGTCAACTTTTGTGGACTTTAGCCCAAATCCTCTCCTTAATGGCCCCAAATCACTTTAATGTACCATAAAATTCAAAATGCAAGAAAAACAAATTTTATTCCTGTCTTCAGGACACAGTGCAGATTCACTAACACTTCTTCCCATTGCCTATGGTAGCTTAGACTTTAGCTGCACAAGGCTAGACAGAGCATCCTTTTGTTTATAAATGATAGTCAATGGGGGTTAAGGAAACAATATTAGAATCACTAGCTACGCTTCTAGAGGACTAATTAATAACCAATACTAATTCAATACCCAGCACCTGAAAGATGGCTCACAACTATATATGACTTCAGTTTTGTGGCATTTTTTCTTCTCACTTCTCTCGGACCTAAACATACACGATATACACATAAACATGCAGATTAAACAGCCAAATAAATAAAATAAAAATAAGTCATTTTTAAAAAAGATAATGAAAAGGATGTTTAAGTAATTTCTCAACAATGCAAAGGGTTTCTTAAAGAAAATATACTGAGATAATATTTGTAAAGTATTTATTCTAATACTATGGCATCTGGGTCCTATGAATTTGAAAGTCCCATCCCTCAACCAGTCCTCAGATACTGAACAACTTACCTCAAAGTATGATTTTGAAATGCAAACTCACCTATCCAAAGGCCATACCTTCTATTCTGCCTTTATTTGTTATTTCTACCATTTTAAGCCTCTGTCCAGGTGCTCAAATTATATGAAAGATGGATAATGGACAAAGAGTGTAGTCCTTAAGTAAAAAGTTAGTTGACAGCATTCAAGTTAGCTAAACCTAATAAACAAACAACCCCATCAAAAAATGTGATATAGAACTAAACCAAGAATTCACAACAGAGGAATCTTGAATGGCTGAGAAGCACCTAACGAAATATTCAAAGTCCCTAGCGCTCAGAGAAATTCAAATCAAAACGACCCTGAGATCCCACCTTACACCAATTAGAATGCCTAAGATCAAAACCTCAGCATATGTTGGTTAGGATGTGGAGAAATAGGAACACTACTCCATTACTGGTGGGATTGCAGACTGGTATAACCACTCTGCAAATCAGTTTGGTGGTTCCTTAGAAAACTGTCAATAGATCTACCTGAAGACCCATCAATAGTACTCTTGACACTATACCCAAAAGATTCCCCACCAGGCCATAGGGGTACATGTTTCACCATGTTTATAGCGGCCTTAATTGTGATAGCTAGAAGCTGGAAACTACCCAGATGTCCCATGACAGAAGAATGGATACAGAAAACGTGGTTCATTTACACTATGGAATACTACTCAGCTATTAAGAATGAGGACATCTGCATTTTGCAGGCAAATAGATGGAACTAGAAAATATCATCCTGAGTAAGGTAACTCAGACCCAAAAGGACATGCAGGGTATGTACTCAACTAATAAGTGGATATTAACCAAAAAAAATATAGTATGCCCACAGAATACAGTCCACAGAACTAAAAAGGTCAACAAGCTAAGGGCCCAAGTGAGGATGCCTCAGTCCCACTTGGGAAGGAGAAGAAAGCAACCACAAGAGGTGAAGAAAGGAGGGAGGCACCTGGGAGGGAAACTGGATGGAGGAAGAGGGGAACATGATCTGGTTTTGGCTAGGGAAAATGGACTAAAGCTGAGGGCCAGCAGAAAGAATGGAAACAGGCAACCTTGGGAGGTTGTTGGGGCCCTCAAGAATGTATTAGAGACCTGAGAGGTGAGAGACTTTTGGGAACTTGTAGAACCCACCTCCAGCAGAAAGAAAAGGCATCAAGTGTGGGACAGGTTTGCTATCCCACAGTCAAAACTTTGACCCATGATTGTTCCTGTCTGAAAGAACTAGAGGGACAGAAATGGAGAAGAGCCTGAGGAAAAGAAGGTCCAATGACAGGCCCAAAGTGGGATCCAGCTCAATAGCTCAAGAGGAGATGACACTATCACTAAGAATATGGAGCACTCACAAAATGAGACTGCCCTCAAAAAGACCCAACAAGATTCTGAAAGAGTCAGAGGCAGATATTTGCACCCAACCAATGATCAGAAGCTGCTGACCCCTGTGATTGAATTAGGGAAAAGCTGGAAGAAGCTGAGGAAGAAGGCAACCCTATAGCACAACCAGCACTCTCAATTAATCTGGACGCCCTAGATCTCTCAAACACTGGATCCCCAACCAGGCAGCATATACCAGATTATATGAAGCCCCCAATACAGGAGAGGACTGCTGGGTCTGGGTTCAATCAGACAAGATGCACCTAACCACCAAGAGACTGGAGGTCCTATGAAGTTTAGAGGTATGGTGGGAATGGGTGGGGACATCATCTTGGAGATGTGGGTGCGGAAAGGAGGTATATGATATAGAACAGTTGGAGGGTGGACTGGGAGGGGAATAAAATCTGGAGTGTTAGAAAAAGTAATAATAATAATAATAATAATAATAATAAACAAAGAAAGATTTAACTTCCTGTCTTATTTCTTTTCCAAGCAAGTTTTTCTTAAAACCATTTGTTCAATATTTGTTTTTATTAGATATTTGCTTAATTTACATCTCAAATGTTATCCCTTTTCCTGTTACCCCTCTGAAGACCCCCTATCCTATTGCTCTCCCAATGCTTACCACCCTCCCCCCTTTCCTGATTTGGCATTGCTCTACACTGGGGCATCGAGCCTTCACGGAACCAATGCTTTCTTCTCTCACTGATGTCTAAAAAAGTCATCCTCTGCTTCATATGTAGCTGGAGCCATGGGTCCCTCCATGGGTCCCTCCATGTGTACTCTTTCATTGGTAGTTTAGTCCCTGGGAGCTCTGGCAGTACTGGTTGGTACATATTATTGTTCCTCCTGTGGGGCTGCAAACCTCTCCAGCTCCTTGGGTCCTTTCTCTAGCTCCTCCATTGGGGACCATAAGCTCAATCCAAGGCTGTGAACCTTGTATATTTTGATCTTCCTTCTAAGAAGGACCAAAGTATCCACACATTGGTCTTCCTTCTTGTGCTTCATGTGGTCTGTGAATTGTATCTTGGGTATTCCGAACTTTGGGGCTAATATCCACTTCTCGGTGAGTACATACCATGTGTGTTCTTTTGCTATCGGGTTAACTCACTCAGGATGATATTTTCTAGTTCCATCCATTTGCCTAAGAATTTCATGAATTTATTGTTTTTAATAGCTGAATAGTACTCCATTGTGTAAATGTACCACAATTTCTGTATCCATTCCTCTGTTGAGGGACATCTGGGTTGATTCCAGCTTCTGGCTACTATAAATAAGGCTGCTATGAACGTAGTAGAGTATCTGTCCTTATTACACGTTGAAGTATCTTCTGGGTATATGCCCAAGAATGGAATATCTGGGTCCTGAGTATATGTCCAATTTCCTGAGATGCCTTGGTCTTCTTTATTCTTTCTCTAAAGCTTTCCTTCCTACCACGTGGCTACGTGTCAGCCATTTGACTCACCTCTAGTCCAGCTTAAAGACTCAACTCCCAATCCTCTTTGATTTTCCAGTGTTCTCCTAGGCAACTATTGAGATTTACAGCTTGCCTGTTCAAGTTTTCTTTTTAACTCTATTAACATTGCCCCTACTTTTCCCTTTGTGCCCATTCCTAAATTACTAAATTCTTTATTAATGAGCTGCTAGTCTCATGAGTGACCCTTGACTATTTTGCATCATGGGGAAACAATAAAGGGACAGCAAACCCCCATTTACAGAATTAATTATTCCTCAATGTAGAGTTAATGCATGTATATGAATCAATACCCTAAAATAACAGACTGGTAAGATAGTTCAGCAGTTAATAGCTTTGTACTACTGTTCCAGAGGGTTACAGCTTGGTTACCAGCACACAACCATCTGTAGTTGCAACTCCAGGATGTCTGTGTCTAATGTCCTCTTCTGGCTTCTACTGGTACCTGCACTCACATGAAAGCATGCTTCCATACAGTTATATGTGCATAAACATAAACAAAAAATGTATTTACTTAAAAAAATAAAAGAAATGTGAGATTCTTATTTGGTGACTGGTTAAGCAGTTACAGTGAATTTTGCTGTACAGGTGAGAGTAAACTGTACAAGAAACACTGATCAAATTTCACATGCATTGGGCTAAGTGAGAGGAGTCAGACCCACAATCCTATGAGATTCTTTGAAAAAACAAAGAATGTGGGGACAAAAGTTAGATCAGCTTTCATCAGGCACCAGTGCAAACTGAGTAGCTGTGTTTCCTGTGTGCCTATTTAGAAGTTGGAATGAATTCAGAAATTCTTCTTAACAAAAGGAGTAAAATTATAAACAACATTCTGGGGCAGTAATAAAATTATAGGGAAAAAAAGCCAATTCCTGACTATAGTTAATTATAGGAAAGCAGTTTTTCCATTTATGCAGAGTTGTCATCCAAGGAAATTCTGGACAAGTGGATACAGTCTGATAATACTCTTATTTTGGTACTTGGGATCCTAAAACTGAGAACGGGACATTTTAAGATAGAACACAGCTAAAGTAACAGTGTAGCTATGATGCTGAGCAAGCAGAATTTGCATCCCTATAGTGAGACCCAGCTCTTTCAGTAAAAGTCCTCACCAACCCCACAATGTCAAAGAAGTAAGAACACTTATCTTAGAATGTTATTGCAACACATTTAGTTTGTTGTTTATAATTTACAATATTAGTAGAATTTCAAATTATCCCGTAGTTCTCATTTATGCTGTCCTTACCTAAACTGTTGCAGTTAGCTGTTCTATAGCCAGCTTTACAGAATAGAATGTGCTAAGGAGTATTTTATAGTGTAATCATTAGAAAATAATTTTCTCTCATGAAGTATAGATTTACTATTTTAGCCTGCCTGTTACACTCTGAAAAACTAGAAATATACCCATTTGAGTAGAAGTAGTACTCATGATAGTGCTAAGACATTTGCTTAGGCATTGTGATAACTTCTTTTGGTAGGTATAATTCATCTCTTTCTAAAAACAATTGCATAGCCTGTGAGGAAATTTCACTTACGATGAAGAAATTGATCCATAAAGGAGTAAAAAGTATTCATAGAAAATGTCAACATAGGCTTATATCCTGTAGATCTTACACTCTAGTCTGGTATAAACTATGTCACCCAATGACAAGATATGAGAACCATATAATGGAAGACTACCAGATTTATTCATAAAATGATTCATATTTTAGAGACTTTTCTTAGCTAATGTGGTTTATATACAATATTTATTAAAATAATAGCAATAAAATAAATAGGCAAGAAGTTACATATAGTACAATTCACACAGATACACTTTGCATCAAGTCTTCTTAATTTACATGCTTTTTGATAAATTCTATGCTTCAACGAAGATTTAGTCTGTTTTATCTGTTTATATATAGATGAATACATTTATTGCATTTTAAGTGTCACTTTGGAAATAAAATATTTATTATACAAAACATTTAAAAATATTTTATGATGAGGTGGCTTATCCTGAAAAATCTCCCATCATTTTATTAAACTACTGGAATACATTGTTGTTTATCAACATTTTTGCAACATGAATTTATTTACTATTCTAATATATTCTTCCTAAAATTTTTACTTCTAGGATTTATTTGAAAGGAACATTTAAGAGACATAACTTCTCTTCAAAATTTATTTTGTCAACTTCCTATCTAACATTATGGCAAATATTGATGAGTAAGGTGTACTGGCTGGTTTTGTGTATAAACTTGACACAGGTTGGAGTTATCACTGAAAAAGGAGTTTCACTTGATAAAATGTCTCCATGAGATCCAGCTATAAGGCATTTTCTCAATTAGTGATCAGAGCATGAGGGCCCCCTGTGGATGGTAGCATCCCTGGGCTGGTAGTCTTGGGTTCTATAAAAAAGCAGAGGAAGCAAGCCAGTAAGAAACATCATTCCATGGCTTCTGCATCAGCTCCTGCTTCCTGATCTGCTTGAGTTCCAGTCCTGACTTCCTTTAGTGATGAACAATAATGTGGAAATGTAAGATAAACAAATCCTTTCCTCTACAACTTGCTTCTTGGTCATGGTAGAAATAGAAACTCTAAGACACAAGGCAAAAATGGTCACATTATTAAAAATTATTGCTAAGTATCAACTTTACTACTAATAATATTGATCAAGAAGCACATGAAAGGCAATTAGAAGTCTGGGGAATCCAAGACATTCCCATGGCCCCTTGTTTTTGGTTTTAGATGTGACTAACTCAGAGACATGAGAAATAAAAGACTGATGGTACAGGCACAGAAAGGGAAATGTAGGAGTTAGGAAATGCTCTTCATAGCTCATATGTTTAGTTTGAGTCATATTCTCTAGAGCTCTGCCATGTATTGTACATTTGTTTGTCATAAGTAATCCAAAATGAGGTATACCCCGTTAAGAGCATTCCACAGAGAACACATCTTTTCTTATCTATCTCAGGAGCATGTCTAAAGAGGACTGATTTCTTTTAACCACCCCACTTTACTATGATGCTTATTATATCAAAAATGTCTTTTATCCTGATTTTAAATAAAGTTAAAATGAGACTTTCTATTTTATTCAGAATTGTAGTCTAAATTCTTTGAGGTAAACAATATTTATTATGTTTTGAACATGTTTCTACCGTGCCTATATTTGCTTTACCTTTAAGCAAATATGGCTCATATTAATAGGTTAAATTCCAGAGCTCACAAAGGACCAAAAGCCAGAAAATATTGCTTCTAATACTTCTAACCTATATGACTCTTTCAGTCAACTCATTACTATTCTTGCACATAGTACAAAATTAATAGTTATTTTCACTATTGTTAACTAATTAGAATAGATCTAGTGAAGGACGTAAACTTGGCACCTTAATTCAGTAAACAGTTGTCAAACTAATGTAGATTGGGCAGAATTTCAAGAAGCAGATGCTACTAACTTATTAAATAATATTTGTAGCATTCTTTAAGATATCTTTGCCATCAGAGCCAGCTCCATTGTGTTGCCAGGCAAAGTGCAGGGCCACTCTCCTGAATACTACAGCCAGTGATGGGACAGAACTAGCTCTTCCACTTCCATACCATTGGGGTCTTAAGACACACCTTTTGAATTATATGCTACTGTGATTACACACACATATTAAATTATATATGTGCATATACACACATATACACATTTATACCTATATATGCTCTTAAAAGACAAATATTCAGGGTGAATTCCTATTCTTAGCCTAGAATTTATTCAATATAAAGAGAAAATAACTTTAGAAAAACAAAAATAGATTTGATTTTGTTTCACCTTTTACATCTTAGAGTACTTAGTAAACTTTAACATTTGTTTAGAATTAATAAGTTTATTTATCTGACTAATTGGAGACTAAATTAAATTCATTTATGTGGTATTTTGACAAGACTATGCATATTTAATTAAAACTAATGTGCACTTCCTTCCTCATGTTTCATCAGTGAAGGATTATATATAGGGCTATCACCATTGTGAACTAAATCTCATATATATGATTATATTAGCTTACTTAGAAAAGTTCTTTTTACAAAGGTTTTGTAAAATGATCTAAACCATGGAGGAAATAGAAATACACTACCTTTATGAACTGATCACTATTCTAGAGAAAGCCCCTCTGTGCAACAGTGTTCAAGCCACATTTGTCTTTTTGGATGTCTGTAGTTGGCATATCCTATTGTTTTTCAAAGGGATGGTTCTTGATATCTCAGATAAGCCTGGACTGGTGAGCATATTAATCTCTGTCTGCTGGATTTAATTAAATGCATTTGCTCTACTTATAGTAGCTTTCAAAAACTTGTTTCAGAGCCCAATATTTGTACCTCACGTCAACACACAAGGTAGAAAAACAAATTTATTTTTCTCAAAGTTCTTATGGAAAATCAAGCCCCAGAAATGTTAATGGGGTAACACAAGCTCACACAGAGTATAAGTAACAGACAGATACACAAGTCTCCTGAGGTGTCTGATTATTTTTTAAATTGTGATTGCTGTGAGATCATTGACCTGGGCATGACATTTATTTGAAATTATTAAACTACCTAATGGATCCATTTTAAGATATCCACCACAAAGTCACAAGAAAGATATATATGAAATTTAAATCTGTGTTTGTTTGCCTTAAGAAAAAACTCCCTGTTGGCTATAAGATAAAGTCTGATTTCTTTGTCATGACCCAAAGGACATTTGGTTCTGAGTTTAATATGTCCTCTCTTGTGTTATCTCTGCTACTATTGCTCCTTACTCTAAATCACGGCAGCAGTGACAACTGCAGCCGCAGCAACAACAATACTTGAGAAGCAACAATCAAACAAACCAAACCACCAAGCAAAATAGAACATCCATGCACAGACCAAATTCTTCATTTTTTTGTGAGTGCCCAGGCTCACAATTGTAGAATGTTTCTAAGCCATTCTCTCTTTAAATTAAAAAATTCCAACTCATTTTAAGTTGTAAATTTTGGGAGATTATAATTACATAATTTCCCCTCCCATTCCTCCCTTTAAGCCTTTCCACATAACCCTATTGCTTTCTTTCAATTTCATGGCCTTTCTTTTTAAAATAATTATTACGTTCATAAATGTCTGTGTAGACTTAATTGGGTACCATCACTCTGCTGGATCCGCCAGGCTCTCGCCGCTAGCCAGGGACAGTCCCGCAGCTTGGTGGGACATCTCCACACCCTCTGGGAGCAGCCTGCCCCGTGGTTCCTTACAGTGGTGGTCGATCTCCATATTGCCACCAGGCCACCACTAGAGAGGCCCAGGAATACAGACTTAATCGGGGACTACCATTGCACTGGTGGATCCCCCAGGCTTTCGCTGCTAGCCAGGGCCAGGGCAGCGGCTCAGCAGGACATCTCCATGCCCTCCGGGCTTGCACCAACTCAGTTGGAAACTGCCTTCCCTGAGGTCCCCTCAGCACTCGCAGAGGCAGTCTCTATCTTGCAACCTGATCACCTGTAGAGAACCAACAGGCAGGCCCAACCTCACAGGAAGTTCAAACACCAGCCAGTGACAACAAGGCCAACTAACGCCAGAGATAACCAGATGGCAAAAGGAAAATGTAGGAACGTTACTAGCAGAAATCAAGGCAGCATGGCAGCATCTGAACCCAGTTTGCCTACAACAGGAAGCCCTGGATACCCCAACACACCAGAAAAACAAGATTTGGATCTAAAATCACTGGTCAGGATGCTGGTAGTGGAACACATAGATAAATCTCTTAACAAAATACAGGAGAAAATGGATCAAAAGTTTGAAGCCCTTACAAGGCAAACACAAAAATCACTTAAAGAAATTCAGGAGAATATGGATGAAAAAACAGAAGCCAATAAGGAGGAAATACAAAAATCACTTAAAGAAATATAGGAGAATGTAGGTCAACAAGTAGAAGCTATGAAAGAGGAAACAAAAAAATCTCTTAAAGAATTACATGAAAACACAAAAAAGCAAACGAAAGATCTGAGCATATCCATCCAGGTTCTAAAAACAGAAGTAGGAACAACTAGGAAATTGCAAATGGAGACAACATTGGAGATAGAAAACCTTGAGAAGAAATCAGGGGCCATAGATGCAAATATCATCTATGAGAAGAAATAGAAGAAAGAATCTCAGATGCTAAAGATACCATAGGAACCATTGATTCAACAGTCAAAGAAAATACTAAATGCAAAAATGCTTGTAACCCAAAACATCCAGGAAATCCAGGACACAATGAGCAGACCAAACCTAAGGATTATAGGCATAGATGAGAGTGAAGATCTACAACTTAAAGGGCCAGCAAATATCTTCTACAAAATTATGGAGGAAGCCGGGCAGTGGTGACAAACGCCTTTAATCCCAGCACTAGAGGCAGAGGGAGGCAGATTTCAGAGTTCGAGGCTAGCCTGGTCTACAGACTGAGTTCCAGGACAGCCAGGGCTATACAGAGAAACCCTGTCTCAAAAAACAAAACAAAAAAATATGGAAGAAAACGTCCCCAACCTAAAGAGAGAGAGATGCCCATGAATATACAAGAAACCTACAGAACACAAAACAGACTGGACCAGAACAGAAATACCTCCCATCACATAATAATCAAAACACCAAATTACTAAACAAAGAAGGAATATTAAAGGCAGTAAGGGAAAAAGGCCAAGTAACATATAAAGGAAGGCCTATCAGAAGTACACCAGTCTTCTCACCTGAGACCATGAAAGCTAGAAGATCCTGGGGAGATCTCAGATAGGAATGTTACTAACAGAAATCAAGGCAATATGGCACCATCCAAAACCAATTCTCCAAGAACAGGAAGTCCTGGATACCCCAACACACCAAAAAAAACATGATTTGGATTTAAAATCACTGGTCATGATGCTGTTAGAGGAACACAAGAAGAACATAAATAAATCTCTTAAAGAAATATGGGAGTAAATGAATCAAAAATTAGAAGCCCTTACAAGGCAAACACAAAATCATTTAAAGAAATTCAGGAGAATGTGGGTCAAAGGATAGAAGCCAATAGGGAGGAAATACAAAAACCACACAAAAAATACAGGATAACTTGGGTCAACAGGCAGAAGTCAGGAAAAGAGGAAACACAAAAATCTCTTAAAGAATTACATGAAAACACAAACAAGCATGTGAATGATATGAGCAAAACCATTCCGGATCTAAAATCAGAAGTAGAAACAACTAAGAAATCACAACTGGAGACTACTTTGGAGATAGAAAACCTTGGGAAGAAATGAGGGGCCATAGATGCAAATATCAACAATAGAATACATGAGATAGAAGAAAGAATCTCAGATGCTGAAGATACAATAGAAACCATTGACTCAACAGTCAAAGAAAATGCAAAATGCAAAAAGCTTGTCCAGGAAATCCAAAACACAAGAAGACCAAACCTAAAAATTATATGTATAGATGAGAGAGAAGATTTACAATTTAAAGGGCCAGCAAATATCTTCTACAAAATTATGGAAGATAACTTCTCCAACCTAAAGAGAGAGATGCCCATGAATATACAAAAAGACTACAGAACTCCAAACAGACTGGACAAGAACAGAAAAACCTCCTGTCACATAATAATCAAAACACCAAATTACTAAACAAAGAAAGAATATTAAAGGCAGTAAGAGTAAAAGGCCAAGTAACATATAAAGGAAGACCTATCAAAATTACACAAGACTTCTCACCTGAGACCATGAATGATAGAAGATCCTGGGCAGATATCATGCAGACTCTAAGATAACACAAATTTCAGCCAAAACTACTATACCCAGCAAAGCTCTCAATTGCCATAGATGGAGAAACCAAGGTATTCATTCCATGATTAAACCAAATTTGCATGATATTTTTCCACAAACCCAGCCCTACAAAGGATAAAAGGGGGGAAACACCAACACAAGAAGGGAAACTATACCCCGGAAGAAGCAAAATAGAAACCTCTTCTCATAAAACCCAAAAGAAGATTACCTCTCAATTATAAAAAATAATTTCAAAAATGTCGGGAGGTAATAATTACTACTCCTTAATATCTCATAACATCAATGGACTCAATTCCCCAATAAAAAGACATAGACTAACAGAATGGATACAGAAACAGGACCCTACATTTTGCTGCATACAGGAAACACATCTCAGTGTTAAAGACAAACATTGCCTTAGAGTAAAAGGCTGGAAGACAATTTTACAATCAAATGGTCTCAGGAAACAAGCTGGAGTAGCCATTCTAATATCAGATAAAATTGTCTTTCAACCTAAAGTCATCAACAGAGACTGGGAAGGTCAATTCTTGCTGGTCAAACAGAAAATCCACCAAGAAGAACTCTCAATACTGAACATCTATGCTCCAAATTCTAGGGCACCCTCTTCATAAAAGAAACCTTACTAAAGCTTAAGCACACATTGCACCTAACACAATAATTTTTGTTGACTTCAACACTCCACTCTTCTCAAGGAAAGCAGAAACTAAAGAGGGACACAGTGAAACTAATTGAAACTTTGGACCAATTGGATTTAATATATATATATATATAAATGTATATATATATATATATATATACATATATATATATATATTTAACATTATATATATATGAAATTATATATATATATATATATATATAATTTCATCCTAAAGCAAAAGAATATACATATTTCTCAGCACTGCATGGTACCTTCTCCAAAACTGATCATATAATTGGTCACAAGACAAATGTCTAGCAACTTAATGGCACACCTGCAAGCCCTGGAATGACAAAAAAAGCTAATTCACACAGGAGGAGTAGAAGACAGGAAATCATCAATCTCAGGACTGAAATAAATCAAGTAAAAAGAAAGAGAACCATACAAAGAATCAACAAAACCAGGAGCTGGTTCTTTGAGAAAATCAACAAGATAGATAAATTCTTAGCTAGACTAACCAAAGGGCACAGAGACAGTATCCAAATTAACAAAATTAGAAATGAAGGGGGGACATAAGAACAGATCTGGGGAAATTCAAAAGATCATCTGATTCTACTACAATAGTCTATACTCAACACAACTGGAGAATCTGGAGGAAATGGACAATTTCCTTGACAGGTACCAAATACCAAAATTAAATCAGGAACAATTAGATCAGCTAAACAGTCCCATAACCCATAAAGAAATAGAAGGGGTTATAGAAAGCCTCACAACCAAAAAAAGTATGGGAACCAATGGTTTTAGCACAGAATTCTACCAGACTTTCAAAAAAATTTAACACCAATATTCTTAAAACTATTCCACAAAGCAGAAATAAAAGGTACACTGCCCAACTTGTTCTTTGAAGCCACAATTTTGCTGATAACAAAACCGCACAAAGATCCAACAAAGAAAGAGAACTACAGGGCAATTTCCCTTATGAGTATTGATGCAAAAATACTAAATAAAATTCTTGCCAACTGAATCCAAGAGCATATAAAAATGATCATTCACCATGATCAAGTAGGTTTCATCCCAGGGATGCAGGGATGGTTCAATATATGGAAATCCATCAATGTAATCCACTACATAAACAAACTAAAAGAAAAAAACACATGGTCATTTCATTAAATGCTTAAAAAGCATTCAACAAAATTCAGCATCTTTTTATGCTAAACGTCTTGGAAAGAGCAGGAATTCAAGGCCCATACCTAAACATAGTAAAAGCAGTATACAGCAAACCAGTAGCCAACATCAAACTAAATGGAGAGAAACTTGAAGCAATCCCACTAAAATCAGGGACTAGACAAGGCTGCCCTCTCTCTCCATATCTTTTCAATATAGTACCTGAAGTTCTAGTGAGAGCAATTAGACAACATAAGGAAGTCACAGGGATAAAAATTGGAAAGGAAGAAGTCAAACTATCATTATTTGCAGATGATATGATAGTATAGTTATGCGGTCCAATAAGCTCCACCAGAGAACTCCTAGAGTTGATAAACAACTTCAGCAAAGTGGCTGATTATAAAATAAACTCAAGCAAATCAGTAGATTTCCTGTACTCAAAGGACAAGCAGGCTGAGAAAGAAGTTAGGGAAATAACACCCTTCACAATAGCCACAAACAACATAAAGTACCTTGGCATGACTCTAACCAAACACGTGAAAGATCTGTATGACAGGAACTTCAAGTCCTTGAAGAAAGAAATTGAAGAAGATCTCAGAAGATGGAAAAATATTTCATGCTCTTGGATTGGCAGAATCAATATAGTAAAAATGGCCATCTTGCCAAAAGCAATCTACAGATTCAATGCAATCCCCATCAAAATCCCAAATCAATTCTTCATAGATCTAGAAAGAGCAATTCTCAAATTCATCGGGAGTACCAAAAAACCTAGGAGAGCTAAAATTATTCGCAACAATAAAACGACTTCTGGGGGAATCAATAACCCTGGCCTCATGTAGTACTACAGAGCAATTGTGTTAAAAACTGCATGGTATTGTTATAGTGACAGGCAAGTAGATCAATGGAATAGGATTGAAGTCCCAGAAATGAACCCACAGATCACTTGATCTTTGATAAAGGAGCTACAACCATCCAGTGGAAAAAAGATAGCCTTTTCAACAAATGGTGCTGGTTCAACTGGATTTCAACATGCAGAAGAATGCAAATTGACTCATTCTTATCTCCTTGTACTAAGATCAACTCCAAGTGGATCAAGGACCTCCACATAAAACCAGACACACTAATAGAAAAGAAACTGGTGAAGACCCTGGAGAACATGGGCACAGGGGGAAAGTTCCTGAACAGAACACCAATAGCTTACGGTCTAAGATCAAGTATTGACAAATGGGACCTCTTAAAATTACAAAGTTTCTGTAAAGCAAAGGACACTGTCAGAAGGACAAAACAGCAACCAACAAATTGGGAAAAGATCTTCACCAACCCCACATGTGACAGAGGACTAATGTCCAATATATACAAAGAACTCAAGAAGTTAGACCCCAAAGAACCAAATAACCCTATTAAAAATGGGTACAGAGCTAAACAAAGAATTTTCACTAGAAGAAATTCAGATGTCTGAGAAACACCTTAAGAGATGTTCAACATCATTAGTTATCAGGGAAATGCAAATCAAAACAACCCTGAGATTCCACCTCACACCAGTCAGAATGGCTAAGATTAAAAACTCAGGAGACAACAGGTGCTGGAGAGGATGTGGAGAAAGAGGAACACTCCTCCACTGTTGGTGGGATTGTAAGATGGTATAACCGCTCTGGAAATCAGTCTGGTGGTTCCTCAGAAAATTGGGCATGACACTTCCAGAGGATCCTTTCATACCATTCTTGTGCATATACCCAAAAGATTCCCCTGCATACCATAAAGATACATGCTCCACCATGTTCATAGCAGCCTTATTTATAATAGCCAGAAGTTGGAAGGAGTCCAGATGTCCCTCAAAGGAGGAATGGTGTCAGACAATATGGTATATTTATACAACATAATACTACTCAGCAATTAAAAATAATGAATTCATGCAATTTGTAGGCAAATGGTTGGATCTGGAAAATAATATCCTAAGCGAGTTAAGCCAATCACAAAAGAATACACATGAAATGCAATCACTGATAAGTGGATATTAATGATCCCAGAAGCTCTGAATACTCAAGGCACAATTAGCAAGTCAAAAGATTCCCAAGAAGAAGGAAGGAGAGTACCCTGGGCCTGAAAAGATTGGATCCAAATTTGTAGGAGAGTACCAGAACAGAGAAATGGTGGGGGGTGTTTGGAGAATAGTTGGGGGGAGAGGACTTATGGGTCCTATGGTAAGGGGGGAACTGGGAAAGGGGAAAGCCTTTGGAATGTAAACAAAGAATATAGAATAAATAATAAAAAATATCTGTATATGTATATATGTGCTTATAATAAAACTGTGATTTATTTTATAATGGTGATAGCCCTATGTATAAGTCTTTACTAATGAAAACTGAGGAGGCAAGTATATTATACCTATGTACATTAACACACACATTTCTAAATATATAAATCAACCTGCTGCTCCTCCAGTTTCTGTCTCCAGCATGGGACCATCCTCTGCCACAGAACTCCACACCCAATTAGCACAGGAAGGTAGCTAACCACCCAGGAGTGCAGAGAGGCCAGATAACACAGTTAGAACCACTCCTGCTGCTCAGAGGTTCACATCCTGAAACCTCCAAAGAAGCCTTCCAGTTTCTGTTCCAGATTGGGTCCATCCCCTGCCACAGCTTGCCTTATCCAAGTAGCACAGGCTAATAGATAACCATGAAGGAGATCAGAGAGGACAGTCAGAACAGGTAGGACCACCCCTGCTGTTCAGAGGAAACAGTCAGAAACATTGAGGACACAATCATCTAGGCGCATCCTGGGACAGGAGCTTCTAATTTCCCCCTGCACCCAGAGCTGATTGGGGCCACAGAGATACAAACAAAAATACAACCACAAGAGAACAAGTCTCACAAGAATACCTACATATCTGTGTACACAGAAAGAAGAAATCTCCAAGGAGCCCAGATTCAGAGGCTTCCATGTCACATAAGCCACAGTCAGAAACAGCAATACCAGCTAACACCAGTTATAACCAGATGGCAAAAGGCAAACTAAAGAACATCACCAACAGAAACCAAGGCAGCAGTGCACAATCTGAATCAAGTTCTCCCACAACAGCAAATCCTGGATACCCCAACACACGAGAAAAGCAAGATTTGGATTTAAAATCACATCTCATGATGCTGATAGAGGATTTTAAGAAAGACATAAATAGCTCCCTTAAAGAAGTACAGGCAAACATAAATCAACAGGTAGAAACCTTTAAAAAAGAAACACAAAAATTTCTTAAAGAAATATAGAAGAACATGGGTCAACAGATAGAAACCCTTAAAAAGGAAACACAAAAATTCCTTAAAGTATTATAGGAAAACACAAACAAACAAGAGAAGTAACTGAACAAAACTACCCAGGATCTAAAAATGGAAGTAAAAACAACAAAGAAATCACAAAGGGAGACAACTTTGGAGATAGAATACCTAGGGTAGAAATCAGGAATCATAGATTTAAATATCAACAACAGAATAAAAATGAGAGAAGTATCTCAGGTGCTAAAGATACCATAGAAAGCATTGACTCAACAGTCAAAGAACATGCAACATTCAAAAAGATTGTAACCAAAACATTCAGGAAATCCAGGACACAACGAGAAGACCAATACTAAGAATTATAGGTAAAGGAGAGAGAGAGTGAAGATTCCAAACATAAAGGGCCAGTAAATATCTTCAACAACATTATAGAAAACTTCCCTAAGCTAAAGAGAAAGATGCTCATAAACATACAAGAAGCCCACAGAATTCTAAACAGACTGTAACAGAACAGAAATTCCTTCCATCACATAATAATAAAAATACCAAACATACTAAACAAAGAAAGAATATTAAAACTAGTAAGGGAAAAAGGCCAAGTAACATATAAAGGAAGACCTATCAGAATTACACCAGATTTCTCACCAGAGACCATGAAAGCAAGAAGATCCTGGGCAGATCTCATATAGACCCTAAGAGAACACAAATGCCAGCCAAGACTATGATACCCAAGATAACTCTCAATTACCATACATGGAGAAACCAAGATATTCCATGAAAAAAAAACCAAAATTACACAATATCTTTCCACAGTCCAGCCCTACATAAGATAGTAGATGGAAAATGCCAATATAAGGAGGACAACTACACCCTTGAAAAAGCAAGATACTAATCTTCTTTCAAGAAACCCAAAAGAAGATAACCACACAAACATAAAAATAACATAAAAAAATATCAGGAAGCAAAATCACTATCCCTGAATATTCCTTAACATAAATGGATGCAATTCCCCAATAAAAAGACAGATTAAGAGACTGGATACATAAACAGTACCCCACATTTTGCTGCATACAGGAAACATACCTCAGTGTCAAAGACAAACAGTACCTCAGAATAAAAGGCTGGAAAACAACATTTTCCAAGCAAATGGTCCCAGGAAAAAAGATGGAAAATCCATTCTAATATTGTATAAAATTTACTTTCAACCAAAAGTTATCAAAAAAGACACAGAAGAACGCTTCATACTCATCAAAGGATAAATCTACCAAGAAGAAGTCTCACTTCTGAACACCTGTGTTCCAAATGCAAGGGCACCCTCACTCATAATAGAAACTTTACTAAAGCTCAAAGCACACATTGTACCTCACATAATAATTGTGGGTGACTTAACACTCCACTCTCATCAATGGACAGATCAGGAAAACACAAACTAAACAGAGACACAGTGAAACTAACCAAAGTTTTGGACTGAATGGATTTAACAGATATCTATAGACCATTTCATCTGAAATCAATAGAATGTACCTTCTCAGAACCTCATGGAACCTTCTCCTAAACTGACCTCACAAAACAGACCTCAACTGAAATAACAAAAGATTGAAATAATCCCATGCCTCCTATTAGATCACTATGAAGTAAGGGTGGTCTTCAAGAGCAACAAAAACAACAGAAAGCCCATATACATATGGAAGCTGAACAATGCTCTACTCAATGATAAAGGAAGAAATATTTCTTCCTTGGTAAAGGAAGAAATAAAGAAAGAAATCAAAGACTATTTAGTGTGAAAATTTATTTTAGTGTAAAAATTTAATGAAAATGAAGGCACCACATACCCAAATTTATGGGACACAATGAAAGCAGTGCTAAGAGGAAAACTCATAGCTCTGGGTGCCTCCAAAAAGAAGCTAGAGAGAGCATACACTAGCAGTTTAACAGCACACCTGAAAGCTCTATAACAGAAAGAAGCTAATACACAAAGAGGTGTAGAGGGCAGGAAATCATCAAACTCAGGGTTGAAATCAAGCAAATAGAATAAAAAAGAACTATACAAAGAATCAACAAAAACCAGGAGCTGGTTCTGTAAGAAAATCAACTAGATAAACCCTCAGCCAGACTAGCCAGAAGGCACAGAGACAGTGTCCAAATTAACACAATCAGAAATGAAAATGGAGATATAATTTAAAAAAATGAGGAAACTTAAAAATGTATCAGATCCTACTACGAAAGCCTATGCTCAACGAAACTGGAAATCTGGATGAAATGGATAAGTTTCTAGAAAGATACCAAATACCAAAGTTAAACTGGGATTATAGACCATCTAAACAGAGCCATAACTCCTAAAGAAATAGAAGTGATTATTGAAAGTCTCCCAACCAAAAAATGCACAGGACCAGATGGTTTTAGTGCAGAATTCTATCAGACCTTCAAAGAAGACCTAACCCCAATACTCTTCAAACTATTCCACAAAATAGAAACAGAAGGAACACTACCCAAATCCTTCTATGAAGCCACAATTACACTGATACCAAAATCACACAAAGAGAAAGGTACATAGCTACACAAAGAATTTTCACCTGAGAAATATTGAATTGCTATGAAGCCCCTAAAGAAATGTTCAACAGCAATGAGAACAGGAAATATTCTTCCCTAGCAAAGAGCATATCAACTGATTATCTAATACCAAATGGTCAGCCATGGAATCATGCACAAAAGTAACATTATACAGACTGAGCAGGGTTTATTTATATATTTAGGGGATATGCTTGTATATATAACATACAATAAATTATTTATATACATATGTATTAACAAAAAAAATAAGAGTCATGAACTGAACAGAAAAGTGGGGTTTATTGGGAGGAGGGTTAAGGCAGAAAATGAAAGGGGAAAATGATGTAATTATA
The DNA here is from genome assembly GCA_964023405.1 of Apodemus agrarius. Taxonomy (NCBI): domain Eukaryota; kingdom Metazoa; phylum Chordata; class Mammalia; order Rodentia; family Muridae; genus Apodemus; species Apodemus agrarius. The sequence goes on from OZ030021.1 coordinate 81,637,677, forward strand.
TTAGTGTCAAAGGTAAAAAAGACATTTTTTAAAGTGAGAAAGAGAAGAATAGCTGAAATCTTTGTAATAGTGTTAGACTATTGGTTTATAAAGACTTCAAATCACTACCAGCTGTGGATACTGTGTCTAGCATCATCTTAATTAGATGGGAAAATGAATATGTTAACTGGGTATTTGCTGAAGAACCCTGATAGTTAAGGAACTAATTACCTTTAAGACCAAAAGATGGTGATATTAATGGGAAGAACAAACAGTCATAGCAAATGTGAGTATTATTTCTAAAAAAAAAAAAAACCCTTCCTTAAAATATACAAATCACTGCATGATATTCTAGCAAAGTTTTATTAAGAGAACTAAACCAAAATACTGATCAACTTTGCTATTTTTAACTTATAATAGACTACCACTCATTCACAAATTTCATTTAGCAGTTCTCATATATATTGACCATGGTGACATTTAGAAACTAGTTTTTTATAGAAGAAATGGAAATCATTTGCATGATGGCTGCTTTCAGTTCTGTTGTGAGCATCCTTCTGTAAGTCATATCAGTAGTGATTCATTTCAGTATACATAATTTCCTAAAGTGTCACTATGAATAAGCCCTGTCTGGAGCACCTTATAGCCTTCACATCCAGTGAAAAATTTATTTCCAACTTACACACTAAGGGGTTGGCTCTCTATACATTGTCTTCTATATACTTGATCCAGCAGTTTCTATTGTTGCTGAAAATCATTTTGCCACAATTTTTTATGGACCCATAATATCACCTTTGGTTAGAGTTTTGGATTCACTCTTCAACTGAAGGTAACACAAAAGAATCTTCAATATTTCTTGCATGCCTCCTACTTCTTTAGGGTTTATTCATTTTCTGATGTGCTTCAAACTTCTAGTACCAGTTCTCAGACTAAAAGTGGCTCAGAAACCTGCCACAGCTGAGAAGAACCTTCTTTCAATGTTCGTGTTAGACATAGTCAAGGAGGGTGATGTATGTTAATCTTATCAAATGAGACAGAGCAGAATGGAAATGATGGGAGTCTGAACAAGTTTCCACCAAAGAGAAGAAAGAGGTCATATATATTTGTTAGAGCTCAAGGTCAAACTTGGGATGTCTACTGAGCACAGGTGACTTTTAGTCTTTTCTTTCTTAAGGGAGTATTTTATTTTCTCTCTTCAACTACTGCTTTTCTCTAGGTGGAGACAGAAAAATGATTCTATTAGGTCATTTATCTGGAATCGTTCTTCTGATTTCTTGAGATGTTGGTGCATTCATTACAAATTTCCTACAGACTAATCTCTGACATACAATATGGAAGCATGAACTTTTGAAAGGTCCTGTCTATTATGGAGAAATTGATGTGAAGATAGCATGGAAAGTAGATTTGAAAAATATATCTGAGATATGGTTGTGGCAGAGGCATTGATGACTTCCAAAATATGCTACACATTTCCTATGTTTCCTAACTCCCTCAAAGTTAGATGGAGCTGGGTGAATCAGATTCCAGATAGTGAACTATTCAAAGAAGTCGCATGTATAAGCTGTGTACCAGCATATTTAAATGATTTGTATTAGTTATCTCAGGCTGCTATAAAAAATGCAAAAGATTATGGGTCATAGACAATAGAAATTTGTTTTCACACAGTTCTATAGTAGTCTGAAATCAGTAGTCAGCATGGTTGGTTTCTAATTCAAGCTTTCTCTTTGCTGGTAGGTTGTAACTTTGTTTGTCTTCACCTGGATTTTCTTCAGCACTCTGCATAGAGGTAGAAGAGGAGAGGGATATCTATCTTCCCCCTCTTTGTATATAGATAATCATGAGTCCTACTGGATTATAACATTAGGTAACTTATGTTGCAGTGGCTTCATCCCCATCTATGGTACTGAGGACAATGTTTTATGTATTTTAGAGACACATAATTTAATCCTCTCCTTTTACCTTGACCTATCAGCTGAGATGCACTTCATGACTATAACAGTCACAACTCTAATAAATCTGTCCTGGCAATTTGTCCAGGCATGTATCATATTAATATGATTGAGACACATTTACTGTGTCCAGTCATTGATTATTTTAAAATTATCATGATTTAACCACACTGCATAATTTAACCTTTTTTACTGATATGTAAATCTCATGAAATTTTTCTTATTGCAATTTTGATATTATATTCTAGCTACTCATGCACACAACTTTATTGTTCCTTGAGGTACATAAGGTCAGTCTGTGTGCTTTTCATCTTTACTTTTCTAGTTCTTATTATGGCACCTACTGAATGATTAGTAACAGTTCAGAAAATAAGTCAAGTGTTTTACTTCACAAAAATAAATCATGGCATCTAGTTGGGTTAATCACATAGTTTATAGGACACAGGTTTGGAGAGGGATGTGATGTAAAAGAAAATCATAACAAAAGAAGTATGCTAGACAAAGCCATTAAGAAACACTGATGTTTTTAGAGTATCTAATTTGGTAAATCTCTTGGTATGATAATAGAACAAATTTTCCCCCATAGGATAAAGCATTAATTAAATGCCTTAGGAAACCATTATTATCACAAAAATGAAGTCTCTGATCTTAATTTTGCTCCATTAACTCTAAAGTTCAATACATTTTTATTGAACCCACACATTCTTTAGAGTGAATTTCATTTCATTAATTGGTCTGTGGGGAGCTTAGTGACAGTTTTGTTCTTCCTTTTAGGCTTTTAAATTTTCCTTCAGAAAGTTCCTAACCTTTGCTAATAGTCATTAAGTCAAAAAAGTGATTTCTAGACGCATGGGTGTAAAAAAATCAATAGGGAGACATTTGAAGTTCTGGTCTGATTTTCCCATGTGATATATGGTCAGTACTCATGCCTACCTAAAGAATAATACAACATACTGGGTAGTCCATCTCCTGGATAGATGTACATAGTTTTATAGGTTGTCATTTCTGAAGCTGGAGTAGCATTGTTCTATACTATTAGAGATGTCTTAGCTGAATTATTATTGATTCTTCCTGCCTGGGATGACATTCACACAGCTGATGTCATTTATATGCAAAAGTTAAACTGTCCTCAGGTTGATTGGAATATATACCCACACTTATTACTGTCTAAAATATCTATCTTGAGCATCCTTTGCGGGATATAAAACATATCCAGTATTTACAGAACGGGTATCAATAATTCAGACAACCCTCCCCCCCCTATTTTTTAAAGACAGAAAAAAGTTTGGAAAAAATGGAAACTTTTTTTAACAGTTATTTCTTTTTTTTTATTGTATATATTCTATATTTACAATTCATTTCCCTTTTTCTGGTTCCCCACCCCCAAAGGTCCCACATGTCCTTTTCCCTCCCACTGCTCCCGCATCCACCCCTCCCACTTTACTGTTCTTGTACTCTCCCACAATGATGTTTTGGTCCATTCTAGCACCAGTGTCCACTTCTTTCTTCTTGTGAGACATCACTTGATATGTGATTTGTGTCTTTGGTGTTCCAAGCTTCTAGGCTAATATCCACTTATCAGTGACTGTATACCATGGGTATTCTTTTGAGACTGGGTCACCTCACTTAGTATGACGTTCTCCAGCTCCATCCATTTCTCTAAGAATTTCATGAATTCATTGTTTCTGATGGCTGAATAGTACTCCATTGTGTATATATACCACATTTTTTGTATCCATTCCTCTGTTGAGGGACATCTGTGTTCTTTCCAGCTTCTGGCTATTATATATAAGGCTGCTATGAACATAGTGGAGCATGTATCCTTAAGTGGCTGGCTATAAGATCAACTCAAGTAAATCAGTAGCCTTCCTATATGCGAAGGATAAGCAGGCCGAGAAAGAAATTAGGGAAATGACACCCTTCACAATAGCCACAAATGTCATAAAGTATCTTGGAGTGACACTAACCAAACATGTGAAAGATTTATACGACAAAAACTTCAGGTCTCTGAAGAGGGAAATTGAAGAAGACATCAGAAAATGGGAAAATCTTCCATGCTTGTGGGTTGGCAGGAAACTTTTATTTTGGGAGAAATAACAAGTGAGGTGTGGGAATGATTATTGGTTTGTTTAGAAAAGCTGGAGTAGAAAGTTTCAGGAAATTTTATACATTATAGTTTTATACTTTCTAAATATTCCAAAAGCAAAATCTGAAATGTTCAAAATACTGGAGTTTGAAGAGTTTCAGATTGGTAGAACCGTAATCTGTACAATGCATTATACACAATAAAACCCATATTATACAGCTGTGTATTATACTTCTTTCATTATCTCATATCATGTTTAAATGCTTTTTATTTTAGCTTATCTTGAACTGCTATCCTTTAAGTTGATTAGCAAAGACAGGCTTTCTCTCTTTATATGCCTAATATAAAAAATTTAGAGATACGTTAATTCTGTCTATGAAATAATGTGATTGTTAACTATATACATACAGTATTTGTTTTCATAACTACCTCTTCATAGGATCAACACTGTAGTATTTCTTCATTTTTCTAATGTCTAATTGTTAAAATTTAGGAAGTAAATTTTCTCCAGGCTTCTAAATGTAAATCATATTATCAATAGACATCTATCTGAAACACCAATTTTGTTGTATTAAATATTGCCTTTAATATGAGAGAGTATATTTTGAGCAATAATTTTATAAAATATGGTTTACATTGCTTGAAATTTGTCATTCAGGCATGCCACTCAATTGGATTTTTGTTTCCATATTTATGTGACTATGTGAAGTGAAATTGCTACATCAGCAGTTTGCAAAGTAATGTCTTTCACAGGGAAAAAATGTGCATCATCAAGAGGCCTGCCACTTATTCTGCAGGTCTGGTAAATTTACAATATTTTTGGAAAACAAGTTTGCATGGAAGATTGATTGCTTCTTTTGCTCTTAAGATGCAAAGTTACAACTCTTGGTGAAAGAACAATTGCTCTAAGCTGTTGCGAGAATATGAATGAACACATTTCTCAAATGTTGTGCCTTGCCAAGGAAACAGAACTTCAGCAGTCTTCACCAGGACATATACACCCTGAGGCCCAGGATGTATGATTATAACCCTAAGGGTGAATGAGATAAGCTATCTCACCAGAATCAATGCTTGAGTACCATGCTGATTTTTGATTTTCATGACTTAGTGGCACAATAATATCAATTAGTATGTTTTTAAAAGAATGTCTGTGAGAAGAGTACTTTGACTTATCCAATTTTATTCACACAGACACACAAACACATGCATGCGTGTGTGTGCTCATACTCACTATATAAAATAATATGCATTATGCAATAGGCTACTAAACTTTCTTATTTTATATACGACTAGAAAAATCTAGGTTTCTGTCTTAGGCTTTCTGTGATGACTGGTTCAATCCCACCCACAGATCTGCTCCCTAGAAAATTCCCAGCCTCATCTCCCAAGGAATACAATGTCCCACCTCTATTTCTGCTAATTAAATATGGACTAAAAGCCTTGTTTCCCTTTAACCATAATAGACATACAAAGCTATAATCAACCTCTCAATCTTGCAAGAGAAAATAGAAAGTACAAGAAGACAAATATCCAACATCAAAGACAAGTAAAGAAAAAAAAAGGAAAATAAATAAAATGAGATGTCAAAAGGTTCTATAAAAAAAAGGACCTTGAATTTCCATGCTGATACATGCATTCGTGGGTGCAAAAAGGGTACTCTCTTTGTCCTGTAAGCAGGTATATCAGTATATATTACTTTCTTTGACAAGTAATTGTATTGTAAAAAACATTTACAATATAGTAAATATATTTACTATAAATGTAAACATGTAGTAAATATATGACACTTTGGTTCCTTTTAAAGCCCATGTTAAGAGTTTGTAATATTTTTCCACAAATGCTTTTGGTGATATTATTTATTAAAGTTCATTTTATAAATATCTTATGTAGAATTAATAATGGGCATAGTTTTGTGGTCAGACACCATACTGCCATTATCATCTTGATTCTAAGTATTCTTAATATCCATATTAAGCAAAGTGAGTGATAAATATTTGTATGACTGGAGATCTGGCCAGATCCATTGCTTTATAATACGTAGTTTATAGATTAACACAAGTTTTCTCTATATTCTTTAGCTGCATTTTTTCAGGTAAGGTATTTCAATTTAAAATATTCAAACAGTAAGAAGGAATATAATATGGAAGCAATAAACCCCTTCCTACTTCCTTTCCTCATAGTTTTTCACATGAGGAAATTTGTGATACAGTTTGCATATAATTGTGTTTTGAAATATATATATATAGCATTAAATGGATAAATGGAACAAATTAATTAATCCACCACATCAAGTCAGAGTTTTTAATAGTGTAAACTTTTAGCATTTCAGGATACTGTATATTCTAATCATGTGAAAATTTTCTTTTTACATGTGAATAGTGTATTATCCACATACTCCAAACTTTTCTTCCTGTACATATTAATTTTGATTAATAGAATTTTGTACAAATTTACTTGTATGTGTTGTTTAGAATAATACTCATTGACTTAGACTTTGTAGAGTTTTAGAAAGAGATATTATATTAAATAACACTACTATGATTTGTGTATCCAGTCAACTTGCTGTAAATTTCCTTGTTTCTATTTTGACTACTATATCAGCCATTAGAAACAATGAATTCATGAAATTCTTCGAGAAATGGATGGAGCTGGAGAACATCATACTAAGTGAGGTGACCCAGTCTCAAAAGAATACCCATGGTATGCAGTCACTGATAAGTGGATATTAGCCTAGAATCTTGGAACACCAAAAACATAAATCACATACCAAGTGATGTCTGACAAGAAGAAAGGAGTGCACCCTGGTGCTAGAATGCACCAAAGCATCATTGTGGGGAAGTACAAGAACAGGGAAGTGGGAGGGGTGGATGAGGGAGCAGGGGGAGGGAAAAGGGCATGTGGGACCTTTGGGGGTGGGGAACCAGAAAAAGGGAAATGAATTGTAAATATAGAATATATCTAATAAAAAAGAAAGTGACTATGAACATTCAGATGTAAATATCTTTTAAAAATAATTTTGTAGAAATAAAATTTCTCCATAATATGTTTTACATAAAAAATGTCAAAGGATTTCTGTAAATTGTATGCCAGTTTTCATTCACATTACCAAGAGAATAAGACTTGTGTGTCTCTGCTTGACATACTGGAGTTCTGTTTGCTTGTTTGTTTGTTTGTTTGTTTGGCAAGGTTGAATGCAGTGGAGCTTTTTTTAAGTTTATCATTCCTGGTTTTCAATTTTCTTGATCATATTTTCTACATGTGTTTTCCAGAGTATCAGTATAGCTTCTGTTACAAACTGACACTTTTAGCTCATTCATGAATGTGTTATTTGTCTTTTAATTTAGGGTTGTAAAAACTGTTTAGAAATTTTGAAGGCATATAATTTTTCAGTAAAAATATGATTAGATTTTTTTCTTTTTCTTTTCTTTTTTTTTTATTTTAGTTATTTTTATTTTCTATATTCTATGTTTACATTTCAAAGGCTTTCCCCTTTCCCAGTTCCCACCCACCATAGTTCCCATAGTTCTTCTCCCCCCCAACTATTCCCCAATCATTCCCCCTCCCCCCTCGGTTTCTTTACTAAACTGGATGCAATCTTTACATGCCCAGGGTCCTCTCCTTTCTTCTTCTTGGGAATCATTTGACTTGCTATTTGTGTCTTGAGTATTTAGTGCTTCTGGGCTCATTAATATCCACTTATCAGTGATTGCATTTCATGTGCATTCTTTTGTGATTGGGTTAGCTCACTCAGGATGATATTTTCCAGGTCTAACCATTTACCTACAAATTGCATGAATTCATTATTTTTAATTGCTGAGTAGTATTCCATTGTATAAATATACCACATTTTCTGTATCCATTCCTCCTTTGAGGGATATTTGGGCTCCTTCCAATTTCTGGCTATTATAAACAAGGCTGCTATAAACATAGTGGAGCATGTGTCTTTATTGCATGTAGGGGAATCCTCTGGGTATATGCCCAGGAGTGGTATGGCAGGGTCCTCTGGAAGTGACATGCCCAATTTTCTGAGGAACCGCCAAACTGATTTCCAGAGTGGTTTTACCATTTTGCAATCCCACCAACAGTGGAGGAGTGTTCCTCTTTCTCCACATCCTCGCCAGCACTTGTTGTCTCTTGAGTTTTTAATCTTAGCCATTCTGACTGGTGTGAGGTGGAATCTCAGGGTTGTTTTGATTTGCATTTCCCTGATGACTAATGATGTTGAACATCTCTTAAGGTGTTTCTCGGCCATCCGAATTTCTTCTGGTGAAAATTCTTTGTTTAGCTCTGTGCCCCATTTTTTGATAGGGTTATTTGGTTCTTTGCGGTCTAACTTCTTGAGTTCTTTGTATATATTGGATATTAGCCCTCTGTCGGATGTGGGGTTGGTAAAGATCCATTTCCCACTTTGTTGGTTGCCGTTTTGTCCTTCGGACAGTGTCCTTTGCTTTGCAGAAACTTTGTAATTTTATGAGGTCCCATTTGTCGATTCTTGATCTTAGTGCGTACGCTATTGGTGTTCTGTTCAGGAACTTTTCCCCTGTGCCCAAGTCCTCCAGGGTCTTCCCAAGTTTCTTTTCTAATAGTTTCAGTGTGTCTGGTTTTATGTGGAGGTCCTTGATCCGCTGGAAAGGCACAGGCTCTGTGGGACATCCCCGCCCTCGGGTGAGCACCTAAGCTGCGTTCTGCAACCAGCTCGCCGGCCCCTAGACCAGCGGTGTAGCCGGCCCCTAGACCAGCGGTGTAGCGGCGGGCCTCCATATCGCAACCAGGACACAGCTGGAAAGGCACAGGCTCTGTGGGACATCCCCGCCCTCTGGTGAGCACCTAAGCTGCTTTCTGCAACCAGCTCGCCGGCCCCTAGACCAGCGGAGTAGCGGCGGGCCTCCATATTGCAACCAGGACACAGCTGGAAAGGCCCAGGTAAACACCCCTTCCAGGGCTACACTCACGGGGGTATCTGCTAGGGTCTCGGAGCCAAGCAGGCGGAGTCCCGCCTAGGCTCTATGGGACATCCCCGAGCCCTCTGGTGAGCACCAAGGCTGCTTCTGCAACCAGCTCGCCGGCCCCTGGACCAGCGGTGTAGCGGCGGGCCTCCATATTGCAACCAGGACACAGCTGGAAAGGCCCAGGCTCTGTGGGACATCCCCGCCCTCTGGTGAGCACATAGGCTGCGTTCTGCAACCAGCTCGCCAGCCCCTAGACCAGCGGTGTAGCGGCGGGCCTCCATATCACAACCAGGACACAGCTGGAAAGGCCCAGGCTCTGTGGGACATCCCCGCCCTCGGGTGAGCACCCAAGCTGCGTTCTGCAACCAGCTCGCCGGCCCCTAGACCAGCGGTGTAGCGGCAGGCCTCCATATTGCAACCAGGACACAGCTGGAAAGGCCCAGGTAAACACCCCTTCCAGGGCTACCCTCACGGGGGATCTGCTAGGCTCTCGGAGTTCCTTGCAACCAGGACACAGCTGGAGAAGCCCAGGTAGACAGACTCCAACAGGGGCTACAATCGCATGGGTGGCAGCCAGCTTATGATCCCTTAAAGCAGCAGTCACACATATTCACCAATAGAGAAACAACAGGTGAGCCCAGCCTCACAGGAGATTCAAACACCAGCCACTGACAACAAGGCCAACTAAAACCAGAAATAACCAGATGGCAAAAGGAAAACGAAGGAACGTTACTAACAAAAATCAAGGCAACATGACAGCATCTGAACCCAGTTCTCCAACAACAGGAATCCCTGGATACCCTAAAACACCAGAAAAACAAGACTTGGATATAAAATCACTGGTCAGGATGCTGGTAGCTGAACACATAGAAAAATCTCGTAAAGAAATAGAGGAGAAAATGGATCAAAATTAGAAGCCTTTACGAGGCAAATACAAAAATCACTTCAAGAAATGCAGGAGAAGATGGATCAAAGAGAAGAAGACAATAAGGAAGAAAGACAAAAGTCACTTAAAGAACTACAGAAGAACGTGGGCCAACAAGTAGAAGCTATGAAAGAGGAAGCACAAAAATCTATTAAAGAAATACATGAAAACACAATCAAGCAAGCGAAAGATCTGAGCACATCCATCCAGATACTAAAAACAGAAGTAGAAACAACTAAGAAATCACAGAGGGAGACAACATTGGAGATAGAAAACCTGGGGAAGAAATCAGGGGCCATAGACGCAAGTATCAACAATAGAATACAAGAGATAGAAGACAGAATCTCAGAAGCCGAAGATAACATAGGAACCATTGATTCAACAGTCAAAGAAAATACTAAATGCAAAAAGGTGGTAACCCAAAACATCCAGGAAATCCAAGACACTATGAGAAGACCAAACCTAAGGATTATAGGTATAGACGAGAGTGAAGATTTACAAGTTAAAGGGCCAGCTAATATCTTCTATAAAATTATGGAAGAAAACTTCCCCAACCTAAGGAGAGAGATGCCTATGAATATACAAGAAGCCTATAGAACCCCAAACAGACTGGACCAGAACAGAAATACATCCCGTCACATAATAATCAAAACTCCAAATGTAATAAACAAAGAAAGAATACTAAAGGCAGCAAGAGAAAAAGGCCAAGTAACATATAAAGGAAGACCTATCAGAATAACACCAGACTTCTCACCTGAGACCATGAAAGCTAGAAGATCCTGGGCAGATATCATGCAAACTCTAAGAGAACACAAACTTCAGCCAAAACTACTTTACCCAGCAAAACTCTCAATTGCCATTGATGGAGACATCAAGGTATTCCATGACAAAACCAAATTTGCAAGATATCTCTCCACAAATCCAGCCCTACAAAGGATAATAGGGGGAAAACACCAAGACAAGGACGGAAACTACACCCGGGAAGAAGCAAGATAGAAACCTCCTCTCATCAAACCCAAAAGAAGATAACCTCTCGAATATAAAAAATAAATAAGATAAATAAATATAATTTCAAAAATGTCTGGCGGTAATAATTACTATTCCTTAATATCTCTTAACGTCAATGGACTCAATTCCCCAATAAAAAGACATAGATTAACAGACTGGATACGGAAACAGGACCCTACATTTTGCTGCATACAGGAAACACATCTCAGTGTTAAAGACAAACACTACCTTAGAGTAAAAGGCTGGAGGACAATTTTACAAGCAAATGGTCTCAGGAAACAAGCTGGAGTAGCCATTCTAATATCAGATAAAATTGACTTTCAACCTAAAATCATCCAAAGAGACTCAGAAGGTCACTTCTTGCTGGCCAAAGGGAAAATCCACCAGGAAGAGCTCTCAATACTGAACATCTATGCTCCAAATGCAAGGGCACCCTCCTTCGTAAAAGAAACCTTACTAAAGCTTAAAGCACACATTACACCTAACACAGTCCTGGCTTGTCTTTTCATTGTGTCTAAGATGCCTTCAGAAAAACAGCATTTTAGCTTGAAGGACACAAAATTTATCAATCTATTTCTCATGGATTTTGTTTTATTTTAGTATTTTAAAAATCCTTGTCATAATTGTTATGAATAAGTTAGAATTGTTTTTATGTTTCTTCTGTTAGTTCATATCTGTGTACTTATGTCAATGCTTATTGACCTAGTTTAATTTTTGCTGCAGCAATAAAATATCCCAAAAAAAGAACATCTTAAGGAGGGAATGGAAAGTTATTTTATCTCAAAACTCCAGGTTATATGCAATCACAGTAGGGAGGTTAAGGCAGTAGGAAATTAAAATAGCTAATTAATAGGGAAGTGAATGTATACTTTTTCCATGCTTATCAAATCTAGTACCTAAATTCTGAGTTTTGTGTTGTTCATCTCTAGACTGGAAGTGGATTAATATGCAGAAATTTATGATCTCAGAGTTCTGAAGGCTCAGGATCAATTTGCAAATAGTATATGTTTTTACTTGGCATGAAATGTATGCCTTCTTGCTGTCTTTAGATGGCAAGGGAGATTAAGGTAAGCAAGGTCTCTCGAGTCTCTTCTTTATTTTTAAAAATTGGGACTTATTTTTAGTTATATTCCTCTGTGTTTATGTGTCTTAATAGAGCTCAGTAATATTGGGTCCCCATAGAGCTGTAGATGCTGTGAGTCTTCTGACATGGATCCCAGTGATTGAACTCAGATCTCCTGGAAAATCACATAGTGTTCTTAACTCCTGAGCCATCCCTCCAGCTCTTGTATCTGAATGAAGATGCTATTATAATGGCCACCCTATATTTATGATTTTATCTTAACCTAAATATCTCCCAAGGGATCTACAAACATGATTAGTTTGGGGATGAGGGCTTTGAAATAATTTTGGGAAGACACAGTGCCATTTGTAGATGTAAGTTCAAGTTGAGTTCAGGTTTCTAACTTGAGGTTGTACAGTTAGACTAGCCACATCTTATAGAATATGTTGTGAAATTACCTCATTTCTTTCTATACATTGAGGATATATAAACATATTTCCATTGCATTACACTCTGGTTTCACCATAGACAAGACTATCATATCAAAAGCATCATCTAAAAAATATATATCTTTCTTTTTTATTAGATATATTTTTTATTTAAATCTCAAATGATTTCCCCTTTCATGGCTCCTCCCCCCAAAAAAAAGTCTCATGAGCCTTCTTCCCTCTCCTTTCCCCAATCAACCCCCTCCAGCTTCCCTATCCTGATATTTCTCTATACTGCTGCATCGAGCCTTTCCAGGACCAGGGTCCTCTCCTTCCTTTTTCATGGACATCACTTGATATGTGAATTGTGTCTTGGCTCTCAAAAGAGGAATGGATACAGAAAATGCGGTATATTTACACTATGGAATACTACTCAGCTATTAAAAGCAATGAATTCATGAAATTCTTAGGCAAATGAGTAGAATTGGAAAATATCATCCTAAATGAGGTAATTAAATCACAAAAGAAAACAAATGGTATGCACTCACTGATAAGGGCATATTAGCCAATAAATATATATCTTATATCAAAGAATTTTTATGTATCCTACTGGGTCTTGAATGGCAAAGAAACTACTCACCCTAAGTAATGCTCTGAGCATCTGTTATAATAAGGGCTGCCATTCAGTTTTTCCTTTTGATTTATTCACATAGTCCTTTTGTACCAATCACATTTTCACAATGAACCCAAATAGGGAACTCTGGCTTCTATTTCTAGAACATTCATGTCTATCTGTCAGGCTTTTAAAGGTAGATGCTCTTCCATGAGTTGTGGTTGGCTTTTTTCTTGTGGTTTAGGTCAAGAGTGTAACCTAGTAGAATTTTAACATTTTGTCAATAAGAATTCTTCAAGATAAGCTAGAAATTTCTTGAGATTAGACACAGGAAAACTATAAGTTTCTGAGGAAGAGTTTTTTTTTTTAAATGATTTGCTTATGCCATTTTATGTCAATACCATGCTGTTTGAAGCTTTGTGATCACTAACTCACTCAGCTTCTGAGAACACAAGTTGCCTAATATAAAGAAGAAAACCCAGCACTGGCATGGACAAATGGCACAGGTTAAATGAGTGAGAAAGTAAGCAGTAATTAAAATCCAACACTCTCAGCCGGGTGGTGGTGGCACACACCTTTAATCCCAGCACTTGGGAGGCAGAGGCAGGCAGATTTGTGAGTTTGAGGCCAGCCTGGTTTACAGAGTGAACAGAGTGAGTTCCAGGACAGAAAGGGCTACACAGAGAAACCCTGTCTCAAAAATAAATAAATAATTAAATTAATTAATTGATTAATTTAATTAAATAAATAAAAAATCCAACTATCTAATGCCCAAGACTTACTGATGCATGGATAGACACATAATTTTTCAGTATTCTAATATTCATTTTTACAGTGTTATTATGGTAAACAGCCAAAACAAAACAGTGATTATTTGGAGAGTATGAGTCTTACCTATTCTAATGTGTTAATGTGTCTTCATGCATTTTAATACTACTAAAATAGTAGTCAAGGTCATAGAAGCTTAATACATGCTACCAAGAACATAGTCTGGTGTGGGTCTATAGACATTAACTTTAAAGCTTGAGCATTTTAAAGATAGGAGCAAAAATTACACAGAAAGACATGCAGTAGGAAGATAGGGATAGAAAAAAATGAAGAAAACAAATTCAGTAATTCCAGGAAATATTCCATATTTTTGAGAGTCACATGGTATAAGTCTTTCTAGCCTGTGGTTCACTATCTACACTAAATTGGACTAGAATTGAGAGACTCAATTGCCTCTCAAGTGCTGAGATTGCAGGTGTGAACCATTCTGCTTTGCAAGAATAGTCTTTAAGCATGTGTCTATATGTATTTATGTGTGGATCTTTTTTGCATACAACTTCAAATGTTACTCTCTCTCTCTCTCCATCCTCCATTTCTGTGGGAGTAGGGGCTTATGTGCAGTTGACAATGGGGAACTTTAGGTATCATTCTCAAATAACTGATCTCTGAGACAGGGCCTTTCACTGACCATGTCCACCAATTAGGTTAAATGTGGAGGCCACTTATTCCTAGGTATCTCTCTGGCTGTGTCTCGTTAGTATTTGGATTATAAGCACAGATCATGAAGGACAAGGATTTTTGTTTGTTTATGTTTTATAATAGTTTGTCTGTGTGTTTTATTTTATTATGTGTGTTCTGAAATTGAAATCAGGTTTTCATGTTTGTGAGTTTAGCACTTGATTAATTTATTTATCTCCCATAGTAAACAATATTTTTTTATTATTTTTAATTAATTGGTAAATTAACTAATCAACTTTGCATCCAAATCACAGTTTTCCCTCCCTCTTCTTCTCTCAGTTCCTCCCTCTCTGCTCCTCTTTTCTACTCAGTTTAGCCTTTCTCCTATCACCATCTCTCTTTCTTCTCAGGGAAGGGAAGACCCCCCATGGATATGAAACCACTTTGGTATATCAAGTTCCAGAAGGGCTATGCAAATCTGCTATTGAGCCTAGACAAGGTAGCCCAAATAAAGATAAAAATGTCAAAATTAATATTATAGTGCTTTGATATCTTACATTATTAATATAGCTTGATATACATGTCTGAGACTGCAGTTACTTTAACTTCAATAATTAACCTGCAATATAATTAATAACATTTTTCACATAGAAACTGAAGAGATTCGTATTTGTTAACTTTGAAATTTCATAATTTTTTCACTGAGTAATATTTTTTATTTTCTATATTCTTTGTTTACATTCCAAACGCTTTCCCCTTTCCCAGCTCGCCCCTCACCATATGTCCCATAAGTCCTATTCCTGTACCAATTTCCCAATCCTCCCCCCCCATTTCTCTGTTCTGTTACTCCTACAATAATGGATCAAGTCTTTTCCAGACCAGGGCCCTCTCCTTCCTTCTTCTTCGGAATCTTTTGATTTGCTAATTGCGCCTTGAGTATTCAGAGCTTCTGGGCTAATTAATATCCACTTATCAGTGATTGCATTTTATTTGTATTCTTTTGTGATTGGGTTAGCTCAGTTAGGATGATATTTTCCAATTCCAACCATTTGCTTACAAATTTCATGAATTCATTGTCTTTAATTGCTGAGTAGTATTCCATTGTATAAATATACCACATTTTCTGTATCCATTCCTCCTTTGAGGGACATCTGGGTTCTTTCCAACTTCTGGCTATTATAAATAAGGCTGCTATGAACATAGTGAAGCATGTGTCTTTGTTGCATGCAGGGGAATCCTCTGGGTATATGCCAAAGAGTGGTAGAACAGGGTCCTCTGGAAATGTCATGCCCAATTTTCTGAGGAACTGCCAGACTGATTTCTAGAGTGGTTGTACCATCTTGCCATCCCACCAACAGTGGAGGAGTGTTCCTCTTACTCCACATCCTTGCCAACACCTGTAGTCTCTTGAGTTTTTAATCTTAGCCATTCTGACTGGTGTGAGGTGGAATCTCAGGGCTGTTTAATTTGTATTTCCCTAATGACTAATGATGTTGAACATCTCTTAAGGTGCTCCTCAGCCATGCAAATTTCTTCAGGTGAAAATTCTTTGTTTATCTCTGTACCCCATTTTAATAGGGTTATTTGGTTCTCTGGGGTCTCACTTCTTGATTTCTTTGTATATATTGGATATTAGCTCTCTGTTGGATCTGGGGTTGCTGAAGATATTTTCCCAATTAGTTGGTTGCTGTTTTGTCCTTCTGATGGTATTCTTTGCCTAACAGAAACTTTGTAATTTTATGAGGTCCCATTTGTCAATTCTTGATCTTAGAGCATAAACTATTGGTGTTCTGTTCAGGAACTTTTCCCCTGTGCCCATGTCCTCCAGGGTCTTCCCCAGTTTCTTTTCTATTAGTTTCAGTGTGTCTGGTTTTATGTGGAGGTCCTTGATCCACTTGGAGCTGAGCTTAGTACAAGGAGATAAGAGTGGATCAATTCTCATTCTTCTGCATGCTTACCTCCAGTTGAACCAGCACCATTTGGTGAACAGGCTATCTTTTTTCCACTAGATGTTTTTAGCTCCTTTATCAAAGATCAAGTGACCATAATTCTGTGGGTTCATTTCCGGGTATTCCAATTATATTCCATTGATCTACTTGTCTGTCACTGTATTAATACCATGCAGTTTTTAACACAATTGCTCTGTAGTAATGCTTGTGGTCTGGGATATTGATTCACCCAAAAGTTCATTTACTGTTGAGAATAGTTTTAGCTATCCTGATGAATTTGATAATTGCTCTTTCTAAATCTATGAAAAATTGATTAGGGATTTTGATGGGGATTGCATTGAATCTGTATATTGCTTTTGGCAAGATGGCCATTTTTATGATATTAATCCTGACAATCCAAGAGCATGATATATTTTTCCAACTGCTGAGGACTTCTTGGATTTCTTTCTTCAAAGACTTGAAGTTCCTGTCATACACATATTTCACTTGTTTGGTTAGAGTCATGCCAAGATAATTTATATTGTTTCTGGCTATTGTGAAAGGTGTCATTTCCCAATTTCTTTCTCGGCCTGCTTATCTTTGGAGTATAGGAAGGCTACTGATTTGCTTGAGTTGATTTTATAACCAGCCACTTTGCTGAAGTTGTTTATCAGCTGTAGGAGTTCTCTGGTGAAGTTTTTTTGGGTCACATAAGTATACTATTATATCATCTGCAAATAGTGATAGTTTGTCTTCTTCCTTTCCAATCGATATCCCTTTCAATTCATTATGTTTTCTCATTGCTCTTGCTATAACTTCAAGTACTATATTGAAAAGATATGGAGAGAGAGGGCAGCCTTGTCTAGTTCCTGATTTTAGTGGGATTGCTACAAGTTTCTCTCCATTTAGTTTGATGTTGGCTACTGGTTTGCTGTGCATTGCTTTTGCTATGTTTAGGTATGGGCCTCGAATTCCTGTTCTTTCTAAGACTTTTAGCATGAAAGAATGCTGTATTTTTCAAATGCTCATTCAGCATCTAATGAAATGTTCATTTGTTTTTTTTTTCTTTTAGTTTGTTTATGTAGTATATTGCTTTGATGTATTTCTGTATATTGAACCATCCCTGCATTCCTGGGAAGAAGCCCTTGCATTTGAACCATAGATGTTAAGAATTGAGAATTTTTCTTGGTGGATTTTTCCTTCGATCAGCAAGAAGTGTCCTTCCGTGTCTCTTTTGATGAATTTAGGTTAGAAGTCAATTTTATCTAATATTAGGGGCTACTCTGGCTTGTTTCCTGCGACCATTTGCTTGTAAACTTATCTTCCAGCCTTTTACTCTAAGGTAGTATTTGTCTTGGACACTGAGGTGTGTTTCCTGTATGCAGCAAAATGTAGCATCCTGTTTATGTATCCAGTCTGTTAGTCTATGTCTTTTCATTGGAGAATTAAGTCCATTGATGTTAAGAGATATTAACGAATAGTGATTATTGCTGCTTTTCAATTTTGATGATATTTTTATATTTGATAGGTTTTCTTCTTTTGGGTTTGATGAAAGAAGGTTACTGTCTTGCTTTTTCCAAAGTGTAGTTTCCCTCTTTGTATTGGTGTTTTCCCCTATTATCCTTTGTAGCACTAGGTTTGTGGAGGAAAGATATTGTGTAAATTTGGTTTTGTCTTGGAATATCTTGGTTTTTCCATCTATGGTGATTGAGCTTTGCTGGGTATAGTAGTTTTGGCTGGCATTTGTGTTCTCTTCGTGTCTACATGAGATCTTCCCAGGATCTTCTAGCTTTCATAGTCTCTGGTGAGAAGTCTGGGGTAATTCTTATAGGTCTTCCTTTATATTTTCTTGGCCTCTTTCTCTTATTGCCTTTAATATTCTTTCTTTGTTTAGTATAATTTGGGTTTTGATTATTATGTGACAGGTGGTATTTCTATTCTGATCCAGTCTGTTTGGAGTTCTGTAGGCTTCTTGTATATTCACGGGTATCTCTCTCTTTAGGTTAGGGAAATTTTCTTCCATTATTTTGTTGAAGATATTTGGTGGCCCTTTAAGTTGTAAATTTTCACTCTCATCTATACCTATAATCCTTAGGTTTGGTCTTCTCATTGTGTCCTGGATTTCCTGGATGTTTTGGGTTACAAGCTTTTTTGCAGTTTGCATTTTCTTTGACTGTTGAGTCCATGGTGCCTATGGTATCTTTGGCATCTGAGATTCTTTCTTCTATCTCTTGTATTCTGCTGTTGATATTTGCATCTATAGCCCTGATTCATTCCCAAGGTTTTCTATCTCCAAAGTTGTTTCCCTTAGTTGTTTCTACTTCTGTTTTTAGATCCTGTATGGTTTTACTCAGATCCTTCATTTGCATGTTTGTGTTTTCATGTAATTCTTTAAGAGATTTTTGTGTTTACTCTTTCATGACTTCTGCCTATTGTCCAAAGTTCTCCTGTGTTTTTTAAAGTGATTTTTGCATTTCCTCCCTGTTGGATTCTATCCTTTGACCCATATGCTCCTAAATTTCTTTAAATGATTTTTGTGTTTCCCTTGTAAGGGCTTCTACCTTTTGATCCATTTTTTTTCCTGTATTTGTTTAAGCGATTTATTTATGTCCTTCTTGTGTTCCTCTAACAGAATCATTACCAGTGATTTTATTTTTTTTATTGGATATATTCTTTATTTACATTTCATTTTCTTTTTCCTGGTTCCCCAGCCACAAAGGTCCCATATGCCCTTTTCCCTCCTGCTGTTTCCTCACCCTCCCCTACCCACTTTTCTGTCCCATTATTCCCCTACACTGATGCATTGAGCCTTTAGAGAACCAGGGTCCACTCCTTCCTTTTTCTCAGACATCATTTGAAATGTGCATACCATGGGTATTCTTTTGAAACTGGGTTACTTCAGTTAGTATGACATTATCCAGCTCCTTCCATTTGTCTAAGAATTTCATGAATTCATTGTTTCTAATGGCTAAATAGTACTCCATTGTGTATATGTACAACATCTTTTGTATTCATTCCTCCATTGAGGGACATTCCAGTTTCTGGCTATTATAAATAAGGCTGCTATGAACATAGTGCAGCATGTATCCTTATTACATGCTGGGGAGTCTTCTGGGTATATGCCCAGGAGTGGAATGGCAGGGTCCTCCGGAAGTATCCTGTCTAGTTTTCTGAGGAAATGCCAAACTGATTTCCAGAGTGTTTGTACCAGATTGCAATCCCACAAGCAGTGGAGAAGTGGTCCTCTTTCTCCACATCCTATCCAACATCTGCTGTTTCCTGAGTTTTTAATCCTAGCCATTCTGACAGGTGTGAGGTGAAATCTCAGGGTTATTTTGATTTGCATTTCCCTTATGTTTAATGATGTTGAACATTTATTAAGGGGCTTCTCGGGCATCTGAAGTTCTTCAGATGAAAATTCTTTGTTTAGCTCTGTACCCCAATTTTTTATTAGATATATTCTTTATTTGCATTTTTAATTTAATTTTTATTTTCTATTTTCTATATTTATATTCCAAAGGCTTTCCCCTTTCCCAGTTCCCCCCCACCATATGTCCCATAATTTCTCTCCCCCCCAACTATTTCCCAATCATTCCCCCACACACGATTTCTCTGTTCTGGATCTAGAAAACTGGATCCAATCTTTACAGGCCCAGGGTCCTCTCCTTTCTTCTTCTTGGGAGTCATTTGACTTGCTAATTGTGCCTTGAGTATTTAGGGCTTCTGGGCTCATTTATATCCACTTATCAGTGATTGCATTTCATGTGTATTCTTTTGTGATTGGGTTAACTCACTCAGGATGATATTTTCCAGGTCTAACCATTTACCTACAAATTGCATGAATTCATTATTTTTTTTTAATTTTCTATATTCTTTGTTTACATTCCAAAGGCTTTCCCCTTTCCCAGTTACACCCCACCATATGTCCCATAATTCTTCTCCTCCCATGCTATTCCCCACTCTTCCCCCCACCACGATTTCTCTGTTCTGGGTCTACAATACTGGATCCAATCTTTACAGGCCCAGGGTCCGCTCCTTTTTTTCTTCTTGAAAGTCATTTGACTTGCTAATTGTGCCTGGAGTATTTAGGGCTTCTGGGCTCATTAATATCCACTTATCAGTGATTGCATTTCATGTGTATTCTTTTGTGATTGGGTTAGCTCACTTAGGATGAAAGTTTCCAGATCTAACCATTTACCTACAAATTGCATGAATTCATTATTTTTAATTGCTGAGTAGTACTCCATTGTATAAATATACCACATTTTCTGTATCCATTCCTCTTTTGAGGGATATCAGGCTCCTTCCAATTTCTGGCTATTATAAACAAGGCTGCTATAAACATAGTGGAGCATGTGTCTTTATTGTATGCAGGGGAATCCTCTGGGTATATGCCCAGGACTGGTATGCCAGGGTCCTCTGGAAGTGACATGCCCCATTTTCTGAGGAACCGCCACACTGATTTCCAGAGCGGTTTTACCATTTTGCAATCCCACCAACAGTGGAGTAGTGTTCTTCTTTCTCCACATCCTTGCCAGCACTTGTTGTCTCTTGAGTTTTTAATCTTAGCCATTCTGACTGGTGTGAGGTGGAATCTCAGGGCTGTTTTGATTTGCATTTCCCTGATGACTAATGATGTTGAACATCTCTTAAGGTGTTTCTCGGCCATCCGCATTTCGGCTGGTGAAAATTCTTTGTTTATCTCTGTACCCCATTTTTTGATAGGGTTATTTGGTTCTTTGGGGTCTAACTTCTTCAGTTCTTTGTATATATTGGATATTAGCCCTCTGTCGGATGTGGGGTTGGTGAAGATCATTACCCACTTTGTTGGTTGCCGTTTTGTCCTTCTGACAGTGTCCTTTGCCTTACAGAAACTTTGTAATTTTATGAGGTCCCATTTGTCAATTCTTGATCTTAGAGCATAAGCTATTGGTGTTCTGTTCAGGAACTTTCCCCCTGTGCCCATGTCCTCCAGGGTCTTCCCAAGTTTCTTTTCTAATAGTTTCAGTGTGTCTGGTTTTATGTGGA
Organism: Apodemus agrarius; assembly: GCA_964023405.1. NCBI lineage: Eukaryota > Metazoa > Chordata > Mammalia > Rodentia > Muridae > Apodemus > Apodemus agrarius. The sequence goes on from OZ030021.1 coordinate 81,659,079, forward strand.
GGTCCTTGATCCACTTGGAGTTGATCTTAGTACAAGGAGATAAGAGTGTGTCAATTTGCATTCTTCTGCATGTTGGCCTCCAGTTGAACTAGCACCATTTGTTGAAAAGGCTATCCTTTTTCCACTGGATGTTTGTGGCTCCTTTATCAAAGATCAAGTGACCGTAAGTCTGTGGGTTCATTTCTGGGTCTTCAATCCTATTCCATTGATCTACTTGCCTGTTGCTGTACCAATACCATGCAGTTTTTAACACAATTGCTCTGTAGTACTGCTTGAGGTCAGGGATATTGATTCCTCCAGAAGTCCTTTTATTGTTGAGAATAGTTTTAGCTATCCTGGGTTTTTTTGTTGCTCCAGATGAATTTGAGAATTGCTCTTTCTAGATCTATGAAGAATTGATTTGGGATTTTGAAGGGGATTGCATTGAATCTGTATATTGCTTTTGGCAAGATGGCCATTTTTGCTATATTGATCCTGCCAATCGAGGACCAAGAAATATTTTTCCATCTTCTGAGGTCTTCTTCGATTTCTTTCTTCAAGGACTTGAAGTTCCTGTCATACAGATCTTTCACTTGTTTGGTTAGAGTTACACCAAGGTACTTTATGTTGTTTGTGGCTATTGTGAAGGGTGTTATTTCCCTAACTTCTTTCTCAGCCTGCTTGTCCTTTGAGTACAAGAAGGCTACTGATTTGCTTTAGTTAATTTTATAACCAGCCACTTTGCTGAAGTTGTTTATCAGTTGTAGAAGTTCTCTGGTGGAGTTTTTTGGGTCGCTTAAGTAAACTATCATATCGTCTGCAAATAATGATACTTTGACTTCTTCTTTTCCAATTTGTATCCCTGTGACTTCCTTATGTTGTCTAATTGCTCTCGCTAGAACTTCAAGTACTATATTGAAAAGATATGGAGAGAGAGGGCAGGCTTGTCTAGTCCCTGATTTTAGTGGGATTGCTTCAAGTTTCTCTCCATTTAGTTTGATGTTGGTTACTGGTTTGATGTAGATTGCTTTTACTATGTTTAGGTATGGCCTTAATTCCTGCTCTTTCCAAGACTTTTAGAATGAAAGGATGCTCAATATTGTCAAATGCTTTTTCAGCATCTAATGAAATGACCATGTGGTTTTTCCTTTTAGTTTGATTATGTAGTGGATTACATTGATGGATTTCTGTATATTGAACCAACCCTTCATCCCTGGAATGAAGCCTACTTGATCATGGTGAATGATCATTTTGATATGCTCTTGGATTCGGTTGGCAAGAATTTTGTTTAGTATTTTTGCATTGATATGCATAAGAGAAATTGTCCTGTAGTTCTCTTTCTTTGTTGGATCTTTTTGTGGTTTAGGTGTCAGCTTAATTGTGGTTTCGAAGAATGAGTTGGGCAGGGTCCCTTCTGTCTCCATTTTGTGGAATAGTTTGAAGAGTATTCGTGTTACGTCTTCTTTTAAGGTCTGGTAGAATTCTGCACGAAAACCATCTGGTCCCGTACTTTTTTTGGTTGGGAGGCTTTCTATAACCCCTTCTATTTCTTTAGGGGTTATGGGACTGTTTAGCTGATCTACTTGATGGTGATTTAATTTTGGTATTTGGTATCTGTCTAGGAAATTGTCCATTTCCTCCAGATTCTCCAGTTGTTTTGAGTCTTGGCCTTTGTAATAGGATCTTTTGAATTTCCTCAGCTTCTGTTGCTATATCCCCCTTTTCATTTCTAAATTTGTTAATTTGGATACTGACTCTGTGCCCTTTGGTTAGTCTAGCTAAGGGTTTATCTATCTTGTTGATTTTCTCGAAAACCAGCTCTTGGTTTTCTTGATTCTTTGTATGGCTCTCTTTGTTTCTACTTGATTGATTTCAGTCCTTAGTTTGATGATTTCCTCTCTTCTACTCCTCCTGGGTGAATTAGGTTCTTTTTGTTCCAGGGCCTTCAGGTTTGCTGTTAAGTTGCTAGTGTATGCTTTCTCCAGTTTCTTTTTGAGGCACTCAGGGCTATGAGTTTTCCTCTTAGCACTGCCTTCATTGTGTCCCAAAGATTTTGGTAGGTCATACCTTCTTTTTCATTGAAGTCTAAAAAGTCTTTGATTTCTTTCTTTATTTCTTCCTTGACCAAGGTGTCATTGAGTAGAGTATTGTTCAGTTTCCATGTGTATGTGGGATTTCTGTTGTTCTTCTTGCTATTGAAGACCACTTTTACTCCATAGTGATCTGATAGGAGACATGGGATTAGTTCGGTCTTCTTGTATTTGTTGAGGTCTGTCTTGTGACCAATTATATGATCAATTTTTGAGAAGGTACAGTGCCATGCTGAGAAAAAGATATACTCATTTGCTTTAGAATGGAATGTTATTTATATATATATATAAATAACATTTATATATATATATAAATGTTATTTATATATATATATAAATAACATTTATATATATATATAAATAACATTTATATATATATATATATATATATATATATATATATATATATATATATATGTTAAATCCAATTGGTCCAAATTTCAATTAGTTTCACTGTGTCCCTGTTTAGTTTCTGCTTTCCTGATCGGTCCATTGAGGAGAGTGGAGTGTTGAAGTCACCTAAAATTATTGTGTTAGGTGCGATGTGTGCTTTAAGCTTTACTAAAGATTCTTTTACAAATGAGGGTGCCCTTACATTTGGGGCATAAATGTTCAGTATTGAGAATTCTTCTTGGTGGATTTTCCCTTTGAAAGCAAGAAGTGACCTTCTGAGTCTCTTTTGATGACTTTAGCTTGAAAGTCAATTTTATCTGATATTAGAAGGGCTACTCCTGCTTGTTTCCTGAGACCAATTGCTTGTAAAATTGTCTTCCAGCCTTTTACTCTAAGGTGGTGTTTGTCTTTGACATTGAGGTGTGTTTCCTGCATGCAGCAAAATGTAGGGTCCTGTTTCTGTATCCAGTCTGTTAGTCTGTGTCTTTTTTTTTATTGTATATATTCTATATTTACAATTCATTTCCCTTTTTCTGGTTCCCCACCCCCAAAGGTCCCACATGTCCTTTTCCCTCCCCCTGCTCCCGCATCCACCCCCTCCCAATTTACTGTTCTTGTACTCTCCCACAATGATGCTTTGGTCCATTCTAGCACCAGTGTCCACTCCTTTCTTCTTGTGAGACATCACTTGATATGTGATTTGTGTCTTTGGTGTTCCAAGCTTCTAGGCTGATATCCACTTATCAGTGACTGTATACCATGGGTATTCTTTTGAGACTGGGTCACCTCACTTAGTATGACGTTCTCCAGCTCCATCCATTTCTCTAAGAATTTCATGAATTCATTGTTTCTAATGGCTGAATAGTACTCCATTGTGTATATATACCACATGTTTTGTATCCATTCCTCTGTTGAGGGACATCTGGGTTCTTTCCAGCTTCTGGCTATTATATATAAGGCTGCTATGAACATAGTGGAGCATGTATCCTTATTGCATGCTGGTGAATCTTCTGGGTATATTTCCAGGAGTGGTATGGCTGGGTCCTCCGGAAGTATCACGCCCAGTTTTCTGAGGAACCCCCATACTGATTTCCCGAGTGGTTGTACCAGCTTGCATTCCCACCAGCAGTGGAGGAGTGTTCCTCTTTCTCCACATCCTCGCCAACACCTGATGTCTTCTGAGTTTTTAATCTTAGCCATTCTGACTGGTGTGAGGTGAAATCTCAGGGTTGTTTTAATTTGCATTTCCCTAATGACTAGTGATGTTGAACATTTTTAAGGTGTTTCTCAGCCATCCGAATTTCTTCAGGTGAAAAGACTCTGTTTAGCTCTGTACCCCATTTTTGGATAGGGTTATTTGGTTTTCTGGGGTCTAACTTCTTGAGTTCTTTGTATACATTGGAGATTAGCCCTCTGTCGGATGTGGGGTTGGTGAAGATTTTTTCCCAATTTGTTGGTTGCTGATTTATCCTTTTGACAATGTCTTTTGCCTTACAGAAACTTTGTAGTTTTATGAGGTTCCATTTGTCTATTCTTGTTCTTAGAGCATAAGCAATTGGTGTTCTGTTCAGGAATTTTTTCCCTGAGCCGGTGTCTTCAAGGGTCTTCCCCAGTTTATTTTCTATTAGTTTTAATGTGTCTGGTTTTATGTAGAGATCCTTGATCCACTTGGAGTTGAGTTTAGTGCAAGGAGATAAGAGTGGATCAATTCTCATTCTTCTGCATGTTGACTTCCAGTTGAGCCAGCACCATCTGTTGAAAAGGCTATCTTTTTTCCACTGGATGTTTTCAGCTCCTTTGTCGAAGATCAATTGGCCATAGATGTGTGGGTTCAATTCTGGGTCTTCGATCCTATTCCATTGATCCACTTCCCTGTCACTGAACCAATACCATGCAGTTTTTAATACCACTGCTCTGTAATATTGCTTGAGGTCTGGGATATTGATTCCCCCAGAAGTTCTTTTGCTGTTGATGATAGTTTTAGCTATCCTGGGTTTTTTGTTATTCCAGATGAATTTGAGAATTGCTCTTTCTAGCTCTATGAAGAACTGAGTTGGGATTTTGATGGGGATTGCATTGAATCTGTATATTGCTTTGGGCAAGATTGCCATTTTGACTATATTAGTCCTGCCAACCCACGAGCATGGAAGATTTTCCCATTTTCTGATGTCTTCTTCAATTTCCCTCTTCAGAGACCTGAAGTTTTTGTCGTATAAATCTTTCACATGTTTGGTTAGTGTCACTCCAAGATACTTTATATCATTTGTGGCTATTGTGAAGGGTGTCATTTCCCTAATTTCTTTCTCGGCCTGCTTATCCTTCGCCTATAGGAAGGCTACTGATTTACTTGAGTTGATTTTATAGCCAGCCACTTTGTTGTTTATCAGTTGCAGGAGTTCTCTGGTGGAGGTTTTTGGGTCACTTAAGTAAACTATCATATCATCTGCAAATAGTGATAGTTTGACTTCTTCCTTTCCAATTTGTATCCCTTTGACTTCCCTCTGTTGTCGAATTGCTCTAGCTAGTACCTCAAGTACTATATTGAAGAGATATGGTGAGAGGGGACAGCCTTGTCTAGTCCCTGATTTTAGAGGGATTGCTTCGAGTTTTTCTCCGTTTACCTTGATGTTGGCTACTGGTCTGCTGTATATTGCTTTTACTATGTTTAGATATGGGCCTTGAATTCCTGTTCTTTCTAGGACCTTTAGCATGAAAGGATGCTGAATTTTGTCAAATGCTTTTACAGCATCCAATGAGATGACCATGTGGGTTTTTTTTCTTTGAGTTTGTTTATGTAGTGGATTACATTGATGGATTTCTGTATATTGAACCATCCCTGCATCCCTGGGATGAAGCCAACTTGATCATGGTGAATGATCATTTTGATGTGTTCTTGGATTCGGTTGGCAAGTATTTTGTTTAGTATTTTAGCATTGATATTCATAAGAGAAATTGGCCTGTAGTTCTCTTTCTTAGTTGGATCTTTGTGTGGTTTTGGTATCAGGGTAATTGTGGCTTCATAGAATGAGTTGGGTAGTGTTCCTTCTGTTTCTATTTTGTGGAATAATTTGAAGAGTATCTGTATCAGGACTTCTTTGAAGGTCTGATAGAATTCTGCAGTAAAACCGTCTGGTCCTGTGCTCTTTTTGGTTGGAAGACTGTCTATGACCCCTTCTATTTCTTTGGGGGTTATGGGTCTGTTTAGATGATCTATTTGATCCTGGTTTAATTTTGGTATTTGGTAACTGTCGAGGAAATTGTCCATTTCCTCCAGATTCTCCAGTTGTGTTGAGTATAGGTTTTTGTAGTAGGATCTGATGATTTTTTTGAATTTCCTCAGTTTCTGTTGTTATATCTCCCTTTTCATTTCTAATTTTGTTAATTTGAATACTGTCTCTGTGCCCTTTAGTAAGTCTGGCTAGGGGTTTATCTATCTTGTTGATCTTCTCAAAGAACCAGCTCCTGGATTTGTTGATTCTTTGTATGGTTCTCTTTGTTTCAACTTGATTGATTTCAGCCCTGAGTTTGATGATTTCCTGTCTTCTACTCCTCCTGGGCGAAATTGCTTCTTTTTGTTCCAGAGCTTTCAAGTGCGCCATTAAGTTGCTAGTATATGCTCTCTCCTGTTTCTTTTTGGAGACACTCAGGGCTATGAATTTTCATCTAAGCACTGCTTTCATTGTGTCCCATAGATTTGGGTATGTTGTGCCTTCATTTTCACTAAGTTGTAAGAATTCTTTGATTTCTTTCTTTATTTCTTCCTGGACTAAGGTATCATTGAGTAGAATATTGTTCAGCCTCCAAGCGTATGGGGATTTTCTGTTGTTTTTGTTGCTATTGAAGAACACTCTTACTCCATGGTGATCTGATAAGAGGCATGGGATTAGTTTGATCTTTTTATATTTGTTGAGATCTGTCTTGTGTCCAATTATATGGTCGATTTTGGAGAAGGTATCATGAGGGGCTGAGAAAACGGTATAGTCTTTTGCTTTAGGGTGAAATGTTCTATATATATCTGTTAAATCCAATTGCTCCAAAGTTTCAATGAGTTTCTCCGTGTCTCTGTTTAGTTTCTGTTTTCCTGGTCGGTCCACTGTAGATAGTGAAGTATTGAGGTCCCCCACAATCATTGTGTTAGGTGCAATGTGTGCTTTGAGCTTTAGTAAGGTTTCTTTTACAAATGAGGGTGCCCTTACATTTGGAGTGTAGATGTTTAGAATTGTGAGTTCCTCTTGGTGGATTCTTCCTTTGACTAGCAGGAAGTGACCTTCTGTGTCTCTTTTGATGACTTTTGGTTGAAAGTCAATTTTATCTGATATTAAAATGGCTACTCCAGCTTGCTTCCTGTGACCATTTGCTTGCAAAATTGTCTTCCATCCTTTTACTCTAAGGTAGTGTTTGTCTTTGACTCTGAGGTGTGTTTCCTGTAAGCAGCAAAATGTAGGGTCCTGTTTCTGTATCCAGTCTGTTAGTCTATGTCTTTTTATTGGGGAGTTGAGTCCATTGATGTTAAGAGATATTAAGGAATAGAGATTATTACTTCCTGACATTTTTGATGTTATTTTTGTTTTTGAGTAGTTATCTTCCTTTGAGTTTGATGGAAGAAGTTTACTGTCTTGCTTTTTCTTGGGTGCCATTCCCTTCCTTGTGTTGGAGTTTTCCTCCTATTATCCTTTGTAGAGCTGGGTTAGTGGAAAGATATTGTGTAAATTTGGTCCTGACATGGAATATTTTGATTTCTCCATCTATGTTGATTGAGAGTTTTGCTGGGTATAGTAGTCTTGGCTGACATTTGTTTTCTCTTAGGGTCTGCATGAGGTCTGCCCAGGATCTTCTAGCTTTCATGGTTTCTGGAGAGAAGTCTGGTGTGATTCTGATAGGTCTTCCTTTATATGTTACTTGGCCCTTTTCTCTTACTGCCTTTAATATTCTTTCTTTGTTTAATACATTTGGGGTTTTGATTATTATGTGACGGGAGGTATTTCTGTTCTGGTCCAGTCTGTTTGGAGTTCTGTAGGCTTCTTGTATATTCATGGGTATCTCTCTCTTTAAGTTAGGGAAGTTTTCTTCCATAATTTTGTTAAAGATATTTGCTGGCCCTTTAAGTTGTAGATCTTCACTCTCATCTATCCCTATAATCCTTAGGTTTGGTCTTCTCATTGTGTCCTGGATTTCCTGGATGTTTTGGGTTACAAGCCTTTTGGATTTTGTGTTTTCTTTGACTGTGGAGTCAATGGTTACTATGTTATCTTCAGCATCAGAGATTCTTATTTCTATCTCTTGTATTCTGTTGTTTATGTTTGCATCTATGACCCCTGATTTCTTCCCAAGGTTTTCTATCTCCAAGGTTGCCTCCTTTTGTGATTTCTTAGTTGTTTCTACCTCTGTGTTCAGATCTTGGCTGGTTTTACTCAATTCCATCATTTTTTTGTTTGTGTTTTCATGTAATTCTTTAGTATATTTTTGTGCTCCCTCTTTCATGACTTCTGCATGTTGTTTCAAGTTCTCCTGCATTTCTTTAACTGATTTTCTCATTTCCTCTTTATTGGTTTCTGTCTGATGGCCCATATTCTCCTGGAGTTCTTTAAGTGTTTTTTGTGTTTGGATTGTAAGAGCTTCTACCCTATTGATGTTCCCCTGCATTTCTTTAAGAGATTTGTTTCCTTGTTTGTGTTCCTCTAGGAGCATCATGACCTGTGCTTTTATATCTAACTCTTGTTTTTCTGGTGTGCTGGGGTATCCTGGACTTGCTGTGGTTGGCGAATTGGGTTCAGATGGTGCCATATTGCCTTGATTTCTGTTAATAACGTTCCTACGTTTCCCTTTTGCCATCTCTTTATCTCTGGCGTTAGTTGGTCTTATTGTAGATGGCGCCCTGCTGAAAGCACAGCACGCCTGTCCCCAGGAGACAGATCCCTTCTGGCAGCTTGTCTGTGCTGGACTATGCTCGCTCTGAGTCCAGGCCCCTGACTCCAGCTGCTAGAGTTCTGAGCTGTGCCCCGAGGCGGCAAGGTGGCCCCTCGCTGCTAGTCAGCTCAGAGAGAGGGTCCTGGCCACGGTAGTCTGCCCCCGCAGCTGAGCTGTCTGTGCCCGGATCTCCTGCAGAGCTAAGCTAAGCTATATCTCTGGCCACGCACCTGATTCCAGCTGCTCACTGCATCCAGTGTGCCCGCTGATTGCGCGCGGGGGGGTCTGGGGCAAGATGGCTGCCCCAGCTGAAGGCACCGTGTGACCTTGGCTGAGCTGCTGGTACCCGGCTCTGCTGATCCCTTCTGGCTGCGTTGTCTGTGCTGGACTATGCTCGCTCTGAGTCCAGGCCCCTGACTCCAGCTGCTAGAGTTCCAAGCTGTGCCACGAGGCGGCCCGGTGGCCCCTCGCTGCTAGTCTGCTCAGAGAGCTGGTCCCGGCCGGTAGTCTGCACCCGCAGCTGAGCTTTCTGTGTCAGTCTGTGTCTTTTTATTGGGGAATTGAGTCCATTGATATTAAGAGATATTAAGGAATAGTAATTATTACTTCCTAACATTTTGGGCATTATATTTTTTTGTATTTGAGTGGTTCTCTTCTTTTGGGTTGGATGAGAGGGGGTTTCTATCTTGTTTCTTCTGGGGTATAGTTTCCCCCCTTGTGTTGGTATTTTTCCCCTATTATCCTTTGTGGGGCTGGGTTTGTAGATAAATATCGTGCAAATTTGTTTTTTTCATGGAATAGCTTGGTTTCCCCATCTATGGCAATTGAGAGTTTTGCTGGGTATAGTAGTTTTGGCTGAAGTTTGTGTCTCTTAGAGTCTGCATGAGGTCTGCTCAGGATCTTCTAGCTTTCATGGTCTCAGGTGAGAAGTCTGGTGTAATTCTTATAGGTCTTCCTTTATATGTTACTTGTCTTTTTTCTCTTACTGCCGTTAATATTCTTTCTTTGTTTAGTACATTTGGGGTTTTGATTATTATGTGACAGGAAGTCTTTCTGTTCTGGTCCAGTCTATTTGGGTTTCTATAGGCTTCTTGTATGTTCATGGGCATCTCGCTCTTTAGGTTGGGGAAGTTTTCTTCCATAATTTTGTAGAAGATATTTGCTGGCCCTTTAATTGTAGATCTTCATTCTCATTTATCCCTATAATCCTCAGGTTTGGTCTTCTCATTGTGTCCTGGATTTCCTGAATGTTTTGGGTTACCAGCTTTTTGCATTTTGCATTTTCTTTAATTGTTGAATCCATGGTTCCTATGGTATCTTCAGCATCTGAGATTCTGTCTTCTATCTCTTGTATTCTATTGTTGATATTTGCATCTGTGACTCCTGATTTCTTCCCAAGGTTTTCTATCTCCAACGTGGTCTCCCTTTGCGATTTCTTAGTTGTTTCTACTTCTGCTTCTTGAGTTTTTTGTATAGAGTAGATATTAGACCTCTGTCACATGTAGGGTTGGTGAAGATATTTTCCCAATTTGTTGGTTGCCGATTTGCCCTTTGGACAGTGTCCTTTGCCTTACAGAAACTTTGTAATTGTATGAGGTCCTATTTGTCCATTCTTGATCTCAGAGCATAAGCTATTGATGTTCTGTTCAGGAACTTTCCCCCTGAGCCAATGTCCTCAAGGGACTTCCCCAGTCCCTTTTCTATTAGTTTCAGTGAATCTGGTTTTATGTGGAGGTCCTTGATCCGCTTGGAGTTGAGCTTAGTACAAGGAGATAAGAGTGGATCAATTCTCATTCTTCTGCAGGCTGACCTTCAGTTGAGCCAGCACCATTTGTTGAAAAGGCTATCTTTATTCCACTGGATGTTTTCAGCTCCTTTGTCAAAGATCATTTGGCCATAGATGTGTGGGTTCAATTCTGGGTCTTTGATCCTATTTCATTGATCAGCCTCCCTGTCACTGTAGCAATACCATGCAGTTTTTAACACTACTGCACTGTAGTATTGTTTGAGGGATACTGATACCCCCAAAATTTCATTTACTGTTGAGAATAGTTTCAGCCATCCTGAGTTTTTTGTTATTCTAAATGAATTTGAGAATTGCTCTTTCTAACTCTATGAACTGAGTTGGGATTTTGATGGGGATTGCATTGAATCCATATATTGCTTTTGGCAAGATTGCCATTTTAGCTATATTAATCCTGCCAAACCACGAGCATGGAAGATTTTTCCATATTCTGAGGTCTTCTTCCATTTCCTTCTTCAAAGATCTGAAGTTCCTGTCATGTAGACCTTTCATTTGTTTGGTTAGAGTCACATCAAGATACTTTATATTGTGTGTGGCTATTGTGAAGGGTGTCATTTCCCTAATTTCTTTCTCAACACGCTTATCCTTTGAATATAGGAAGGCTACTGATTTGCTTGAGTAGATTTTATAACCAGCCACTTTCCTTAAGTTGTTTATCAACTGTAGGAGTTCTCTGGTGGAGTTTTTTGGGTCACTTAAGTATACTATCATATCATCTGCAAAAAGTGATAGTTTGTCTTCTCCTTTTCCAATTTGTATCCCTTTGAGTTCCTTATGTTGTTGAATTGCTCTAGCTAGTAACTCAAGTACTATATTGAAAAGATATGGTGAGAAGGGGAAGCCTTGTCTAATCCCTGATTTTAGTGGGATTGCTTCACGTTTCTCTCCATTTAATTTGATGTTGGCTATAGGTCTGCTGTAAATTGCTTTTACTATGTATAGGTATGGGGCTTGAATTCCTGTTCTTTCCTAGGCTTTTAACATGAAAGGATGCTGAATTTTGTCAAATGCTTTTTTAGCATCTAATGAGATGACCATGTGGTTTTTTTTCTTTTAGTTTGTTTATGTAATGGATTACATTGAGGATTTCCTTATATTGAACCAACCCTGCACCCCTGGGAAGAAGCCCACTTGATCATGGTGAATGATTGTTTTGATGTGTTCTTGGATTTGGTTGGCAAGAATTTTATTGAGTATTTTTGCATCGATGTTCATAAGGGAGATTGGTCTGAAGTACTCTATCTGAATTGGATCTTTGTGTGGTTTTGGTATCAGTGTAATTGTGGCTTTGTAGAATGAGTTGGGTAGTGTTCCTTCTGTTTCTATTTTGACCAGCAAGAAGTGACCTTCTGTGTCTCTTTTGATGAATTTAGGTTGAAAGTCAATTTTATCTGATATTAGAATGGCTATTCCAGCTCATTTCCGGAGACCATTTGCTTATAAAATTGTTTGCCAGCCTTTTACTCTAAGGTAGTGTTTGTCTTTGACCCTGAGTTGTGTTTTCTTTATGCAGCCAAATGTATGGTCCTGTTTCCCTACCCAGTGTCAATGTCTTTTTAGTGGGGAATTGAGTCCATTGATGTTACGAGATATTAAGGAATAGTGATTATTCATTCCTGTCATTTTTTTATGTTATTTTTGTTTTTTAGTGTTTATCTTCTTTTGAGTTTGATGGAAGAAAGTTACTATCATGATTTTTCCAGGGTGTAGTTTCCCACCTTGTATTGGAGTTTTCCTCCTATTATCCTTTTTACGGCTGGATTTGTGGAAAGATATTGTGCAAATTTGGTTTTGTCATGGAATGTTTTGGTTTCTCCATCTATGTTGATTGAGAGTTTTGCTGGGTATAGTAGTCTTGGCTGACATTTGTTTTCTCTTAGAGTCTGCATGAGATCTGCCCAGGATCTTCTAGCTTTCATGGTCTCTGATGAGAAGTCTGGTGTGATTCTGATAGGTCTTCCTTTATATGTTACTTGGCCTCTTTCTCTTACTGCCTTTAATATTCTTTCTTTGTTTAGTACGTTTGGGGTTTGAGTATTATGTGATGGGAGGTATTCCTGTTCTGGTCCAGTCTGTTTGGAGTTCTGTAGGCTTCTTGTATATTCATGGGCATCTCTCTATTTAGGTTAGGGAAGTTTTCTTCCATAATTTTGTTGAACATATTTGCTGGCCCTTTAAATTGTAGATCTTCACTCTCATCTATCCCTATAATCCTTAGGTTTGGTCTTCTCATTGTGTCTTGGATTTCCTGGATGTTTTGGGTTACAGGCCTTTTGCATTTTGCATTTTCTTTAACTGTTGAGTCCATGGTTTCTATGGTATATTTAGCATCTTAGATTCTTTCTTCTATCTCTTGAATTCTGTTGTTGATATTTGCATCTTTGGTCCCTGGTTTCTCCCCAAGGTTTTCTATGTTCCAAGTTGTCGCCCTTTGTGATTTCTTAGTTGTTTCTACCTCTGTATTTAGATCCTGGATCATTTTGCTCAGTTCCTTCACTTGTTTGTTCGTGGTTTCCTGCAATTCTTTAAGAGATTTTTGTGTTTTCTCTTTCATGACTTCTGCCTGTTGACTCATTATTTCCTGCATTTCTTTAAGTGACTTTTTCATTTTCTCTTTATTGGCTTCTGTCTGTTGACCCATATTCTCCTAGAATTCTTTAAGTGATGTTTGTGTTTCCATTGTAAGGGCTTCTAACCTATTCATGTTCCCCTGCATTTCTTTAAGAGATTTGTTTATGTCTTTTTTGTGTTCCTCTAACAGCATCATGACCAGTGCTTTTAAATCCAAATCTTGTTTTTCTGGTGTGTTGTGGTATCCAAGGCTTGCTGTGGTTAGAGAATTGGGTTCAGATGCTGCCATATTTCCTTGATTTCTGTTAGTAACATTCCTACGTTTGCCTTTTCCCATCTGTTTATCTCTGGAGTTCATTGGTCTTGTTACTGGTTGGTGTTTGAAGCTGCTGTGAGCCTGGCATTAGCTGCTGTCACAGACGGCATCCATGCTCCTGAGGTGGAAACCGGACGGTTTCCACCACTGGGCTCCAAATTACATCCTCAACTCTGCTGGCCCAGATCCAAGTCTCCTAGAGCCTTGCTGCTGGACGTGTAACTGACCTCCTGCCATCTCCTGCTGTTTTGCCTAGATGTCAGCTCTTAAAAATCAATTCTTTATTTCCACTGATCTGGACTTGTCTGTTGGTTCTCTATGGTGACCTGGGCTTGTCTGTTTGTTCTCTCTGGTGACCTGTTTAGGCTACCAGCTCCAAGATGGTGGTGGGTCTCGGGGTTCTGTCTAATTGCGGTATTACCTGCAGGACCAGAGCTTTCCTGGCTGGACTGCTGGAGTCTAGATAGTGGTGCTCCAGGTCCACAGGGATTGGTCTGGTTAGTTGTCTGTGGTTTTCTGAGGCAAGATGGTGGCATCTGCTGCAAGCTAGGCACAGACCCCCAAGCGAGTTTGTGCCCGAGCAGGTCAGTGCACAGATAGCTTGCCGAGCTGACCAGGCCCTGGGTGCAGGCAAGAGCCTGACAGGATAGGCGATGCCAGACTCAGACTCTGTCCGCGTACCAGGCCTTAGCTATTAGCTGTCTGGGATGACCTGAGGCAAGATGGTGACCTCTGCTGATGACCAGTGATTTTAAATCCAAATCTTGTTTTCTGGTGTTTTCAGGTATCCAGGACTTCCTATTGTCAGAGAATTGGGTTCAGATGCTGCCATGTTGCCTTGATTTCTGTTAGTAATGTTCCTACCTTTGCCTTTTGCCATCTGGTTATCTCTAGTGTTAGTTGGTCCTGTTGTCACTGGCTGGTGTTTGAACCTCCCATGAGCCTGTAAGGCTAATTCTGTACCTCTGTATGTCTCAGTTTTCCCTGGCTCAGATTGCTGATATGCTACCCTCCTCTTAGGTTCCCTTGGAGCCCTAATGTGTTCTGCCCTAAGCAATGCTATACTCAGGTTGTCTCTTTGAACCTGGTGCTACCTGTCTTCTCCTTCACAGAGTGTAGATGGCAGATGCTGCAGGGACATTATTCAAGTGCTGATCAATCTGCAGGGCAGATGACACCCTGACTGGGTTGGTGCATAGCCGGGTTGGAGTACAGACAGCCCGCAAAGCTGCCCAGGTCCTGGGTGCAGGCAAAAGTCTGGTAGGCTTAGACTCAAGTGATGTTAGCCTTGGGCTATGTCTGTGTACCCGGTACTGTCTATTAGATCGCTACGGTAACCCAGAGACAAGATTCTGAGTCCCCCTGCAAGTTCTAGGGAGTCAGAAGGGCAAACAACCCCACCAGGTTGGTACACGACTGGGTTGGCTTACAGATGCCCAGGCCCTGGGTGCAGGCAAAAACCTGACAGGCTTGGACCCGAGCGATGCTAGCCTCAGAATACTTCTGCCTACCTGGCATTTTCTGTTAGTTCTCTATGGTATCCTGGAGGCAAGATGGTGAGTGCTGAACTTTCATAATTTAATACTTACACCTGGCAATGGCAGCCAGAATTTCCTTCAAAGGACACTGTTACATGCCTGTTGCACATTAGTCATGAATTGGAACTTACCTTCCTGACTCGAAGGTGAACCAAGTTGAGTCTCGACCATATCTCCTCAGTGAGCTAAGAGGCCACATCACTAGCTTGACCTTGGCATTGTGGATATCCCAGAGATAGATATTCTCATGAGTGATCTGCATTGTGCATTCACCATAAATATCCAGGTTGGGTGTTGGCATAAGATAAACATTGAATCGTTCTACAAAGAAACAAAAAAGTATGGAGAAAAATCAATGAATTGTTCTCACAGTCCTTGGTACCACTAATGTACACTGCAAAACATTAACTATTTTTAATATATATGTGTATATACATATACATATACATATACATATACATATACATATACATATGCATATGCATATACATATGAAGAAAGAAGTTCACTAAACTATCATCAATTATTTATACATCCACATTGGACAAAACTATATTGTATACATGCTCTATAGTAAATATTGTAAAATGATTAAATTGAAACATTAGGGTAAGTGCTAAGTAGAGTATCTTTCCAAACGGTACTTACTTTGCTTCTTTACATAGTTGATTATCATAAACACAACATTTATAAAAAATATTTATTTAAGAAATATGGAATCAGAAACTTCTGACCCAAAGTATTTAATGTACAGAGTGACTCCCTAATTACTGAAGCACTGTAAAATAATTCTTTGTGCATTTAAAAACATCACAATTCTGATCAGATACTGCATATGGTAATTGTAGATGTTCATTACCACCTTCTACAAAATTTAAGAAATGTCCTTGATAAGCAAACTAAAGATATATAATTTTGTTCATTCCAGTATATTTTATAGTTGAAATCTTATTATGCAGTGATTCTAAATTTTCTTTCATAATTTTCCATGCACCTCCAAGGCTATTGAAAATTCCTGCAGCCTTTATTTCCATTTAAATGCACTGAATGTACTTTAGCTCAGAAAAAATGGAATTGTAAGTTCCAGGAAGTAAAAACCCTATAAAGCTCTATATAAAGTAAGTGTGCTTCCTAGCACCATTTCCATGGTTTATAGTAAGTAATAAATATTTATCTGTCAAGATATATGAATGAAGTAAATAAATGATGAATGGAGGATGTGAAAATGGAGGAATTATGAAAAATAACATCATAATAAGAAATTCAAGAATTACTGGAAGAGAGGTCTCTGTGTATTATTATAAACTTAATTGTAGAGAGTATTGAAGAGGAGGTGTGGTTAAATTAATTATTTTGAAAGGCCCACTCTGGCAGCTGCACTTAGAAGCTACATCCTGGAATATGTTGCTATCTATCATAGCTCCATGTTCTTAAATACTGAATGTTTACAGCTGCACATGTGAAATGTTCTATGGAAGGTATTATGCCAGGCAAGGATTCTGTGTAGCAATAAAACATATTAAGATCAAGATCCCAAGTGGGCTAAATTAACTGAAGCATGAAGGCTTGAACATTGCTAGCCTCTTTACTCATTTCTACCCAGTTGTAGAATTAAAAAAAAAGATAATGTTTTTAGTTTGGTTTGTGACCCCCTGGAACAAATATGTGTATGTATTTCATATTTATTTCCAAGAAAATACCAATGAAAATGGATGCTGAAAATGAAAGAATATTGCCTGATTTGTTATCTACAATGAAAAATGTCCAAATATATACATATTCCAAACATCATATGTATGATTCTTACACAGTCATTCAAAACATCAAAATTTAGAATTACATCAAATACCACTAAATTTTTCCTTCCAGTGGGATTATAATCAATCAATCAATCAATCATCCATCAATTAATAATGAGGATGCAGATTTATGTAACAGTTTTACATAAATGATATTTAAACCTAGTGACAATGACTCAGAAATCTAGACAATGGTTGAATATACTTCCTTGGCCAAGTTCCTTTTTATGAAGTTTATCATTTGTATATGTGGCTCAAATCAAATTTCAGCGGCATTTTTTGTGTATAGAGAAATGCTTCTATAAAAATGAAAAGGAAAATATTCCTCTCTACTTTTCCTTTCCATTAATTTTAATCTTAAGAAAGCCAAAGAATCAATATCAATATCAGGATGCTAATATATATATATATATATATATATATATATCCCCCAAAATACTGAAATTAACATACAGAATTAATCAATATCACTACTAAGGAATCTTTTCACTGTTAATAATCCAGAGTTTGCTATTTAAGAATTAGGGCATATTAGGATTTCTTTACCAATGAACTAAAAGTGAATATCATTATATTTTTACAGAAATATTCATATGATCAAATATAGGTGATAAATCTTTATAAATGTGGAATGAATATCAACTTTTTACAGGACTTTGGAGATAGGTATAGAATTATAAACATATTAATTTAAAAAGTCACATGACAAAAATTTTAAGTATTAAAACCATGGAGCGATTTTTACACAAAAATAAAATGTGACTGAATGACTTCTCTCAAAGGCAATCTCCCATGGCCAACTCTAGGTAGGCAAAGCAGATGCTATTACTCATGAGCTTCCATTATTCTTTCTTGTTTCTGCCTTTTCCTTGCACCTGGCACTTTTTAATCGTAAGTCTAAATTTAACTCATTTTTGTTGTTGTTATGGTTTAGAAATCAAAGCCTACTAGTGACTGATTTTTAGGAATTTCAGTTTTAATTAAAGTGGTGCTAATTACTACTAAAAACTATGAATATTTATGTTGAAAGGTTACTTTAACATGGATTATTTCATATTTTTTAACGTTTAATTTTTTAGATTTTTGTTTCAACAATGTCACATGCCTTCATGAAATATTTTAGTTCTTTTCACTGCGATTCCTCTCATTTGATCTCACTCTCTGGCTAGTGCCTTCTACTCAACAACTCCCCCATCCTACATCCATGACTTCTCTTTCTATGTGGCCCACAAGTTTAAATTTTCTTGCCTAGGGGTGGGTGAAAGGCTATTTTCTGGAGTAGAAGCAATTTATCTGCATCACTAAGGACAATAACATCATTCACCCAAACAAGTATAGTTACCAACAGTTTCTCAAGAAGGTGGAATGAATACATGTAGCCAGTGTTTCAAAACATTGTCAAAGAATGTTACTTTTAAAACTAAAGAACACTTTTTCCCATCCATTTGCACCAGGGAGCCAGGAGACTCCCTTCTGTGATTAGTGGAGCACCTGGGACAGAAGTCTTTCTGCTCACATTTTCACCAGGGAGCCAGGAGACTCCACAGCCTTCTGTGTATATCCTACCAGGAGGGAGTGATCTCCCAGTAGGCTTTCACTTTTGAGCACAGAGGTGAGATCTCCACCTTCTCTCTGGAGGGGACCCAGCTATGAGCACACAGGGCCTAAGATCAGTGGATTAGCTGGGATGAAAGTCTTCCTGCCACCATTTTCACCAGGGAGCCAGGAGACTTCACAGCCTTCTGTGATTAGTGGAGCAGATCTGGGACAGAAGTCTTCCAGCTGAAATTTGCACCAGGGAGCAGGGAAACTCCACAGTCTTCTGTGCATAGCCCTTCAGGAGAGAGAGATCTAGCAGTGCTTTCAATTTTTAGCTCAGAGGACACAGGCTTACAGGCCCACAGGAAGAACAAACTCCAGCCACAGACAAGAATACCAACTAGAACCGGATGGAAAAGGCAAGCACAAGAATCCTACCAACAGAAACCAAGGCCACATGGCAACATCAGAATCCAGTACTCCCACTACAACAAGTCCAGAATACCCAAACACACCAGAAACGCAAGAGTTGGATTTAAAAATCATATCTCATGATGCTGATAGAGGGCTTCAAGAAAGACTAAAGTAACTCGCTTAAAGAAATACACAAGATATGGGCCTTGAATTCCTGCTCTTTCCAAGACCTTTAGCATGAAAGGATGCTGAATTTTGTCAAATGCTTTTTCAGCATCCAATGAGAAAACCATGTGTTTTTTTCTTTGAGTTTGTTTATGTAGTGGATTATGTTGATGGATTTCCATATATTGAACCATCCCTGCACCCCTGGGATGAAGCCAACTTGATCATGGTGAATGATCGTTTTGATGTGTTCTTGGATTTGGTTGGGAAGTATTTTGTTTAGTATTTTTGCATCGATATTCATAAGGGAAATTAGCCTGTAGTTCTCTTTCTTAGTTGGATCTTTGTGTGGTTTTGGTATCAGGGTAACTATGGCTTCATAGAATGAGTTGGGTAGTGTTCCTTCTGTTTCTATTTTGTGGAATAGTTGGAAGAGTATTGGTATCAGGACTTCTTTGAAGGTCTGATAGAATTCTGCACTAAAACCATCTGGTCCTGTATAAATGGAGAAAAACATGAAGCAATCCTACTAAAATCAGGGACAAGGCAAGACTGTCCCCACTCACCATATCTCTTCAATATAGTACTTGAGGTACTAGCTAAAGCAATTCGAAAACAGAGGGAAGTCAAAGGGATACAAATCGGAAAGGAAGAAGTCAAACTATCACTATTTGCAGATGAAATGATAGTATACTTAAGTGACCCAAAAACCTCCACCAGAGAACTCCTGCAACTGATAAACAACTTCAGCAAAGTAGCTGGCTAAAAAATCAACTCAAGCAAATCAGTAGCCTTCCTATACGTGAAGGATAAGCAGGCCGAGAAAGAAATTAGGGAAATGACACCCTTCACAATAGCCACAAATGATATAAAGTATCTTGGAGTGAAGCTAACCAAACATGTGAAAGATTTATATGACAAAAACTTCAGGTCTCTGAAGAGGGAAATTGAAGAAGACATCAGAAAATGGGAAAATCTTCCATGCTCGTGGGTTGGCAGGACTAATATAGTCAAAATGGCAATCTTGCCCAAAGCAATATACAGATTCAATGCAATCCCCATCAAAATCCCAACTCAGTTCGTCATAGAGTTAGAAAGAGCAATTCTCAAATTCATCTGGAATAACAAAAAACCCAGAATAGTTAAACTATCATCAACAGCAAAAGAACTTCTGGGGGAATCAATATCCCGGACCACAAGCAATATTACAGAGCAGTAGTATTAAAAACTGCATGGTATTGGTTCAGTGACAGGGAAGCGGATCAATGGAATAGGATCGAAGACCCAGAATTGAATCCGCACATCTATGGCCAATTGATCTTCTACAAAGGAACTGAAAACATCCAGTGGAAAAAAGAGAGCCTTTTCAAAAAATGGTGCTGGCTCAACTGGAGGTCAACATGCAGAAGAATGAGAATTGACCCACTCTTATCTTCTTGCACTAAGCTCAACTCCAAGTGGATCAAGGACCTCCACATAAAACCAGACACACTAAAACTAATAGAAAAGAAACTGGGGAAGACCCTTGAGGACATTGGCACAGGGGGAAAATTCCTGAACAGAACACCAATTGCTTATGCTCTAAGAGCAAGAATAGACAAATGGAACCTCATGAAATTACAAAGTTTCTGTAAGGCAAAAGACACTGTCAAAAGGATAAATCGGCAACCAACAAATTGGGAAAAGATCTTCGCCAACCCCACATCCGACAGAGGGCTAATCTCCAATGTATACAAAGAACTCAAGAGGTTAGACCCCAGAAAACCAAATAACCCTATCCAAAAATGGGGTACAGAGCTAAACAGAGACTTTTCACCTGAAGAAATTTGGATGGCTGAGAAACACCTTAAAAAATGTTCAACATCATTAGTCATTAGGGAAATGCAAATCAAACAACCCTGAGATTTCACCTCACACCAGTCAGAATGGCTAAGATTAAAAACTCAGAAGACATCAGGTGTTGGCCAGGATGTGGAGAAAAAGGAACACTCCTCCACTGCTGGTGGGACTGCAAGCTGGTACAACCACTCTGGAAATCAGTCTGGCGGTTCCTCAGAAAACTGGACATGATACTTCCGGAGGACCCAGCCATACCACTCCTGGGAATATACCCAGAAGATTTCCGAGCATGTAATAAAGATACATGTTCTACTATGTTCATAGCAGCCTTATATATAATAGCCAGAAGCTGGAAAGAACCCAGATGTCCCTCAACAGAGGAATGTATACAAAAAATGTGGTATATATACACAATGGAGTACTATTCAGCCATTAGAAACAATGAATTCATGAAATTCTTAGAGAAATGGGTGGAGCTGGAGAACGTCATACTAAGTGAGGTGACCCAGTCTCAAAAAAATACCCATGGTATGCAGTCACTGATAAGTGGATATTAGCTTAGAATCTTGGAACACCAAAAACATAAATAATATACCAAGTGATGTCTGACAAGAAGAAAGGAGTGAACACTGGTGCTAGAATGGACCAAAGCATCATTGTGGGGCAGTACAAGAACAGTGAGGTGGGAGGGGGTGGATGAGGGAGCAGGGGGAGGGAAAAGGGCATGTGGGACCTTTGGGGGTGGGGAACCAGAAAAAGGGAAATGAACTGTAAATATAGAATATATCCAATTTAAAAAAAAAGAAATACACGAGAACATGATAAAACCAAATTTGCACAATATCTGTCCACAAATCCAGACCTACAAAGGATAATAGATGGAAAATGCCAACATGAGGGAAACTATACCTCAGAAAAAGCAAGAAAGTAATCTTCCAACAAACACAAAAGAAGATACCCACACAAACATAAAAATCCCATAAAAAATAACAGGAAGCAACAATCACTATTCCCTAATATCTCTTAACAACAATGGCCTCAACTCCCGAATAAAACGACATAGATTAACGAAATATTTCTTATGTAAATCTTCAATTTTATCAGAAAAATTGCAATTCCCCTTTAATTAATTTAGTAATTTCTTTTATGTCTACCATTTTATCTGCATTATTTTTCATGATAATTTTCAATTTTAGTATGTCTTTCTATATGCTACCTGTATTTTACCAGAAAAAATTTTCAATGTAAATCTTTGATTTTATCTCAAATGTTTCTAATTCCACCATCAATTAATTTAGAAAGAGTTTTTACATCAACCATTCTTTATGTAAAATTTTCCATGAAATATTCAATTTTAACAAGTTTGTCTATTTATTTCTTGAATTTTACCACAAATAATTTCCATGTAAATCTTCAATGTTATCTGAAAATATTTATAATTCCACCTTTAATCAACTTAGAATTATCTTTATGCTTATCACTTTATCTATATAATTTTCTGATAATCTGTAATTTTAACATGTTTTCCATATATTTCTACAATTTTATCAGAAATATTTCCTATGTAAATCTTCAAATTTATCAGAAAATGTTTATAATTCCATTTTAAAGCAATTTAGGAATAGTTTTATGCCTACCATTATTATATCTATATAAAAGTTTTCATGATAATCTTTAATTCTAACATGTTTTTCTACATTTTCTACAATTTTATTAGAAATATTTTCTATGTAAATCCTCAATTCTTTCATAAAATGTTTCCTTCCCATATTTCCCACATTAATTTAGCAGTGTTTTACATTTTACCACTTTACTCCTTAATTTTCCATAAAAATTGTCAATTTTAAAGTGTTTATCTGAAATATTTTCCATGTAAATCATTAATTTTATCATGTTTTTACTTCCCTTTACTTCCCTTTTCAATAAATAAAAAAATAAAAATTTTAGAACCTATACTTCATGTTTATGATCTAAGAACCAATTTTCAGACTTTGATGTTCATCAAAATTGCTTATGAGATGGGTTTAAATAGAACCTAGGCTTTGTGCAGCATTGATGGCATTGCTAGGCAGATCTGAGATTTTACTCATTGCAGGAGATGATGACGCTTTGACTTTGAGTCCCTGATTTTTTTTATATTGTTGATTTATAAAATTTATTCAAAAATTAAATAATGGTAGAAAAAGGAATGTTTGTAAAAAGTGACTCCACTTTCTAGTTGAACAAACCAGTACATTCCCTGCAGAATCAAGATCTAATATTTGCTGATAGAGCTCATCTTAAATATATTATGACTCACTTGAAGGGAACAATTTCACATGCCAACTGGAACAAAGGAAAAGAGATCAAAAGAAAAAGAGTTATATGAAAGATTATCATTTGCAAAGGAATAAATTCTTATTTGGTATGGTCACAATATTAAAACACTATCAAAGAAGACTAAACATTCCATTTCTAAGTAGCAAAGAATTAAAAATTATATTAAAAATAAAAGCAATTATTCTCAGTGATAATAATATGATAAATAAATACAATTCTTTACACATTGTCAATGCTGAAGAAAGTAGGAAGAAATGATTTTATGTTATATTAATGATCATCAGATTAAATATGACTTTTCTCAAAAGTATAGAATTTAAGAAAATCCCCAAACTATTATCCATAAATATACATCTTGATGAAATTCAGGGTTATATTCTAGCTAGTATACAAGAACACTAAACTTTGTTTGAAATGTTCAAATAAGAAACAAAATTGAGTGTTGATTTAAACTCGGTTATGCAACAAAGATATATATTAGAAACTAATCATTAGGCATGTTTGCCAGAGCATTTCACACAAGAACAACAAAACGAGATCATGCAAACAACAAAAACAAGCACACAAAGACACCAAAACAAACCATGTCCGAACATGTTTTTAGACATGGGTAAGTTTACAACCTTAGTAATTGTCCAATAGGCATTATAAAATGGATTTTAGTAAATGGTTTTGGTCAAATGATCATATTGTGGGCAAGAAACGTGGTCTGGGTGAAAGATCCCAGTCAGACTATGCAACAGAATGGGTAATTGGCTCACAGAAATGACAAAGTTTTTCTCACTCAGCTGGTAGATCTTTGAATTGTTCTAACCAGTGTACAGACTAACCAGTTTATACTTATTTGTTTAAGTGTAGTGTATAGAGAGAAGTGGAGCTTACAACTGCGGAAGCAATTAATCATAGATACTATGTAGTGAATAGAAGTAAATAAGCAGAATGGAGGGAAATTTTTTAGCCCTCTTTAATAATACTGCTTTTATAATTATTGATCACATTAATGGAAAATATATACATGGCAAATAGTAAATTTCCATACACTTATTTTCTTTACTTTTAATTAATATTTTCATAATTTTTTTGAGAATTTCACACTTTTTTTTTTCATTTTGCATCCCAACAGTTTTTTCTTTGCATGTCCTCTCAGATCCTCTCCAAGTTCTCATACATGGTCATTGTAATTTGTGTTGTCTATATACTTCTGGATGTGGAGTCATACACTGGCTTTAAGAAAACTGTCTCCCTTCCACAGAAACGTTTCTGTCAGGGGATTCATGAACCATTTCTTTCTCATGAACCATGCTAAAATGTTACTAGGTTTGATATTATACATTTCTTGTACAGACAATCTAGCTTATGTGAGCTTAAAAGTGAAGTGGTCCTCTCTTGTCCCAAAAAATGATGTTTGGCTTCAGTAATTCTGGTTATATAGCTCTTAAAATCCCTAAGCCTTTGGGAGGGGGTTCGCAAATGATGTTTCATATGTGACTATGTACTACACAGTTACTTATTCATGGTTCTGGAGCCCGTCATGAGTTTCTACATTAACCACTATCTACTGAAAAAAGAAAAAAACTTGATGAAGTCTGAGAGCTAGTCTACAGGTAGAGACATGCAAATTCAGAAGGCAGTTTGAGACCATATCCAAAGATACTGCTCTTCTACTTTACACCTCTTCCTTTCATACAGCTCTTCCTTTTCATATTTTCAAAGCACAGAGAGAAAACAGTAACAGTCAGGAAAATAGCCATATCTTTTTATTCGTATTTTTGTAATAAATAGTATTTTCAAAGAGATGCTTTTGAAGATTTTTAAGGTTTATGCACTTAGTATGTCACTAAATCAAGTGAGTTTATGAGAGCATGGTGGTACCACTAGTTTAGTTTTGCTAGAATATGTTTGAGAAAAGTTTGTTGGATGCTAATACATTATCATTTATCAAAAACTTATTTTTATTAGCTTATTGCTGGTCATTTTTATCCGCTCTATTCCTTTGCTTCCTTTGTTCTTCAGATGTGATTAACCTGGATATGGCGAAATCCAGCACTAAGTACCCTACATAATTAGAAGCCAAGAAAGGTGCATGTATTAACCACCAAAAGCCAAAACAATCCAATCAAAAAATGGGGTACAAAACTAAACCAAGAATTCACAATTGAGAAATAGCAAGTGGCTGAGAAACAACTAAAGAAATGTTCAAAAGCCTTTAGTGATAAGAGAAATGCAAATCAAAACGACCCTGAAATTTCATCTTACACCAATCAGAATGGCTAAGATCAAAATCTTAGGTGACAACAGATGTTGGCAAGGAAGTTGAGAAAGAGGAACACTACTCCATTGCTGGTAGGATTGCAAACTGATATAACCACTCTGGAAATCAATCTGGAGTTTCCTCAGAAAACTGGAAAAAGTTCTATGTGAAGACCCAGCAATACCACTCTTGGGAATATACCCAAAAGAAGCCCCACCATGCCACAGGGGCACATGCTCCACTATGTTCATAGAGGCTTTGTCTATGATAGTCAGAAGCCATTTGGGAGGGAGAAGAAAGCAACCACAAGAGAGGAGGGAGGAGGGAGGGAAATGGGAGGGAAAGGGAATGGAGGGGTTGAGAGGGGAACATGATCTGGTATTGGGTGGGGGAAAAGGACTGAAGTTTTGAGGTCCAGGAGAAACAATGGAAAAAGGCATCCTCAGGAGTTAGGAAACAACCCAGATGTCCCATGACAGAAGAAATGTGGTTCATTTGCATAATTGAATACTACTCAGCTACTAAGAATGAGGACATCCTGAGTTTTGCAGGCAAATAAATGGAACTAGAAAAAAATCATCCTGAGTGAGGTAACTCAGACCCAAAATGATATGCATGGTATATACTACTAATGAGTGGCTATTAGAAAAAAAAAGTAGAGAATACCCAAGATACAGTCCACAGAACTCAAAAAGGTCAACAAGCTGAAGGGCCCAAGTGAGGATGTCTCAGTCCCATTTAGGAGGAAGAAGAAAGAAACCACTAGAGTGGAGGAAGGGATGGAGGGAAGCAGGGACATTGGAAGGAAAGGAGATGGAGAGGTGTGAGATGGGAATGTGATATGGTATTGGGTGGGGGGAAAGGACTGAAGCCTTGAGGATCAGCAGAAAGAATGGAAGCAGGCATCATCAAAAGGTAGGAACTTGTGGAGAGCCTCAAGAATGTACCAGAGACTTGGGATGTGAGAGACTCTCAGAACTCAAAGGGAAGAACCTTGGATGAAATGCCCTACAGTAGTGAGATGGAACTTGTTGAACCCACCTCCAGCAGAAATAATGGGCATCAAGTGAGGGATGGGGTTGCCATCTCAGAGTCAAAAATCTTAACTCATAGTTGTTCTGTTTGAAAGAAATGCAGGGATAGAAATGTAGAGGAGCCTGAGGAAAAGTAAGTCCAGCAACAAGCGCAAAGTGGGATCCAGCTCAAGGGGAGGCCCCAAGACTTGACAATATTACTGAGGCCATCGAGAGCTCACAAAAAGGGACCTATCATTGACTGCCCTCTGAAAGACCCAACAATCAGCTGAAAGAGTCAGATGCAGATATTTGCACCCATCTAATGGACAGAAGTTACTGACCCCTGTGGTAGAATTAGAGAAAAGCTGGTAGAAGCTGAGTAGGAAGGCAATCCTGTAGGAGGACCACCAGTCTCATTTAATCTGGGCCCCCAAGAACTCTCAAACACTAGACCACCACCCAAGCAGCATACACCAGCTGATATGAGGCCCCGAACACATATACAGCAGAAGACTGCTGAGTCTAGGTTTAGTGAGAGAAGATGCACCTAACCTTCAAGAGATTGCAGGCCCCAGGGAGTTTAGAGGTATGGTGGAATGGGTGGCAGTGGGGTGGGAACATCCTCATGGAGACAGGGGCTGGGAAGAATTTATGAGATATGGAACATTCAGAGGATGGACCTAGAAGGGAATAAAATCTGGAGTTTAAAGTAAAAAAAATAATACCTCATCACATCTTCCACAGTATTTGATTAAATTCAACAATAATTTACATATGGAACTCCTTATATTGGGGTATCTCTTCCGTTTATAATTTAAATAATGCTCAGAAATATAAGTCCCATAAAATGAAGCATTCTTTAGATCATAGGTTTTGAGCAATTTTTATTATATTTTATTTATAATATCCGTTCTTCCTATTTGTGTGAATTTCAATTTCATTGTTCCATATTAAAATTGTAGCATATTTATTATTAACAAAAATATTTATTAATAAATAAAATAAGAATTATATACATTTATAAATAAAACTAGTTATGAAATGGCTACCTATGACTATATAACCGAAAATGTTGATTTTTAACATTTTATGGTTTTCTATTAATTTGTGATTTTATAAATTAAAATTCACTATATGTACAGCTGTATTGAAATACCTTTAAAGAATTGACTATGATTTTTTTTTACTTAGGCTTATAGAATTTTTTTTATTGGATATATTCTATATTTACAATTCATTTCCCCATTTTTGTTTCCACATCCCCCTAAGGTCCCACATGTCCTTTTCCCTCCCACTGCTCCCTCTTCCACCCCTTCCCACTTCCCTGTTCTGCTATTCCCCTACACTGATACTTTGATCCTTTCCAGCACTAGTGTCCATTCCTTTCTTCTTGTCAGACATCATTTGGTATGTGAATTGTGTCATTGGTGTCCCAAGATTCTAGGCTAATATCCACTTATCAGCGACTGCATACCATGGGTATTCTTTTGAGACTGGGTTACCTCACTTAGTATGATGTACTCCAGCTCCATCCATTTCTCTAAGAATTTCATGAATTCATTGTTTCTAATGGCTGAATAGTATTCCATTGTGTATATAAACCACATTTTTTATATCTATTCCTCTGTTGAGGGACATCTGGGTTCTTTCCAGCTTCTGGCTATTATAAATAAGGCTGCTATGAACATAGTGGAGCATGTATCCTTATTGCATGCTGGGGAGTCTTCTGGGTATATTCCCAGGAGTGGTATGGCTGGATCCTCCGGAAGTATCATGTCCAGTTTTCTGAGGAACCACCAGACTGATTTCCAGAGTGGTTGTACCAGCTTGCATTCCCACCAGCAGTGGAGGAGTGTTCCTCTTTCTCCACATCCTGGCCAACACCTGATGTCTTCTGAGTTTTTAATCCTAGCCATTCTGACAGGTGTGAGGTGAAATCTCAGGGTTGTTTTGATTTGCATTTCTCTAATGACTAATGATGTTGAACATTTTTTAAGGTGTTTCTCAGCCATCCGAATTTCTTCAGGTGAAAAGTCTTTGTTTAGCTCTGTACCCCATTTTTGGAAAGGGTTATTTGGTTTTCTGGGGTCTAACTTATTGGGTTCTTTGTATACATAGGATATTAGCCCTCTGTCGGATGTGGGGATGGTGAAGATCTTTTCCCAATTTGCTGGTTGCCGATTTGTCCTTTTGACAGTGTCTTTTGCCTTACAGAAATTTTGTAACTTTATGAGGTCCCATTTGTCTATTCTTTCTCTTAGAGCATAAGCAATTGGTGTTCTGTTCAGGAATTTTCCCCCTGTGCCAATGTCCTCAAGGGTCTTCCCAAGTTTCTTTTCTATTAGTTTTAGTGTGTCTGGTTTTATGTGGAGGTCCTTGATCCACTTGGAGTTGAGCTTAGTGCAAGGAGATAAGAGTGGATCAATTCTCATTCTTCTGCATGTTGACCTCCAGTTGAGCCAGCACCATTTGTTGAAAAGGCTATCTTTTTTCCACTGGATGTTTTAAGCTCCTTTGTCAAATAGCAATTGGCCATATATATGTGGGTGCAATTCTGGGTCTTCAATCCTATTCCCTTGATCCACTTCCCTGTCATAGTACCAATACCATGCAGTTTTTAACACTACTGCTCTGTAGTATTGCTTGAGGTCCAGGATATTGATTCCCGCAGAAGTTCGTTTACTGTTGATGATAGCTTTAGCTATCCTGGGTTTTTTGTTATTCCAGATGAATTTGAGAATTGCTCTTCCTAACTCTATAAAGAACTGAGTTGGGATTTTGATGGGGATTGCACTGAATCTGTATATTGCTTTTGGCAAGATTGCCATTTTAACTATATTAATCCTGCCAACCCACGAGCATGGAAGATTTTTCCATTTTCTGAGATCTTCTTCAATTTCCTTCTTCAGAGACCTGAAGTTTTTGTCATATAAATCTTTCACTTGTTTGATTAGAGTCACACCAAGATACTTTATATTGTTTGTGGCTATTGTGAAGTGTGTCATTTCCCTAATTTCTTTCTTGGCCTGCTTATCCTTTGCATATAGGAAGGCTACTGATTTGCTTGAGTTGACTTTATAACCAGCCACTTTGCTGAAGTTGTTTATCAGCTGTAGGAGTTCTCTGGTGGAGTTTTTTGGGTCACTTAAGTATACTATCATATCATCTGCGAATAGTGATAGTTTGACTTCTTCCTTTCCAATTTGTATCCCTTTGACTTTCTTATGTTGTCGAATTGTTCTAGCTAGTACCTCAAGTACTATATTGAAGAGATATGGTAAGAGGGGGCAGCCTTGTCTAGTCCCTGATTTTAGTGACATTGCTTCAAGTTTCTCTCCATTTACTTTGATGTTGGCTATCGGTCTGCTGTAAATTGCTTTTACTATGTTTAGATATGGGCCTTGAATTCCTGTTCTTTCCAAGACTTTAAGCATGAAAGGATGCTGAACTTTGTCAAATGCTTTTTCAGCATCCAATGAGATGACCATGTGGTTTTTTCTTTGAGTTTGTTTATGTAGTGGATTATGTTGATGGATTTCTGAATATTAAACATCCCTGCATCCCTGGGATGAAGCCAACTTGATCATGGTGAATGATTGTTTTGATGTGTTCTTGGATTTGGTTGGCAAGTATTTTATTTAGTATTTTTGCATCAATATTCATAAGGGAGATTGGCCTGAAGTTCTCTTTCTTAGTTGGATCTTTCTGTGGTTTTGTTATCAGGGTAACTGTGGCTTCATAGAATGAGTTGGGTAGTGTTCCTTTTGTTTCTATTTTGTGGAATAGTTTGAAGAGTATTGGTATTAATACTTTGTTGAAGGTCTGATAGAATTCTGCACTAAAACCATCTGGTCCTGTGCTTTTTTTGGTTGGAAGGCTTTCTATGACCCCTTCTATTTCTTTGGGGTTTATGGGTCTGTTTAGATGGTCTATTTGTTCCTGATTTAATTTTGGTATTTTGTTTCTGTCTAGGAAATTGTGCATTTCCTCCAGATTCTCCAGTTGTGTTGAGTATAGGCTTTTGTAGTAGGATCCGATGATTTTTTTGAATTTCCTCAGTTTCTGTTGTTATATCCCCCTTTTCATTTCTAATTTTGTTAACTTGTATACTGTCTCTGTGCCCTTTGGTAAGTCTGGCTAGGGGTTTATCTATCTTGTTGATTTTCTCAAAGAACCAGCTCCTGGTTTTGTTGATTCTTTGTATTGTTCTCTTTGTTTCAACTTGATTGATTTCAGCCTTGAGTTTGATGATTTCCTGTCTTCTACTCCTCCTGGGTGAAATAGCTTCTTTTGTTCTAGGGCTTTCAGTTGCACCATTAAGTTGCTAGTGTATGCTCTCTCCTGTTCCTTTTTTGGAGACACTCAGGGCTATGAGTTTTCCTCTTAGCACTCCTTTCTTTGTGTCCCATAGATTTGGGTATGTTGTACCTTCATTTTCATTAAATTCTAAAAAGTCTTTGATTTCTTTCTTTATTTCTTCCTTGACTAAATTATCATTGAGTAGAATATTGTTCAGCCTCCATGTGTATGAAGATTTTCTGTTGTTTTTGTTGCTATTGATGAACACTCTTACTCCATGGTGATCTGATAGTAGGCATGGGATTAGTTCGATCTTTTTATATTTGTTGAGGTCTGTCTTGTGACCAATTATATGGTCGATTTTGGAGAATTTACCATGAGGCGCTGAAAAAAAGTTATAGTCTTTTGCTTTAGGATGAAATGTTCTATATATATATATCTGTTAAATCCTATTGGTCCAACGTTTCAATGAGTTTCCCTGTGTCCCTGTTTAGTTTCTGTTTTTCTGATCGGTCCATTGAGGATAGTGGAGTGTTGAGGTCCCCCACAATTATTCTGTTAGGTGCAATGTGTGCTTTGAACTTTAGTAAAGTTTATTTTACAAATAAGGGTGCCCTTGTATTTGGAGCATAGATGTTTAGTATTGTGAGTTCTTCTTGGTGTATTCTTCCTTTGACTAGCAAGAAGTGACCTTCTGTGTCTCTTTTGATGACTTTGGGTGGAAAGTCAATTTTATCTATTAGAATGGCTATTCCAGCTCGCTTCCTGCGACCATTTGCTTGCAAGATTGTCCTCCAGCCTTTTACTCTAAGATAGTGTTTGTCTTTAACTCTGAGGTGTGTTTCCTGTATGCAGCAAAATGTAGGGTTCTGTTTCTGTATCCAGTCTGGTAGTCTATGTCTTTTTATTGGGGAATTGAGTCCATTGATGTTAAGAGATATTAAGGAATAGTGATTATTTGTTCCTGTCATTCTTGATATTATTTTTGTTTTTGAGTAGTTATCTTCCTTTGAGTTTGATGGAAGAAGGTTACTGTCTTGCTTTTTCTTGGGTGCAGTTTCCCTCCTTGTCTTGGAGATTTCCTCCTATTATCCTTTGTAGAGCTGGGTTAGTGGAAAGATATTGTGGAAATTTGGTCCTGTCATGGACTATTTTGATTTCTCCATCTATGTTGATTGACATTTTTGCTGGGTATAGTAATCTTGGCTGGCATTTGTGTTCTCTTAGGGTCTGCGTGAGATCCGCACAGGATCTTCTAGCTTTCATGGTTTCTGGAGAGAAGTCTGGTGTGATTCTGATAGGTCTTCCTTTATATGTTACTTGGCCTTTTTCTCTTACTGTCTTTAATATTCTTTCTTTGTTTAGTACATTTGGGGTTTTGATTATTATGTGACGGGAGTTATTTCTGTTGTGGTCCAGTCTGTTTGGAGTTCTATATGCTTCTTGTATATTCATGGACATCTCTCTCTTTAAGTTAGGGAAGTTTTCTTCCATAATTTTGTTAAAGATATTTGCTGGCCCTTTAAGTTGTAGATCTTCACTCTCATCTATCCCTATAATCCTTAGGTTTGTTCTCTCATTGTGTCCTGGATTTTCTGGTTGTTTTGGGTTACAAGCCTTTTGGATTTTGTGTTTTCTTTGACTGTGGAGTCAATGGTTACTATGTTATCTTCAGCATCTGAGATTCTTATCTCTATCTCTTGTATTCTGTTGTTTGCATCTACGACCCCTGATTTCTTTCCAAGGTTTTCTATCTCCAAAGTTGCCTCCTTTTGTGATTTCTTAGTTGTTTCTACCTCTGTGTTCAGATCGTGGATGGTTTTTCTCAGTTCCTTCATTTTTTGTTTGTGTTTTCTTGTAATTCTTTAAGAGAAATTTGTGTTTCCTCTTTTGTGACTTCTGCTTGTTGTTTCAAGTTCTCCTGCATTTCTTTAACTGATTTTCTTATTTCCTCTTTATTGGTTTCTCTCTGTTGGCCCATATTCTCCTGGAGTTCTTTAAGTGATTTTTGTGTTTGCATTGTAAGAGCTTCTACCCTATTGATGTTCCCTGCATTTCTTTAAGAGATTTGTTTATGTCTTTTTTGTGTTCCTCTAGCAGCGTCATAACCAGTGCTTTTATATCCAACTCTGGTTTTTCTGGTGTGCTGGGGTATCCAGGACTTGCTGTGGTTGGCGAATTGGGTTCAGATACTGCCATATTGCCTTGATTTTTGTTTGTAACATTCCTGTTTGCCTTTTGCCATCTGTTTATCTCTGGAGTTAGTTGGTCTTGTTCTTAGTGTTTGGTGTTTGAGGCTTCTGTGAGCCTGGTGTTGGGCGCTGCTGTCGTAGAGGGAGTCCGAGCTCCCGAGGTGGAGACCGGGAGGTTTCAGTTACTGGGCTCTCAGTTACCTCCTCAGCTCTGCTGTGCTGATCTAAGTCTTCCTGAGGCTCGCTGCTGGACCTGCAATTGGCCTCCCACTGTCTCCTCCTGGCCTGACTAGTTGCTAGCTCTTAAGAATCAGATTTTTTTTTTCTACACAGCGGGCTAATCTGTTAGATCTTCATGGTGTCCTGGATTCCTTTTTTGGTTCTCTATGGTGACCTGTTCAGGACACCAGCTCCAAAATGATGGTGGATCTCAGGGCTCTGTCTAACCATTGGGTTCCCTATAGGACTGGAGGTTCCCTGGTTGGGATGCTAGAACCTAGATGGTAGTACTCTCAGTCCACAGGGCTCTGTCATGTTAGCTGTCTGTGGTGTCCTGAGGCAAGATGTCAGCCTCTGGCTGTACTGGAGGCACCGACCCACTAGCAGGTTGGTGCTCCCTTGGGTTGGCACAGAGACCGCTTGTCAAGCTGATCTGGCTCTGTGTGCACTGCCATGCTGTTGGTACACGGACCTATCTCCAACCTCCTTTGGCTCTGGGCGTGAGCAAGAGCCTGAGCAGGTGTTCTTTGCCAGGCTAAGTCTCTGTCCAAGCACCTGAACCCAGCCACCAGCAGGCAGTCCGCAGTGGCCCGAGGGAAGATGGCGGCCGACTGCAAGCCTGCTAGCCGGTCCCCAGCCATCAGGGACAGCCTCTGAGCTGCAGGTACACAGAGGTCCTGCTGACCTTCCCTGGCTCTGGGGGCCAGCAAGGACCTGACAGGTTGACTACGATTATTTATGAAAGAGAATATATAAGCTAAATTTATCCTGTAATTGTTTAAAAAACAGATGGAGATTTAGCAAGATGTATTTTAGAAAAAAGTAGTTTGTTTTTCTCCTTTCCTTTCTCCATAATAACTCTTTATTATCCTCTTCTTGTCCCTGACACTACCTCAGCACATGCTCAGTGTTAAGTTTACTGGCATCCGTGAGGATAGATGCATCTTCATGCCAGGAATGACACAGCCACTGTGATCTAGATTTAGCCTCTCACCTTTCTTTCTGTCAGGGAACCTACAAGGTAGTCATTTTCATTTGAGCCCACACAATCCATTTGGTGGTGGGTATCTGTCTTAGGAAGGGGAATAGAAAAATAAATGGAGAAGCCTTGCTAATTAGATGCTAATATTGGAAGTTTGCTTCTGTGTTGCTGGATTCCTGGTGACAAGCAATTCAATAATTGTGTTTTGGAGGGTACAGAGAGGAGATCATTTCAGAGAACCACCACAACAACTAGACCATGTCAGGGTTGTGCATCTTGGTGGCAGGTTCTCATTTCCATACAAGATCTATATTCCTGAATTGTTTTCCTTTGCTCTAGACTTCCATTCTCTTTATGCAAAAGACATTTGGCATATCTAGGCAAGTGTCCTGGTGTGGCTCATGTCAATATGAGTCAAAGGTGGACTATTCATAGGTATCTCCCTTTTTTCTAAGAAAACCCATGCATGATTGAAGCAATCCTGTGGAAATGTGGGCCACCGACTGATCAACATCTGTGTATTTGACGAGCATGAGTAACTGGATCTCCTTTATACCCTCACACTCAAACCTATCATGGGGAAAACATAAAACACTTTAGCTCCAAACAAGTGCCCATGCTCTCTACTCTCGTTTTATCAAAGCTCTGTAGAATTGTGCAAAATATATGCCTCTCTGAAAGAATTACAGAGATGGAAGTGGAGAGGAGCCTGAGGAAAAGAAGGTCCAGTGACAGGCCCAAAGTGGGATCCTCTTCAAGGGGATCACAAATCCAGACACTATTACAGAGGTTATGGAGCACTCACAAAAGGGAAGGAGCATGACTGCAGTCCCGAAGACCCAACAAGTAGCTGAAAGAGTCAGGTGCATATATTTGTACCCAACTAATGGACAGAAGCAGATGACCCCTGTTTTTGGATTAGGGAAGACTGAAAGAAGCTGAGGAGAAAGGCAATCCTGTAGGATGACCAGCAGTCTCATTTAACTGGGAACCTCAATATCTCTCAAACACTGGACCACCAAACAGGCAGCATACAGCTGGTGCTGATATGAGGCCCCCAACACACATACAGTAGAGGACTACCAGGTCTGTGTTCAGAGATGATGTACCAAACACTCAAGAGAGTGGAGGCCCCAGGGAGTTTAGAGGTTGGGTAGGGTAGGGGAAGGGGCATTCCGCCAGCAATGCTCACTAATATGTGAGCATAGTCATGTAAATGATCATTATTTTGCACATCAAATATTTAACATTTTATTACACCTATTTTTTATTGGATATATTGTATGTTTACAATTCATTTCCCTTTTTCTAGTTCCCCACCCCCAAAGGTCCCACATGTCCTTTTCCCTCCCCCTGCTCCCTCTTCCACCCCTTCCCTCTTCCCTGTTCTTGTATTCCCCTACACTGATGCTTCGATCCTTTCCAGCACCAGTGTCCACTCCTTTCTTCTTGTCAGACATCATTTGGTATGTGAATTGTGTCTTAGGTGTTCCAAGATTCTAGGCTAATATCCACTTATCAGCGACTGCATACCATGGGTATTCTTTTGAGACTGGGTTACCTCACTTAGTATGATGTTCTCCAGCTCCATCCATTTCTCTAAGAATTTCATGAATTCATTGTTTCTAATGGCTGAATAGTACTCCATTGTGTATATATACCACCTTTTTGTATCCATTCCTCCGTTGAGGGACATCTGGGTTCTTTCCAGCTTCTGGCTATTATAAATAAGGCTGCTATGAACATAGTGGAGCATGTATCCTTATTGCATGCTGGGGAGTTTTCTGGGTATATTCCCAGGAGTGGTATGGCTGGGTCCTCTGGAAGTATCATGTCCAGTTTTCTGAGGAACCGCCAGACTGATTTCCAGAGTGGTTGTACCAGCTTGCATTCCCACCAGCAGTGGAGGAGTGTTCCTCTTTCTCTACATCCTCACCAACACCTGATGTCTTCTGAGATTTTGATCTTAGCCATTCTGACTGGTGTGAGGTGAAATCTCAGGGTTGTTTTGATTTGCATTTCTCTAATGACTAATGATGTTGAAAATTTTTTAAGGTGTTTCTCAGCCATCCAAATTTCTTCAGGTGAAAAGTCTTTGTTTAGTTCTGTACCCCATTTTTGGATAGGTTTATTTGGTTTTCTGGGGTCTAACTTCTTGAGTTCTTTGTATACATTGGATATTAGCCCTCTGTCGGATGTGGGGTTGGTGAAGATCTTTTCCCAATTTGTTGGTTGCCGATTTGTCCTTTTGACAGTATCTTTTGCCTTACAGAAACTTTTTAATTTTATGAGGTTCCATTTGTCTATTCTTGCTCTTAGAGCATAAGCAATTGGTGTTCTGTTCAGGAATTTTTCCCCTGAGCCAATGTCCTCAAGGATCTTCCCCAGTTTCTTTTCTATTAGTTTTAGTGTGTCTGCTTTTATGTGGAGGTCCTTGATCCACTTGGAGTTGAGCTTAGTGCAAGGTGATAAGAGTGGATCAATTCTCATTCTTCTGCATGCTGACCTCCAGTTGAGTCAGCACCATTAGTTGAAAAGGCTATCTTTTTTCCACTGGATTGTTTCAGCTCCTTTGTCGAAGATCAATTGGCCATAGATGTGTGGGTTCAATTCTGGGACTTCGATCCTATTTTATTGATCTGCCTCCCTGTCACTGTACCAATACCATGCAGTTTTTAACACTACTGCTCTGTAGTATTGCTTGAGGTCCGGGATATTGATTCCCCCAGAAGTTCTTTTACTGTTGATGATAGTTTTAGCTATCCTGGGTTTTTTGTTATTCCAGATGAATTTGAGAATTGCTCTTTTTAACTCTATAAAGAACTGAATGTTTTTTATATGCAATTACATATTTCCTGAGGATAAAATTTCAAATAATATTTTACTCTATAGTGATGCTACTATATATTTGAGGATTATCCATTTGAAAATTGCTGAAGATAAGCCAATGTTTTCTAATCTACAATTAACATGCCATTAAATGACTTTTAGCTCACTTTGATTAGTTTAGTTTCACTAAACTAATTAAATTAGTTTAACTGTTTATTTTCACTGATAGGATTTACTTTCTATTTGTGAATATGTTATAGATAGTTTTAAACACCCTTGATCCTTGGGCTAAATGGCACAAATTTCTTTGAGAATTGCTTGAAGTAGCAATTACACACACACACTCACACACACACACACACACACACACACATTCTTTTAAATGTTTTGGCCAGGCTTTAAAAAAATAGTTTTATTCTTTCTTTTGTTGACTTGAGAGTTGTGTATATGAGGACCTTTCATTATAATATAATAAATCTTTTAACTCATTTTTATTAAATTCCCTTTGTATTTATTAAAGAAGTAGAAAGTGATTTTAATGTCATTATTTGTATAATATATTCTTGATTATGGAAGATTATTCCATATTTTGACATACAATGGGATATTTATATCTTTTGATTTTGACACAGTACACCAGGGCATAGAATATTCCTGTCACCTCAGCACATCACCTTCCACCATATTCTAGCTATTCATTGTTTGGAAGCAAGCAATCCCTGTTTTTTAGCACTTGAGATATTTTTTCCTATAATAGTAGGTTCTTGTGAATTGCTAGAAGTCATATTTAGCTGAGTGCAAATTTCTTCCACCTGTGGTAGTTTTTATTTATTTCACCTAAAAATATTGTGGTGATTTTGACATTTATAAATTTGATTTTTGATGAATTCTTGCTGACTTCTTTTTATAGTTCATGCTTTTAGTGTTGTATGTAAGACAGAGTTTTCTTTAATTGTACCTATCTTAAATAAATATTTTAGTATGCTTTTGACTAAAGAGTATGATTTTGCTCTCAGACAAAACTCTTCCTGGGGATCCCATGACAAAGCAAATTACAGACAACACAAATTTCCAGTGTGATGAACCAATAAGAATTATCATGGCTACTTAAAGAAATGTGGGTAAAGGGTTACTTACAGGAGCAGAAATGACTCTAAGCAGCTGTATCATCAAAGCCCACCCCACTGCGGGTGGCAGCTCAAAAATTCTGGGAACCTGGAAGATACTGCATAACTTGTGCACAGATCAACAAGTTGGAGAGTATTTTTCCAAATGACTCATTTTATCTAAACCTCTTCTATTCTACTGGAATGGTCTGGGAGTCTACTTTGAAGCTGACTTCACTGTCTGAGGGGGACTTCCATCTTCCATTACTTACTATGACATGGAGAGTACTAGTAAATCTGTTTAGTTTCTGAAACTTTCTGAAGCTATTTTGAGTTGTTTACCTTCCTGTTTAAGGAGCTTCCCTGAAGGAGGGAAAATATCAATCTTAGAGGGAACTATGGTATAACAGATTATATGATTTCCTATACATATATGCCATCATTCTAGAACACTTTTTTTAATTCGTTAATTTTCTATGGCTATCTGAAATAGTGGCTATGATCTGGAGACTGGACAATTTGAAGAGTTGAAATCTAGACATGTACACTTATCATGCTCTCTTCACAACATTCATGGAGGTCTTGGAATATGTTTGTGTGAAAGAGGAATACAGAGACCTAGACAGAAAGAGACAGAGATGGAGAGGTGAGGGGTGTATTTGTTTAATGTTTCTTATTAGTTATCAAGTACTCTGAGTCAATGTGTAAACAGCTGCCAGTATGAAACAAAAATGATCATAGTAAAAAATATTAACCTACAACTACTCTTATCACAGCACCCACATTTTATCTTTTGCCTTCAAAATCATTTGTATAAATATCTATTCTTAGCTAGTTTAGAGGTAAACAAATTGTATGAAAAGTTGACAATAATGCATGAAGAATAGCAATTCTGAAGGCAAAATAAGATGCAGTCAAAACCAAATTTTTACTTTCCTTGATTAGAGAGTAGTATGTGATCAACATAAATTATGTTACAATAATTTTTATGCAATCTGCAAGCTTATAGTCCTTACATCTCAGGATAAAAAGTTCAATTTAAACCTAAATATGCTATTGACAATAAAACACAGTTATACTTATAAAAATAATGTGATTTATAATCTAATGTAACAATAACAAGGGAAAAAGCACTAAATCTATAATGGCAAATCTTTTATAAATGATTTATTTCAATCTATAAAAATTAATAACCTCACATTGACCAAAAGGGCACAGTTGAAACTCACAAACACCAGAAGTTATTCCCAAGGCTGTTACTCTCCAAAAACTGATGACAAGGACTTATTGCTGAAAGGACACATATATTTCATTGAACAGAGAGAACTGAGTTAGAACTGATGCCTAACTAGTAGCTACAACTGACTAACATTCATGTTACTGGACTACCAGAGGAAAAAGGTAATCATTGTTAACCAACCTATAAACTCCATGGCATAAAAAGGTATCTGCAAGATATACTGGTGCAATAGTGGTACAAATGTTACAAGAGTACCAAACCACTTTAGCTGGGCTTTGAGGCCCATTTCATGAAATAAAACCTGTATTTCACACTGCTAAGGTGGTCAGATACCTGAGACTAGGTGGGCATGGGCCTATGTGGGAAAAGAAATACTATTGTTCTATAAAAATAACAGCAATAAAATGACACATAATAATATTCTTCTGTAACTACAAAGAAAATTTTCTTCTTGCAGTAGTAGATCAGAAGTGTAGAGGAATTTTAACCCAGCAACATAATGATTTTCTGGCAAGGGATCACATCCAAAGATCTTCTAGGTCTGTGTGATCTGGCTAGAAAGACACACCTTTAATCCCTTTGAATGGAATGCAGACACAACCTTAGTATACACCTTTAAAGTAAAATTAGTTTGCAGAAGGAAGCAGCCATTTTGGAAATGACATCTAATTGAGTGGCACACAAAGGGATGAATCAGAAAAAGATTTGACAGAATGAGTCAGATATAGGATATGCCCAACTCTTTCTTTTTTTCTTTTTTTTTAAAGATTTATTTATTTAGTTGATGTGAGTACACTCTAGCTGTTTTTCAGACACACCACAAGAGGGCATTGGATCCTATTACAGATGGTTGTGAGCCACCATGTGGTTGCTGGGAATTGAACTCAGGACCTCTGGAAGAGCAGTTGGTGCTCTTAACTGCTGAGCCACCTCTCCAGCCCCGAATATGCCCAACTCTTACAAGAACAGAAAAGAAAGAAGCTATTTAAGAGTGGTTCAGAGATGCAGAGTTTAGAGTTTGCCCAGTTGGTTTCCTGTCTTGCTTTGGGGATTACAGTTAAATGATCAGATGAATCTCATATGAGACCTTGAACTTTAGACTTTTAATATTGTTGAGACTGCTATAGACTATGGGGACTCTGGAAGTTAAACTAAATGTATTTTGTATTATGCTATGTTTAGGTGTGGCCCCTATAGACTCATATGCTTGACCAAACCTATGGGTGCCAGAGAGTGGAATGTGATGGACTGTATATGCTTGGGACAGGGAGTGCTACTATTAGGAAGTGTGGCCTTTTGGAGTTAGTGTGTCACTGTGGGTGTGGGCTTTAATATCCTAGTCCTACATGTCAGGAAGTCAGTATTCTGCTAGCAGCCTTCAGATAAAGATGCAAAACTCTCAGATCTTCCTGCACCTTGCCTGTCTAGATGCTACCATACACCCATCTTGATGATAATAGACTGAACCTCTGAACCTGAAAGCCAGCCCCAATTAAATGTTCTTTTAAGAGTTGCCTTGGTCATGGTGTCAGTTCATAGCAGTAAAACCCTAACTAAGATTTAAAGGGAAGGGGAAAATAATGTAATTGTAGCCTCAAATATAAAAGAGAAAAAAAAAGAGTAGCCCAGAGAGAGTCAGTCAGTTGGGAGGCAGTACAATGAGTTCAGTGCATTTGGAGTTGACTTCTTTCATGAATTCCAGTAGTTCTGCAGAGGCAGTTAACACCAGAGAATAAGGAAGCAGAAGATTAGAACAAATCTCCAAAGTCAGTTGGAGGCCAAGCAGAGCAATTCAGGGAGAAGCTGAGAGAATCAGTCAGATTAGAGAGGTATTTGATCCAGAAAAGCTGAGTTGAACCAGCCAATCAAAGTTCAGAAAGGACCAGAAAGGGTGAACTTATTTAGTAGTAATCCTTTGAGATAAAAATTACATTTGGCAAATAAAAGATGCTCTTACAAGGAATTAACATGGAAACCCAAATTTGAAAATGTGTAGATTGAGAGACTTTGAAACAGTCATTCCTAAATGGGAATTCTTCATCAAAGATATTCCAAGGTTCAAAGATTTATGTAAAAGAAGAGATAGAAAGATTGTCAGAGCCAGATGTGACAGATGGCTAAAAAATAAAAATAAAAATAAAATAAAATAGAAGAATCTTTCAGGCATAGCGGGACTGAAGAACACATAATAATTGTGAAAGCATGCAAATGCATTCATAGGCTTAAGGCAGATGGAGTCCCAGCATTGAGAAAGGGAAGTGGACATTACCTCCCATCCCTAATTAAGAAAATATATACAACTTAACCCACTGGTAAAGAAAAATTTCATTTTCTTCAATGTAGTCTGACCAAGTATATTAACAACATTTCTGAGTAGGTGCCATGCCCAGGAGGAGATGACAAACATTAACAATTTCAGTTGTATGTTTATAAGTGTTTTGTATTCGACTGCTTTCTCATATTGGTCTTTTGCTTTTATATTTTGGTTTCCATTTATGTGAAGTGTGTGTGTGTGTGTGTGTGTGTGTGTGTGTGTGTGTTTCCTAGTTTTTGTTTGATTTTTAAAGATAAGAAACTTTAAGTTGGATGGATAGAGAGGTGAGGCAGATTTGGAAGGAATTGAAAGTGAAGAAAAACATTATCAAATTCTCTTGTGTAAGAAAATTTTTACAATAAGAAAAACATCAAAACATCTTTAAATATGTAAATTGTAAGTATTTTAATTATTTAACTAAAACATTAAATACCTGCATCATAATTTTTAAGTAAATTAAAATAGTATATGTCTATAGAACAACTACTTCCTTCAAGACCACCATCAAACCTACAGGAGAGTATCCAAGCTGGCTAGAAATGCATCATAGTATTGACAAGAAAATTTTATAGCCTTCTAGTATTTGTTTCATGGAAGCTCTCTAATCATTACCATTTACATAGAAGAGAGTTACTGGCTAGGAAGTGAGAAAACTGGGAATAATACAAATTTCATGTTTTCTAGGTGTATTAATAATTATCTAGTATTAGTAGAGTCTGAGATCTTATTGTGCTGAGTTGTATTATTTTACTGTCTTCCTGTAATAGTATGATCAAACAATTTGAAATATTTTTGCTGTTCTTAATCACTAAGAGGAAAGAAAGATAAAGGGAGGCAAACTCTTAGCATCTTAAACAACAGCTTTTCTGGAGGTCTTAGTAGTCGAGGGAAAGGTGATTTGTGGTGAAAGAAAGTACTCCATACCCGCAAATTTTCTTTTAATTGCTAAATACTGAAGTGTCTCATAAGGGTGTATGTATGAGTTCCTCTGTAGATGTGTGGCAAACTAACATTCTTTTACAGGGTGATACTAG
This sequence comes from Apodemus agrarius, assembly GCA_964023405.1. Taxonomy (NCBI): domain Eukaryota; kingdom Metazoa; phylum Chordata; class Mammalia; order Rodentia; family Muridae; genus Apodemus; species Apodemus agrarius. The sequence continues at coordinate 81,701,234 of OZ030021.1, forward strand.
AGTTAGCTTCAATTGTCAACACAACTCATCCATTTTGGATGATTGAATATCAACTAAAGAATTGCCTGGATGATATTGGCCTATTGCTACATTTGTAAAACTTTTTTTATTATAATTCTCCTTCCTTTTCTCCTCCATATCTTTCCACATTCCTTGCTCCCTCACAAATTCAGGGCTTCTTTCACTTTAATTGTTGCAACATGAATATATATGTTAAAATTATGATCATATATATTATAAATTTATTATTAAGTTACATACATATATTTTTAATCATATTTTAAGTAAAATAAGGGAGTATGCTGTCTATGAAATATGTGTTTCCTTCAAGTCCACCATAAAACCTCAGAGTAAGGATCCATGCTAATTGAAAACACATGTTAGTTTTCACTATAAAATCAAACACACACACACACACACACACACACACACATATACACACACCTTGTTTTGTATAATACTACTTATTTGTGTGTTTTTATGGATATCTATTTCATAGTGAATAAGCAATTGTGATCTTCCCTGGTGAAGACTGTTTCTTTCATTATCAGTATTCCTTAGTTGTTTGTAGATCTCTGCATTTGGGTTGAGGCAATGTGGTCTTTCACTTGCAGGTTGATATATCTATTGTCCTTCAACTCAAGTTTAGCCAGTTTTTTGCACAGTGTTTTGTCACAGTAATAGAAAACCAAACTAGAAAAGATACCAAGTATATTTTGCCATTTAAATGAATTTATAACCACATTCTCCAGCTCAATAATTATTATAGATTTATGAAATACATATTTAAAATTACTGCTCCCTATTTTATGTTTAATTTCATCAAAAAATTATTCTCGGGTAGTTCTTTTTAGCTCTAGTGATATTATAATTTCAAGTCTGTTGTAAAGTTTATAGTTAAATTATTTTTGCTTTATATTTCTTTTAAAAAGGAAAATGTATACTTTATTATAAAGCTTTTGTATATAATCCAGTGCTTGCATATCCTGGAATCCATATGGAAATTTTTCATTTAGATTCCAGACAAATCCAGAGAAACTTCAAATTGAAACAGAATTGTAGTACACCAAAGGATTACATTATCCATTTGGATGGAAACCATATGTAATTCCATTTTTTTTATGTGAAAGTATACAGTTTATAATAGATAGACATTACAGTATTTCCATCTACATGCACTTAATTTATGTATTTCCCCTATTTCCTTATGCTTTCGACACTTTATCAGCCATAGTTTTAACATATGAACTTGAATGAATAGTGTATATTATACAGCAGAGTTATGACTGTTTTGAACTTAGCACAGCTCCCAGAAAACAATCAGAGAAATGGAAATCTGAGGTAAGCATGGGAGTGGACTGAGAACATAAAAAAATTACAAGAGTTGCTGGAATACTTTGATGACTTTGTAAAAAAAACATAAAATAAAGGCAGAATCTGACATAAATATCTAGACATGTGCTTATATGTATATGTTTTTGATCAGTCAGAAATGATTTGATTTCTCATTTTAGCAACAAAGAAAACAGTATTCTAATAGACTGTGAGATAATGATGCTTGTTAACACTGTTTCTCTCTGAGCAACAAGATTTTAATCATCCAAGGCTCTCATGGCATGCTTTTACCGGTGCTACTAATTTACATTACCTGTAACTCCCTAAATTCTTGATAAAAAGCAAAACCAACTTTAACCAATAATACTAATTGAGTATCATAGAAATGTTTCTACCTTCATGTTACTAGATTTGTTGCTTGTAAAGATAATTTTGTGGTTTGATAAAATGGATTGATGATTCATTAAAATTGTTACAAATATAACCTAAAACACATTGAACAATATATTACTAGATGAATTAGGCTTCATTAACATTACTGATCAGGACTATTAAACTCTAGTTATCATGACAGAGCAGACCTAATTATGAATTTAAACAATATTGTTATAGGTAAACATAGAAACCAACTTCCCACCAATAGACGTACTAGACAAATACTCTATGGATTTAATACTCAGATAAGCCAAATGTGTTAATATAAACTGTAATTTATATCAAACATCAAAGAAAATTAAAGAATGTATTCATTCAAAAGCCATATGTACAAAACATAATAACTTCATAAGTTTTTAGACATATGGCTTTATCACTAATAAAAAACCAGAGACCTGGGTTGAACCTTGGAACTTTATACCTGGTAGCTCACCACTAAAAATTTCTTAATAATATGTTCATAAGTTTGCTGTCTTTTTCCAATTTTAAATAATTCTTAGAAAATTTCATATACTGCATTTTGATTTATATTCACTCCCCTCCTCCAACTCTTTCCAGATTCACCTTGCTTTCATAAACATCAAACTTTGTATTCTCATATATTTTTCAGTCTATTATTTTTAATTTGTTCTGCTCTTAATCTCTTGGATGTGTGGCCTTCACAAGAGTTCATTCATGACCAGGGACCACACTGTTAATGAAAATAAACTCCCCTAAAGATGAGTTTTCTTCTCATCTTCATGTCTTTCTTTGACAGTCCACCTGACATAATAGAAGAGTAGGTAGTCACTCACCATTCTGTTCCCGCTGAACCCCAGCTGCCAGCAGGTCAGGCTCTCCTAGGCTGATGTCATTCAGCCTTGTCCCCAGGCATTCCATGCAAAGGTGCTTGCACCACTCCTCAGCCTCCAGCTCTGCAAATGAGCACACATGTTAGGATAGGGGAAATGTAGTAGGTGAATGCTTCTTGTACTTTGCTCCAAGAAGCTGGTAAAGACTGGACAAAGGAAGTTAAGGTCAAATCCCCAAGTCAATTGGAATTGCAATGGATCATGAATCTGCCATAAAATTGGATTGACTTTATATGTATTTGTATTCCTTTACTAATAAGAGAGGGGTAGTGTCATGATCTTGTCATGATTTCTATGTAAAATGAGTTCTATGGGCTCATATGTTTGAACCCTTAGTCTCTAAGTGGTAGCACTATTCAGGATGGTTGTGAAACCTTTTGGGATGAAGTGAACCTTTCACAGGGGTCACTAAGACCATCTTCATATCAGATATTTATACTGTGATTTATAACAATAGCAAAATTACAGTTACCAAGTAGCAAAACAAATAATTTTATGATTATGGATTACAACACAGGAAATTGTCTTATAGGGTCAAAATATCAGGAAGGTTGAGAACTACTGATTTAGAATATGATCCTGCTAAAGGAAGGAGATTGTCTGGAGACAGGGCTTGAGAATTTAAATGGTCTTCCTTTCACTCAGCCAGAGGCCTCTAATATTTAATTAACATCTTATTACAAACATTTACCCAACATTCTCATGACTAAAGGTCAAGATTACTACCATGATCTTAAAACTGTTATTGATTCATAGATATCATCTGAGTCAGAATCCAAAACAAGTCAGTCTTCTATTTCAGTCAGGTGTTCTGTCAGAGTAATGATAAAAGTGACTATTACGAAGTATCTCTCCAATCTCTTAACCACTGATTATATCATTATTCTTGTTTGCATTAGTTCATGACTTGTTTTCACAAGATACTCTTTATTCATTTGTAGAAATACTAGAATTTCTCCTATATATCCAGAATCCTTGGGGTTTCATTTGCATGAGCTACTAAAGTTCTAACACGAGGTCATTATAGATGAAGGTTCAGAGTGATTACTGTATAGGAGTCAAGTATCCAAGCTACTTTGCACATTTTTTGAAAAGACATAAAGCTTAATATTTGGAAGCAGTCTCAAATATTACAATAAATAATGTACCAGATCTTTTCCATTGGCACATGTCCAGAGAAATTTCTGACTTTTCAATGCAGAATAAATCTGCACTGGAGCTATATAATATAGATTTCCATCAAAGCTCTTACTCTTTGTGGATGACACTTCAACCTTTGCCTTGACATTTTTAACTCCCTATAAAAAGTTATCTGTGGCAGGTTTTCTTGACTGTAGAAATTTAAATCTTAACTTCCATCAGTGGCCATCTACAGAAAATTCATGTGATGCTTCTCTCCTGAGTTTGGGTACACTGCCCTAACATCAAAAATAGGCTTTATCAAGGTGACATAAAGACAAATTTGATGCTTCTGTTGAGTTTTATGTTAACCACAATATTCACTAGAATAGAAAGCAGAAAAATCCTCTATCTTACCTCATAACAAAAAACAATGACCCTGATATTCTAATAATGAAAGGCGATTTATCTACCTTAGTACTGTTGAGATACTTCCGTGTTTATGACTTTATTTTCTATGTGTCTTATTAGAGTTAGAGTCCTGTTGATCTTTGAATGGGGGTATATCAGTCATTTAAAGAATATTCACCAGAAACTGGTAATCTTTCTTCAAGGCCAAAGACAACAAAATAATAATAACTATTAAAATTGCTCCTGCATATACATGAATGGAAGGTTATTTCCTTGAACATGGGCATCTTTTGTGGTTGCAACAGTGAAGATCTTCAAGTCATTACCTGAAACTTGAAATTACCTTGAATTGCAGAAGCAAGGAAGCTTATAAGCAGATCACTTCCTTATAAAACTGCTTTTCTTAAGTAACAACATCTACAACATAATGGGAATAACTGTCCCAATAATGAAAACAGCTGTCCCATAATGGGAACATCTGCTGCAAAATACAAACAAATATCTATAATGTGAACAGAGACTGCTCTACTATGCAACAGGGTGAAAAAATGGTTGTTCCTTCAAATGATTCTTATAGCCCCCTTACAGAACTTCAAACAACAACAACAACAAACAAACAAACAAAAACAAAACAAAACAAAAAAACTGACCACAGTCAGACCAATCCAGTACTTGTGTATAGCCCTGTTTCAGTTCTTCCCAGTTTAATCCAAAGATTATACCAATTTCCATCAAATAGTGATGGATTGTCATTCTGTCTTCCTATATGATTATACTAAGTCTTAAATTCCTTTTCTGTTTTCCCCATTTTTTTCTCTTTGCTTTCTTGCTGTCAGTAGCAGTATATGTTTTATTAGGACCCCCTTTTGCTCAGAATTGAGCTTCTGGTTTGGGGCTCTGGTAACCCATTCAAATGGGTTTAAAGTTGTGATGAGAGATACAAATTGTACTACTCAAGGGAAACAAACAAACAAAAACCAACCTTTTTCTTTCCAGCAAGTGCCCTTCCTACTTTCAAGTCTTTAAATGAGTGTAATCTACTGAGTTTAATTACTTCTGCATATACATGAATGGAAGGTTATTTCCTAGAACATGGGCATCTTTTGTGGTTGCAACATTGACAAAATTAATACCCCTTCTTTTTGCCAGCATTATGAATAATGAAGCTATATTTTTAAATTTGTTCTTATGTAAGCTTGTGTGTTGAAATATTTTTATGTATATTAGTTTAATTTGTTATTTTACTTAATTAGTATTTTCTGTGACTTCTATGTTTCATAAGAACCCATGACCTCATGAGAGTTAGAAAAGTACATTATGACTAGGCTATACTTTGTTTCTCTGTCTCTCTCTGTCTCTCTATCTCACTGTCTCTCTCTATCCCTGTTTACATATTTCATTTTTTGTTTTTTTATGAAGTTGACATTTATTACAAATGGAATTGCTATAGACCATTTGTCATTTGTTTTACATGTCAAACTTCCTAGTCTACACAGAATTTGCCAATAAATAATTTCCTTTGTGGACGAAGATACCTTAACTATTTCACAAAGTTTTTCCCATTTTTCTCTGCATAAAAGGAGTGTATTTTTTTTCATTCAGTGCCTTTAACCTCTTAACTTGTGATTGGACTTAAGTTCTAAACTCTACACTAGAAATTTAAATATTTCATGATGGATTAAGTTAAGACTTTTTTTATGATTTCCAAAAGGAAAATTGAAGTGTATGGGAATAGCAAGACAAGGGAGAAAGGTGAACAACATGAGAAACTTTTCTCGTTTGTGATGTCTAAAAGGAAAAAGGTGAACCAATGTGTTTGTTCATATCTAGGCACCTATTTTGCTTCCTCTTTACTGAGACCTAAGTCAGTGAGACTACATCCCTTTTAGTAAAGAAAAAGGACTTTATGTGGAATGTCCTAATAAAGGACTGTTGAGTAAATAAATAAATTCAAGCTTCATTGTTTTCATTATATCTGAACTTAAGATAGTGACATAAAAGTTAAATGATTCAAAATATGATACACTTTTAAAAGAGAATTCCATCAAATTTATAGAAATATCTCTATACGATAAAACTCCCATTGTTGAATTAAAAAGCATGGTAGTGTTCATATGCTATTTTAGCATATGATCCAGCCAAGAGTAATCCTAAATCATTGTAACCAGCCCTAATTGCATTTCGCTTGTAGGGTAAGTCTCAGGAGAGAACAGGTAAAGTACTCTTGTCATCTTATTTGCACCCCACAATTTTAATTGTATCATCTTTTTCAGTCTATGATTGGGTGATCAAACTTGTTTTCATTTATTGAAGTATTAAATATGTGCTATGCTGTTAACTGAAGAAAATATTTTTCTGTAGACTATTGCTTAGTGAATACAGAACTTTCTCTCATTTTATGTAAAATAAAGAGCAGTAGACATTTTGGTCAATGTCCCATTCTTGCAAAAATACATGAATACTCAAAACATAAATACTACTTCATCAAATACCAAGTGACTGCATATTTGCTTAGCACATAAAAGTACAATTTTACTTCAGTTTTAAAAAACTGATCTGCTCAGAAATGGGGAGAAAAAGATGAAGCACCTTTATTTTCTCCTTTTTAAAAAATATTTTCCATGAAATTAACTCCCTTAATTTTTCTTTAAGATTTGGCTTAAATACACCCTTCATTCAGATTCCTAGATCCAATTAGGATGTGATATTGCCTATTTTCACTTCTGTGTTGCATTTTATTGAAACCCAAGTGCCACTGACATACTTTCTGCCTTTCCCAACCATGAAAGCTAAATATATAGGTTTCTAGGAAATTCCACTTGATTTAGTGTATCGAAAGAAGAGTATAGCACATAAACATGGACAATGGTAAGTATATGAGGCACAGATAACTAGAAGTGATTGTCAAACATTTTGTGCATATTGAATGCAACTTCTAGAACCATATGAACATGATATCTGAATAACAATATATTGTGTGGGCTGTTTTGAGGACAGTGTTGAGTTTGAAGTGGACCTTATAATTTTTGCCTACACACTGCTGGCATATCTAGATAAGAAAGATCTTTGCATAGGTAGGAAATAGAAAAATATCAAATGTCTTTCTCTACCAAATGACAGGGTGCTAACTAACAATCAAAATCTTTCTTAATTTCATTATTTGTATATTTCTTTTTGCTTTATTAGAGATATTTATTTCATCATGAAAATAATACATGAATTGTATTTGATTTGGTATATGATAAACTAGTGGTCAAAGTTTTATGTTCTATTTTGACACATCAGTGAAATATCTGAGAAGGGTCAACAAAGAGCAAACACAATAAGTTACTACTTAAGTGTATACAAATGTTTGCTGACAGGTGCCTGATATAGCAGTCTCCTGAAAGGCTCTACCACAGCCTGAAAAATACAGAAGCTTGTATCCAACTATTGGACTGAGCATCTGGTCCCCAATGGAGGAGTTAGAGAAAGGACTGAAGGAGCTGAAGGGGTTTGCAATCCCATTGGAAGAACAACAATATTAACCACCAGACACCCCAAACTTCCAGGAACTAAACCACCAACCAAAGAGTACACATGGAGCTACTCATGACTCCAGCTGCATATGTAGCAGAGGATGGCCTTGTCAGGCATTAATGGAAGGAAAGGTCCTTGGTCCTGTGAAGGCTAGATACCCCAGTGTAGAAGAATGCCAGGGTTGTGAGGCGGGATTGGGTGCGTGGATGGGGGGAGCAACCTCATAGAAGCAGGGGTAGGGAATAGGGGAAACTGGGAAAAGGGATAACATTTGAAATGTAATTAAATAAAATATCCAATAAAAGAAAAAAAAGATGTATACAAATGCTTATGAAGATAATCATTTTCCTTTGTTTCCTTTTTTATTTTTCTTTTCTTTTTTCTTTTTTCTATTTCTTTCTTTCTTTTTCTTTCTTTCTTTTTCTTAACAGAAGCTTGATATAGCAAAAGCTTTCAAATCAGTATTGGAAACTTTCGTCTGTTATTTTTTTTCATTTTCTGAATTGTAAAAACTAGGTTCAGCTTCTGAACAGCCAACCAGAAATTGTACCTCCGTGTTTTCCAGAATAGCAAATGTCATTTAGCAACAATTGACAGAATGATCAAATGTGATGTTGTGCTGTGTGAAAAGAATGCATTGCAGAGTGCTATGGTATGGAAGTTAGCAAATGACATAAAAATTTAGAGCTATCGAATGAACAAAAAGAACAGAAATTAGCACATTTAAGTGGTGTGAAAATTATTTTGCAGGTGTCTATGTGTGGTCATACATGTGTTTATATCTGAGGATCCATATGTTTCTCTGTGTGCAAGAATGCATACATACATGTGCACATGTATGTATTCATGTGTGTGATGTTGGGTGTGTGTTTTAGAGATGGCAGTATGATGTTAAAACATTTCAGGTAAGCATTATCTCAAAGGAATTGGGACCATGTCAGAAGTGACAGATTTCTTTCTTTCTGATTCACATGGCATATGTTTTACACTTGTTTAACTATGTCTTAAAATGATACATAGTAATTAGAAGAACGTGACTTATAGAAATACAAATCATCTGAGTCAATTGATGGAACCATTTTATAATTTCCTGATAATTGTGAAACACAAATATATCTGATTGTCCTCCAAAAGATATTTAATATCTAGCATTGATCCATTGATTTGCTATACAATATCCTTATAAATTACCACAGGCACACTAAGATGGAAATCATTTTTACATATTTTTTAGAATGCATTTTATCACTAGATGTCTATCTGCACTCTCAGTGTCCAGGATCTCCATTCCCATCATTGCATTTAAAAATCAGTGAGCTTGTGTCTGTAGTGTCCTTAGCTTTATTTCTGGCTGCTTAGCCAAACATACAGTTGGTGACTGTGGGCAATTTTATATTCCTCAGAGATTATTTCCTAAATTAAATAATAAAAAATATTATGCCAAAATCCATGCAATAATACCATGTACTCCTCTTTTTTGTGAAAAAAGCAAGTGAGTATTTGTTTTCATGTTACTCTCAGTGATTCTGTTCTTCACGTGCTTAGACAGCAAGTCACTTGGCAGATAACTAGTGAATGTATACAGTCATGATTTTTAAAAATTAACTTCCATATTAAGAAACATCTGATATACTTTTTTATTTTTGAACAGGTCACTGAGAAAAAGTGCATCCATCCATCAAAGAGATTAAAAGAGAATTGTCAAAGGACACATGAAACACAAATTTTGGTACTCTTTGATAGCTAAAATTCCATCACAGATTCATATGCACACATTGTTCAGTCATTTAATTGTTTTTTAACTGTAGGGAAAAAGAAAGTGTTCAAACTGTATGTCTTTGTTTTTTAACATATTTTCAATATTTATAGTGGAGAAAATACCATCCTTAAAAGACCTAGACAAAAGTGATGTTATTCTCAAGAGACCATTTTCTCTACCCATTACCTCCAGTAGGATATTGGTAATTATCACTGTTGCAGCAACCTCATTTTTATAGAACCTTTGAGTTTCAGTCAGAGATAGTGGAAGGAATGAATTACTGGCAAAAATAAATGGCACATTAAGATTTTTAATGGGAAAATTGAAGTTTATACAACAATAAAACACACTGAGTTTCACCATTCTGTATTGTTCTGTATCCTGAGATATAAGAAGAAGGAGATAATTGAAAAATATTTATTTCTGTCTCTGAAAGAAAGAGAAATACAAAACGATGCTATGGGAGGACCTAGGAAGTAACACTAAGTATTTCTAGTGAGGATAATTAGCCAATGAAACCATGCTTGGCTACAGTGTCTTTTTTATGTTGATGTAGATTAAAATGAGCTTCTAAGACCATTATAGCAGTAGCTATGGTTCTAGTAGCCGTTATTTTAAATATTATATTATAATTTTTAATGTTATTCTTTTTCTATAAATAGATACTCCATTGTTTGAACCAATGGAAGAATCCAGAAATCCAAATTAAATACGCGTTGTTTGTTTGCAGGCTCAGGGATTTCCAGTAAACAAAATGGATGTAGTGTGTGAGGACTGAGATGTCACATCCTTCAATTATGCCTCACCATATGTTATTAATACTGTATTAAGAGTTTATACTAATTTGTATTTTAGGCACAGTGGATTTCTAGAACTAATTCCAGAATTAGAAAAAGATTAGGTCAAAACCTCTCATTAAATTGGTATATTTATCTTTTATTTTTTAATGTGCTTGTTCAATTTTTTCTATACAAAGTAATCAAGTCAGGATTTGTTTTCAGATTCTTTTTGTTGTTATTGTTGTTGTTGCTGCTGTTGTCATGTGAATGTAATAGTGGGAAAAAAAAAAGATCACCTGACAGGTTCTAGAATCATTTAGGAGACAATATCTGAGGATATCTGTTGAGAAGCTTTCGAGACTGAGTTCATTGATGTTGGAAGGTGTCAGAAGAGAAACTTAATCACCATCTTACCCTGGTGTTAACTCTGTGAACTACAAAAATGAACTCAGCTGAAGAAAACCTGCATAATCACCTCAACAGTTGATACACCAATGCCTTTTGGGGAATCTCCTTAGGCCCTGCCGCTAGATAAAATGTTACAGGTATTTTATGACTGCTGAGGGTAGAAGAGTCAGTCTTTTTCAAGGATGAATCATACTCCACGTGTTCAGCTTTAAATATGTACAGAAGAGCAACACTAAGTAGACTCTTCTTCAATTACTATTTAATACTAACTCAAAAATCATTTTAATATGGTATGCATGTAGGACATTCTAGAAAAAATTACAAAACTAAAATAGATACATCCCTTAAGTGTTTATATTTCTGAAAATGCTTTTTTAATTATACTTACTCTCAAATATAAATTTATCTTGACTGCGTTTTGTTAAAATTTATGAAAATAAATTTCTAGGTCATCTATTCACCAATTATTTTTAAAATCTATGCTGATAATTTTTCTCCCATTGTATCAAGTTTCTTGTTTATATTTAATAAGTCATTGGTAATAAAATGCCTTCATGGTGGTAGATGTGTGCTTGTTGGCTTTACATAAGACTGGAAATATCAAATTATTTTGTATGTGTCCCACTTACTGTTATTCTTTAAGCAACAAATCCTGTTTTATATATTTTAAATGAATTTGGAACATTCCCATTCTTACATATAATGATATTGCATAATACTTTTTTTATATTTTAGAATAAGTTTTTGTATATTCTACATTATTTTTATGATGATTTCTTTAGGTTTGTCATCTATCATGTAATGTTGTTGCTTAAAATTGTAATTGTTTATATTTTAATGGTGTTTTAAAATGTCAAGGTTTTTTTGGTTCATTAGTTTATATTCTTTTTATGATATGCTATGCCATTCTAACATGAGGTTTACTAACTTCTTGTATTTATCTTAAATATAACTAATTTTTTTTTGTTTGTTTTCTGTTCAGCTGTTAATCTTCCCTCTTTTGGTACCAGAAAACTTTCCTTCACTATGTGTTATACATGTGAAGAGAATTTTTTTGAATGTTTATAAGAAAACCACACTTTATTCAAAAACACAGAATTGTTCATGGGTTGTCCTTTCATATCCCTCAGTGGGTATAAGTGAGCTTATTTACGATTTTGAAAATGGTCAGGTTTTACACATTTTATTCTCCTTTTCCAACATTTGATGATAGATTCACATATTATAGACCAGCTATTCAGTGGATAGGAGTGAGCTTACTACAGTTCATTCATTACAATGGAGTATTGTTATTTGTTTATGTCTCCATAGAAAAACACTACCACATTTGGCTTGGCCACCGTATGTGAGGGCTTGTCTGCCTTGTGCACGGATTCGTCTGACATATGCAAGAGCTTGTCTTGTCTTTTTAAAATCTATGCTGATAAATTTTCTCCCATTGTATCAAGTTTCTTGTTTATATTTAATAAGTCATTGGTAATAAAATGCCTTCATGGTGGTAGATGTGTGCTTGTTGGCTTTACATAAGACTGGAAATATCAAATTATTTTGTATGTGTCCCACTTACTGTTATTTAAGCAACAAATCCTGTTTTATATATTTTAAATGAATTTGGAACATTCCCATTCTTACATATAATGATATTGCATAATACTTTTTTATATTTTAGAATAAGTTTCTGTATATTCTACATTATTTTTATGATGATTTCTTTAGGTTTATCATCTATCACTACTCATGTACTCTTTAACTCATTTATCTGTTTCATTATTCTAGGTCCCACCACCTCTAGAGCAATGAAAATATATTATCATCTATTTCTTTAAAGTCCATGTACCAACATTTCAACTTCATAAGAAATGATTGTTTTTTAAAATCAAAGAGCTTTGAAAGTCTGAATTTTTTCTGAAATTTGTTCTGGTTTTCATCAAATATGTTCCTTGATAATTCTAGGTCTGTTTTAGGCAAACAACTATCTGCTTTATAGATTAGTTTGAAAGCAGCATTACTCAAAAGATGATGCTCAGTCGTAAGAGAAAAGTAGTTTCAGTCGTTCAATGAGTAAGGACAAGGCTAGGAGATCAGTGCTTATTGAAGTCATTACAGTCCTAAGAAGAGCTAATAATCAAGGTCAGCTGAAGGATTCACAAGGGTACTGTCTGTCATCAAAAGCCATTGTTCCTTTGTGTTTCATGTTAACAAATCAGTTTCTATTTCAAGCTAACAAATTAGGGTTTGTTTTTTTTTTTTCTTAAAGGCAGACAAGCAAGGAATCTTGCTTGATTTCTTTTTCTAGTAAGATTCCTTGCTTGTCTATTCTCTGAGAATATGATTTAGAGAAGAGACTGGAGTAAGGTGAGGGGCAGAGAAGAAGGGAGGGATTCGATTGTAAAGATGATAAGTATGACTATATATATATTCATATATATATGTATATATACATATATATATGAAATGTGGACAAGTTTCATAAAAAAGTACAGAAATATTGCTGATATAGCTCTGGGTAGAATGCTTGCCTATGTGAATAGTTTGCCTATAATATGTGAATCTATCAACTGTTGGAAAAGGAGACTAAAATGTGTAAACCTGATCATTATCATAATCTTAAGAAGATATATACAATTTGGAAAATGCTAGTGAATTACACATGGGTTATGAAGATTTCTCATAATGCAAGATGATATTAGTAAGAAAATGGTAGGTGAATCAGAATAAGAGCCAAACCTGGAATGAGAGGAAAAAAAATGGGGATGTTGTGCATGCTTTTAGTGCAATGTATACTGGAATGATGACCACTTCTAATTTACCTGGAAACAATCCCTTACATAAAACAACATGCTGTGCACAGTTTTTCACACATAGTATAGTATTGACTTGTTTTGTTTTGTTATTTTGTATGTATTATTAGAAAACATTGCATATTAATACTGTAATTTTTTCAACACTATGATAAAAATATTTCAATGGATAATATCTGGATAAGAACCATCCATTAAATAGCATCATCATTTTGTTATAAAAATACAACATCAAGCATTAGAAAAAGAATCATGAAATGGAAGACAAATTTGAGAATATCAATATTGTACAGATTAGACTGAGATGTTAAAAGTAGGTGATTAATTATTAGCCTTTTTGTCATGGTAGTTCAACATGCAGATAGTAGGATAAATTTCAGAATCATCAGATTGAAAAAGGGACAGAAGTAATTACCAAGGAAATACTATATAAGTGATAAAATCTTACAGTGTCTGAAGAGAAATCAAGTAACCTTTCAGAGCATCAAAAATAGCAGTAAATCAGAGACCTTTCAGTGACAAAATCTTTCTTTTCACATAAGAACCACTTGTCAAAAATGTTGAATTATGGGATGTATGGTGGGGGGGAACTGGGAAAGGGGAAAGCCTTTGGAATGTAAACATAGAATATAGAAAATAAAAATGAAAAAAAAAAAGTAAAAGTGGCACCAAAGTAGCCAGAAAATAAATTCAAAGAATTTTTAACTAGGAAAAAAAATGTTTTTTGTTGTTCCAAATACAAGATCACAAAAATTTGAGGATTCTAGACATAAAATTATGGATTAATATTGAAGAGAAAATCAATGGCTTTTCATAATGTACTCCGAGAACCCTTATTGAGGAATCAAGAATCTGTTCTGTACTTTTCACTATTGTTCACTGGATTGTTTTATTGTTGGTTCTTACAACATACATACAATAACTATGAGTTTAGTGTTTATTTGATTTTTCATTTTTGCCTCATTTCTATTCATTTTTTGTTGTTGTTATTGTGGTAACCTTCAGAATGAGATCTATCCTCTTAAAATTAGCAGTTTTTCATATAGTGTTTTAAATTGCAGGTACAACTTTTCAAAACAAGGCTCAAGATCTTATTTTTCCTTATAGCTTAAGTCTCATGTCTGTTGAATGGTCACCCAACTATGCATAAAAATTTGATACGATTTAATTAAGAGACTTAAAAGTAGGAGAAGCCTCTTCGTGTTTCTTAAATCCTTCTGCAATGCATAACAAGAACTATCTTATCATTTACTACATTGTTGCTTCTTTACTAGGTCCAAGGTCTCATGTGATCCTCCCTATGTATATGTTACTTTTCTCCCTATTGTGGAAAAATATTCAACAAAAGCAATTTAAGATCAGAAGGCCTTTTGTTGTTGTTTTCGCTCTTAGTTTGAAGATAGTCTGCTGTGGTTAATAAATTTGAACATCAGAAGACTGCTAACTACATTGGTTCTATAGCTGAGTACAGAAAAGATGGATGTTTTTGATTGGTTTGGTTTCTTCTTCTTAATTAGTCCAAGACACCAGACCACTAAATACTGTGTCTCACATTTAAGGTGCGTATTGCTTACTTTCTATTCATGTGAAAAAATACCATGGGCAATGCATGATTTGGGGCATATAGTTCTAGGGGGATAGTAGTCCATTACCATCATGGTGAGGAGATTGCAGGGGGAGAAAGGCAGGTGTGGTTGTGGGAGCACCAGCTCAGTGCTCACATCTTTAACCATGAGCAGGATGTAGGGAGAACACCAAGGATAGAGTGAGCCTTTTGAATCTTCCAAATCTGTTCCCATAACATACCACTTTCAACAAGTTCACACTTTCTTCCCCAAAGAGCTACCAATTGGGGACCAAATTACACATGCCTGAGATTTACAGGGCATTTGTCATTCACAGCACAACAGGGTGTGCATTCTCTCTTCTGTTAAGCCTTTTTAAAAATACATTCATAGGCATACCTACAGCTGACTCTAGATCTCAATAAATAGACATGAATAACCATCATGTTATGTGGTTTATGACTGGGTTTCTCGAACCTTGGGAACAGTGAAGTGATACTCTTCCCATTTTAACTGAGAGATTGACCCTCATATAAAATGCTATCCACAGGAAAGGAGTAATTTCATTTATTCTCCTAAACCCTAAATATAATCAACCAGACATTTGAAAAAAGGCAAGAATTGCAAGTAATTTATGGAAATTCTAGAGCTTTTACAAATTATTAAGACATGTCAACCATTACATTGGGACTTTAAATTAGTAACAAAGCAGCGACTACTAATTTTCTATATTCTTAGGAATGGAATTAGCAGAAAGTAGTTTCTAGAGGATTTGTGAGAATATTTTATAGAGCCTCATATCAGCTACAAAAGAAAGGTAAGAGAGATCTAGGCTCATGATCAAGTTTTATTTTACTATTTTTGTAAATTTTAAATTAGTGGCATTTCCTTTGATCACAAAGTTAAGAATAAGAAGACTTGACATTATAATATTGTTCATACATTTAAATTCTCACCTAGTTATCATTACAGAGTTTATAAAATTTATTGTAATTGACTTTCCAATTTCTGTTGTAGTTATTTTCGTAACTTTTTCTAAGCATGCATCATGGTTTTGTTCTTTTCCTGCCTCCCTTCCTTCCTGTCTTCCTTCATTTGTTATTTCCTTCCTTCCTTCCTTGCTTACTCTTATAAATTTTTTGAGATTGTAATTACATGATTTTACCTTCTTTTGCCTCCCTCTAAACCCTTCCATGTACCTGAACTTTGTCAGTGATAGGTGTTAAATGACAATTAAAATCTTTATCATTTTAGGGGTTTCCTTGTGTTTGAGACATGTTTCATTCTTTTAACACAAAGTATGTGGATACTAATGAAAGCTGAGAAAAAACCCTTGCATTGGGGAGTTATTAGGGTTCAAGAATCCTCCAATTGTATGCTATGCTCTAGCACTGTCCTCTTCAGTGGTATTTTAAACATAGTCATAGCAAAACACATCTCATGTTTAGGAAAAAGAAATCAGCCCATGCCTTTTCTTTTAATTTTTGATTTTCTTCCTTTTCCTTTTTTTTTATGCGATACATTCTTTATTTACAAATCAAGTGATTTCTCCTTTCCTGGATCCCCCCTCCACAAAAGTCCCATAAGCCCTCTTCCCTCCCCCTATTCCCTAACCAATCCCTTCCCACTTCCCTGTCCTTGTATTCCCCTACACTACTGCACTGAGCCTTTCTAGGACCAGGGGATTCTCCTTCCTTCTTCTTGGGCATTACTTGATATGTGAATTGTTTCTTGGGTATCCCAAGCTTCTGGGCTAATATCTGCTTATCAGTGAGTGCATACCTTGTGTAATCTTTTGTGATTGGGCCACTTCACTCAGGATGACATTCTCCAGTTCCACCCACTTGTGTAAGAATTTCATGAATTCATTGTTTTTAATAGGTGAGTAGTATTCCATAGTGTAAATATACCACATTTTCTGTATCCATTCCTCCATTGAGGGACATCTGGGTTCTTTCCAGCCTCTGGCTATTATAAATAGGGCTACTATAAACATAGTGGAGCATGTATCCTTGTTACATGCTGGGAAATATTCTGGGTATATGCCCAGGTGTGGTATAGAAGGTTCCTCCTGTAGTATTATGCCCAGTTTTCTGAGAAATCACCAAACTGATTTCCAGAGTGGTTGTACCAGCTTGCAACCTCACCAACAGTGGAGGAGTGTTCCTCCTTTTCCATATCCTCACCAGCATCTGTTTTCCCCTGAGTTTTTGATGATAGCTGTGACCTCCCCTCAGCCCTTCAGAATCTGACCCATTGTTTTCAAAGAATAGCAGCCAGCCACCTGAATGCCAGAATCCTGCAGAATAAGCAGAACCAGTTTCCAGCCTTCAGGTGAGGGGCTTGGCCTGCTTTTTTATCTTTGGAGAGATGCATTAAAGGATGAGTCTTGAGCAAGAAATCATGCCTGTCTCCATGTGTATTCTCTTGTCTATCTCTTAATCTGGCAGCAGTTTATACAGCGAAGGCTGATTTAAAACAAGCATGCTCAATTATGAGTCAAGCATGGCTTGGAGGCCAGCAAGATACACCAGGGGTCCAACAGCACCCAAGAGGAGAACAACACATCTGCAATCTGTGCCAGGGGAAACCCAGTCATCCAGTGGTGGGTAAATAGCCTTTCGAGCCCACAGGAGGTTCAAGCACCAGCTGGTGACTACAAGACCATCTAAGGCCAGAGATAACCAGATGGCAAAAGGCAAATGTAGGAACGTTACTAACAGAAATCAAGGCAATATGGCAGCATATGAACCCAGCAGCCCAACAGCAGTAAGTCCCGGATACCCCACCACACCAAAAAAAAAAAAAAGATTTGGACCTAAAATCACTGGTCAGGATGCTGATAGCAGAACACATAGATAAATCTCTTAAAGAAATACAGGAGAAAATTGATCAAAAATATGAAGCCCTTTCAAGGCAAACACAAAAATCACTTAAAGAAATTCAGGAGAATATGGATCAAAAATTAGGAGTCAATAAGGAGGAAGTACAAAAATCACTTAAAGAAATAAAGGAGAACATGGGCCAATAAGTAGAAGTCATGAAAGAAGAAACACAAAAAACTCATAAAGAAATACATGAAAATACAAACAAGCAAGTGGAAGATCTGAACAAAACCATCCAGGATCTAAAAACAGAAGTAGAAACAACTAAGAAATCACAAAGGGAGACCACGTTGGAGATAGAAAACCTTGGGAAGAAATCATGGGCCATTGATGCAAATATCAACAATAGAATACAAGAGATAGAAGAAAGAATCTCAGATGCTGAAGATACGAGAGGAACCATTGATTCAACAGTCCAAGAAAAGACAAAATGCAAAAAGCTTGTAACCCAAAACACCCAGGAAATCCAGGACACAATGAGAAGACCAAACCTAAGAATTATAGGCATAGATGAGAGGGAAGATATACAACTTAAAGGGCCAGTAAATATCTTCTACATAATTATGGAAGATAACTTCCCCAACCTAAAGAGAGAGATGCCCATGAATATACAAGAAGCCTAAAGAACTCCAAACAGACTGACCAGAACAGAAATACCTCCCGTCACATAATAATCAAAACCAAAAACGTACTAAACAAAGAAAGAATATTAAGGGCAGCAAAAGAAAAAGGCCAAGTAACATATAAAGGAAGGCCTATCAGGATTACACCAGACTTCTCACCTGAGACCATGAAAGCAAGAAGATCATGGGCAGAAATCATGCAGACACTAAGAGAATACAAACTTCAGCCAAAAGTACTATACCTAGCAAAACTCTCAATCACCATAAATGGAGAAACCAAGGTATTCCATGACAAAACCAAATTTGCACATTATCTTTCCACAAACCCAGACCTACAAAGGATAATAGGGGAAAAACACCAACACAGGGAGGGAAACCACACCCAAGAAGAATCAAGATAGAAACCTCTTCTCACCAAACCCAAAACAAGATAACGTCTCAAATATAAAAAAATAATTTCAAATATATTGGAGGTAAGGATTGCTATTCCTTAATATCTCTTAACATCAATGGACTCAATTCCCCAGTAAAAAGACATAGACTAACAGACTGGATACAGAAACAGGACCCTACATTTTGCTGCATACAGGAAACACATCTCAGAGTTAAAGACAAACACTATCTTAGAGTAAAAGGCTGGAAGACAATTTTCCAAGCAAATGGACTCAGGAAACAAGCTGGAGTAGCCATTCTAATATCAGAAAAAAATTGACTTTCAACCTAAAGTCATCAAAAGAGACTCGGAAGGTCACTTCTTGCTGGTCAAAGGGAAAATACACCAAGAAGAGCTCTCAATACTGAACATCTATGCTCCAGATTCAAGGGTACCCTAATTCGTAAAAGAAACCTTACTAAAGCTTAAAGCACACGTTGCACCTAACACAATAATTGTGGGTGACTTCAACACTCCACTCTCCTCAATGGACTGATCAGGAAAGCAGAAACTAAACAGGGACACAGTAAAACTAATTGAAACTTTGGATCAATTAAATTTAACAGATATATATATATATATATATATATATATATATATATATATATATAACATTTCATCCTAAAGCTAAAGAATATACCTTTTTCTCAGCACCGCATGGTACCTTCTCCAAAATTGATCATGTAATTGGTCACAAGACAGATGTCAACAAATACAAGAAGATCAAGCTAATCCCATGCTTCCTATCAGATCACCATGGAGTAAGAGTGGTCTTCAATAGCAACAAAAACAACAGAAAGCACACATACACATGGAAACTGAATAATACTTTACTCAATGACACCTTGGTCAAGGAAGAAATAAAAAAAAGAAATCAAAGACTTTTTAGAATTCAATGAAAATGAAGGTACAACCTACCCAAATCTATGGGACACAATGAAAGCAGTGCTAAGAGGAAAACTCATAGCTCTAAGTGCATGCAAAAAGAAACTGGAGAGAGCATACACTAGCAGCTTAATGGCACACCTTAAAGCCCTGGAAGAAAAAGAAGTTAATTCACCCAGGAGAAGTAGAAGACAGGAAATCATCAAACTAAGGGCTGAAATCAATCAAGTAGAAACAAACAAAACCATACAAAGAATCAACAAAACCAGGAGCTGGTTCTTTGAGAGAATCAACAAGATAGATAAAACCTTAGCCAGACTAACCAAAGGGCACAGAGACAGTATCCAAATTAACAAAATTAGAAATGAAAAGGGGGACATAACAACAGAAAATGAGGAAATTCAAAAGATCATCAGATCCTACTACAAAGGTCTATACACAACACAACTGGAGAACCTGGAGGAAATGGACAATTTCCTAGACAGATACCAAATACCAAAATTAAATCAGGATCAGTTAGATCAGCTAAATAGTCCAATAACCCTTAAAGAAATAGAAGGGTTTATGAAAGCCTCCCAACCAAAAAAAAATATGGGACTAGATGGTTTTAGTGCAGAATTCTACCAGACATCCAAAGAAGACAACACCAATACTCTTCAAACTATTCCACAAAATAGAAACAGAAAGGACACTGCCCAACTCATTCTACGAAGCCACAATTACCCTGATACCAAAACCACACAATGATCCAATGAAGAAAGATAACTACAGGCCAATTTCCCTTATGAATATAGCTGCAAAAATTCTAAATAAAATTCTTGCCAACCGAATCCAAGAGCACATCAAAACGATCATTCACCATGATCAAGTAGGCTTCATCCCAGGGATGCAGGGATGGTTCAATATATGAAAATCCATCAATGTAATCCACTACATAAACAAACTAAAAGAAAAAAACCACATGGTCATCTCATTAGATGCTGAAAAAGCATTCAACAAAATTCAGCATCCTTTCATATTAAAAGTCTTGGAAAGAGGAGGAATTCAAGGCCCATACCTAGACATAGTAAAAGCAATCCACAGCAAACCAGTAGCCAACATCAAACTAAATGGAGAGAAACTTGAAGCAACCGCACTAAAATCAGGGACTAGACAAGGCTGCTTTCTCTCTTCTATCTTTTCAATATAGTACTTGAAGTTCTAGCGAGAGCAATTAGACAACATAAGGAAGTCAAAAGGATATAAATTGGATAGGAAGAAGTCAAACTATCATTATCTGCAGATGATATGATAGTTTACTTAAGCGACCCAAAAAACTCCACCAGAAAACTTCTACAGCTGATGAACAACTTCAGCAAAGTGGCTGGTTATAAAATCAACTCAAGCAAATCAGTAGCCTTCCTGTACTCAAAGGACAAACAGACTGAGAAAGCAGTTAGGGAAATAAAACCCTTCACAATAGTCACAAACAACATAAAGTACCTTGGCGTAACTCTAACCAAACAAGCAAAAGATCTGTATGACAGGAACTTCAAGTCCTTGAAGAAAGAAATCGAAGAAGACCTCAGAAGATGGAAAAATATTTCTTGCTCCTCAATTGGCAGGATCAATATAGCAAAAATGGCCATCTTGCCAAAAGCAATCTACAGATTCAATGCAATCCCCATCAAAATCCCAAATCAATTCTTCATAGATCTAGAAAGAGCAATTCTCAAATTCATCTGGAGCAATAAAAAACCCAGTATAGCTAAAACTATTCTCAGCAATAAAAGGACTTCTGGGAGAATCAATATCCCTGACCTCAAGCAGTACTACAGAGCAATTGTGTTAAAAACTGTGGTATTTGTACAGCAACATGCAAGTAGATCAATGGAATAGGATTGAAGACCCAGAAATGAACCTACAGGCTTATGGTCACTTGATCTTTGATAAAGGAGCCACAACCATCCAGTGGAAAAAAAGATAGCCTTTTCAACAAATGCTGCTGGTTCCACTGGAGGTCAACATGCAGAAGAATGCAAATCAACCCACTCTTATCTTCTTGTACTAAGATCAACTCCAAGTAGATCAAGGACCACCACATAAAAGCAGACACACTGAAACTATTAGAAAAGAAACTTGGGAAGACTCTGGAGGACATGGGCACAGGAGGAAAGTTTCTGAACAGAATAACAATAATAGCTTTTGCTCTAAGGTCAAGAATTGACAAATGGGACCTGATAAAATTACAAAGTTTCTGTAAGGCAAAGGACACTGTCAGAAGGACAAAACGGCCACCAAAAAGGTGGGAAAATATCTTCACCAACCCCACATCCGACAGAGGGCTAATATCCAATATATACAAAGAACTCAAGAAGTTAGACTCCAAAGAACCAAATAACCCTATCAAAAAATGGGGTACAGAACTAAACAAAGAATTTACACCAGAAGAAATTCGGATGGCCGAGAAACACCTTAAGAGATGTTCAACATCATTAATCATCAGGGAAATGCAAATCAAAACAACCCTGAGATTTCACCTCACACCAGTCAGAATGGCTAAAATTAAAAACTCAAGAGACAACAGGTGCTTGCAAGGATGTGGAGCAAGAGGAAC
This sequence comes from Apodemus agrarius, assembly GCA_964023405.1. Classification (NCBI taxonomy): domain Eukaryota; kingdom Metazoa; phylum Chordata; class Mammalia; order Rodentia; family Muridae; genus Apodemus; species Apodemus agrarius. The sequence goes on from OZ030021.1 coordinate 81,723,638, forward strand.
ACTCCTCCACTGTTGGTGGGATTGCAAAATGGTAAAAACCACTCTAGACATCAGTTTGGAGATTCCTCAGTAAATTGGGCATGTCACTTCCAGAGGACCCTGGCATACCACTCCTGGGCATATACCCAGAGGATTCCCCTGCATACAATAAAGACACATGCTCCACTATGTTTATAGCAGCCTTGTTTATAATAGCCAGAAGCTGGAAGGAGCCCAGATATCCCTCAAAGGAGGAATGGATACAGAAAATGTGGTATATTTATACAATGGAATACTACTCAGCAATTAGAAATAATGAATTCATGCAATTTGTAGGCAAATGGTTAGATCTGGAAAATATTATCCTAAGTTATTTAACTCAATCACAAAAGAATACACATGAAATGCAATCACTGATAAGTGGATATTAATGAGCCCAGAAGCCCTAAATACTCAAGGCACAATTAGCAAGTCAAATGATTCCCAAGAAGAAGAAAGGAGAGGACCCTGGTCCTGAAAAGATTGGATCCAGTTTTGTAGATCCAGAACAGAGAAATGGTGGGGAGGGTGTGATTGGGAAATAGTTGGGGGGGGGAGAGGACTTATGGGACATATGGTGGGGGAGAACTGGAAAAGGGGAAAGCCTTTGGAATGTAAACAAAGAATATAGAAAATAAAGTTAAAAAAAGAAATAGAAAAATATAATGTGTTTACCACTGATTGTAAAGAAAATAGATTATTTAAAATCGGGTTTTACTCTCCAAAGTTATAGGTATGTTCTAATATTGCAAGAGAAATTTAAAAGGTACAATAAATATTGGCAATGTGCCATTGTCTGCAGTTTGAAGTCTGGTCAGAGGGTCATGATTCTTGTCATGTTTTGTAATTTGGGACGATTTCAAGAGTGATACAGCTGTGTCCATTATGGGCCTGTTGCCCCTTTTTTGCAAGTTTATTGATATGGTGGGAGGAAAATTTAACCCCACCCAAGATTTAAAAAAAAATGTTTCTTTTAATGCTCACACAATAAGACCTGGCCCTATGCTGTAGCCATGCCAGATCAGTGGGTGTTGATCTGGCCTTGGAGACAATAATGATATTTGCATTTCAATGGGGGTATGTGAGGTATTGCTTTGGGCCAGAGGCTTTGTTGCCTTTGCCTTATAGGTCTAACTTGCAGTGTTTCTGTCCAAGAAAATATTTTTAATTGATTCACGTAGGTGTGATTCAAAATACAGATTCAGATATACAAAATTCAGATATAGCCTTACCTTGTGTGAGGAAGGATATCTTGTCTCTGCTTCAAAACAAGAAGCTAGAATCTTAAGTTTTTCAAAGTATATTGTTCATGGAATTTTTTTGTTAGAGACTTTGCTCTTAACTGTGGGCTTTTAAAATTTTTAAATAAATGATTTTCAAAAGTTGTTAGAATAAATTAATTGCCTAAGACATCACTTTAAGCTTGCCACAAGAGGATTTAATACTCTAATGTTTTTGAAATAAATGATGCAGCAATCAAATTGATTATTATTGATGGTTGATCTATTACATGGCAAGCCCTTTTAAGCAAAATTAATAATTGTTATCCAAAAGATAATTTGTTGCAATTTGCTATTATATTTCTCTACATGCATCCCATAAAGAATGCATAAACTGTGGAAGTAAAGCTCATATAATTAGATCACATGTTTATTCTTTTGAGTTTTCCCTTGCTTCAGCACAGATAATTAAATTGGGTGCTATAGCTGCTATTTAACATTTTTAAAATGTTAAAATCAGGCCTTTATTTATGTATTAATAGCAAATGTATACATTTGCTATTTATGTATATTTATATATATAAATATACATTTGCTATTTATGTATATTTATATATATAAATATATATTTGCTATATATATATATATATATATATTGTAAACCATGATATCATGGTTTACAATTGCTTAAAATTGTTCTTTTTGATACTGCTAATTCTTTAAGTTTTATGTAAATGTAAATCAAGTTTAAAAAAGATATATTCTTTAAATGAATGTCCTCTGGATATTTGAGAGCTGATCCATGGACTGGAGAGATGGCACAGCTGTTAAAGGCTATGGTCTCAATCATAAAATATAAGAGTTCAGATCCCAGCTACCACATGGTTGCTCACAACCACCTCTGATGAGATCTGACACCCTCTTCAGGCATGTATAAAGACAGCTACAATATATTTGTATATAGTTGATCTTTAAAAAGGTGCCTGGACAAGACCCCTTAAAGCAAGGCACATGAAATTTGTGTCCCAAAACAATTGGCTATACAAGCATATTCTTTATATCATCAAAAGGGTAATGGCTGAAAAAAATAATTTTGTATTTTTATACACATCAAATTATAAAGATTTGTTCTTGGTGTCCTCAATTTTTACCTCTACCACATAATGGTGTTAATTCTAGAGGACTTAATTAATTATTACAGATAAATAATATTCATATTTCTCATTTAGAAAATTAAAATTTGTGCATATGACTAATGATTCATTTTTAGACTTTCTAGTTGCAACTGCTCTAACAAAAAAAAAGCAACTAAAATTGCTACATTTATTTTCTATAATTACATAGTTATTGCCTATATTATGGTATATGCTTGCTGTTCAAACTTAAATTAAAACAGACAATGGAACTGGCCATTAAATGAATAAAAGTTATCAAACATTGTCTTTGACAATTTAATTCTTTATTATCCTCAAAGATGAGGTAATATAAAATTTTTGTAAAATAATATCTTCTTTAAAAAGAAAAAGAAAGGGGGACTTGTATCCCTGTGAATATCATTTAAATTATGCTTGTATATTTTCAAGAAAATTTTAAAATTTGGATGCCAAGGAACTCCTTGCTAAATGTATATGGCATCCTATAAGTAGGTATGCTGATGCCTAGATGAGATGGAAGAATTCACTTATTGACATATGAAATGATCCTGACTTAATATTGGGGAAGAAGCCATGTCTATGTTTTTTCCACAGAATGCTCCAAAAGCATGGTAGCTGCCAGAGAAATTGGTGTGGTACTGAAGATAATGTTGACTGCGGGCTTGCTGAGTACCCAGACAATGGTAACAGAAAAGCTATATTGAGTTACTTTAATTGTCAAATGTACCAGATTAAATAAACTGCCTTGCTTCAAGTTTTTAGAACTTGTGGGACAGAGAATTTGGAGACTGTTTAACTTAGAAAAATTGATCTAATAAAAAGTATCACCTACAGGATTATAATGGCAAAAGGCTCCTCTTATGTGGACTCATTTGAGGGTGTCTCCTAAACATAATATCCTGCCATATTATGAGGCAGTAACCCAAATAATTGTGCTTGGAAAGATGCAGGCACTAAATTATTTTGGCAAAAAAAACCAGTTATCAATATTCAGCCTTTTAACATAGATCAAGATGCTTGGCTGAAGCAGCACAGCACAGATTGGTTGCTTGCTCAAATAGGATTTGAAGGAGCTATAGATAACCATTATCCTCAACATAAATTAATAAAGTTTTTAAATATGCATGTGAAAGAAAGAATAAAAGAAGTTAAAATTTCTCAGGGCCCAGGACTTAAAGAAACAAACAGTCCTGGGAAAGGATAAGGACAATACAAATCCAGGATACACCCGGGCATGCTGTTAGGGCATCCCAGACCATATAGATAAGGGATCAGTCCTGGGAAAGGATAAGGGCAATACAAATCCAGGATACACCCGGGCATGCTGTTATGGCATCCCAAACCATATAGATAAGGGATATGTCTGGACTATCTCCGCTAAGCCTCAAACCATCTGGACAGACTGGCGTCACCCAGTCTGACTCCAAAAGATAAGCTGCCCTCCTGCATTTCAGATGTACCGGTCCCACGTATTGCCTGCTGATGTAATTGCCTGCCAAGAATCTGCCTGTAACCATTTGAACTAACCTATCATGTGTAACCATGTCAACCTCCCTCAATTATTTTCTATAAAAACCTTCGATATTTGAGCCTCTGCCCCCTGCGTGGGGTAAGTGTTGGCCTGGAGCTCCGTTTATTAAAGCTACCTCATGCATTTGCATCAAGCTGGTCTCTCGAGTTTCTTGGGGAGCGCCATCCCGAGATTTGAGTAGGGGGTTCCCCAAAAGGAGGCCTTATACATGAGGTTGTATTCCAATTATGACATTTTTACAGCTGCTGCATATTGCTCTAAATTTTCATGGATGACTCCTCTAAAGGAAGAGTTAGATATCTTATTAACAATCAACAGGTGGTTATAGAAACACCTGGGCTCAGCTCAGTTAGCAGAGCTAACAGTGGTATTAAATGATTTTCCAACCTATAAATAGTACTTTTAATCTTTTTTACAGTTAGCTTGTATGTTGCAGAATCTGCCCCTATGACCTATTCAATTTTAATACACCATCAGGATCTTTGCTTTCATAATTGCAAAACATTATTCTTGCTTGAAAAAAATCCCTTTTATATTGGCCATATATGAGTTCACTCTGGTCTTCCTGGAGCTTTAGCTGAAGGCAAACATTGTGTTGACAGAGCTCTAATAGGAGAAGCTTTAGTTATAGAACCTGTTGAATTGACTAGATGTGATCATAATGGGTTCCATCTTTCTAGCCATACATCAAGGCTCTGACATAAAATCACTAAGGAGCAAGCAAGAATGATTGTGAAACAATGCCCAATCATATTTGGCAAATGGATGTACCTCACTGTACAGAATTTGGAAAATTAAGATATATACATGTTTACATTGATACTTGTTCAGGGTTTCTTTTTGTTTCTCTGCTTTTGGGAGAAGCCTCTAAAAATGTAATTGATCACTGTTTACAAGTCTTTAATACCATGGGATTACCCAATGTCATTAATATGGATAATGGGCCAGCCTACACTGTCAATAACTTTATATCATTTTATAAAGAAATTGGTATTAAACATAAAACTGGAATTCCTTATAACCCAAAGGGCCAAGGAATTATTGAGCATGCACATCACACTGTTAAAAATTGGCTTTTTAAAATAAAGGAGTGGAAACTATACCCTCCTAGATCACCCAAAGCATGCCTTGTGTTGTTTTTTTGTTTTGAATTTTTTGCAAACTGATACTAAAGGTCAGTCTGCAGCAGATCACAAATGGCATCCTGTCACTTCTAATTCTTATGCCATGGTTAAATGGCAAGACCCTTTAACTAATACATTTAACAGTCCAGACCCTGTTTAAATTTGGGGAAGAGGTTCTGTTTGTACTTTCTCTCAAAAAGAAGATGGAACCCGATGGCTGCCAGAAATATTGGTATGGCAGGAAAAGAGAGACCCTGAATCAGCTGGTAAGTATGACTAATTCAAAAGTGATCTTAAAGCCCCTTCTCCCATATGTGTGTTTGCTAATTGAGCAAACATGGGCACCAGCAGGAGGTATGAGGCAATACACTGCAAGGGAAGGATCATACTTTCTGGCTCTGAGTTCCCTGAAAAAACACCTGGTTGCATAGGGGTTGACATTGAGAGACCATACTTATAATAATAATAAGGGAGTCTATTACCCCTCCTCTGCAAAAGACATCATATAATACTTAAGGGGATCATGGTCACTGCTTTCGCCTCTGGTCATAGCCTACCATCTTTTGATGGATATTTATCCACTGGTTTTTCTTAAATTTAAAGAAAAAGGAGGAATTGTGACCTCCCCCCCCCAGCCCTTCAGAATTTAGCCCATTGTTCTCAAAGAATAGCCACCAGCCACCTGACCACAAGCCTCCTGCAGAACAAGCAGAACCAGTTTTCAGCCTTCAGGGGAGGGGCTTGGCCTCCTTTTTTATCTTTGGAGAGATTAATTAAAAGTTGTGTCTTGAGCAAGAAATCATGCCTATCTCCATGTGTTTTCTCTTGCCACCCTGTTCTTCTTATCCCCATCTCTCCTTCCAGAGAACCTGCAGTTAGCATGTAGCTGCAGGTGGCTACATTAGCTATTCTGACTGGTATGAGGTTAAATCTCAGGGTTGTTTTGATTTGCATTTCCTTGATGACTAAGGATGTTGAACATTTCTTTAGGTACTTTGCAGCCATTCAATATTCCTCAGGTGAAAATTCACCTGAAGCTGGAGACAACCTAGATGTCGGGTATATTTACACTATGCAATACTACTCAGCTATTAAAACAATGAATTCATGAATTCTTAGTCAAATGGGAGGAACTGAAAAATATCCTGAGTGAGGTAAGCCAATTACAAAAGAACACATATAGTATGCTCTCACTGATAAGCAGATATTAGCCCAGAAGCTCAGAATACCCAAGACACAATTCGCATATCAATTGATGCCCAAGAAGGAGGAAGGAGAGGCCCCTTGTCCTGGAAAGGCTTGATGCAGCAGTGTAGGGGAATACCAGGACAGGGAAGCAGGAGGAGGTTAACTGGGTAATAGGGGGTGGTTAGAGGGCTTATGGGACTTTCGAGAAGGGGGGAATCATGAAAAGGGAAATCATTTGGAATGTAAATAATTAATATATCTAGTTTAAAAAATCAAAATCTAAAAAAAAGCATATTATACAACTGGCTAGCTCTCAGGCATTGCTGCTGCCATCACATTCTGCCTCCTCAGAAGTTTGGACACTGTTGTCATTAGTAGGTATCGCTATTATAGTTGTGTTGTAAGGATAGAGGATGATACAAGAATATTTTGTGCTTTAATCCTTTTCCTACTACTAATTCATCCTCCCTGTTTAACAAACTATCTTCAGAGTCTAATAAGTCTCCAATTTAATTTCTGAGTAGTATTCCACTGTGTAAATATACCACATTTTCTGTATTCATTCCTCTATTGAGGGACATCTAGGTTCTTAACAGCTACTGGCTATTATAAATAAGGCTGCTATAAACATAATGGAGCATGTGTCCTTATTGCATGCCGGGAATTCTCTGGTTATAAGCCCGGGAGTAGTATAACAGGGTCCTCTGGAAGTTTCATGCCCAGTTTTCTGAGGAACCACCAGACTGATTTCCAGAGTGGTTATACCAGCTTGCAAGGGAAGATTATTCCTTCTGTCTCCACATCTTCTCCAGCACCTACTGTCTCCTGAGTTTTTTAACTTAGCCATTCTGACTGTTGAGAGGTGAAATCTCAGGGTTGTTTTGATTTGCATTTCCCTAATGACTAAAGATGTTGAACATTTCTTAAGGTGCTTCTCAGCCATTCAAAATTCTTCAGGTGAAAATTCTTTATTTAGCTCTATCCCCAAATATAGGGATATTTGGCTCTCTGGAGTCTAACTTCTTGAGTTCTTTGTATATCTTGGATATTAGCCCTCTGTTGTATGTAGGGTTGGTAAAGATATTTTCCCACCTTGTTGGTTGCCATTTTATCCTATGGACAGTGTCCTTTGCCTTACAGAAATTTTGTGATTTTATGAGGTCCCATTTGTCAATTCTTAGAGCATAAGCTATTGGTGTTCTGTTCAGGAACTTTCCCCCTGTACCCATGTGCTCAAGGCTCTTCCCCAGTTTCTTTTCTACTAGTTTCTGTGTGTCTGATTTTATGTGGAGATCCTTGCTACACTTGGACTTGAACTAAGTAAAAGGAGATAGGAATGGATCAATTTGCATTCTTCTGCATGCTGACCTCCACATGAACTAGCATCATTTGTTGAAAAGGCTATCTTTTTTCCACTGGATAGTTTAGGTTTCTTTGTCAAATATCAAGTGACCATAGGTGTGTGGGTTCATTTCTGGGTCTTCAATTCTATTCCATTGATCTGCTTGCCTGTCACTATACCAATACCACACAGTTTTTAATACTATTGCTCTGTAGTACTGCTTGAGGTCTGGGATATTAATTTTCCCACATGTTCTTTTACTGTTTAGAATAGTTTTAGATATCCTGGGTTTTTTGTTATTCCAGATGAATTTGAGAATTGCTCTTTTTTTATTTAATTTTTTCTATATTCTATGTTTACATTCCAAAGACTTTCCCCTTTCCCAGTTCCCCCCCACCATATGTCCTATAATTCCTCTCCCCCCCAGCTATTCCCCAATCATTCCCCCCCCAAGATTTCTCTGTTCTGGGTCTACAAAACTGAATCCAATCTTTACAGGCCCAGGGTCCTCTCCTTTCTTCTTCTTGGGAGTCATTTGACTTGCTAATTGTGCCTTGAGCATCTAGTGCTTCTGGGCTCATTAATATAAGAATTGCTCTTTCTAAGTCTATGAAGAATGAGTTGGGATTTTGATGGGGATTCCATTGAATCTGTATATTGCTTTTGGCAAGATGGTCATTTTTACTATATTAATCCTGCCAATCCAAGAGCATGAAAGATTTTTCCATCTTCTGAGGTCTTGTTTGATTTATTTCCTCAAAGACTTGAAGTTCATTTCATACAGATCTTCCACTTGTTTGGTTGGAGTCATGCCAAGATACTTTATGTTGTTTGTGGCTATTGTGAAGGATGTTATTTCTCTAACTTCTTTCTCAGCCTGCTTGTCTTTTGAGTATCAGAATGCTACTGATTTGCTTGAGTTTATTTTACAACCAGCCACTTTGCTGAAGATACTTTATATTGTTTGGGGGCTACTGTGAAGGGTGTCATTTCCATGATTTCTTTTTCAGCCTGTTTATACTTTCAGTAGAGGAAGGCTAGTGATTTGCTTCAGTTAATATATCCTGCCACTTTGCTGAAGTTTTTTGTCAGCTCTAGGAGTTCTCTGGTGGAGTTTTTTGGGTCATTTAAGAATACTATCATATCATCTGCAAATAGTGATAATTTGACTTCTTCCTTTTCAATTGGTATCCCTTTGACCTACTTTTGTTGTCTAATTGCTCTAGGTGGAATTTCAGGTACCATATTGAATAGATATGGAGAGAGAGGGCAGCCTTGTCTGGTTACTGATTTTAGTGGGATTGCTTCAAATTTCTTTCCATTTAGTTCGATGTTGGCTACTGGTTTGCTGTATAATGCTTTTACTGTGTTTTGATATGGGCCTTTAATTCCTGTTCATTCCAAGACCTTCAACATGAAAAGATGCTGAATTTTGTCCAATGCCTTTTCAGCATCTAATGAAATGATCTTTTTAATTGAGTTTGTTTTGTAGTACATTACAATGGTGGATTTCTGTATATGGAACCATCCATGCATCCCTGGGACGAATACTACATGACAGTCGTGAATGGTCATTTTGATTTGTTCTTGGATTCATTTGCCAAGAATTTTATTGAGTATTTTTACATTGATATTCAGAAGACAAATTGGTCTAAAGTTCCTTTCTTTGTTGGATCTTTGTGTGGTTTTGCTATCATCAAAATTGTGGCTTCATAGAATGCCTCGGGTTGTGTTCCTTCTGTTTCTATTTTGTCTAATAGTTTGATTCTTTGTATAGTTCTTTTTGTTTCTACATGGTTGATTTCAGCCCTGAGTTTGATGATTTCCTGCCTGCTCCTCATCTTGGGTGTATTAGATCCTTTTTGTTTTAAAGTTTTCATGTGTGCTGTTAAGCTGCTAGTGTATGCTCTCTCCAGCTTATTTTTGGAGTCACTCAGAGCTATGAGGTTTTCTCTTAGCACTGCTTTCATTGTGTCTCATTAATTTATGTATGTTGTGCCTTCATTTTCATTAAATTTTAAAAAGGTTTTGATATCTTTCTTTATTTCTTCCTTGACCAAGGTATCATTGAGTAGAGCATTTTTCCGCTTCCCTGTGTATGTGGTCATTTTCTAGCTTTTGTTGCTATTGAAGACCACCCTTATATCATAGTTATCTGATAGGAGGCATGGGATTAGTTCGATCTTATTTCTGTTGAGGTCTGTTTTGTGACCAATTATATGGTCTGTTTTGGAGAAGGCACCAATAGGTGCTGAGAAGATAGTATATTCTTTTGATTTAGGATGAAATATTTTATAGATATCTAGTAAATCCATTTGGTCCAAAACTTCTTTTAGTTTCACTGTGTCTCTCTTTAGTCTAATCCTGTCCATTGAGGAGAGTAGTGTGTTGATGTCACCCACAATTATTGTGTGAGGTGTGATGTGTGCTTTAAGCTTTAGTAAAGTTTCTTTTATGGATGAGGGTGCCCTTGGATTTGGAGCATAGATGTTCAGAATTGAGAGTTCTTCTTGGTAGATTTTTCCTTTGATGAGTATAAAGTGTCCTACCATGTCTTTTTTGATGACTTTTGGTTGAAAGTTTATTTTATTGGATATTAGAATGGCTACTCCAGTTTGTTTCCTGGTACTATTTGCTTGGAAAACGGTTTTCCAGCCTTTTACTGTTAAGTAGTGTTTGTCTTTGACACTAAGATGTGTTTCCTGTATTCAGCAAAATGTTGGGTCCTGTTTATATATCCAGTCTGTTAGTCTATGTTTTTTTGGAGAATTGAGTCTATTGATGTTAAGAGATATTAAGAAATAGTGATTGCTGCTTCCTGCTATTTTTGATGTAATTTTTATATGTGTGGTCATCCTCTTTTGGGTTTGTTGAAAGATTAATTTCTTGCTTTTTCTAGTGTGTAGGTTCACTCTTTTGGTGGTGTTTTCAATTCATTATCCTTTGAAGGATTGGATTTGTGGAAAGATACTGTGTAAATTTGTTTTTGTCATGGAATACCTTGGTTTCTCCATATATTATAATTGAGGGACTTGCTGGATATAGCAGTCTGGGTTGGCATTTGTCTTCCCTTAGGGTCTGTGTGACATCTGCAAAGGTTCTTCTGGCTTCCATAGTCTCTGGTGAGAAGTCTGGTGTAATTCTGATAAGTCTACCTTTATATGTTACTTGAACATTTTCCTTTATTGCTATTAATATTCTTTCTTTGTTTAGTACATTTGGCCTTTTAATTATTAAGTGATGGGAGGAATTTCTTTTCTGGTTAAATTTATTTGGAGTTCTGGAGGTTTCTTCTATATTCATGGGCATTTCTGTCTTTAGGTTTGGGAAATTTTCTTTTATAATTTTGTTGAAGACATTAACTGTCCCTTTACTTTGGAAATCTCCACTCTCTTCTATACATATAATCCTTAGGTTTGGTCTTCTTTTGTCTTGGATTGCCTGGATGTTTTGGATCAGAAGCTTTTTGCATTTTACATTTTTTTGACTGTTGTATTAATGCTTTCTATGGTATGTTCTGCATCTGAGTTCCTCTCTTCTATATCTTGTATTCTGTTCTTGATGCTTGGATCCATGACACCTGACATTTTTCTTAGGTTTTCTATGTCCAGAATTGTTTCTCTTTGTGATGTCTTTATTTTTTCTACCTCAATTTTTATAATTTGCATGGTTTTGTTCAACTCCTTCACCTGTTTTGTTGTGTTTTCCTGTAGTTATTTAAGGGATTCTCCCTGTTTACTTGTGTTATCCTGTATTTTTTTAAGGGAGTTATTTATGACCTTCTTTTTGTTTTGTTTTTTTGTTGTTGTTGTTTGTTTTTTTGATACAGGGTTTCTCTGTGTAGATCTGGCTATCCTGGAACTCACTCTTGTAGACCAGGCTGGCCTCGAACTTAGAAATCCACCTGCCTCTGCCTCCCAAGTGCTGGGATTAAAGGCGTGCACCACCACCGCCTGGCTATTTATGTCCTTCTTGAAGCCTTCTATCAGCATCATGAGGTGTGATTTTCAATCTAAATCTTGCTTTTCTGGTGTATTGGGGTAACCAGGACTTGTCCTGGGAGAATTGGGTAAGGATGATGCCATATTGCCTTGATTTCTGTTAGTACCATTCCTATGTTTCCCTTTTGCCATCTTGTTATCTCTGTTGTTAGTTGGTCCGGCTGTCACTGGCTGGTGCTTGTCTTTCCTGTGTGCCTAAAAGCCTATCTCAACACCCCTGCGTGATCTGCTTTCCCCTGGTTGTTGCTGTGGGGATGTCCAGCTCCTGGGTGCAGGTGGGGCCCTGGCAGACCAAATCCCAAGTGATCTTACACTTGGGTGTTCTCTGCATTCCTGGCTCTAACAGCCAGCTCAGTCACAGGAGTGATGATGGTGGCCTCACTTCTAACCACAGGGATTCCTGCAGGGCAGATGTTCCTTGGCAGTGTAGATGCAGACTGATGTGGAGCTGCTCAACTCTTGGGTTCAGGTGGAGCCCTGGCGGGCTGTGTCCCAAGCAGTCTTATAGTAGGGTGATCTCTGCTTACCTGGCTGCATGTATCTGATCAGTCACAGGAGCAAAGATTCAATACCACTTTTTATTTCAACATTGTGGTCGAATTATGTTTTTATAAAAAAAAACAAAAAGTTTTTTTGTAGCAAGCAATTATTCTGACACATTGGAGGAGGTTGGCAATGTCTAAAATAAACCAGTACTAAGAGACTACTTATAATATTGAATAAAAATCACTCAGCAAGAAATTATAGAATGGGATTATTTATCTGATATCTATGTAATAAGAAAAAAAAGCTTTTACTGTCTTAGTCTTTACAACAAATAAAAATAGCCATTCACTTCCTTTTAAAGAATCATGATTCTCCATAAAAGAATACCATCTGTGATTGACACATCCCTTCTCTCTTGTACCCTCATCTCTTGACTCTATAGTTTGCCTCTATAACCTTTATCAAAGTCACAGATATGTAAACACGCTGCAAATAGAAACATTTTGGTTACTGCCAGCCTTTTGGATATGACCTAAGGTCCTACTGTTTGAGCCATACTGTAGATTTGGACACAGAGATTCCTAATGGTCTAGTGCAAAGACTAAGAGCTCAATGTAGCAGTCTACATCTGTCTTACCCCTAAATGTTCATCTTATACAACTATGCTTTTTTTTAAAAAAATAATTATGAGATAAAAATCACATAAAGTCAAGCCAGGAACTCTTATGAGAGCTTAAGGACTAAGATTATTCTATGAGATAGCATTTAGAGAACACTATTTTTTATTACATATTTTCTTTATATACATTTCAAATGTTATCCATTTTCCTGGTTTCCCCTCTGAAAACACCCTCCCCCTGCTCACCAACCCACCCACTCCTGCTTCCCTGTCCCGGCATTCCCCTATACTAGGGCATTGATCCTTCTCAGGAACAAAAGCTTGTCTCCAGAGGTGAAATAGCCAGGCCCTGCCTGGCATGCAGAGGCATAAAGGCCACCCAATACTCTTAGGCTCTACTAAGCAGCATTCAGACATCATAAGCTTTTCTTGGATTTTGGAGCCATGTTATACGTTAATCTGACATTTGTGCATGCAGTTAGTAGGCAGAGAAGATTCAGACAGGAAAATTAGCAAAAAATAATACCTAAAAATAAAGGTTTTTAGCTCCTAGTATCTGTGGAGAAAGACAGTTGACCTGCATCATCAATTAATGGGGCCATATTCTGGGTGTAGCAGAATTGAACTTGAGACTTTGGGAAGTATGGTTTTATTTTATTTTTCTGTATTATTTTATTTTATTTTATTTTATTTTATTTTATTTTATTTTATTTTATTTTATTGTTTAAAGGCATGAAAGAAATAGATACATAATGGGTAAAGCACTAATTTATAGTTCTTTCACCAGTTAATATAACTGTCCTTTACGTCTTCCCTTTCTCTACTCTTATATGATGCCCTTTCTTTCCCTGGGCATTCTTTCTTTCTTATATTGATGAAATCATATGTGCACATGAGATTCTGTTTTTTGAAGAAGCATTTACTGGTAGGAGACAACTGAGCAAAACAGGCATTTTACTAGAATCTCATAGTCTCTTACATGAGAAAGGGTCACATAGATACTTTACTTCAGTCATCATTAGAAGAAGACTAAAGCCCAGGGCTTTAAGGATACATTTGTAGGGTGACTATAGAGACTTTACACTTGTCACAAGCAAACCAGATCAAATGTTCTTAAGGTATCCTTCCTTTGTGTCAGCCTCATTCTTTCCTCCAAAGCCTCTGTATCCTATTTAAGTGTGATATTATTGATAATAAAGCAAAGACAGTTCTGTGTTATGAAGATGGTTGTCTAAGAGCTGATGATTAGCAGGCACTTAAGAGATATTTATTCTTTTTGTTTCATAATGGTAGAGATGTGTTCATTGATTCTAAGATCTAGCAAGGTGGAGTGGCTTGCACCTGCAGCTCTGCAATCCTGGTTCTTAGTAGGCTAAGACATGAACATTGATGCATATTTCAGGCCAGCTTTTGATAGTAATAATAATAATAATAATAATAATAATAATAATAATAAACACCTTCTCAAAAAACTTCAAAACAAAACACTATGGCCGTATTCCATCAGGGAATCCTTCATATTTGGGCCCCCATAGAAGATCTGATGTCATTTTGTTTTTATGACTTAAGCTGTTATGCTTATATTGACTCTGCTTCTTGAACTGTGGGCAAAACCATAGACTGTAACTTGAGCCTAGCTTTTTTTTTTTTTTTTTTACAAAAAAATGAATGGTCTGACTCCTAGAAGTTTTAGTACTGCCATTTCTACTGCATGAAATCACATCAATATCAGTTATAGTTTAAGTGTTGTATAAGAACCCATTCTCTTAACTAGCCATCTGCATATGTGTATCAGTTCATAAGTGTTGCCATGTGTAGAAATGCATTTATACTTGTATATATGTGCATGTGGAAGCCAGAGATTAAAATCTGGTGGCTTCCTCAGTTGATATCAGTCATATTGTTTGAAAGTGGTTCATTCATTGAACCTTCATCCTACTGACTCAGTTAGATTGGCTGACCAGCAAGGTGTGGGGATCCTCTTGTCTGATCCTAGCAGGAATGGGGAATACAGGCATGTCCGACCATACTCAGTGTTTTACATGGTGGGTAGAGGTCTGAACACAAGTCCTTATACTCATATAGCAAGGTTTTGGCTAACTAAATTATCAACCAGCCATAGGTTACAGGTCCTATATTGAATTATTCTAGAAATATCTTGGTATTATTTTCATCTTCAAACCAAAATGAAACAATTATAAATCATTCATAAGTTAAATAACAAATATAAGCAAAAACTAAACCTAGGTGAATGACCAAATAAAATTAATGGGCCAAGTCAAACTGAAATCAAATACTAAGGTCCTTGTACTAAATGTTGACTTTGCACAAACTCCTAATAATTAGTTAAACCTGTAAATAATTTGTTGTGGTGGTGCTCTAATAATATAAGAAAACAATAAGATGAAATCATCAAATTTGAACAACAACAATGAAGATGGAGGAGGAGGAGAAGGAAAAGAAGAAGAAGAAGAAGAAGAAGAAGAAGAAGAAGAAGAAGAAGAAGAAGAAGAAGAAGAAGAAGAAGAAGCTGATTCCTAAATCTCAATCCAAACAAAATTCAGAAAAGAAACATTGGAGTCTCTGTTTTCCTGATGAGTCTGTTGAAAGATAAATAGATAAATTTCTTAACAAATGTGGGATAGAGTCTTCTAGAATAGAGTAGATAAATTGGTTTCTTATTAGATTCTGTTTGCTCTTTCTTTTATAAAAAAGTTGTATTAACTTACAATAGTATGCCTATTTGTTTACTTATTCCATAATACTGCTTTTCTATGGTAATGCCCAAGCTAAATAATGTGGATAGTTGCCATTTAATGCACAAAATTTGTCATATTCACTCTTAGAACCTTATGAAAAAATTTCTGTTCTGGAAAACCTTAAAATCAATAGAAACATTATTGACTGGGGATTCAGGATCTCTAAAGTGTACATAACAGTAGTAAGTCTAAGATAAGATGCTCAAGTGGTTCTAATCAGCGTAGTTAGCAGAAGTAGTAGATGCTGGGCAACACTAGATCATATATGCTTAGGAGATCTCAAATGAAGTTTTCTTAAAAATAAAAACAACAGATATTAAATGTTTGCCAAAAAGTGTTAGTGTCTTCCAAAGAATCACTGAACTCCCCAAAACCAAACTAAAACCCACTATCACTAAAATGAAAAAATGAGATTGATATCACTATTTTCTAGCTTCTTCTTGGAATGCATTTCAGAGCTTGTATATAGGAAGATGAATAAAATAAAATATCTATTTTGGTGATAAAATGTTTATGTAGCACTAGACCATGATTATGGGCCATCAATTATTCCCTGTGTTCCCCACCACCATGTCAGAAGCTTTTTAAAATGGAGAACAGGTCCTTCCAACTCTTAGATTTTCTGAACACAAATGTAGCACATGGATGCTTCTCAGTTATTGGGATCATGACTCTTCCACTGTGAATGTGGGAGGATGAAACATTTCCAGTGAGAAGGGGATTTAAAAGAGATATAAAATTGAGTTATATAGGATCATATGTTTGGTTATTACTGAATTAAATACAGATAAGTGTAGCTTTCTATTGTTTTCTATTGTATTGTAAAAAATAACAATTTCCTGCATCTTTCTTGAATTGTCTTAAATAATGATGACTGGCTGGTTTTCACTGGGTAGATTTATGACAAGTGCTCTCAATGTTAATTTGATTATGGGAGGGATCAAAAGGCTTGGGAAGATCCACATAGATAAAGCCAAGTTGGGAGAATTTTCTCCTCTGATGCTCTTGCTAATCACTCAGAAGACCAGAAGTGAGAGCTCTGCCTTTATGTGTGAATGCTCTTTTTACAAAAATAGTTATATTTATATGTCTAATCACCCTATAAACATAGTATCTAATTGTGATATCTACTGGTCTGAAGTCATATCACCTACCAGGTGGTTTCCATTTTTATCTCTATATTTTCTGATTTTGCCTTGAATCTAAATTTGGACTTCACTGAGCTGGGTTTTATTCACATAAGTGTATGTGATCTTCATTCCTGAGTAACAGACTCAGATAGAGATGGAGATGGAGATGGAGATGGAGAGAGAAATAGAGACAGAGATAGAGATATATGGTTTGTTCATATGGTCTCAACTAAGAGGTTTAACCCAATATTGATAATTGAAAAAGACAACAGCCACTTTGTAGTAATAGCTTTAAATTAGAAAAGTAATATGTAGTGCTGCTGTGCCCATTTCACTTAATATTTGCTCTTTATAATAATTTCCAGGTCACCAATAGAAAATCTTGTTTCATGGACCATAATTATCTTTGGTTGGCTGTTGCATGATTTAAATGTAGTAAAATTAACTTTACAAATTCAAAAATGTTTTCTTCTAAATCTTTTGAAAGATACATAGAATGAAGCTAAATATATATTAACTTAAATATATAGCTTGATTATTGGATTACAGAAAAATATCTAAGGGGTCTTGAGTAATGCATTATGAAGCATGTCTACTTTAAGATTCTGACAAAACATGTACTGAGGGGAAACATATAATCATGAGTAGTACATATTAGAGAGATGATTGTAAAGAAAATACTACAAATCAAAACCAAAATATAGTAAAAGCAATATATGGCAAGACAGTAGCCAACATCAAAATAAATGCAGAAAAAATTGAAGCAATCCTACTAAGAGGCTGACCATTCTCTTCCTATATATTCAATATAGTACTTGCATCCTAGACAGATCAATTAGACTACAAAAGGATGACAAAAGGATAAAAATTGGAAAGGAAGAAGTCATAGCATCACAATTTGCCCAAAAATTGTGTCAGAGAACTCCTAAAGCTGATAACTTTGGCAAAGTTGCTGGATATAAAATAAACTCAAACAAATCAGTAGCCTTCTTCTACTCAAACAATAAACAGGCTGAGAAACAAATTAGAGAAAGACACCCTTCACAATAATTGCAAATAATATAAAATACCTTGGAGTGACTCTAACCAAGCATGTGAAAGAACTGTATGACAAGAACATCAAGTCTCTGAAGAATGGAATTGATGAAGACCTCAGAAGATGGAAAGATCTCCCATGCTCATGGATTGGCAGGATTAATATAGTAAAAATGGCCATCCTTTCAAAAGCAATCTACAGATTCACTGCAATCCCCATCACAATCCCAACTCAATTCCTCATGGAGTTAGAAAGAGCAGTTTGCAAATAAATTTGGAATAGCAACAACAACAAAAACAGGATAGCTAAAACTATTCTCCACAACAAAAGAACTTCTGGGGGAATCACCATCCCTGTCTTCAAGCTGTAGTAGAGAGCAAAAGTGATAAAAACTAGCTGCAAGATATTATTACAGAGACAGGCAGGAAGACCAATGGAATAGAACTGAAGACCCAGAAATAAACCCACACACCTATGGTCACTTTTTCTTAGACAAAGGAGCTAAAACCATCCAGTGGGAAAAAAAGATAGCCTTTTCAACAAATGGTGCTGGTTCAACTGGTAGTCAGCATGTAGAAAATGCAAATTGATCCATTCTTATCTCTTTATACAAAGCTCAAGTCCAAGTGGATTAAGGACCTCCACATAAAACCAGATACACTGAAACTAATAAAAGAGAAAGTGAGGAAAAGCCTCGAATACATGGGTACAGGGGAAAGGTTCCTGAATAGAACCCCAATGGCTTATGCTCTAAGATCAAGAATTGACAAATGGATACTCATAAAATTGCAAAGTTTCTGTAAAGCAAAGGACACTGGCAATGATACAAAATGGCAACCAATGGATTGTAAAAAGATCATTACCAATCCTACATCCAACAGAGGGCTAATATCCAATATATACAAAGAACTCAAGAAGTTCAACTCCAGAGAATCAAATAACCCTTTTAAAAAATGGGTTACAGAGCTAAACAAAGAATTCTCATCTGAGGAATACTGAATAGCTGAGAAGCACCTAAAGAAATGTTCAACATCCTTAGTCATCAGGGAAATGCAAATCAAAACAACCCTGAGATTCCATCTCACACCAGTCAGAATGGCTAAGATCAAAAATTCTGCTGACTGCAGGTGCTGGTGAGGATGTGAAGAAGGAGTAACCCTCATTGTTGGTGGAATCTGGAAATCAGTCTGGCGATTCCTCAGAAAATTGAACATAAAATTGCCTGAGGACCCAGCTATACAACTCCTGGGCATTTACCTAGAATATACTCCAGCATATTACAAGGATACTTGCTCCACTATGCTCATAGCAGCTTTTATAATAGCTAGAAGCTGAAAAGAACTGAGATGTCTCTTAACAGAGGAATAGATACAGAATATGTGGTACATTTACACAATGGAGTACTACTCATCTATTAAAAACAATGAATCCATGAAATTCTTAGGCAAATGATGGAACTAGAAAAGATCCTGAGTGAGGTAACCCAATCGCAAAAGAACACACATGGTATGTACTCAGTGATAAGTGGATCTTAGCTCAAAATCTCAGAATACACAAGACAAAATTCACAGACCACATAAATCTCAAGAAGGAAGACTAAAGTGTGGGTACTTCCGTTCTTTTTTTTTTCTTTTTTTTTTTTTTTTTGGATCAAAATAATTTTTTTATTGGATATATTCTATATTTACATTTCATTTCCCTTTTTTGGTTCCCCACCCCCCAAAGGTCCCACATGTCCTTTTCACTCCCCCTGCTCCCTCATCCACCCCTTCCTACTTCCCTGTTCTGGTATTCCCCTACACTGATGCTTTGATCCTTTCCAGCACCAGTGTCCATTCCTTTCTTCTTGTCAGACATCATTTGGTATGTGAATTGTGTCTTTAGTGTCCCAAGATTCTAGGCTAATATCCACTTATCAATGAGTGCATACCATGTGTATTCTTTTGAGACTGGGTTACCTCACTTAGTATGATGTTCTCCAGCTCCATCCATTTCTCTAAGAATTTCATGAATTCATTGTTTCTAATGGCTGAATAGTATTCCATTGCATATATATATACCACATTTTTTGTATCCATTCCTCCGTTGAGGGACATCTGGGTTCTTTCCAGCTTCTGGCTATTATAAATAAGGCTGCTATGAACATAGTAGAGCATGTATCCTTATTAAAAGAATGACTAAGCACAAAAAAACCCCAAAAACCCCCAAACCCCAAACTAAACAATTTCTTTAATGTTGCCTTAATCATGATGTTGTATTGTGATAGATAAATAACTTAGATACTATATAGGATTATTATGAGGAAAATAAGTTAAATTCAAAGTCTTATAGACAAACTGACAAACAAGATGTGCATAATAACTAATACACAATGTTACTCTCGTGAGATTATTAAACCCACCTTTTGTAAGAAAAGTATCAAAACAAGAATTTCTATATGTGTGTAGTAATTAGCATGTTAATAGGCATAAATGTGGGTATAAGAAGTGAAATTAGAAAATATTGGAAGAGAATAAGATATTGAGGAAGTTGGGGCAGGCAACAGAACACATGGAACATGAAAGCTGAAAAGATGTTATGAGGACCCATGACTCCAGCCACATATGCAGCAGAGGATGGCCTTTTCAGGTATCAATAGGAGAATAGGCCCTTGGTCCTGTGAAGGCTCAATGCCCCAGTGTAGGGGAAAGCCAGGGTAGGGAGGTGGGAATGGGTGGTGGGTGGGGACTACTCTTATTAAAAAAAGGGGAAGGAGCATAGAATAGGGGGTTTCCAGAGGGGAAACCAGGAAAGGGGATAACATTTGAAATGTAAATAAATAAAATATCCAATAAAAAGTAAATTTCATGTGAAAATGCAACAATAAAACCTAATACTTGTATAGTAAGTAAAAATAAAGAAATTTAATTAAGACAAGTCAATGAATGTTATAGAAACAAAATCAAGGTGAGTAGCTTCCTGACATTCCATGCATAAAATAGATTTAAAATTGTGACTTCATAGCTGTTTCTACATGAAGGACAGAAATGGTTCACATCACTATGATTGAAGCTGTTCCTAGAACCTCACAGTGATTCTAATTAAAGGGGATGCTATCTCACCAGAAGGATTATTATGGCTAGTTATGTGTAACAAATAGGGTCAAACAAAGCAGCATAGGAAAGAAAACACTATGCTATTGTTTCCTGAATTAGGTAGACTCTAATGTTGCTCTCTCCTTACTTCAAATGAGTTTTATTTTATACTTGTTGTTTGGGGATTTGTGGAATGTATCCAGCTGTTGACTTCTCAACAAACACTTTAAAGGGAAAATTAAAAAGCAGCTTATTAATTGTGTGCTACTAAAAATACGATACCATATTTAAAGCAGTTTCAGTTGTATTTTTCCTAAAAATTCATAGGTTCATGCCATCTCTTGTAAAAAGAATGTTAGTTGACCTAGTCTACTGAGTAACATTAAAATTTAACATTCATATATTTGTGAGGTTACACACCCAACTTTCATGCTATATTATAGATGATATCCTGGCATGTCAGTTTTTTCAGGAGGACATAAAATATTTTTGTACTATTTTGAAGGTGTTTTTCAAAAATATTTTAAATGAGATCTATTATATGAATTCATGGCTTTGAATTTTTTAAAATAATTACTTATAAAATTCCTAGATTGACAAACATTAGGTGGAGCTGGGGAAATTGCCTGGAATGGGATGAAGGCTTGTAGAAAACAGGGGTCAAGTATGCAGCCTAATGAACTAATCAGGGCTTATAGAGAGTCACTGAAACTAGAACAAATATCAGGGAGCCTATATGGGTATGACTCAGACCCTTTCCATATATGTTATGGTTGTATATTTTAGTAGTCTTGCGAAACTACCACCAATGTGAGCAAGTCTGTCTCTAACTCTTTTGCTTGATTTTGGGATACCCTTCCTCCCAGTGGGTTGCCTTATCCACACTTGATATGAGGATATAGTATAACTGTGACTTGTTATGCTATGTTTGGTTGATCTCCCAGGGAGGCCTGTTCTTCTCTCAAGGGAAGGGGGAATTGGGATAAAGGCCTAGAGGAAGAAAAGGAGATGAAGTGGTGGTTGGGGCAATATTAAATCCTAAATTGAAATTATAGGAAAAAAGAAAGTGCACAAAAATGCACAAATTATTCCCCCCACACCCACCATCAACATCAAAATAACAGGAAATAACAATCATTGTTTACTAATATCTCTTCACATCAATGGACTACAATAAAAAGACACAGGCTAGTAGGTGGATATATAAACAGAATCCATCATTCTGTTTTATATAAGAAATGCATATCATCAGCAAAGAGAGAAATTACCTCAGAGTAAAGGAATGAAAACAACTCAAGGCATTGCACATGCTAGTGAGAATTAGGAACAGGTGGAATACTAATACATTGCTCTTGGGAGTGAAAACTTATACAACCACTCTGGAAATTCACTCCTGGACAGACCAGGCAAGCAACACCAGGTACACAGAGACAGCCCAAGTATAACATCTCTTGGGGCAAGGCACAGCAGGCCTCCAATGGCATCCAAGAGTAGGGCAGCCCATCAGCAATCTGTGCCAGGGGAAACCCAGTCATCCAGTGGTGCAGAAATAGCCTAATAGGTTCACAGTAGGTTCAAGCACCAGCCAGTGACAACAGGACCAACTAATCCCAGAGTTAACCAGATGGCAAAAGGCAAACATAGGAACATTACTAACAGAAATCAAGGCAATGTGGCAGCATCTGAACCCAATTCACGAACAACAGCAAGTCCTGTAGACCCCAACACACCAGAAAAAAAATGATTTGGATTTAAAATCACATATCATGATGCTATTAGAAGAATATAAGTAGGACATAAATAAATCTCCTAAAGAAATGCAGGAGAACATGAATAAGGTAGAAATCCTTACAAAGGAAAAACAAAAATCACTTAAAGAAATTCAGGAGAATATGGGTCAATAGGTAGAAGCCAATAAAGAGGAAACACAAAAATCACTTAAAGAAATGCAAGAGAAATTGGGTCAACAGGGAGAAGTCATGTAAGAGGAAAGACAAAAGGTCTTAAAGAATTACAGGAAAACACAAAGAAACAAGTGAAGGAACTGAGCAAAACCATCCAGGATCTAAAATCAGAAGTAGAAACTACTAAAAAGTCACAAAGGGAGACAATTTTGGAGATAGAAAACCTTGGGAAGAAATCAGAGGTCATAGATGCAAATATCAAGAACAGAATACAAGAGCTAGAAGAAAGAATCTCAGATGCTAATGATAGCATAGAAAGCATTGACTCAACAGTCAAAATACAAAATGCAAAAAAAATTATAACCCAAAAGATCCATGAAATACAGGGCACAATGAGAAGACCAAACCTAAGGATTATAGGTATAGATGAGAGTGAAGATTTACAACTTAAGGGGGCAAGAAATATCTTCAACAAAATTATGGAAGAAAACTTCGCTATCATAAAGAGAGATGCCCATGAAAATACAAGAAGACTACAGAAGTCCAAAAACACTGGACCAGAACAGAAATACCCCCCTCCCCCGTCACCTAATGATCAAAACTCCAAATGCACTAAACAAAGAAGGAATATTGAAAGCACTAAGAGAAAAAGGCCAAATAAAATACAAAGAAAAGCCTATCAGAATTACATCAGACTTCTCACCACAGACCATGAAAGCTAGAAGATCCTGGGCACATCTCATATGGACTATAAGAGAACACAAATGCCAGCCAAAACTACTTGACCCAGCAAAACTCTCATTCACCATAGATAGAGAAAACAAGATATTCCATGATAAAACCAAATTTATACAATATCTACACAAACCCTGACCTACAAAGGATAATAGGTGGAAAATGGCAATACAAGGAGGGAAACTACACCCTAGAAAAAGCAAGATAGTAACCTTCTTCCATCAAACCCAAAAGAAGATAACTACTCAAATATCAAAATAACATCAAAAATAACAAGAAGAAACAATCATTATTCCTTAATATCTCTTAAAACCAATGGACTCAATTCCACAATAAAAAGAAATAGACTAACAGACTGGATACATAAACAGGACCCTACATTTTGCTGCATACAGGAAACACACCTCAGTGTCAAAGACAAACACTCCCTCAGAGTAAAAGGCTGGAAAACAATTTTACAAGCAAATGGTGGCAGGAAACAAGCCAGAGTAGTCATTCTCATATCAGATAAAATTGACTTTCAACCCAAAGTCATCAAAAGAGACACGGGTTCAAAGGAAAAATCCACCAAGAAGAACTCTCAATTCTGAACATCTATGCTCCAAATCCAAGGGCACCCTCATTCATAAAAGAAACTTTCCTAAAGCTCAAAGCACACATTGTACCTAACACAATAATTGTGGGTGACTTCAACACTCTATTCTCCTCAATGGACCAATCAAGAAAACAGAAATTAAACAGGGACACACTGAAACTAATTGGTTCTTTGGACCAATTAGATTTAACAGATAAGCAAAAGAATATACCTTTTTCTCAGCAGCACATAGTACCTTCTCCAAAATTGACCATATAATTGATCACAAGACAGACCTCAACAGATATAAGAAGATCAAACTAATATTATGCCTCCTGTCAGATCACTATGGAGTAAGGGTGGTCTTCAATAGCAACAAAAACAACAGAAATCCCATATACACATGGAAGGTAAACAATGCTCTACTCAATGATACCTTGGTCAAGGAAGGAATAAAGAAGGAAATCAGACTTTTTAGAATTTAATGAAAATGAAGGCACAACATACTCAAATTTATGGGACACAATGAAGGCAGTTCTAAGAGGAAAACTCATAGCCCTGAGTACCTCCAAAACGAAACTGGAGAGAGCATACACTAGCAGCTTAATGGCACACCTGAAAACCCTGGAACAAAAAGAAGCTAATTCACCCAAGAGAAGTAGAAGATAGGAAATCATCAAACTCAGGGTTGAAATTGATCAAGTAGAAATAAGGAGAACCATACAAAGAATCAACAAAACCAGAAGCTGGTTCTTTGAGAAAATCAAAAAGATAAGCAAACCCTTAGCCAGACTAACCAGAGGGCACAGAGACAGTATCCAAATTAAAAATATTAGAAATGAAAACAGAGATATAACAACAGAAACTGAGGAAACTCAAAAAAAAATCATCAGATCCTACTACAAAAGCATATACTCAACACAACTGGAAAATCTGGAGGAAATGGACAATTTTTAGACAGATACCAAATATCAAATTTGAATCAGGATCAAATAGATCATCTAAGCAGTCCATAATCCCTAAAGTAATAAAAGTGGTCATTGAACATCTTCCAACCAAAAAAAAGCACAAGTAGATGGTTTTAGTGCAGAATTCGATCAGGCCTTAAAAGAAGACCTAATACCAATACTCTTTAAACTATTCTACAAAATAGAAACACACAGAATAATACCAAGTTCATTGTATGAAGCCACAATAACACTTATTCCAAAAGCAAACAAAGACCAAACAAGGAAAGGGAACTTCAGACCAATTTCCCTTATGTACATTGATGCAAAAAAATCAACAAAATTCTGGTCAGTTGAATCCAAGAATGCCTCAAAATAATTATTCACCATGATCAAGTAGGCTTCCTCCCCCAGGGATTCATGGATGGTTTAATATACAGAAATCCATCAATGCAATCCACTACATAAACAAACTCAAAGAAAAAAACACATGAACATTTCATTAGATGCTGAAAAAGCATTTGACAAAATGCAGCATCCTTTCATGCTAAGAGTCTTGGAAAGAACAGGAATTCAAGGCCCATACCTAAACACAGTGAAAGCAATATACAGGAAACCAGTAGCCAACATCAAACTAAATGAAGAAAAACTTGAAGCAATCCCACTAAAATCAGGGACTAGACAAGGCTGCCCCATTCTCCATGTCTTTGCAATATAGTACTTGAAGTTCTAGCTACAGCAATTAGACAACATAAGGAAGTCAAAGGGATACAAATTGGAATGGAACAAGTCAAACTATCACTATTTGCAGATGATAAGAGTATACTTAAGTGACCCAAAAAACTCCACCAGAGAACTCCTACAGTTTATAAACAACTTTCAGCAAATTGGTTGGTTGTAAAATCAACTCAAGCAAATCAGTAGCCTTCCTATACTCAAACACTAAGGAGGCTGAGAAAGAAATTAGCGAAATGACACCTTTCACAATAGCCAGAAACAATATAAAGTATCTTGGTGTGACTCTAACCAAACAAGTGAAAGATCTGAATGACAAGAACTTCAGGTCTCTGAAGAGGAAATGGAAGAGACCTCAGAAAATGGAAAAATATCCCATGCTCATGGATTGGCAGGATTAATATAGTTAAAAATGACCATCTTGCTAAAAGCGATATACAGATTCAATGCAATCACCATCAAAATCCCAACTCAGTCCTTTATAGAGTTAGAAACAATTCTCAAATTCATCTGGAATAACAAAAAACCCAAGATAGCTAAAACTATACTAAACAGTAAAAGAACTTCTTGTCAAATCAGTATCCCAGACCTCAAGCAGTACTACAGAGCAATAGTGTTGAAAACTGCGTAGTATTGGTACAGTAACAGGCATGTAGATCAATGGAATCAATTGAAGACCTAGAAATGAACTGACACAACTATGGTCACTTGATCTTTGACAAAGGAGCTAAAACCATCCAGTGGAAAACAGAGCATTTTCAACAAATGGTGCTGGTTCAACTGGAGGCCAGCATGCAGAAGAATACAAGTCGATCCCTTTTTATCTCCTGGTACAAAGCTCAACTCCAAGTGGATCAAGGACCTCCACATAAAACCAGACACAATGAAACTAATAGAAAGGAAACAGTGGAAGACCATTGAGCACATGAGCACAGGGGGAAAGTTCCTGAACAGAACACCAATATCTTATGTTCTAAGATCAAGAATTGACAAATCGGACCACATAAAATTACAAAATTTCTGTAAGGCAAAGGACACTGTCAAAAGGACAAAATGGCAACCAACAAATTGGGAAAAGATCTTCACAAACCTTATATCTCACAGAGGGCTAATTTCCAATATATACAAAACTCAAGACGTTAGACTCCAAAGAGCCAAATTCCCCTATTAAAAAATGTGATACAGAGCTAATAAAGAATTTTCACCTGAAGAATTTCCTTTTTTTATTGGATATATTCTATATTTACAATTCATTTCCCATTTTCTGGCTCCCCACACCCAAAGGTCACACATGCCCTTTTCCCTCTCCCTGCTCCCTCATCCACCCCCTCCCACCTCACTGTTCTTATACTCCCCCACAATGATACTTTGGTCCATTCTAGCACCAGTGTCCAATCCTTTCTTCTTGTGAGACATCATTTGGTATGTGATTTATGTCTTTGGTGTTCCAAGATTCTAGGCTAATATCCACTTATCAGTGACTGCATACCATGGGTATTCTTTTGAGACTGGGTCACCTGACTTAGTATGATGTTCTCCAGATCCATCCATTTCTCTAAGAATTTCATGAATTCATTGTTTCTAATGGCTGAATAGTACTCCATTGTGTATATATACCACATTTTTTGTATCCGTTACTCTGTTGAGGGACATCTGGGTTCTTTCCAGCTTCTGGCTATTATAAATAAGGCTGCTATGAACATAGTGGAGCATGTATCCTTATTGCATGCTAGGGAATCTTCCAGGTATATTCCCAGGAGTGGTATGGCTGGGTCCTCCGGAAGTATCATGTCCAGTTTTCTGAGGATACTGAGGATACCGCCATACTGATTTCCAGAGTGGTTGTACCAGCTTGCATTCCCACCAGCAGTGGAGGAGTGTTCCTCTTTCTCCACATCCTCGCCAACACCTGATGTCTTCTGAGTTTTTAATCTTAGCCATTCTGACTGGTGTGAGGTGAAATCTCAGGGTTGTTTTGATTTGCATTTCCCTAATGACTAATGATGTTGAACATTTTTTAAGGTGTTTCTCAGCCATCCGAATTTCTTCAGGTGAAAAGTCTCTGTTTAGCTCTGTACCCCATTTTTGGATAGGGTTATTTGGTTTTCTGGGGTCTAACCTCTTGAGTTCTTTGTATACATTGGATATTAGCCCTCTGTCGGATGTGGGGTTGGTGAAGATCCTTTCCCAATTTGTTGGTTGCCGATTTATCCTTTTGACAGTGTCTTTTGCCTTTCAGAAACTTTGTAATTTTATGAGGTCCCATTTGTCTATTCTTGCTCTTAGAGCATAAGCAATTGGTGTTCTGTTCAGGAACACCAATTTTCCCCTGAGCCAATGTCCTCAAGGGTCTTCCCCAGTTTCTTTTCTATTAGTTTTAGTGTGTCTGGTTTTATGTGGAGGTCCTTGATCCACGTGGAGTTGAGCTTAGTGCAAGGAGATAAGAGTGGATCAATTCTCATTCTTCTGCATGTTGACCTCCAGTTGAGCCAGCACCATCTGTTGAAAAGGCTATCTTTTTTCCACTGGATGTTTTCAGTTCCTTTGTAGAAGATCAATTGGCCATAGATGTGCGGATTCAATTCTGGGTCTTCGATCCTATTCCATTGATCCGCCTCCCTGTCACTGAACCAATACCATGCAGTTTTTAATACTACTGCTCTGTAACATTGCTTGAAGTCTGGGATATTAATTCCCCCAGAAGTTCTTTTGCTGTTGATGATAGTTTTAGCTCTCCTGGGTTTTTTGTTATTCCAGATGAATTTGAGAATTGCTCTTTCTAACTCTATGAAGAACTGAGTTGGGATTTTGATGGGGATTGCGTTGAATCTGTAAAATGCTTTGGGCAAGATTGCCATTTTGACTATATTAGTCCTGCCAACCCACGAGCATGGAAGATTTTCCCACTTTCTGATGTCTTCTTCAATTTCCCTCTTCAGAGACCTGAAGTTTTTGTCATATAAATCTTTCACATGTTTGGTTAGCGTCACTCCAAGATACTTTATATCATTTGTGGCTATTGTGAAGGGTGTCATTTCCCTAATTTCTTTCTCGGCCTGCTCATCCTTTGCTTATAGGAAGGCTACTGATTTGCTTGAGTTTATTTTATAGCCAGCCACTTTGCTGAAGCTGTTTATCAGTTGCAGGAGTTCTCTGGTGGAGGTTTTTGGGTCACTTAAGTATACTATCATATCATCTGCGAATAGTGATAGTTTGACTTCTTCCTTTCCGATTTTTATCCCTTTAACTTCCCTCTGTTGTCGAATTGCTCTAGCTAGTACCTCAAGTACTATATTGAAGAGATATGGTGAGAGGGGGCAGCCTTGTCTAGTCCCTGATTTTAGTGGGATTGCTTCAAGTTTTTCTCCGTTTACCTAGATGTTGGCTACTGGTCTGCTGTATATTGCCTTTACTATGTTTACATATGGGCCTTGAATTCCTGCTCTTTCCAAGACCTTTAGCATGAAAGGATGCTGAATTTTGTCAAATGCTTTTTAAGCATCCAATGAGATGAGCATGTGGTTTTTTTCTTTGAGTTTGTTTATGTAGTGGATTACGTTGATGGATTTCCATATATTGAAGCATCCCTGCATCACAGGGATGAAGCCAACTTGATCATGGTGAATGATCGTTTTGATGTGTTCTTGGATTCGGTTGGCAAGTATTTTGTTTAGTATTTTTGCATCGATATTCATAAGAGAAATTGGCCTGTAGATCTCTTTCTTCATTGGATCTTTGTGTGGTTTTGGTATCAGGGTAATTGTGGCTTCATAGAATGAGTTGGGTAGTGTTCCTTCTGTTTCTATTTTGTGGAATAGTTTGAAGAGTATCGGTATCAGGTCTTCTTTGAAGGTCTGATAGAATTCTGCACTAAAACCGTCTGGTCCTGTGCTCTTTTTGGTTGGAAGACTGTCTATGACCCTGTACTGGCTAGTTTGGTGTGTCAACTTGACACAGGCTGGAGTTATCATAGGAAAAGGAGCTTCACTTGGGGAAGTGCCTCTATGAGATCCACCTGTGGGGCATTTTCTCAATTAGTGGTCAAGTGAAGGAGGGCCCCTTGTGGGTGGTGCCATCTCTGGGCTGGTATTCTTGAGTTCTATAAGAGAGCAGGCTGAGCAAGCCAGGGGAAGCAAGCCAGTAAGGAACATCCCCCCATGGCCTCTGCATCAGCTTCTGCTTCTGACCTGCTTGAGTTCCAGTCCTGACTTCCTTTGGTGATGAACAGCTTTGTGGAAGTGTAAGCTCAATAAACCCTTTCCTCCCCAATTTGCTTCTTGGTCATGATGTTTGTGCAGGAATAGAAACCCTGACTAAGACAAATTGGTACCAGGAGTGGGGTATTCCTGTGACAACCTGACCATGTTTTGGGGAGGACTGTGGAAGGACTTTGGAACTTTGGGCTAGATGGTCCATTCAGTGATGAGACCTCTGTGAGATGTTGTGGAGGAGCTTGGAAGATTATGTTGAGAACAGTGCAGAAGATGGAGGCCTGGCTTGTGAAATTTCAGAGGGAAAATTAAAGACTCTTATCAGGGCCATGAAGACTCTGTGGTTCTGGTTAGCTGGGGCTGAAGAATCAGCTGTGAGTAACAAGATACCAGAACCACTAGAGTGAGCCGTTGTGTTACTGGGACTATTGATGCTGGTTAGCTGGAGCTAAGAAATTAGCGGTGAGTAAGAAGAGACCAGCATCACTGAGGTGAAATCTTCTGGGATGTGTTTTCTGAGAGCACAGAGAGTGTGTTCCAGATAGCCAAGGTTGTGCCTCGTGCTGTAGCAGGACTTGGTACTGTGTAAGAGTCACCCAGGTGGTACTGCTTTTGAAGGCATGAAGGCATCATGAAGAACAGCTGAGGCTTGGTACGCTGAGAGACCACGGAAGGCCATTGGTGAAAGTGTACCCTCAGTTGTAATTGATGGCCCAGGACTGAAGGGGTCATGCAAAAGAGCTGAGGCTTGGAGATGCCAGTACTATGCGATGACCACCAAGGAAAGCAGCAGCAGTGGAGTACAGGCAGCTGGAGACTAGAAGACAAGGTGTGTGCTACAAAGGGCAGAGCTGGAGAAGTGACTTAAGCCCTTGGAGGAGCCCAGAAGATCGTGAGTTGGATCCCAGACATTGAACCATTGGAGTTTGAGTTTTGCTTTTGATTGTGACTGTGCCCTGATGTTTTTCCCTCTTGAAAGAAGGTATTTTAGTGGAGCCCACAGTTCAGAGACTTGAATTTTTAAAAGACTTTGAATTTTAAGATATTGGACATTTTAAAAAGGATTGAACTTTTAATATGTAAAGACTGTGGGACTTTTAACTTTATTTAGATCTTGGGGATGAATAAGAAAGTAAGGGTTGGCTTAATAGTGATATGTTGGTGTGTCAAGTTGACAAGGGGTCAATTGTACTGGCTAGTTTGGTGTGTCAACTTGACACAGGCTGGAGTTATCATAGGAAAAGGAGCTTCACTTGGGGAAGTGCCTCTATGAGATCCACCTGTGGGGCATTTTCTCAATTAGTGGTCAAGTGAAGGAGGGCCCCTTGTGGGTGGTGCCATCTCTGGGCTGGTATTCTTGAGTTCTATAAGAGAGCAGGCTGAGCAAGCCAGGGGAAGCAAGCCAGTAAGGAACATCCCCCCATGGCCTCTGCATCAGCTCCTGCTTCTGACCTGCTTGAGTTCCAGTCCTGACTTCCTTTGGTGATGAACAGCTTTGTGGAAGTGTAAGCTCAATAAACCCTTTCCTCCCCAATTTGCTTCTTGGTCATGATGTTTGTGCAGGAATAGAAACCCTGACTAAGACAGACCCCTTCTATTTCTTTGGTGGTTATGGGTCTGTTTAGACAATCTATTTGATCCTGGTTTAATTTTGGTATTTGGTAACTGTCGAGGAAATTGTCCATTTCCTCCAGATTCTCCAGTTGTGTTGAGTATAGGTTTTTGTAGTAGGATCTGATGATTTTTTGAATTTCCTCAGTTTCTGTTGTTATATCCCCCTTTTCATTTCTAATTTTGTTAATTTGAATACTGTCTCTGTGCCCTTTGGTAAGTCTGGCTAGGGGTTTATCTATCTTGTTGATTTTCTCAAAGAACCAGCTCCTGGTTTTGTTGATTCTTTGTATGGTTCTCTTTGTTTCAACTTGATTGATTTCAGCCCTGAGTTTGATGATCTCCTGTCTTCTACTCCTCCTGGGTGAAATTGCTTCTTTTTGTTTCAGAGCTTTCAAGTGTGCCATTAAGTTGCTAGTATATGCTCTCTCCTGTTTCTTTTTGGAGACACTCAGGGCTATGAGTTTTCCTCTTAGCACTGCTTTCATTGTGTCTCATAGATTTGGGTATGTTGTGCCTTCATTTTCATTAAATTCTAAGCAATCTTTGATTTCTTTCTTTATTTCTTCCTGGATTAAGGTATCATTGAGTAGAATATTGTTCAGCCTCCACATCTATGAGGATTTTCTGTTGTTATGTTGCTATTGATGAACACTCTTTCTCCATGGTGATCTGATAAGAGGCATGGGATTAGTTCGGTCTTTTATATTTGTTGAGATCTGTCTTGTCTCCAATTATATGGTTGATTTTGGAGAAGGTACAATGAGGAGCTGAGAAAAAGGTATAGTCTTTTGCTTTAGGGTGAAATGTTCTATATATATCTGTTAAATCCAATTGGTCCAAAGTTTTGATGAGTTTCCCTGTGTTCCTGTTTAGTTTCTGTTTTCCTGGTTGGTCCACTGTGGATAGTGGAGTATTCATGTCCCCCACAATCAGTGTGTTAGGTGCAATGTGTGCTTTGAGCTTTAGTAAAGTTTCTTTTACAAATGAGGGTGCCCTTACATTTGGAGCGTAGATGTTTAGAATTGTGAGTTCTTCTTGGTGGATTCTTCCCTTGACTAGCAAGAAGTGACCTTCTGTGTCTCTTTTGATGACTTTGGGTTGAAAGTCAATTTTATCTGATATTAAAATGGCTATTCCAGCTTGCTTCCTGTGACCATTTGCTTGCAAAATTGTCTTCCATCCTTTTACTCTAAGGTAGTGTTTGTCTTTGACTCTGAGGTGTGTTTCCTGTAAGCAGCAAAATGTAGGGTCCTGTTTCTGTATCCAGTCTGTTAGTCTATGTCTTTTTATTGGGGAATTGAGTCCATTGATGTTAAGAGATATTAAGGAATAGAGATTATTACTTCCTGACATTTTTGATGTTATTTTTGTTTTTGAGTAGTTATCTTCCTTTGAGTTTGATGGAAGAAGGTTACTGTCTTGCTTTTTCTTGGGTGCAGTTTCCTTCCTTGTATTGGAGTTTTCCTCCTATTATCCTTTGTAGAGCTGGGTTAGTGGAAAGATGATGTGTAAATTTGGTCCTGTCATGGAATATTTTGATTTCTCCATCCATGTTGATTGAGAGTTTTGCTGGGTATAGTAGTCTTGGCTGACATTCGTGTTCTCTTAGGGTCTGCATGAGGTCTGCCCAGGATCTTCTAGCTTTCATGGTTTCTGGAGAGAAGTCTGGTGTGATTCTGATTGGTCTTCCTTTATATGTTACTTGGCCTTTTTCTCTTGCTGCCTTTAATATTCTTTCTTTGTTTAGTACATTTGGGGTTTTGATTATTATGTGATACTAGGTGTTTCTGTTCTGGTTCAGTCTGTTTGGAGTTCAGTAGGCTTCTTGTATAATCATTGGCCTCTCTCTCTTTAAGTTAGGAAAGTTTTCTTCCATAATTTTGTTAAAGATATTTGCTGGCCCTTTAAGTTGTAGATCTTCACTCTCATCTATCCCTATAATCCTTAGGTTTGGTCTTCTCTTTTTGTCCTGGATTTCCTGGATGTTTTGGGTTACAAGCCTTTTGCATTTTGAATTTTCTTTGACTGTGGAGTCAATGGTTACTATGTTATCTTCAGCATCTGAGATTCTTATCTCTATCTCTTGTATTCTGTTGTTTATGTTTGCATCTATGACCCCTGATTTCTTCCCAAGGTTTTCTATCTCCAAAGTTGCCTCTTTTTGTGATTTCTTAGTTGTTTCTACCTCTGTGTTCAGATCTTGGATGGTTTTGCTCAGTTCATTCATTTTTTTTGTTTGTGTTTTCATGTAATTCTTTAATATATTTTTGTGCTCCCTCTTTCATGACTTCTGCCTGTTGTTTCAAGTTCTCCTGCATTTCTTTAACTGATTTTCTCATTTCTTCTTTATTGGTTTCTGTCTGTTGTCCCATATTCTCCTGGAGTTCTTTAAGTGTTTTTTGTGTTTGGATTGAAAGAGCTTCTACCCTATTGATGTTCCCCTGCATCTCTTGAAGAGATTTGTTTATGTCTTTTTTGTGTTCCTCTAGGAGCATCATGACCTGTGCTTTTATATCTAACTCTTATTGTGCTGGGGTATCCAGGACTTGCTGTGGTTGGCGAATTGGGTTCAGATGGTGCCATATTGCCTTGATTTCTGTTAATAACGTTCCTACGTTTGCCTTTTGCCATCTGTTTGTCTTTTGCCATCTGGGGTTAGTTGGTCTTATTGTAGATGGCAGCCCCGCTGAAAGCACAGCATGCCTGTCCCCAGGGGACAGTGACCTTTGTTGAGCTGTTGGTACCCGGATCTGCCGATCTCTTCTGGCTCTGGGTGCGGGCCAGAGCCTGGTGGCGGTGTCTGTGCTAGACTATGCTATCTCTCAGTCCAAGCCTCTGACTCTAGCTGCTAGAATTCTGCACCCTGTCCCGAGGCAAGATGGCCCCTCGCTCCACCTGAAGAATTTCTAATGGTTGAGAAGCACCTTAAAAATGTTCAGCATCCTTAGTCATTTGGGAAATGCAAATCAAAACAACCCTGATATTTTACCTCACACCAGTCAGAATGGCTAAGATTAAAAACTCAAGAGACAGCAAGTGTTGGTGAGGATATGGAGAAAGAAGAACCCTCCTCCACTGCTGGTGAGATTGCAATCTGGTACAACCTCTCTGGAAATCAGTCTGGTAGTTTCTCAGAAAAGTAGTCAGGAAACTTCTGGACGACCCAGCTATAACATTCCTGCTCCTATACCCAGTGGATTCCCTGGCATGTAATAAAGACACATGCTCCACTATGTTCATAGCAGCCTTTTTTATAATAGTCACAAGCTGGAAAGAACCCAGATGTCTTTCAATGGAGAAATGGATACAGAAAATGTGGTATATTTACACAATACTACTCAGCAATTAAAAACAATGAATTTATGAAATTCTTAGGCAAATGCTTGGAAATGGAAAATATCATCCTAAGTGAGGTAACCCATTCACAAAAGAATAGAAATGGAATGCAGTCACTGATAATTGGATATTTGCCCAGAAGCTCTGAATACCCAAAACACAACTCACATATCAAATGATTCCCAAGAAGAAGGAAGGAGAGGGTCCTGGTCCTGGAAAGACTTGATGCAGCATTGTAGGGGATTACCAGGACAGAGAAGTGTTGGGGGGTTAATTGGGGAATGGGAGAAGGGAAGAGTGCTTATGGGACTTATGGTGAGGGGGCAACCAGGAAAGAGAAAATCATTTGAAATGTAAACAAAGAATATAGAAAAAATAATCTGTATAAACAGAAAAAAATGATACTCTGTTATGCTTATAGGCAGTAGCTTAGCATAACTACTGTTCTGTGTTAGGTGCCACACAGCAGCTGTCTAAACAGACACAGAGACCCATAGCCAACCATTAGATGGAACTTGGAATGTCTTGTGGAGGATTTGAAGTAAGGACTCAAAAAGGATAGGAACTCAAAGACCAACACAATCTACTGAACTGGATCCTTGGGAGTTCCCCGAGACTGAAACAACAACAAAGCAGCATACCTGGACTTGGGCCCCTGTGCATGTGTAGCTGATGTGAATCTTGGTCTTTATGTGGGTGTTCTAACCACTGGAGTGGAACTCCAGTTACCCTGACTCTGTTGCCTACCTGTCCCCCTAACTTGTTTGCCTTGTCTGGCCTTAATGGAAGAGAACGTGCCTAGTCTTGCAGTGACTTGATGTGCCAGGGAGGGATGGGTACCCAGGGCTGCCTCTGGAGCCCTTCTCAGAGAAGGAGGGGAGGTGAAATCAGGGAGAGGCTATATTGGAGTTATAAGAGGAGAGGGGTCTCCAATTTGGATACAAAGAAATAAATTAATTACTGGGGACAAAATAAATAAATTAATATATTTTTAAAAATTTCTAAATAGAAATTTCAAAAATAGAGAAAGGTGCACAAAAGCCATTCAAGTCCCATGCCCTAAGAGAACTAAGATATTGATCATAGTCAAGATGATACTATACTTATCAACATACAGAATTTTCCATGTATCAGTGAGGCCAATCTGTATTCTACAGAATAAATGAAATACTTTATAAGAAACAAGGTACATATCAGGTTTTATAATTCATTATTCAGCTATCAAAAGAAAATATGCATGTCATTAAGTGACAAAATTATGGTAAATATTTCTTTAATTCTAAAGAATTGATATTTTGTTATGTAAACAACAAAGCTTCAATCAAATGATTTTCATAATGATTTAAAAATGATTAGAGGTGAAGGGAAGTTAACTTGGATAAACAAAGGTACACATTTAGGAACTATTCAAGGTAGTTATTTGATTTGTATGAATGTTTTTCAAATGATGCTCATTTGCATTTGTTAGTGGTAATTTGAAGCTCTTTGGCTGTAATGGTGAATATTTCTGTTTTTTGTTTGTATATATGTGATATCAAGCATCTGAAATTGTGGAGAAATAAGGTAAATTCTCCCTTGTGCCTTCTTGTCATTCTAGGATATGCTTATACTGCTGATATTACTCACTGTCCTTTAGTGAGATCTCTTGGAGATATAGGAGAGTTGGGAAGTGTATTGTATTTCCAAAGTCACATAGGGCAAATTATCAATTATACACATTGAACCATAGTACAGAAAGATAAAGAAAGCTGCTCAGATATTGTCAATTTAGTGTTTCTTGCCTAAAGTCTTCTGGGTTGGTTAAGGCACAAATATTCTTTCACTACTCAAATTCTGCTTACAGATTGTGTGGATTTTTGTAGGCTGTCTGTTCTCTAGACGATACGACAGCCTCAGAAGACATTCTGATTGCTCATCAGTATGAATTTTGGAGAACTCCCATATACAAAATGCAATTAGGAAACAGTCTTTATCATATTTCCTGTGTTCATATAGTTTTTTGTAAGTAGCACTTGATCCTGGGGAGATACTGAATTATGCTTAATCTTATATATAATATGTAATAAATATATGTCTTATAACATACAACATACAGCATATACACACAACACAACACACAACACGCAACATACAACATATAGCATATAACATATAACATATAACACATAACATATAATGTAATATATACTAATATATGACATATGATATATGATATATAATATATAGAATAAAAATGCCCATAATTCATAATTTGAATAGAAATATTTTCCTGTTTCTGGAAAATAAATATATATTCTAATCAAACAAAGATTATAACATCTATAACATAGAGTTTACTAATGAGTTATTGTCTTTAAGTTGTAGCATTTCAGTTACTCATAGTTCTAAACTCTCAAAACTGTTGCATCTACTTTTTAAAGCCTTATGATTATACTATAGCAAAAGACCAATAATATACTTTTTTCCTGTGCAACAAAAGTATTCAGCAGTTTAAACAGTATCAATGACTTTTACAGAGGAATTTATGGGAATTCAATAAAAAATTTTAATGTCCAATGCAATATATTCAACCAGAATACAATTTGACCATACCACAAAGAACAGAGAAAACCAAATTATGCCTGGAGCATTGGGATGGAAATGAATATAATGATTAATGATTTGTGCAACTTGGGGCACATTTTCCTCAAGAAGAATTACAACACTACCCCATTATTATAATTTTGTTTTTTATAATACTTTACATTGCAATAGCAGCATTTTTACACTAAGCTTAGCCCTTTGGCTATACTCTGGCAGTCTATTTGTGTTTTGATTTCATGAAAACAAATAACTGAAATGGCAAAGTTATAGTTTTCATTATTCATGCAATAAAATTTTAAAGTTAAGTAGACTTGGACATAATGCTACTAAATTGTTTTTAATCCAAACCAGTTCAAATAAGCTATTCATTTTTTGGATTTTGATTTTTTTCCTTCCTTTCTTTTTTTCCTCCACCACACCCCCCACAGAAACACAGTATTAATCAATCCAAAGTCTATTTTCTATAATTTTGAAATACAAGGATTAGGTTAGGTCTTGGTTCTTTACCTGGCAGCTCTATGTTGATTTGAAGCACAAGAATGTGTGCACAGAGAAAAATTGCAATTGGTTATTCAAGTTTTAGGGAACGTTGTGGAAGAAAAAAAGCAAGGGCCTTTAGATCAGGAAATATACATCAAAAAGATTTCTTCTGGATATGACACTGATAAACTCATGGTGATAGGGCAGAGGGCAGAGGCTTCACACCTTTCTGAGGGACTATTAACCCTTTAACTATCCTGGAGAAAGAGTGCAGTTTTCTTCAGTAAGTAGTGTAGTCTCTAATCAGGTGCCTGTGCTCCAGTAAATTACCTCCCACTCAAATTCAGCCAAGAAACTCTAACATAACTAAACTCAGATATGAGCCATGCAGAGAAGACACAAAAGCAGGAGAAATAATAAGTTGGCTAATTTTATGTCAACTTAACTCAGGTTAGGTTCATCTGGGAAGAGTAATCTCAAGTGAAAAAGCTCCCCTCTCACATTGTCCTGCAGGCAAGAGTGGTCATTTTCTTGATTACTGACTGATATGTAAGTATCCAGCCCACTGTAGGTGGTATTTTCCCTTGGGCAGATGCTCCTACATGGTATAAGAGATTGAGCTGAGTAAGCAATGAACAGGTACCCAGAAAGCAATGTTTTCCATGGCTTCTGCTTCAGTTTCTGCCTCCATGTTTGTATGCCTTTCCTGACATCCTTCAGTGATGGTATGTGTCCTGAGTGTTGTAATAAGAAATACATGAAAATAAATGTTCTATAATGCTTTGATGAAAAAAAAAGAAATACATGGATTCCTTCCCAAGTTTCTTTTTGTCATGATATTTTTTTTCACAGTACATAAGCCCTGAATAAGATACTAAGATGAATTTCAGCAGGAGAAGGAGAGAGATGATGGAATGGGGATGTATGTGAAAATAGCTAATATTTATTATGTAAACTCTTGAAACTGTCAAACAGACACTAAAAATATCTTCTATTACCTAATAGGCTGTCATTAGGGATTAACAATTTGCTTTAATACTACTATTAAATGCTATTTCATTTCTGTTGAACATGCATTGATATATTCAGGAATACATAGAAGACAGTGGTAATAAAGGAAGATCTTATTTGAAATGCAGATATCTATGGCATTCTCACCTCTGCAGGGCCAAGTATTCAAAATAAAATCATTAGTGTTCAAAAATTAAAACTGTCCTTTAAACTTTAATTGGAGACATAAAATCATTTCTATATTGACTCATTTTCCAATGGCTAGTCTTAATGATGCTTTCATTCTGATTCTAAATAAATTAACACTAAATTCATTTTTTACAAATTATACATTTTAAAAAGTGACATATGTGAGAACAGAGAGAAAGATGTGGGAGAACAAAACCTGTCAGACTGCTGCTTTTTAATTAGATACAATATGTGGGATGTGAGACAAGTCAGTAGCTAGTTTAATATATGGATGTTAAATATTATCAAAAGAAAAAAAGCAACAATCATATTTGATGTCCTATTCTAGACTTCAGCAAGCATCCATCTAAACTTTCATATAACAAACAAACCACAGAAACATTGCATCTTTATTCTGTGCTTCCAAAGACCGCATCATCTTCTGGAGTGCTCTGATCATGCCAAGCATTAGACCACACACAAAGGAGCTGTGAGATAGTTTAGAGCTGAAAGTTCTTAGAACAGCAACATCGCAATATTCTCATGGTTGACGCTCCTCAAACTATCAGATTTCTGATATTTCCTCCATTTGGTTAGGAAATCATCAAGATGTTCAATCCTTGATACTAAATTAAGGCACATTTTCCTACCATATAACATCTCTCCTGCCAGGAGTTAGATGCTCTCTGATTCTTGGCTGTGATCTTTTTAAAAATATGTATCTGAGATGTCATATTTCTCATGGTTCACACCCATCACGAACATATGGAGCATCAGCTGAAAGGGGTTGAGATAATGACCCTTTTGGCCCCACTCTTCAAGTGGGCCCCAGACTTCTCCTTGGTGTTGAAGACGCCAGAAGACTCCACAATATACTCAGCACCAGCATTATCCCATTTGATGTTAGAAGGATCTCGCTAAGGGAAGATGGTGATGAGCTTCCCAATGATGACAAGCTTCCCATTTTCAGCCTTGACTATGTAGTTGAATTTGCCATGGGTGGAATCATATTGGAACTTGTAGACTATGTAGTTGAGGTCAATGAAGGGGTCATTGATGGAAACAGAAGGTGCCCCTGATAACCAGTCACCCAATATGGCCAAAATCTGTTCACCCCAACCTTTACCATCAGGTCTATAAAATGAGGCTGAAACTTAAGATCGCCAGCACCTGCACCACCAACTGCTTAACTGTAGTGGCTATTCCTGGTTGTCAACTTGACTATATGTGGAATGAACTACAATCTAGAATTGGAAGGCTCACCTATGATCCTAATCTGGAGGCTCAGAGATATAAGTTTCTGACCTGGACTTAGCATGGAGATCTTGAAGCATGGATTCCAGTTCAAGGTCATCTGGGATTAAAGGTGTGGATACATACACCGTTAATCCCAGATTATGGCTATGGATTCTAGTTCAAGATCATCTGGGATTAAAGGCATGGATACATACACCTTTAATCTGGGCTACACCTTCTACTGGAGACATATATAAGGACATTGAAAGAAGGAAGACTCATTCTTCCTTGCCGGCTTGCTTCGTGGGACTGAGCAACTGCAAGATCCTTGGACTTCCATCCACAGCTGCTGCTGACTACTGTTGGGGATTTGGACTACAGACTGTAAGTCATCAACAAATTCCCTAACTACATAGAGACTTCCCATATGATCTGTGACTCTAGAGAACCCAGATTAGTACAGAAGTGGTACCAGGAGTGGTTCTAGAGGAGCAGAAGTATAAGGATGAATGTTTCAAAATTTTGGAGTTGGTTGGTTGACCCACCAGCACTCTCAATTACTGAAACCTCTCCAGATTCTCTCCCTCCTGGAGCTCGGGGGATATTGAAAACCCATGGATGAAACTATATTCCAAGCTTAAAGAAGCTAAGGCCTTTGATTATCTTGATGAATTAGGTGATTCGGTAGTATACAATACGTTCTACAAGTTGGGGAAAAAAATCGGAAAATAATTTTGCTGGCTGGTTACTCTTAGCATCTCGGGAAAAAGCAGTGAAGGAAAGGAAGGAGTTGTGTGATAAAATCGAACAGCTCCAGACTCAAGTAAACAATCTAAAAGTTTCCAAGTGTGCCCTTGAAGAGAATCTTCTTTCCAGCAGCCATAGAGCTCAAGTAGCAGAAAATCAAACTGAAGCACTCCTTCTGTCTTAGTTAGGGTTTTATTGCTGTGAACAGACACCATGACCAATGCAAGTTTTATAAAAGACAACATTTAATTGGGGTTGGCTTACAGGCTCAGAGGTTCAGTCCATTGTCATCAAGGCAGAAACATGGCAGCATCCAGGCAGGCATGGTGCAGGAGGAGCTGAGAGTTCTACATCTTCACCTGAAGGCTGCTAGTAGAAGACTGACTTCCAGGCAACTAGGGTGAAGGTCTTAAGCCCACACCTACAGTGACACACCTACTCCAACAAGGCCACACCTCCTAATAGTGCCACTCCCTGGGAAAAGCATATACAAACCATAACATTAACCAAGGTCATCCATGACAACTTTGGCATCGTGGAAGGGCTCAGGACTATGGTCCATCACTACCACTCAGAAGACTGTGGGTGGCCCCTCTGGAAAGCTGTGGCATCACAGTTGTGGGGCTGCCCAGAACATCATCCCTCCATCCAGTGGTGCTGTCTGTGGGCAAGGTCATCCCAGAGTGGAATGGGAAGTTTACTGGCATGGCCTTCTGTGTTCCTCCTCCCAATGTATCCATTATGGATCTGACATGCTGACTGGAGAAAACTGCCAAGTATGATGGCATCAAGAAGGTGGCGAAGCAGGCATCTAAGGGCCCACTAAAGGACATCATGGGCTACCTGAGGACCAGGTTGTTTCTTGAGACTTCAACAGCAACTCACTCTTCCACCTTTAATGCTGGGGCTGTCATAGCTCTCAAAGACAACTGTATAAAGCTCATTTTCTAGTATGACAGTGAATATGGCTATAGTAACAGCGTGGGGGACCTCATGGCCTATAGGGCCTCCAAGGAGAAAGAAACTATGAATTGCCCACCCCAACAGGATGCTGAAAGTAAGAGAGAGGCCCTTGTTGTTGAAGAGTCCCTGTCCCAACTCGACCCTCAACACTGAGCATCTCCCTCACAATTTCCATGTCAGACCCCCAAAATAACAGGAGGGGCCTCGGGAGCCCTCCCTACTCTCTTGAATGCAGTCAATAAAGTTTACTTCACCCTCCCTCCCCAACACACACAAAAATACATGTCCGAGATTGTCAACACTCATACACTGTTCTGTTTTCTAGCTTACCTTAGCCTTAAATTTACTCTTGTGTATGTAAGTCTTATTTCAACTTCAGAAAATTTTCTTTTGGAAAAATTACTCAAGTACTTAAGTTTAATGCTCAGACACCCTCAAAATAATAAATGTGGTGATTGTTGGTGTATGCTTCTATTTCAGAAATGCTATCAGATAATTAAAAAAGGTATTCAATTCATATCTTGAAAGTATGTTTAGGAAAAGTTTTGTCATATAACTCTTTCTTGGACAGACATAGATTCCCTTAACCTACTAAATAATTTGTGGAGTTCTAAAGTGTATAAATGTATTGTTTGATTAGTTTAGGATTTTCCAAATAGGTAAACACTCAACAGTTCTCATAAAATGTTAGTTATTTACCTTATAAAACATGAATGGCATACAGACTACAATATGGAGAAATATTATTGCAAATATTAATTATAAAGAAATAAAAATTAAAACCAATTTTATAGGAGATTTTCGGACAGCATTTTATGTATAAAATTAATGTAAAACATCTTAATTTTTATTTTATGCATTTGTGTGAGTTCATAAGCTTATATGCAAATGTAAGTTATAGATAGTCAATTTGAAGACAGAATGCTACCTCAAAATATAAATTTTATCACATTTCTACAATTGCTATTGTTGCAACATCTGTTTACTCTTTGACTTGAATGAGATGAAACCTGAAGTTCTTCTAGGGCACAGAATTCAAAAGGACTTATCCATTCCTAAACTATTACTCAGGTGTTTCAATAGACAATGGACACATCCCCATAAAATTCATGCCATAAAACATAGCACAATTTGATT
Source organism: Apodemus agrarius (assembly GCA_964023405.1). Taxonomy (NCBI): domain Eukaryota; kingdom Metazoa; phylum Chordata; class Mammalia; order Rodentia; family Muridae; genus Apodemus; species Apodemus agrarius. The sequence goes on from OZ030021.1 coordinate 81,766,701, forward strand.
TAACTTCTTTTTGAAAATTGACAGATATCTTTCTGTGTCTCCAGTCTCCATTTGTGCCATCATTAGAGTCTCTGTGTTCTGACAACATCTTTCCTTCACTGACATCAGAGTCATTGTACTTCTCTAGATTGATATCAGTTTCTCTCACTTCATCTTCTTTGCTGCAGTGCTCTGGAGTTTTAATGGATGAACTATGTTTTAGGTCAAGCCACTTCATGCTTTTCAATGATTATGCATTATGGCCAGCCCACATTTTAAAACCAAGTACACAGTGTAATCACAAATATTTTTTTTTTGGCTTTTTAACAATATTTAGTCAAGCCCCTTCCTATCTCCAGACCTTGAAATCCTACCAGGTTATTGAGGAAGACAAGCAGCATGAGCTCTGAGTCTTTCATTTTTCTAGGAGGTTTTAGAAACATGACTAATATAACTATACCATTGAGATATGAATCTCACTACAGATTCCAAGGATGTCTTTGTCTAGGGCTTTAAGTGACCTTTTAGGAATCAAAGAAGACAATATTACTATCTCCAAGTCTCTGGAAGTTGGAGTCTAATGTTGAAGAAATGCAGTACCACCATGTAAAACTACCTTATTATGCAAGTACAACAAAGTTACTTCCTTAGATAAGACTAGTACAAAACTAGTACATGTCGTTACTGTTTTGATTTTTAGCATTAAGTGTTATTTATCTAATCTGTTTCACTTATTTTACTCCCTTCTCAATAAGATTTTGTTCACAATGTTTTTTTCTTCTATGGAAATTTCTCTGACTACTTGTAACATATCCTTAATGACTTGAAGCACCCTGGTTAATACCTAATAAAATTTTTGTGAGCTCCTGAATAAAGAAAAATCAGATGACGGTGAAACAGCCTTTTGTCTGGTAATCATCAATGAAAAGAAATGCTGATGAATTGGGCAGAATTGTGAAATGGACACAGGGATAGGGTGTATACATTGATATATGGTAGTGCTCAGATGACTTACCTGAAGTCTGACATTTTAAGTTTGTCATGATAATTAACACAGAGACAGTTTTTACTTGGTCTAGGAAGTTAGGGAAGATGGTAGTCTTCCCTATTCCATATTTCATAATCAGTTGGATTCACCAACAAACATATTAAATTGTGGTTACATTTTATTAGCAATATTGCCATAGAGATGGCACTGAAAAATGAAACTTTTGGAACAGCTAATAAGTGTCAGGATAACCAAGCATGAGAATATGAATTGTTTTTTCATGGAGTTCTGATTTTAGGAGTGCCAACCTCTGAATCAAAGAAAGCATAATAAATGATAAAATTGTTGTAATGGTGGATCTGAGAAATAATCAGCCAGTTGATTTGTATATTCTCTAAAGAAATTAAGTCATGTACTTGAAAAAGTCAAAATACTTGAACATTTTTCTTACAGTATTTTTATTGAATATATTCTTCATTTACATTTCAAATGATATACCCTTTCCAGGTTTCTTCTCTCCCTGAAAATCCCCAACCCATCCTCTCACTCCCTGCCTCCAAGAATATACCCCTCTACCCAACCAACTCCTACCTAACCCCCTTGATTTTCCCACACTGGGGCATCCATTGAGCCTTCATAGGACCAATGACCTTTCTTCCCACTGATGCCTGCCAAGGTATTTCTCTACCACTCTTTTGGCTGGAACCATGTGTACCCCTTGGTTGATGGTTTAGTCCCTGGGAGCCCTGGGGTGTTTGGTTGGCCAACATCATCGTTCTTCCTATGGGAGTGTAAACTCCTTCAGCTCCTCCACTCCTCCCTCCCACTCCTTCATTGGGGACCCCACATTCAGTCCAATGGTGGTCCGCTAGCATCTGCCTCTGTATCTATAAGGCTCTGGCAGGGCCACTCCAAAAGACAACCATAACAGGAACCTTTCCATAATAGTGACAGGGTTTGGTGACTGTTTATAGGATGAATCCCCTGGTAGGACATTCTCTATGTGGCCTTTACTTCAGTCTCTGCTCCATACTTTTTCATCATAATTGCTCCTGTGAGTATTTTGTTTCCTTTCTCAGAAAAACCAAAGCACCCCCACTTTGGTCTTCCTTCTTCTTGAGCTTCTGTGGTCTGTGAATTGTAACTTGTTTATTTTGAGCTTTTGGGCTAATATCCACTTATCAGTGAATGCATACCATGTGTGTTCTTTTGTGATTGGGTTACCTCACTTAAGATGACACCTCCTAGTGCCATCCATTTGCCTAAGAATATCATGAATTCATTGTTTTTAATAGCTTGGATACTACTCCATTGTGTATATATACCAAAATTTCTGTATCCATTCCTCTGTTGAAGGACATCTGGATTCTTTCCAGCTTCTGGCTACTATAAATAAGGCTGCTTTGAACATAGTAGAGTATGTGTCCTTATTACATGTAGGAACATCTTCTGGGTATATTCCCAAGAGTGGCATATCTGAGTCCTTATGTAGTACTATGTCCAATTTTCTAAGGAACTGAACATGTTTTTCTGAATAAAGATTTAGTTTGTAAATGTGGGCACCTATTTTTAAAATTTCAGAGTAAGATTAAGAATTCCTTGTTACTGGCTGTGTAACGACTCTCCTGTAGTTTTGTCTACTATACAATTTATATTCAAAAGTCTATGTAAGTCAGTTCAAGGTGAGACATCCTCCTCTGTTGCACCTGAGAACTTGATCAAATCACAGGTTTTATAACTATGAAAAATTACAGACAAACTTAGTCTCTGGCCATAAACTATGCTCTTCTTAGAATTGTAAGTCATGAGCATGTAATAAAATAACTATAAGTTGTGACCTTAAAATGAAATCTAATTTGGCCTTGACTCTCCTAAAGAGTGCAGCACATTCTCAGGTCCTCCACTGCACTGCTTTACAACCTTTTAAATGACAATGGACATTTACTTATATGGCAAGGTCATGGAAGAGAAGAGAATAAAAAAAACAAGTAAGTTTTATATCTTCCTAGTATTATTTGCTCAACTTGTTTGAGAATCTAGTTCAACCTTAAAAATATTTTAAAGCAATTACTTTTAGAAAAACTTCAATATAAAATTGTTTGATGTTTTTGTTACAACTCTAGGAGCCCTTAAAGTTGTAATGTACTACTTTACATGTTTTATTTAGTAGATATTTATGATACATCTGTTCATTATGTGTATGTCTCAAAAACATAGTGTTTAAATATTTTGATATTAGTAAAGTTATGCCATACACCATTCACTAGTAAAAATGCTATTTTCTAAAGGTCACATTTGCTCACTTATACCTCTTTAACAAATATGATTCTAACTCATTCATGCTTTACTTAATCTTCTTTATGTGGTGTGTATTTATCTTAATTGGTAACAATCCTGAACTCACACTGCAATGTACTTAAATAAAAAGCACAAGATGATAGATAGACATGTCATATAAAAACAGAAATATTTCCCCAGGGATCATAAATACATATGCCCTACAGCATTAGAAAACAAACCCTACAGATAACACATAAACTGCAACATGGTATTTACATTAACAATAGCCTGGACCTTCAAATATATTTGAAAACATGCAAAGAAAAAAGACAATACTTAATAGGATAGGTGTAACTCATAACATTAAATAAAATGAAGTGAAAACACTATAGATGCAAGTCAGGAAGGAATTAGTTTGTATGCATGACAAAGCAATTCAAGCCAGGATTCATTATACAACAAATATTTAATTGCAATTTGTCATTAAAGAAAAGCACACTATAAAATCAGTTAATTAATTTTAAAATTTGAGACCAGAGTTAAAAAAGAAAATAGTATTTTCATGAAATATTTATGAGACTAAAATGTAAATTTGGTAATTGATCTAAAGATGTAGTGATATGGAAAATGGTTACAGATACATTTTTATTTATAAGCAACTCAAAACACATCTCAGTAAAAGGTTTATTATCACATTTGACTTTTCTGTAGCCACAGACAAAAGCTAATAGATTATCCACTGATTTTAGGTTTTGAGTGCTTAAGACTTGAATTATAATCCTGTTGCTAGCAGGCTTTATAAAAGATATCTGATACAATTTGCGATTTAATCATACAGGAGGCAAATGTAAATATTACATGAGTCTGTCCAATATTCAGGGCACCATGGGTGACATAAGTGGTTTGAATGTGGATGGTGAGTACAAATTGTCCTTAGCTGTTTCAGTGTTTTGGAAGAGAGTAGACAAGGCTAGGAATTAATTTACATCACAAGTTGATTCCTGAACTCTTTTCAGAGTTATTACTCATTATGAGTTTCTAAATGATTACTCACTTACATAAAAATTGATAAAAATGTTAAATATCTCAGCATAGTTGTGGTAGGTAGTAGTCACAGTATTGACTGAGTAACACGTACTTTATCCCTACCATATCTAATTATTCTAATTACTGAGTACTTTTGCAGAGAAAATCAAGAGCACTAAAACATGTTCACTTACAGCAACAATGAGTAGTTTTTGAGTAATATTCCTTGATTAATGTTTACAGAAATCATACCAATTGCCTATATTTCAATGACTCTACCATGTGGGCCCATGGAGAAACTTCAAATAATGCTGTTGCAATTAATATGATTAAATAGGTTCATATGTAGAATACAGTCGCAGGAACATAGCAGGAACAATGTCAATTCTGTAGACATCTCTAGAGAGACTTAGTTGTTTGGCAAGTGGCATAGGCTTTATCATTTTCTGTACTTGTATTCATTAATCTTCACTGTTCAATACAGTGTTATTTCTTTAAGAGACTATTTTTCTTGAAAGATAATAAATTTTATGATAGTATGGTCTAGAAAATACAGTTGCACAAAAATATTTAATTTAAAATTAAATTCTACCTCCCTAGATAGATTTTTAGGTAGATTTTATTATATTTCTCCATTACATAATGAAAAAAATTCTATAATTTTTTTTTAATTTTAAGCTGTATATTTATTCTATGTGTATTATTCTTTGTGCATGTATGTCTGACTGTGAGGGTTTTGAATTTCCTGGGACATTTAGTTATGAGTTGTCATGTGAATACTGGGCATTAAAAAATAGGCCTTTGGAGGAGCAGCCAATACTTTTAATTATTGAGTCATCTCTCTAGCCCTAATTGACACAAATTAATATATTGGATGTGAGAATAATGAAATGTTAATTCTAACTCAGATTCCATGTCTAAGAAAGAAAGTAGCAGAAGCAAGCAACTGCATTTTTTTCCTTTCAACCAGAAATTCCTATAAACTGTAATCTTTCTCTAGTTCCAAAGCAGAAACTGGGGTAAGTTACATTTATTTCCTTTTCATCCATTTATTTCACTTTAATTGTGTGTGTGTGTACATTTGTGTGTATGTGTGTGTGTTTGTGTGTGTATGTGTGTTTATGTGTGTGTGTGCATGTGCCTGCATGTGTGCATGTGTGTGTGCATTCATTTGTGCAAGAGTGTATGCATGTGAGTGTGCATTTGTGTGTGTATGTGTGTATGCATGTGTTTGTGCATGTGTGTGTGCATTCGTGTGTGTGAATGTGTGTGTGCATGCTTGTATGTGTGTGTATGCATGTGTGTGCATGCGTGTGTGCATGTGTGTACATGCATTCATGTGTGTGTGTGTGTGTGTGTGTGTGCACGTTTGTGTGTGCTTGTGTGTGTGTGTGTGTGTGTGTGTGTGTGTGTGTGTGTGTGTATGTATGTGAGAGTATTAAGCTCCTGGGGCTGGAATTACAGGTGGTTGTAAGATTTCTAACACGGAGTTGGGAACCAAAGCCAGTTCCTCTGCAAAGAAAGGGTGCCTTCTTAATCACTGAGACATTCATCCAGACCCATGATAAATATTTTTAAAAGGTGTTCATGTAATATCAATTAGACAATTTTATTATTTGTACCACCATATCTCATTTTTTCATATATTCCTGGAGTTTCCACTAAATGATTACAACTTTAACTACAGAGGACATAGTGAGTTGCATTATATATGACCTCATGTTTAAATCTTCTCTCACTATACATTATTGAGTCAGAGCAGTTTAACAAACTGCAGCTGTATTCTTAGGAATATGTTTAAGGGCAGGAAAATTAACCCCACTGATTATTTCATAGCAAGCTAGTAGAAAAAAGCTTTTGGATACAGGCACTTCTTATATATTCTTTGCAAGAAATAATACTTAGTAAATTCTTTTAGACGTTAGTGCCCTGTGATTCTATAACACAGAGTATGAAATCACAGCAGACAAAAATTTCTGAACACTTATCTAGTCAATTATTCCCCAGTCTTTAGGGTACTAGACAATCCTATAAATATAAAACATTGGGTTTATATGTTATGAAAGACAATTTTACAAGCAAACCGTCTCAGGAAACGAGCTGTAATAGCCATTCTAGTATCAGATAAAATTGACGTTCAACCTAAAGTCATCAAAAGAGACACAGAAGGACACTTCTTGCTGGTCAAAGGAAAAATCCACAAAGAAGAAGTCTCAATTCTGAACATCTATGCTCCAAATGCAAGGGCTCTCTCTTTCGTAAAAGAAACTTTACTAAAACTCAAAGCACACAATACACCTAACACAATAATTATGGGTGACTTCAACACTCTACTCTCCTCAATGAACTGATCAGGAAAACAGAAACTAAACAGGGACACAGTGAAACTAATTGAAGCTTTGGCCCAATTGGATTTAATATACATACATACATACATACATACATACATACATTATATATGTGTATATATACATACATATATATAAAACATTTAAACCTAAAGCAATAGGATCTACCTTAATCTCAGCACCTCATTATGCCTTCTCCAAAATCGACCATATAATTGGTCACAAGACAGACCTCAACAAATATAAGAAGATATAAGAAATATAAAAAGACACCCTCTATCAGATCACTGTGGGGTAAAAGTGGTCTTCAATAGCAACATAAACAACAGAAAGTCCACATATATATGGAAACTGAACAATGCTCAAACAATGATACCTTGGTCAAGGAAGAAAGAAAGAAAGAAAGAAATCAAACACTTTTTAGAATTCAATGAAAATGAAGGAACAACTTACCCAAATCTATGGGGCACAATAAAAGCAGTGCTAAGAGGAAATCTCATAGCCCTGAGTGCCTCCAAAAAGAAACTGGAGAGAGCATACACTGGCAGGTTAACAGCACATCTGAAAGCCCTGGAACAAAAAGAAGCTAATTCACCCAGGAGGAGTAGAAGACAGGAAATCCTCAAACACAGGGCTGAAAATAATCAAGTAGAAACAAAGAGAACAATACAAAGAATCAACAAAATCAGAAGCTGGTTCTTCCACAAAATCAACAAGATAGATAAACACTTAGCCCCACTAACCAAAAGGCACAGAGACAATATCCAAATTAACAAAATTAGAAATGAAAAAAGGAGATATAACAACAGAAACTGAAGAAATTTAAAAAATCATCAGATACTATGACAAAAACATTTATTCAACACAACTGGAGAATCTGGAGGAAATGGACAATTTCCTAGACAGATACAAAATACCAAAATTAAATGAGGATCAATTAGATCAGCTAAACAGTCCCATAACCCGCAAAGAAATAGAAGAGGTCATAGACAGTCTTCCAACCAAAAAAAGTATGGGACCAGATGGTTTTAGTGCAGATTCTATCAGACCTTCAAAGAGGACCTAACACCAATACTCTTCCAATGATTCCACAAATAGAAGCTGAAGGAACACTACCCAACTCATTCTACAAAGCCACAATTATGCTGATACCAAAACCACACAAAGATCCAAAAAAGAAAGAGAACTTCAGGCCAATTTCCCTTATGAATATCGATGCAAAAATACTAAATTAAATTCTTGCCAACCAAATCCAAGAGCACATCAAAGCGATCATCCACCATGATCAAGTAGGCTTCATCCCAGGGATGCAGGGATGGTACAATATACAGAAATCCATCAATGCAAGCCACTATATAAAGAAACTCAAAAAAAAAAAAATAAACCCAAATGATCACTTCACTAAATGCTCAAAAAGCATTTGACAAAATTCAGCATCCTTTCATGCTAAAAGTCTTGGAAAGAACAGGAATTCAAGAACCATACCTAAACATAATAAAATCAATATACAGCAAACCGGTAGCCAACATCAAAATAAATGGTGAGAAACATGAAGCAATCCCACTAAAACCAGGGATTAGACAAGGCTGCCCTCTTTCTCCCCATGTCTTTTCAGTATAGTACTTGAAGCTCTAGCAAGAGCAATTAGACAACATAAGGAAGTCAAGTGATACAAATTGGAAAGGAAGAAGTCAAAATCTATTTGCAGATGATATGATCATATACTTAAGTGACCCAAAAAACTCCAACAGAGAACTTCTGCAGCTGAAAAACAACTTCAGCAAAGTGGCTGGTTGTAAAATCAACTCAAGCAAATCAGTAGCCATCTTATACTCAAAGGATAAGAAAGCAGACTGAGATATACTCTAAGCAGGCTGAGAAAGAAGTTAGGGAAATAGCACCCTTCATAATAGCCACAAACAATATAAAGTATCTAGGTGTGACTCTAACTAAACAAATGAAAGATTTTTATGACCAGAACTTCAGGTCTCTGAAGAAGGAAATGGAAGAAGACCTCAGAAAATTGTAAAATCTTCCATGATTGTGGGTTGACAGGATTAATATATTTAAAATGGACATCTTGCCAAAAGCAATATACAGATTCAATGCAATCCCCATCAAAATCGCAACTCAGTTTTTCATAGAGTTAGAAAGAGCAATTCTCAAATTCATCTGAAATAACAAAAAACCCAGGATAGCTAAAACTCTTCTCAACAGTAAAAGAACTTCTGGGGGAATTAATATCACCATCCTCAAGCAGTACTACAGAGCAATTGTGTCAAAAACTGCATGGTATTGGTACAGTGACAGGCAAGTAGATCAATGGAATAGAAGTGAAGTCCCAGAAATGAACCCACACAATGTGGTCACTAGATCTTCGAGAAAGGAGCTAAAACCATCCAGTAGAAAAATGATAGCTTTTTCAACAAATGGTGCTGGTTCAATTGGAGGTCAGAATGCAGAAGAATTGATCCACTCTTATTTCCTCGTACTAAGCTCAACTCCAAGTGGATCAAGGACCTCCACATAATAACAGACACACTGAAACTAGTAGAAAAGAAACTGGGGAAGACCCTTGAGGACATGCGCACAGGGGGAAAGTTCCTGAACAGAACACCAATAGCTTATGCTCTAAGATCAAGAATTGACAAATGGGACCTCATAGAATTACAAAGTTTCTGTAAGGCAAAGGACACCATCAGAAGGACAAAACAGCAACCAACACATTGGGAAAAGATCTTCACCAACCCTACATACGACAGAGGACTAATATCCAATATATTCAAAACTCAAGAAGTTAGACCCCCAGAGAACCAAATAACCCTATTAAAATGAGGTACAGAGATCATCAAAGAATTTTCACCTGAAGAAATTTGGATGGCTGAGAAGCACCTTAAGAAATGTTCAACATCGTTAGTCATTAGAGAAATGCAAATCAAAACAACCCTGAGATTTCACCTCACACCAGTCAGAATGGTGAAGATTAAAGCTCAGGAGACAGCAGGTATTTGTGAGAATGTGGAAAAACAGGAACATTCTTCCACTGGTGTTGGGATTGCAAGATGGTAAAACCACTGTGGAAATTAGTCTGGCTGTTCCTCAGAAAACTGGACATGACACTTCCAGAGTACCCTTTTATACCACTCCTGGGCATATACCCAGAGGAATCCCCTGCATGCAACAAGAACACATGCTCCACTATGTTCATAGCATCCTTATTCATAATAGCCAGAAGCTGGAAACAACCCTGATGTCCCTCAGTGGAGGAATGGATATAGAAAATGTTGTATATTTATACAATGGAATACTACTCAGCAATTAAAAAATATGAGTACATGAAATTTTTAGGCAAATGGTTGGAACTGGAAAATATCATCCTAAGTGAGTTAACCCAATCACAAAATTATATACATGAAATGCAATCACTGATAAGTGGATATTAATTAGCCCAGAAGCTCTGAATACTCAGGACACAATTAGCATATCAAATGATTCCCAAGAAGAAGGAAGGAGAGGACCCTAGTCCTGAAAATACTTCATCCAAGATTTTAGGGGAGTACCAGGACAGAGAATTGAAGGGGGAGTGGTGATTGCAGAATGGGCAAAGGGAAGATGACTTATGGGACATATGATGAGGAGGAACCAGGAAAGCAGAAAGCAGTTGGAATGTAACCAAAGAATATATATATAAGGGTCTTCCCCGCGCCCTCCGGCCATGCACCTAGGCTGAGGTCTGCAACCAGATCGCCGGCCCCTGGACCAGCAATCGCAGCGGGCCTCCATAAGGCAACCAGGACACAGCTGGAAAGGCCCAGGCTCTGTGGGTCTTCCGCATGCCCTCTGGCCATGCACGGAGGCTGCGGTCTGCAACCAGATCGCCAGCCCCTGGACCAGCGATAGCAGCGGGCCTCCATATTGCAACGAAGACACAGCTGGAAAGGCCCAGGTAAACACCCCTTCCAGGGCTACCCTCACGGGGGATCTGCTAGGCTCTCGGAGCCAAGCAGGCCGAGTTCCGCCTAGGCTCGGTGGGTCTTCCCCGTGCCCTCTGGCCTTGCACCAAGGCTGCGGTCTGCAACCAGATTGCCAGCCCCTGGACCAGCAATAGCGGCGGGCCTCCATATTGCAACCAGGACACAGCTGGAAAGGCCCAGGCTCTGTGGGACTTCCCCGCGCCCTCTGGCCATGCACCGAGGCAGTGGGCAGCAACCAGCTCACCGGCTCCTGGACCAGCAATAGCGGCAGGCCTCCATATTGCAACCAGGACACAGCTGGAGAAGCCCAGGTAGATAGACTCCATCAGGGGCTACAATCACATGGGTGGCAGCCAGCTTATGATCCCTTAAAGCAGCAGTCACACATATTCACCAGTAGAGAAACAACAGGTGAGCCCAGCCTCACAGGAGATTCAAACACCAGCCACTGACAGCAAGGCCAACTAACACCAGAAATAACCAGATGGCAAAAGGAAAACGAAGGAACATTACTAACAAAAATCAAGGCAATATGACAGCATCTGAACCCAGTTCTCCAACAACAGGAAGCCCTGGATACCCCAAAACACCAGAAAAACAAAACTTGGATATAAAATCACTGGTCAAGATGCTGGTAGCTGAACACATAGAAAAATCTCGTAAGGAAATAGAGGAGAAAATGGGTCAAAAGTTAGAAGCCTTTACGAGGCATATACAAAAATCACTTCAAGAAATTCAGGAGACGATGGATCAAAAAGAAAAAGACAATAAGGAAGAAAGACAAAAGTCACTTAAAGAACTACAGAAGAATGTGGGACAACAAGTAGAAGCTATGCAAGAGGAAGCACAAAAATCTATTAAAGAAATACATGAAAACACAATCAAGCAAGCGAAAGATCTGAGCACATCCATCCAGATACTAAAAACAGAAGTAGAAACAACTAAGAAATCACAGAGGGAGACAACATTGGAGATAGAAAACCTTGGGAAGAAATCAGGGGCCATAGATGCAAGTATCAACAATAAAATACAAGAGATAGAAGACAGAATCTCAGAAGCCGAAGATATCATAGGAACCATTGATTCAACAGTCAAAGAAAATAATAAATGCAAAAAGGTGGTAACCCAAAACATCCAGGAAATCCAAGACACTATGAGAAGACCAAACCTAAGGATTATAGGTATAGATGAGAGTGAAGATTTACAAGTTAAAGGGCCAGCTAATATCTTCTATAAGATTATGGAAGAAAACTTCCCCAACCTAAGGAGAGAGATGCCCATGAATATACAAGAAGCCTATAGAACCCCAAACAGACTGGACCAGAACAGAAATACATCCCGTCACATAATAATCAAAACTCCAAATGTACTAAACAAAGAAAGAATACTAAAGGCAGCAAGAGAAAAAGGCCAAGTAACATATAAAGGAAGACCTATCAGAATAACACCAGACTTCTCACCTGAGACCATGAAAGCTAGAAGATCCTGGGCAGATATCATGCAAACTCTAAGAGAACACAAACTTCAGCCAAAACTACTTTACCCAGCAAAACTCTCAATCACCATTGATGGAGACATCAAGGTATTCCATGACAAAACCAAATTTGCACGATATCTTTCCACAAATCCAGCCCTACAAAGGATAATAGGGGGAAAACACCAAGACAAGGACAGAAACTACACCCGGGAAGAAGCAAGATAGAAACCTTCTCATCAAACACAAAAGATGATAACCTCTCAAATATAAATAAATAAATAAATAAATAAATAAATAAAAATAAATGAATAAAAATAATTTCAAAAATATCTGGAGGAAATAATTACCATAACTTAATATCTCTTAACATCAATGGACTCAATTCCCCAATAAAAAGACATAGATTAACAGACTGGATACGGAAACAGGACCCTACATTTTGCTGCATACAGAAAACACATCTCAGTGTTAAAGACAAACACTGCCTTAGAGTAAAAGGATGGAAGACAATTTTACAAGCAAATGGTCTCAGGAAACAAGCTAGGGTAGCCATTCTAATATCAGATAAAATAGACTTCCAACCTAAAGTCATCAAAAGAGACTCAGAAGGTCACTTCTTGCTTGTCAAAGGGAAAATCCACCAAGAAGAGTCCTCAATACTGAACATTTATGCTCCAAATACAAGGGCACCCTCCTTCGTAAAAGAAACCTTACTAAAGCTAAAAGCACACATTACACCTAACACAATAATTGTGGGGGAACTCAACACTCCACTCTCCTCAATGGACCGATCAGGAAAGCAGAAACTAAATAGGGACACAGTGAAACTAATTGAAACTTCGGACCAATTGGATTTAACAGATATATATAGAACATTTCATCCTAAAGCTAAAGAATATACCTTTTTCTCAGCACCACATGGTACCTTCTCCAAAATTGATCATATAATTGGTCACAAGAAAGACGTCAACAAATAAAAGAAGATCAAGCTAATCCCATGCTTCCTATCAGACCACCATGGAGTAAGAGTGGTCTTCAATAATAACAAAAACAACAGAAAGCCCACATACACGTGGAAACTGAACAATACTCTACTCAATGACACCTTGGTCAAGGAAGAAATAAAAAAAGAAATCAAAGACTTTTTAGAATTCAATGAAAATGAAGGTACACCCTACCCAAATCTATGGAACACAATGAAAGCAGTGCTAAGAGGAAATCTCATAGCCCTAAGTGCATCCAAAAAGAAACTGGAGAGAGCATACACTAGCAACTTAACAGCACAACTAAAAGCCCTGGAAGAAAAAGAAGTTAATTCACCCAGGAGGAGTAGAAGACAAGAAATCACCAAACTCAGGGCTGAAATCAATCAAGTAGAAACAAAGAGAACCATACAAAGAATCAACAAGACTAGGAGCTGGTTCTTTGAGAAAATCAACAAGATAGATAAACCCTTAGCCAGACTAACCAAAGGACACAGAGACAGTATACAAATTAACAAAATTAGAAATGAAAAGGGAGACATAACAACAGAAACTGAGGAAATTCAAAAGATCATCAGATCCTACTACAAAGGTCTATACTCAAAACAACTGGATAATCTGGAGGAAATAGACAATTTCCTAGACAGATATAAAATACCAAAATTAAATCAGCATCAAGTAGATCAGCTAAATAGTCCCAAAACCCCTAAAGAAATAGAAGGGGTTATAGAAAGCCTCCCAACCAAAAAAACGTACGGGACCAGATGGTTTTAGTGCAGAATTCTACCAGACCTTCAAAGAAGACTTAACACCAATACTTTTCAAACTATTCCACAAAATAGAGACAGAAGGGATACTGCCCAACTCATTCTTCGAAGCCACAATTACACTAATACCTAAACCACAAAAAGATCCAACAAAGAAATAGAACTACAGGCCAATTTCTCTTATGAATATAGATGCAAAAATACTAAATAAAATTCTTGCTAACCGAATCCAAGAGCACATCAAAACGATCATCCACCATGATCAAGTAGGCTTCATCCCAGGGATGCAGGGATGGTTCAATATACAGAAATCCATCAATGTAATCCACTACATAAACAAACTGAAAGAAAAAAAAAAACCACATGGTCATCTCATTAGATACTGAAAAAGCATTCGTCAAAATTCAGCATCCTTTCATGCTAAAAGTCTTGGAAAGAGCAGGAATTCTAGGCCCATACCTAAACATAGTAAAAGCAATCTATAGCAAACCAGTAGCCAACATCAAAATAAATGGAGAGAAACTTGAAGCATTCCCACTAAAATCAGGGACTAGACAAGGCTGCCCTCTCTCTCCATATCTTTTCAATATAGTGCTTGAAGTTCTACCGAGAGCAATTAGACAATATAAGGAAGTCAAAGGGATACAAATTAGAAAGGAAGAAGTCAAACTAACATTATTTGCAGACGATATGATAGTTTACCTAAGCGACCCAAAAAACTCCACCAGAGAACTTCTACAGCTGATAAACAACTTTAGCAAAGTGGCAGTTTATAAAATTAACTCAAGCAAGTCAGTGGCCTTCTTGTACTCAAAGGACAAGCAGGCTGAGAAAGAAATTAGGGAAATAACACCCTTCACAATAGCCACAAACAACATAAAGTATCTTGGCGTAACTCTAACCAAACAAGCGAAAGATCTGTACAACAGGAACTTCAAGTCCTTGAAGAAAGAAATCGAAGAAGACCTCAGAAGATGGAAAAATACTTCTTGCTCCTGGATTGGCAGGATCAATATAGTAAAAATGGCCATCTTGCCAAAAGCAATCTACAGATTCAATGCGATCCCCATCAAAATCCCAACTCAATTCTTCATAGATCTAGAAAGAGCAATTCTCAAATTCATCTGGAGCAACAAAAAACCCAGGATAGCTAAAACTATTCTCAACAATAAAAGGACTTCTGGGGGAATCAATATCCCTGACCTCAAGCAGTACTACAGAGCAATTGTGTTAAAAACTGCATGGTATTGGTATAGCAACAGGAAAGCAGATCAATGGAACAGGATTGAAGACCCAGAAATTAACCCACAGACTTATGGTCACTTGATCTTTGATAAAGGAGCCACAACCATCCGGTGGAATAAAGATAGCCTTTTCAACAAATGGTGCTGGTTCAACTGGAGGTCAACATGCAGAAGAATGCGAATTGACCCACTCTTATCTCTTTGCACTAAGATCAACTCCAAGTGGATCAAGGACCTCCACATAAAACCAGACACACTGAAACTATTAGAAAAGAAACTTGGGAAGACCCTGGAGGACTTGGGCACAGGGGAAAAGTTCCTGAATAGAACACCAATAGCTTATGCTCTAAGATCAAGAATCGACAAATGGGACCTCATAAAATTACAAAGTTTCTGCAAAGCAAAGGACACTGTCAGAAGGACAAAACGACAACCAACAAAGTGGGAAAAGATCTTCACCAACCCCACATCCGAGAGAGGGCTAATATCCAATATATACAAAGAACTCAAGAAGTTAGACCCCAAAGAACCAAATAACCCTATCAAAAAATGGGGTACAGAGCTAAACAAAGAATTTTCACCAGAAGAAATTCGGATGGCCGAGAAACACCTTAAAAGATGTTCAACATCATTAGTCATTAGGGAAATGCAAATCAAAACAACCCTGAGATTCCACCTCACACCAGTCAGAATGGCTAAGATTAAAAACTCAAGAGACAACAAGTGCTGGCAAGGATGTGGAGAAAGAGGAACACTCCTCCACTGTTGGTGGGATTGCAAAATGTTAAAACCGCTCTGGAAATCAGTTTGGCGGTTCCTCAGAAAATTGGGCATGTCCCTTCCAGAGGACCCTGGCATACCACTCCTGGGCATATCCCCAGAGGATTCCCCTGCATGCAATAAAGACACATGCTCCACTATGTTTATAGCAGCCTTGTTTATAATAGCCAGAAATTGGAAGGAGCCCAAATATCCCTCAAAGGAGGAATGGATACAGAAAATGTGGTATATTTGTACAATGGAATACTACTCAGCAATTAAAAATAATGAATTCATGCAATTTGTAGGTAAATGGTTAGACCTGGAAAATATCATCCTGAGTGAATTAACCCAATCACAAAAGAATATACATGAAATGCAATCACTGATAAGTGGATATTAATGAGCCCAGAAGCCCTAAATACTCAAGACACAAATAGCAAGTCAAATGATTCCCAAGAAGAAGAAAGGAGTGGACTCTGGGCCTGTAAAGATTGCATCCAGTTTAGTAAAGAAACTGACGGGGGAGGGGGAATGATTGGGGAATAGTTGGGGGGAGAGGAACTATGGGAAGTATGGAGGGTAGGAACTGGGAAAGGGGAAAGCCTTTGGAATGTAAACATAGAATATAGAAAATTAAAAAAAATAAAATAAATAAAAAAAGAATATATCCAATAAAAATTTAAAAAAAGAAAAAAAAAGAATATATATATAAAAAAATTAAATCATATTGCTGTAAAAAAAGAAGAAAGAAAGTAAAAAGAGGAGATGAAATGATATGAATCAAAAAAAAGATGTCTAAAGTTCAGGATATATATGTAGGAATCTGAATACATTGAAAAATTTATTAAATGAAATTTCAATTATATAATTTTAACATGTGAGATCATTCCTCTTTAAAAACATTCTACCATCATCTGTACTTGTTTCTTATCTGTTTATAATGTACAGTGCTTTATCTCCTAATATTAAGGATTAACAATATAAATAAACAGTGTTTATGTCTCTTATTAAAACTTTTTTCAAGGCAACCCTTTTGTGACATGGTGAAAATGACACTTCTATAACTATCATGGAAATATAAATTTCAAATTTAAAAATCAGAACTAGGTTTCTTCTGCCTGTTGCTGCCTGCCCTTTCTGCTGCGGCAGACTCTTGACAGGTCTGCCACAATGAAGACATCATCTCCAGATATTTCCTAGAAACCAGTCACACTCTGGGCATTAGACTTTTGACAGGTCTGACACAGGTAGGATACCATATGCTGATACTTCCTAGAGATCCAGCTACACTAAGGGCATTTGATAACCAGCCACATTCAGGGCATTTGGAGTGTAGAAAGACCTGGGAGCACAGGAGAGCTGGTCCTTAAGGAGTGCCTACATACCTGTGTACACAGAGAGAATGGGAATCCCATGACTACATATATGCAGGCTTCCAGGAGAGATATCCCACAGTCATAGCCAGTAAAACCAGCTAACTTAAAAGATAACCAGATGATAAAAGGCAAACACAGGAACATTACCAACAGAAACCAAGGAAACATGGCATGATCTGAACCCAGTTCTCCCACACCAGCAAATCCAGGATACCCAAACACACTAGAAAAGCAAAAGCTGGAATCAAAATTACTTCTCATGATGCTGATAGAGGACTTCAAGAAAGACATAAATAACTTCCTTAAACAAATACAGATGATCATGAATCAACAGGTAGAAGCCCTTAAAGAGAAGACACAAAAATTCCTTAAAGAAACACAGGAGAACATGGGTCAACAGGTAGAAGCCCTTAAAGAGGAAACACAAACATCCCTTAAAGAATTTCAGGAAAACACAAATAAACAAGTGAAGGAACTGAACAAAACCATTCACAATCTGAAAATGGAAGTAAAAACAATAAAGAAATCCCAAAGTGAGACAACTCTGGAGATAGAAAACCATGGAAAGAAATCAGGAGTCATAGATGCAAACATCAACAACAGAATACAAGAGATAGAAGAAAGAATCTCAGGTGCTGAAGATTCCATAGAAAACATTGATTGAACAGTCAAAGAAAATGCAAAATGCAAAAAGCTTGTAATCCAAAACATCCAGGAAATCGAGGACAGGATGAGAAGACCAAACCTAAGGATTGTATGTATAGAAGAGAGCTAAGATGTTCAACTTAAAGGCCAAGTAAATATCTTCACCAAAATTATAGAAGAAAACTTCCCTAACTTAAAGAAAGAGATGCCCATAAACATACAAGAAGCCTACAAAACTTCAAACAGACTGGAACAGAACAGAAATACCTCCTGTCATATAATAATCAAAACACCAAATGCACAAAACAAATAATATTAAAAAGCTGTAAGAGAAAAAGGTAAACTAATATATAAAGGCAGAATTACACCAGACTTCTCACCAGAAACTACGAAAGCTAAAAGATCCAGGGCAAATGTCATACAGACTGTAAGAGAACAAAAATGTCAGCCCAGGCTGCTATACCCAGCAAAACTCACAATTACCATAGACGGAGAAAACAAGACATTCCATGACAAAACCAAATTTACAAAATATTTTTCCACAATCCCAGCTCTACAAAGAATAATGGGTGGAAAACACCAACACAAGGTGGGAACTATTCCCTAGAAAAAGCAATAAAGTAATCTTCCTTCAACAAACCCCAAAGAAAAAGAAGATAGACACACAAACAGAATTCCACCTTTAACAATGAAAATAACAGGAAGTCACAATCACTATTCCTTAATATTTCTTAACATCAATGGTCTCAGTTCCCCAATAAAAAGACACAGATTAACTGACTGGATATGTAAACAGGACCCAACATTTTCTTGCATACAAGAAACCCACCTAAGTGACAAACAGAGCCACTACCTCCAAATCAAAGGTTGGAAAACAATTTTCAAAAAAAAAAAAAAAATAGCCCCAAGAAACAAGCTGGAGTGGCCATTCTTATATCAGATAAAATCGACTTTCGACCAAATATTTTCAAAAATAAGATAAGGAAGGACACTTCATACTGGTCAAAGAAAAAAATCTTCCAAAATGAACTCTGAATTCTGAATATATATATATGCTCTGAATGCAAGGGTGCTCACATTCATAAAAAACACAAACAAACAAAACAAAACAAAACAAAAAAACTTTACCAAAGTTCAAAGCACACATTGCACCCCACACAATAAGAATCAGAGACTTCAACACCCCACTCTCAGCAATGGACAAATGATGGAAATAGAAACTAAATAGAGACACAGTGAAACTAACTGAGGTTATGGACCAATTGGATCTAACAGATATTTATAGAACATTTCATTCACAAAAAAAAGAATATACCTTGTTCTCAGAACCTCATGGTACCTTCTCCAAAACTGACCATAAAAATGGCCACAAAACAGGCCTCTACAGATACAAGTATATTGAAATAATTCTATGAACCCCATCAGATCGCCAAGGACTAAGACTGGTCTTAAGTTCAAATAAAAACCAGGGAAAACACACATAGACATTGTGTTGAAAATTGCTCTGCTCAATGATAGCTTGGTCAAGGAAGGAAGGAAGAAAGAAAGAAAGAAAGAAAGAAAGAAAGAAAGAAAGAAAGAAAGAAAGAAAGAAACTAAAGACTTTTTTAGAATTTAATGAAAATGATGACACCTCATACCATAACTTATGGGACACAAGGAAAGCAGTGCTAAGAGGAAAACTGAGAGTTCTAAGTGCCTCCAAAAAGAAAATGGAGAGAGCTTACAATAGCAGCTTAACAACACACCCGAAAGCTCTAGAACAAAAAGAAGGAAATGCACCCATGAGGAGTAGACAGCAGGAAATATTCAAAGTCAGGGCTGAAATTGATCAAATAGAAACAAGAATAGCTATACAAAGAATAAACAAAATCAGGAGCTGGTGCTTTGAGAAAATCAACAAGATAGAAAACCCTTAGTGAAAATATCCAGAGCCACTACCCAAATTAAAATCAGAAATGAAAAAGGAAACATTAAAACAGAAACTGTGGAAATTCAAAAAAACATCAGATCCTACTACAAGAGCTTATACTCAACAAAATTTGAAAATCTGGAGGAAATGATCAATTTTCTAGATACATGCCAGGTGCCAACATTAAAACTGTATCAGATAAACCATCTAAAGAGTCCCATAAGTCCTGAGGAAATAGAAGAAGTTGTAAATAGTCTCCCAACAAAATAAAGCCCAGGACCCAATGGGTTTAGTGGGGAATATCAGATCTTCAAAAAAGAGCTAAAACTGATACTCTTTCTCCCTATCTATTCAATATAGCACTTGAAGCCCTAGCCAGAGCAATTAGACAACAAAAAAATGTCAATGGTATAAAAATTGGAAAGGAAGAAGTTAAAATATCACTATTTTCAGATTATATGATTATATACTTAGCGACCACAAAATTTCCACTAGAGAACTCCTAAAGCCTATAAACTACTCCAGCAGAGTGGTTGGGTATAAAATTAAATTAATCAGTAGCCTTCCTCTGCTCAAAGGACAAACAAGCTGAGAAAGTAATTCAGGAAATGCCACCCTTCACAATAGTCACAAATAATATTACATACCTTGGTGTGACTCTAATGGAGCAAGTTCTGTATGACAAGAACTTCAAGCCTCTGAAGAAAGAAATCAAAGATCTTAGAAAATGGAAAGATCTCCCATGCTCATGAATTGGAAGGATTAATATGGTAAAAATGGCCATCTTGTGTAAAGCGGATGCAATCTCCATCAAAATTCCAAATCAATTCTTCTTAAGAGCTAGAAAGAGCAATCTGTAAATTCATGCGGAATAACAAAAAAACAAGGATTGTGAAAACTATTTTCTACAACAAAAGATCTACTGGGGAATTCACCATCCCTTATTTTGAGCTCTACTACACAACAATAGTGATAAAAAAAAATAATATTACAGACCTTGGTGTGACTAACCAAACAAGGAAAGATCTGTTTGAAAAGAACTTGAAGCTGTTGAAGAAAAAGAACTAGAAAGATCTGAGAAGATGGAAAGATCACCCACGCTTATGGTTAAACAGGATTAAAATGGTAAAAATGGTTTTCCTGCTGAAAGCTATCTACAGATTCAATGTAATCCCCATCAAAATTCTAACCACATCTTCATAGAGTTAGAAAGAGCAATTCTCAAATTCATTTGGAAAACAAAAACCCCAGGATAGCAAAAACTATTCTCCACAACAAAAGATCTCGTGGGGGAATCATCATCTCTCACTTCAAGCTCTACTACAGAGCAATAGTGATAAAAACTACTTGGTATTGGTACAGAAACAGGCTGGAAGATCAATGGAATAGAATTGAAGACCCAGAAAGGAGCCCACACACCTATGGTCACTTGATGTTTGACAAAGGAGCTAAAACCATCCAATGGAAAAAAGAGCATTTTTAAGAATGTTGTAGGATCAACTGGAGTTCAACATGTAGAAAAATGCAAACTGACCCAGTCTTATCTCCTTGTACAAAGCTCAAGTCCAAGTGGATCGAGTACCTTCACATAAAACCAGATACACTGAAGCTTATAGAGGAGAAAGTGGGGAAGAGCCTTGAACACATGGGCACAGGGGAATGTTTTCTGAATAGAACACCAATGGCTTACTCTCTAAGATCAAGAATTGACAAATGAGACATCATAAAACTGCAAAGCTTCTGTAAGGCAAATATCACTGTCAATAGGACAAAATGGCAACCAACAGATTGGGAAAATTTCTTTACCAATCCTACGTCTGAAAGAGGACTAATATCCAATGTATACAAAAAACTCAAGAAGTTAGACACAAGAGAGTCAAATAACCCTATTAAAAATGTAGTACAGAGCTAAACAGATAATTCTCAATTTAGGAAACTCAAATTGCTCTGAAGCACCTAAGGAAATGTTCAGCATCCTTAGTTATGAGGGAAATTCAAATCAAAACAACCCTGAGATTCCACCTCACACCAGTCAGAATAGCTAAGATGAAAAACTCAGGGGACAGCAGATGCTTGAGAGGATTTGGAGAAGAAGGAGCACTTCTCCATTGCTGGTGGAATTGTAAGCTGGTAAAAACACTCTGGAAATCAGTTTGGCAATTCCTGAGATAATTAGACATAGCTATATCATTCCTGGGCATATACTGAGAAGATGCTCCAACATGTAATAAGGACACATGCTCCACTATGTTCATAGCACCTTTATTTATAATAGCCAGAAGTTTGAAAGAACCCAGATGTCCTTCAACAGAGTAATATATAAAAAAAATTGTGGTATATATACACAATGGAGTAATATTCAGCTATTAAAAACAATGAACTCATGAAATTCTTAGGCAAATGGATGGAACTAGAAAATATCATCCTGAGTGACATAACCCAATCACAAAATTACACACATGGTATGCACTAACTGATAAATAGATATTAGCCCCAAAGCTCAAAATAAACAAGGTACAATTCACAGACCACAGGAAGCTCAAGAAGTAGGAAGACCAAAGTAGTAAGGCTTTGTTTTTTTCTGAGAAAGGGAACAAACAAAAAGGCAATAAACACTGAATATTTTAGAATAAAAAAATTTTAATGGAAATATTACTCATGCCTTCACAAAATGTTCTGCTCAATGAGATGAATTTTTTGAATATTATGTATCATGGTACTACATGTATTTATATCTTGTGAACAAATATTATATGTATATATGTATATACATATATATTATGCAAGAGTGCTTACATACAAACATACATGTATGTTATGCAATTGTGCTTACACATGCTCAAAGATGTGTTATCTTAGTGATATACATAGCAAACTGCATTTTCCTCTCAACATATGGCATGGATCATTTCACAGCAAATAATAAATATCTACATCATCAATTTTAATTTCTGAAACATTTTTATATCAATAACAAACTAATACATTATTGGCGTATTATTTTTTGTTGTTTTCAGAAACAGAACTGCAATGATTATCCTAAGATGCAACTCTATTTTCCAACTATGAAGTAGCAGACTTTTTTTATTTTTTTATTTTTGCTCATAATTTTTGTCTTTTTTTCTGGTAAATATACATTAACATTTCAGAAGTTGCACATAGAACTGTGCACCGTGCAATGTATCACTGAAGGTGACTTGCCAGTCCTGGTTTATTTCAGATGAACTCCTTTTCTTGGAATCAAGGAAGTGGCATGAGGAAGCAGCAGCTAGTGAGGGCCAATGGACATAGATTTTTCCATGGAAACCTAGCTAGGAAAAGGATACCTTGTTTTTTGTTGGTGGTGGTTTTTTGTTTTGTTTTGTTTTTTGGTGTTGTTTGTATTAGAGTTTCATCATCAAATTCTCCATAAAAATGTTCAAAACACTTTTTGCTATATATTGCAGCTCACTGTACATTGTGAATCTGCTACCATGGGTGCTGAATGCACCAATGACCTACATTTATTATAGAGATGAGCATTCACACCCATAGCCAGGTTTGTCATTTTTGAAATATTTTTAACATCTTATCTTTTTTTAATACCTCAGTTCATTCTCATATGCTCGACATTATCTCTACCTAGTCATACTGCCCATCTGTCCCTCCAGGATCTATTCTGGTGACTTTTCTGCCCTCTTCAGGCCTGCTACACAACCCTCCATATCCATAAGCTGAGCACTTCTTTTATCTGTTTCTCATGACTTATTTAAGGCATTGTATTTTGCATTGTGTGATTTTTCAGTAGAAAAAGATTGGTGTCATTTTGAAGACAGAAACATTTTGGTAAATAGAAATAGCTATGCAAATATCTATGAAATAAATAAATTTATAGGGGTGCATATGGGACTCAATGATAGAATCCGTGCTTATGTAAAGCCCTGGGTTTAGAAAAATAAAAATAAAAATTAGAAATTAGAAAGATGTAGACCATTGTGTACAAAAATTCAAAAATCAGAAAATTTATATTTCTACACACTTGCAATTTCTAAAATGATTCATTTAAAGGATAAAGGAGTTTCATAATTGTTCAGTGTAACACATAGAAAGCTTTCTATCTTTCCCTGCTGAAATTCATTTAATAACTCTATAAATGGAGTTTTAACAATCTATCTATCTCTATCTAATCTCTATTTATATCATCTCTATATATCTATCACCTAGATATAAGTATATAGATGATATAGCTATAGATATAGATATTTTAAAGTATGTGTGGTTGTGCATGCTTTTAATACCAGGATTTATAGGCAGATGTGAAAGGATTGCTGTAAATTTGAGTTCTTTGTAATAAGTTGGGGTCTTTGTAATAAGTTCCAGCCCACCCAAGATTACTTAATTAGACCTTGTCTCACAAGATCAAAACACACACATGCACGAATGCACATGTATGAACACAAGTATTCATGCATACAATCTTCATTCACATATAGACTCATAAAAATGCCTAGGTTTTATCACCTTTTGTATTATATAATTTATTTATACACTCACACAAATGCTTGGGTTTTATCACCGTTTGTATTAAGTAACTTATTTTTAACCTATATAGAACATATATTGTCTATGGAGTACTACAAGATATTAAGACCCAAATATATATTGTAAAATATTTGAATCAGTCTAAACATATCTATTTTCTGAACATATATCACTACACTGTGGTTAAGAGTTTCTCAGACCTTTCCCTTGCTTTCTTGAAATGAGCAGTCAACAGCCATGTCTTCAATCATTATGCTATATCTAATGCCCCAGACATCAATGGTTCTGTGTAACTAACTTACCACCCACAGATCAAGGATTCAATATTATTTGGAGGCTGCTGCAATAAGCTCTAATAGCTTCTGTAAGATAATATTTCTGCAGAACCAAGGCGGTAGAGCATGAGACTCTTAATCTCAGGGTCGTGGGTTCGTGGCCCATGCTGGGCACCAGCTGGCGCCTGAACAGGGACCACATGAATCAGGTAATCTTTCCTTTATTTCTCTCTCTTTTTCCAAGATACAGGTCGAATCTGGTCAAGGGGACTGCAGCCCCGCCGATAAAAGGTAATCGGTTAAGTGGCAGTAATTATATAAGTATCATGGGGCAAAATAAGTCAAAGCAGGAACGAATGTTTCTTTCAGCCAGAAAGATAGGGACCATGCAGGACTATGAACTTTTGCAGATGCCTCACCAGTCATAGTTAGCCTATGTTGTAGATATATATGGAAGAAAATTCAGCACCGATATTAAGCAAATACATGGAGGAGAAAGGGACTCCTCCAGCCTCACTTATTATAAATGTGGAAAAAAGACATATGCAAAGGCAATGTCCAAAAAGCAATGGGAAGGACCCCAGTAAAAGGAGTACTCCTCCAGGAGCTTGCCCTCGTTGCCGGAAAGGCAAGCATTGAAAAAAAAAAAGAATGTAAATCCAAGTTCCACAAAGATGGACCGCCCTTTAAGAAAACCAAAAAGAAAGAAAAAACTCAAAAACTAAGTCAGGGACAACCTCTCAGCCCCAAACTTAAACAAAATAAAAGAAATTCTAAAACATAAGAAAAGGGAGAAAAAGAAAAATGGGTTTAATTGCATTACAAGCATGTTTCTCTTTCTATGTCGTCTGTTCTTGGTGCACCAAATGTATACAAGTATATATGTTCTATCTGTGGCATTGTGCAAATGACTCATATGCAAGTGACTTTTCTCTAAGTGTTTCATGTTAAGGGAAAAATTTGATAAAGATTTCATCTACTGGCAGTCTAAATTTTAATCTAGCTGCAATTTACACGGCAAGGGCTGATTTAAGTTGTTCCACACTCAGCTAGAGTCAAACATAGTTAAGAGAAAACTGTTTTAAATAGAGGCCACCTCAAGTCTAATAGATTAATGGTTATTTCTTTTAAAGAAAAATTTATACAGTTACGGTTTTTGGTTTAAAGTGCTTTTATTCTCTCGAAATTACAGTAAAAAAAAAAGGAAAAAGTTATTTGGTTTAAGTTTATAAGATTTGTATAATCATTTTGTTCTTGGTTATAATTGGTCTTAAAGGTATAAATATATTTCACATGTCTTGACTATATAAATAATTGGCTTATAAGTCATTAGACATAATTTAAAAGATATAATGTTGTTAATAAAAGGTTAGTTTAACCAGTGACATGTGGCCTGATGCCACACAGGTTTTATTTGTGGCATCACAATTTTTTATTTAATTTTAAAAATATAAATGTTTTACATGTTTTGATTATAGAATATTGGCTTATAAATTATTATACATTATTTAAATGGTATAGAGTTGACAATAGGAGGCAAATTTGGAGCTGATGGCTCAAGGTTATGACCATTTTGAGCACATGGCATGTTAAACTCATAAAATACAGGCCTCTGAGATGCTTCTAAATTAACATGGTGTTTTATGTAAATCTTAACCTAAAAAGCAGACTTAAAAAAATAAGATTTAAAATAATGTCGCTTCAATTAATTATGTTGCCATAACATAAAAGCTGGGAAACAAATCTTATGCTATAAAAATAATACATTTGCCATTAATTTTAAAGAAAATTGCCAATGTGCCATTGACTACAGTTTGCAGTCTAAATAAAGGCTCATTTATAGATTTAATGATAATAATTTATAGATTTATAGGTTGTTTTTTTTGCTTTACATTCTAATAATTACGAAAACATTTGCTTCTATGAGCTAATTTTTAAGAAAAAAAATAAAGCAATTTTATTAAAAGATTTTTTCCTTAAAGAACGGCTAACAGCCTTACCTCATACAAAAATGAAATGTTTTGTCTCTACTTCAGTAAAAGAAACTAAAATTTTAGATTTTTTTCAATATAAAATTTTGTTTTAGGCCTTCGCTTATGGATCTTTAAAAATTTCTAAGTAAATAATTTTCAAGGACTGTTAAAATAAGTTAATTGGCTAAGACATCGCTTTATCTTGATAAAATGTTATAAAGATGTTTTAGAAAAAATTTTTTAACTTTTTTTATTGGATATATTCTATATTTACATTTCATTTCCCTTTTTTTGTTTCCCCACCCCCCTAAGATCCCACATACCCTTTTCCCTCCCCCTGCTCCCTCATCCACCCCTTCCCACTTCCCTGTTCTGGTATTCCCCTACACTGATGCTTTGATCCTTTCCAGCATTATTGTCCATTCCTGTCTTCTTGTCAGACATCATTTGGTATGTGAATTGTGTCTTTGGTGTCCCACGATTCTAGGCTAATATCCACTTATCAGTGACTGCATACCATGGGTACTCTTTTGAGACTGGATTACCTCACTTAGAATGATGTTCTCCAGCTCCATCCATTTCTCTAAGAATAGAAAAATGTTTTAAGAGCCTAATGAGGACACCTGTTCCTTGCTTTAAGCAACAATCAGATTATTCTTAATTGTTAATCTATTACATAACAAGCCTTTTGGGGCAAAATTGATAATTGCTATCCAAAAGGATGGTTTATTGCAATTTGCTTTTACATTTCTATACATGTGTCCCATATATAATACATCAACTATAGAAGTAAAGTTTGTATAATTAGATCACATGTCTGATCCTTTAAGTTAAATTGTCAAACAAATTTAATTCTTTGTTATCATCAAAGGCGAGGTAATAGATTTTTTTAAAAACAATATCTTCTTGAGAGAGAGAGAGAGAGAGAGAGAGAGAGAGAGAGAGAGAGAGAGAGGCCAGGCGGTGGTGGCGCATGCCTGTAATCCCAGCACTTGGGAGGCAGAGGCAGAGGCAGGGAAATTTCTGAGTTCGCGGCCAGCCTGGTCTACAGAGTGAATTCCAGGACAGCCAGAGATACACAGAGAAACCCTGTCTCGAAAAAAAACAAAAAAAAACAAAAAAAAGCAAAAAACAGAGAGAGAGAGAGAGAGAGAGAGAGAGAGAGAGAGAGAGAGATTGTACCGCTGTGCATATCATTTAAATTATGCTTATATATTTTTAAAAACAATTTTTTTAAATAATAAAAGTTAAAAAACAGCTATGGCCAATATGGGCCCAAGCCCTGCCCCAAAGGGCGCAAATTTTCCACACAGCTTTTTACCTTAGCAGCAGCTAGCAGTCAATTTAAAACTAATGCAGACCAAAAAAAAAAAAAAGTTCCGAATTTTCAATTAAAACAGGGCATGAGTCTCTGGCCAAGGAAATATCTTGGCAGATTCATACAAACAATTCAAATATAGCCTTTTAATGGTCTCTTGATCCAGCCACTATTTGTGCGGAGATGGAGCTAAAGCCAACCCATAAACGATAAGAGGCCAATATTGGCCCCCAGAGCACCAGGTCCAAGTCTTCCCAACCAACCCAAGTGGGGTTGCTTAAAAATACAGCCTAAAGCTTATGATTATGACTGGTACCTGAATAAAGGAGCCGAACATTTTAATTTTCTCCGAGAGGAGATATGTATTTTCTTTTTCCACAGAATGCTGATTCCACAATTCAAATTCCAGATCAATTTCTGCAAGGGCGAAAAGACAAAAGACAGAGGTACCAGAGGCTTCTGCTGGCTTTGAAGTGGCTTCTTACATGGACCAGCTAATATATTCTGACGGAAGAGGCTATAAAATTAGTGGTTGCTCTATGGCAGCCAAGTTTATTTTCCTTGCATTATATGTTTAATTGTTATACTTATAGACTTACTAATTATGTTAATTTAGCAGGTACAGCTCCCATAGAATGTCTTTCCACTGCTTATAAAACCTTTCTTTCTAGTGCTCCAGACGAAGATGCCTCCAGAGAAAAAAAATCTCCATTTCATTAGGTTTGCATTAAGAGATTAAAATAAAGATTTTGGGGACTGTTTATATTACTAAAACTCTAATAACTTTTTCTTAGATATAAGTCTAAGATACTTAATAAAAAGCTTATTAATGGATGGTTCACACCAGGATAGGTAGAACCTATTTATATGAGTCATTAAGTCTTATCCACTCATTTCATTATTATGTTTGGTTTGACAACAAAGCTTTATAGGTATTTGATAGGATTTAATGAGCTTCTTGGACCAAGGTGTTTTATAACAGCCTTAATATTAAGTATTAACGTCAGTTATGAACAAGGCACATGACAGATTTAGTAATTTATAAGGTCTGGCCTAATGTATTAATTCAGGTCTATGGTCTCTAAACTCCATGATCTGGCTACATTAAATATTTACGGTCGACAGGGCTACAGAAATAATTTTCCTTCTTCTCCTCGTTCTTCCGTTTATCTTCAAACTAATCTTTCCCTCCATTTCTGCTGCCAAAAGATATATATATATGCGCTTCATTTAAAAAGGGGGGGGTTGAAATGCTGCAATAATCTCTAATAGCTTCTGTAAGATAATGTTTCTGCAGAACCGAGGTAGAGAAAATGCCTCCTAGAGCTAGCAGAGTCCCTACAATATAGAAGCCGTAATCTTTCATTTGGCACCTTTTCTAACCTCTTTTATTTCTAGTAGCCAAGACCACGTAGATTGGAGAAAATAATTTATAACTCACTCTCTGAAGTATTATTACTGGCCAATGACCTGTTTTTGGAAACGTGACGCTTTATTTCAGCCATTCTTAGTTTAAAAATAATATCCCATAGAAAAATTATTACTGCAAATAGTAATGTTAAGCCTTTGCTAAATACTCTAGTCAGATTTAGTCTAAGACTGTGGGCTCGAGCTAGAAAATCTGCATGAGTAGGCGCTAAGCTCAGAGCCCCCTCGATGGAAGCTTTCTTTTGTCTAGCTAACACTAGCGGAGTCACCAGCCATCCAAATAGCCATAATAACAACTCTGGCCAGGTGTGGCTCAGACATCAGCTCATGAAATATTAACGAGGCCATGTGAAACCTAAGGAAAGTCTTACAAATTTTGGCTTGTCTGACATTACAAGATATAGGAGATTTTAAGTTTTACAGTCAAAAGCTAGATGTTAGAGCTTACTCATAAAGACTCTAGTCTAAAGATGTCATTGCCTATGTTTAAGTTTCTAAGCTTGTTTCACAGGATACACTCTATCTAGCTGGTTCCACATTTGTTTGTGCGATATGGTCATGTAAATTGTCCTTATTTGGCTAGCTACATCTTTTACTATGTAAATCTCAAAACCGGGGCCTTGAAAAGAAACAGTTCACTACTAGAGAAGGAATCTCTAGCTTAGGTACAAATCTCTCTGGTTTAGGCAGGATCTCTAGCTTAGGCAGGGATGGCTCAGGATTTTCCAGCTCATAACCTAAGGATGCTAGTTCTGTTTGCTTAGCATGCCACATTTTTTTAAATATGTAATTGTCAGAACCTAACAGTCGAGTAGGGGGCTCTAAAACAGGGCTCCTTACTAGAGAAAATACAGATTTTTCCACAATGTAAAATATCCTGTGCCTTTGTCTTCATTTTTCACCGATTCGTACCCTCATGACTCAGGCATCATGGTCTCGCCTGCAACTGAAGCTCCCACGAGGAGCTATGGCTGGCAGCAGGAGGCAGTCTTTATCATTTTGCTAAGATAACCATGATAAGTTATAAATCGATAGTATAAGATGATCTATTTTCTCATAGTTCTGAAGTATGTGTTAGCAGCTGCTGGTTTCTCTTAGCCCCCAGCTTCTCTTGGCTTTGGATGGCATGCCTTGGTTGTAGCTCGATCTTTCTAGTCTCTGTCACCATCCACAGGTTCTATTTTCCATTCTATATCTTGTCTCCATTTTCTAATTTATCTTTCACTTCCCTTAAAAATACCATTTATTGTTCTGTGATGGCATGGTTTAAAGTAATTTCATCTTAATTACTGCTGCAAACTCTTATATCTAAAATTATATTCACTTTTAAACATACATTGTAGTAAAGTAAACTACAACAATGCATATCCTATTGTTACTCGCTGTGAATATTCCAACATCCCTTGATCTATTTTCAGCTGATTAGATTTTTACATATATATTATTATAAGACAGATATTGGCAGAAATTAACTCAGTCTTGATGTTTTTTGTACTACTTAATACTGTCAAATATTTTTCTAGAAAATTTAAATAACAGTCTTACATACCCTTGTGAGTTTTTTCAGGTATTTTGTTATTTTAGAAAGCAAATGCAAGAGCTCATCAACACTACAGCTTAATCTTATTTTTTTAAGTATAAAAATATTCAAACCATTTTTCTGCTTCAAGGATTTCTGCAAGTCTGATTCTCAATTATAGATAGCTTGATTCCTTAGAAAAAGTACTGTTCTTTAAAACATAGTAGCATATGGTAAAATTTCAGAGTGAAACCTGAAGGTAATATTCTTTATATAAACTCTGAAAACTAAAGTGAAAGTACATTTTTAATGTTATTTATATAATTTAAACATAGCTTTCAAATTCTTCTGCATGGAGTATATTGTTCTAGAATAACTTTGTTGAATTCTGTTGCTTTTGGGGAAGATCTAACTTTGTAGCTTAGAGATATATCATGCAGGTAAACTGGGCTGCCTTGTGTGAATGATATGATGGCCATGTAGCTAGAAGGGGAGCACATGGGTTGGCACTGGTCACTAGCATGGATGACATCAAACAGTAACTCAGCAGATGGCTACCAAGTAAAACAAAATAGCATCAGGTTAAAACTGAAAAGGCAAACTACGAGACCTGGGAGTAGAAGGCAAAAAATTTCAAGATATGCATTGTCTTACACTCAAGCTGGCACAAAATTATGGAGCATTCTGGTTTGGTGTCTAGTGAGAGATTGAAGCAGGATGCATTGAATTTTTTACATACTCTTTTTAATAGATTTCTTTCTTGGTCCTAGGCTCCAGTGTGAAAACCCTATAAAGGGAATGACATTGGCCATGCTCATTCCAATTCTTTCTTGTCCTGACTGTGCTTGCTCTTCTGGGATTACTTCAGCATGAGTGCTCCACTCACAGACATTGTTTATTCACCAGAGCCCTGAATCTACAAAGTAAAAGGCACAATAAACTTTCTTTTTTATATCAGTTTTCTTTCTAATTGATTATCCTGCCAGCCTGACAAAATCGTGCAAATAATTTAAATTTATGTGAGGTACTAATCATGATATGATGTAATATTATTCCTCATTGTGAGTCTGTGAAGATCATTAAAAATTCATAATCTCATTACATTGTCATGGCTGCAACATGACACTGTCGCTGTAGAATTAAGTCTGCCATTTTCCTCACATTTTAGGTCACATCAGACTAATCTGTTCTTTTAACAATTTTCAGCATATCTCATAGCAGATAGTGAAGAAGTCGACAGATTTAAACTAGCAATTGTGCTCTTAAACAATGGAATCAGCAAGCAATAGAGTTTGTTCCTACTTGGATAAGGTTGCCTTTTGGGTTGAAGAATAGATAAACAAAAGTCTCTCAGGTTCCCCCAAGTAATGAATGGCTCATGAAAATACAGCACAGAAACCCTTGGAAATGGAGAAATCTTAGTGACACAGATCAAGTCACTATAGAAACTGCATGGGGATTTGATGCCTGTCTTAGGACAACAATGCCACACCTATTCCAACAAGGCGACACCTCCAAATAGTGCCATTCCCAGGGACAAGCATATTCGAACCACCACAATCTCTAAGGCCACATCCTAGTCTGGCTTCTTAAAAACAATAAAACTGATTTCTTCCTTTGTCTTAGATATATAATATTGGTAGCTGTGTTCACTACTTAATTTATATATGATTTAAAGCATAATATTGTATAGATTTAATACATGCAAATTTAATTTGTCAATAATCTCTTGATGATAATAAGAAATATCAATCAAATTAGCTGAACCACATGCATAGCATTCTTTTATGTTAAATTTAAGGATGAATTTTACAGATGGTTTCAGATAGAAAATATATTTTAATAATGAGAATTATAATACTACATAGAATCTTCTAAAAGTGCGTTTTTGTAAAAAGAGTAATATAAGATAAAGATAGAACTATGACATTGATCAGCAAAAATCATGGAGAAAACATGCTTCTTAAGGAAATAATAATGTTCTCTTTGTAAAAGAATACATTTAAGTGCTTCTTTTTGTAATGTTTATTTTTGTTTAAGTGCATTTAAAAAGAAATCTTCTCTTTTAAAAACAACAAAATATTATAATAGGCTAATAATACAACATGTTTTATTATACATCTACAACATGTACACATAACACCTCAGTATATTTTTCAAGCTGAGTGAATCATTGTGCCTATGATTAATAACTTTTCAGCTTCCTCTTCCCAGACTCTAGAAATTGTCATTCTACTCACCATCTCTATAAGTTTTATTTGTTTTAAATAACAGAATTTGGATATGTAGCTTAGGGTGGTCTTGAACTTGTGACTGTCCTGACTATGGAGTTCTGGGATTATGAGTATGTACCATCATGCTCCCATATTATTTTGAAAAAAGAAAAAGAAACCCTATTATCATGATGGATTATATTCTATTTTGGATGTGTTCTTGGATTTGGCTTGTCAGTATTTTACTGAGTATTTTTGAATCATGTTCATAAGAAAAATTGGTCTTAAGTTCTTTCTTTGTTGATTTTTTTGTGGTTTAGGTATGAGGATGACTGTTAGCTTCATAGAATGAGTTTGGCAGTGTTCCTTCTCTTTCTATTTTTGTGGAATAGTCTGAGGACTATTGATATTCACTGTTCTTTGAAAGTTGGTTTCTACCACTGGTTTCTGCACTAAAAACCATCTGACTCTGATCTTATTTTTGGTTGGAAGACTTTTAATGACTGTTTCTATTTCCTTAGTGGTTATGGGACTGTTTAAATAGTTTACCTGATCTTGATTTAATTATGGTAAATAGCATCTGTCTAGAAAATGGTCCACTTAATTAAGATTATACAATTTTGTGGAGTAAAGTCCTTTGAAGTAAGACCTAATGATTCTTTGAATTCCCTCAGTGTCTGTTGTTTTGAATCCTTTTCATTTCTGATTTTGTTTATTTGCTTACTGTCTCTATATTTTGGTTAGTTTGGATAAGGGTTTGTTTCTCCTGTTGATTTTCTCAAAGAACCAGCTCCTGCGTTTGTTGACTATTTGTATTGATTTCTTTGTTCTTCTTTGTTCCTAACAGATTGATTTCAGCCTTGATTTTAGTTATTTCCTGCCTTCTACTCTTTCATGTGGTTGCTTCTCTTTTGTTTCTAGAGTTGTCAGGTGTACTTTTAATTTGCTGGCATTAAAAATTTCTAATTTCTTTGTAGGGGCACTTATTACTATGAACTTTCCTCTTAGGACTGCTAAAAGGAGATGTATACTGTTCCCCTCCCCCAGCATTTGAGCTGAGCTTTAGAATCTCTACTTTAATCATTAGTTCTCAGCCCATGAAGTTCCTGGCCTTTTGTTCTTAAAAGAATAATACAGTTTCCAGCTTTCACCTGAGAGCCACTGCCTGCACTTTCCTGATCCCAGCAGGCCACCTGCTGACAGTGGAGCCAAGGAAACTCCAGATCACTTCCCTGGAGTCTGGGGGGAGGGGCTTGTCCAAGCTGTTTTATGGCCTAACTTCCATTAAATACTTCAGCCTGGCTCTGATATCTTTCCGCTGATTTCTTTCCGCTGCATCCACATCCATCCCTCAGCTTCTCTTCCAGGAACCAGTTCGCAGTAACTGTTGGCAGCAACAGTATACATTATATTCATACCTAGAATGAGTTTTACCTTATCACATTCAAGACAAATTAATATGTGCTCTTAGAATTTGTTCATAGCAGTCTGATTTATAATAACCAGAATCTGGAAAGAACCCAGATGTCCCTCGATGGAGGAATGGATACAGAAAATGTGGTATTTTTACACAATGGAATACTACTTAGCAACTAAAAACAATGAATTCATGAAATTTTTAGGCAAATGGTTGGAACTGGAAAATATCATCCTAAGTGAGGTAACCCAATCACAAAAGTATACACATGAAATGCAATCACTGATAAGTGGATATTAATAAGCCCAGAAGCTCTGAATACTCAAGGCACAATTAACATATCAAATGATTCCCAAGAAGAAGGAAGGAGAGGGCCCTGGTCCTAGAAAGGCTTGATCTAGCATTGTAGGGGATTACCAGGACAGAGAAATGGGAGGGGGAGTGATTGGGGAATGGTCGGAGGGAAGAGGGTTTATGGGACTTATGGGGAGGGGAAAACCATAAAAGGGGAAAGCATTTGGAATGTAAACAAAGAATACAGAAAATTTAAAAAGAAGAATTTGTGTGATACAATTTTGTTAAAGATTTTTTTTTGCATCTATTCATTATAAATACTCTATATAGGTTTTAGATTGCCATTGTATTCTTCCTTAATTTTGGTGTCAGGGTATGTGGATTTATAGAATGAATTTGGATGATTCAGCAAATTTCTGTAGTGTTTATGAAGAATTGATAGCAGTTCTTTATAAGTGGTCAAGCTTGGGAGTGAAGACAAATTTGCAAGTGTTGTAGACATGTGCCACCGTCTCAGCTTTTTACATGAGTTCTGGCATTCTGAAGTTAGGTCTTCAACTTGTAAGTTATTTTCTTTGTGGACTGATCTACTAAGATCATCATTTGTAAATAAATTGTGCTCTATTTCATTCATTTCTGATATGTTTCATTTACTCTCTGTGTTGTTTCCTGCCAGCTTCACACAGACTTAGACATATCTGGGAAGAGGAAATCTAAACCAATAAAAATGCTCTGTAAGAATGGCCTAAAGACAATTGTGTAAAGCACTTTTCAAATTAATGATTGATAAGGGAGGGCCTAGCTCTTTTAGATGGTGCTACCCTTGGGCAGGTGGTCCTGGGCTGTATGAGGAAATGAGGTTAGCAAACCAGGAACAGAAAGCAAGTAAGCAAGCAGCATTTCTCTAGTTTCTGCTTCAGTTCCTGCCTTCAGCTTCCTGCATTAAATTTTTGCTTTCCACTCACCTCAGTAATAGAGTGTAAACTGAGATTTATAGATAGAATAAATCATTTTCTCCCCAAGTTACTTTTGTTCATTCTTTTAATCACAGAAATAGAAACCATAACTAAGACATCCTTCTATTTATCTGGTGTTTAGTTTATTTTTGAAACTTAGAAACTTTTTAAAAGAGATCCTCTCCCATTATTAGTATAATGAAATAATAATAAGATTCTCAAAGTTCCCTATTCAGGGAAGTGGATAGATATATAGCTCATACTGGAGAGCAATAATGCATTTCTTATTTATCTTTAGAGAAAAGTTTATTTTTATACTGGCAATTCATTCATGTGATTAATAATCTGTACAATGTCTACTTGTTACAGCTATTTCAAAGAAAATAAAACAAACTCTTTAAATATTGCCAAGATCCAGCTCAGCATTAATGTACTGAGGAAGGCAGAAAGGGTAGTATGGGAGGTGTCCAAAGGCTTATGGCCAAAATTTAAATATTTCTTGATAATTAGGGGCTCAAAGCTTCTTGCAATTATCTCCTGCTGATAGCAACAGGGAATTAAGAAAAGTAACT
Organism: Apodemus agrarius; assembly: GCA_964023405.1. Taxonomy (NCBI): domain Eukaryota; kingdom Metazoa; phylum Chordata; class Mammalia; order Rodentia; family Muridae; genus Apodemus; species Apodemus agrarius. The sequence continues at coordinate 81,802,948 of OZ030021.1, forward strand.
TTGTTTCTTAGGATTTTTACTCTTCGACTCATAGGCATCTGAATGGCCAGGTGAGAGGCTCAGACTGCAACTCTTCATGAGCCAGAGAGAAAAGAAAAGAAAGAAAGTCAGGCGCACCACACACAATGGATGAAGCAGAACAACTTTATTGTTGTTCTTAGTTTTTTGTACATTCTTATGATAATTAATCACATGGTTTTAAAAGAACTTTTACATTCCATAAGTTCATAGTAAATTTAAGTCAATAGGTCATAGGTTGATAAAGCTTAAGAAGTTACAGCAGAATTGTTTACATGTCTTTTAGTAAGACTGAACATTTATTATCTATAAGTTTAAAGCAATAATTTTTATGTCACAAATAACATGTTTTTGTTAGGAGACAAATCATCTGCCTTGTGTCTTATTATATTAAAGTCTTATATAAATGAACTAGTCAACCATTTATTTTCTGTCTTTGCACCTATAGTAAATTACTTGTTCTCAGTTTATGACCTTTAGTTACCAGATAGTGGCCTTTTTTCTATCCTAGAAGAAATGTTTTCCTTGATTGTAAATTTGTTCCAAGCCTGTTTTCTTTTCCTAGTAAAATTAGTCCATGACACATGAAGGAAGTTTTGCATAGTTCCATTCACTACTTTTAATTATATAAGTAGATTAGAATTACTTGTATAAATTTAGGAGATCTATAATGGAATTATCAGGAATTATGAAATCATCAATTTGTTTATCTATATAGCATTACTACATGAAAGTACATATTCATATTGATTCTGTTGATCTTCACAATAGTGTGGGCAGATGCCCAGGAATCCTTAGAATATGTAATAGTGGCAGGAAAATGATGTCAGCATGGTGAAGCAATCCTAGGATGAAGTCTCTAAGGACATTGCCTCCAGAGTACACCCATAGCAACCATGAAAATTGGTGGCCATTTCCAGAAATCTCACTTGTTTACCATACCTTTTCCTAAATGACTTTTGACAGATAATAGTTAAAACATTAAGACATTATTTCTTATACACCTTAAATGACTAACAGCTAGCAAGATGTTTCATTCTCACATTAAGAATTTCTTTTTTTTAATTTTTATTTTCTATATTCTATGTTTACATTCCAAAGGCTTTCTCCTTTCCCAGTTTCCCCCCCCCACCATACGTCCCATAATTCCTCTCCCCCACAACTATTCCCCAATCATTCCCCACCCCACGATTTCTCTGTTCTGGGTCTACAAAACTGGATCCAATCTTAAAAGCAAGTAATACTTCTAAATAAGTCATAATTTAAATTAGTTCAAAATTCTTTATTATATGTCTAAATCCTTTGGATGTGACACTACATGCATAGGAAATCATTTTCTTAAATTAGACAACATTGTTTTAGAGAGTTCTTTGTTTCTTAATAATCTTATATGAAACCATCATAAACAATTCTAATTTTAGGCCTGGATTACTACTGAGTATTGAAAATCTACATATGATAAGCACCAGTCTTTCTCAGAATGGATTGTGTATACAAAGACTGAATAGAATTTTGCCTTGTGACCTTAGAAATCATAGATATTTTATTAGCAGCAGTTCAAACAAACCATTTTTCTTTATAATTAATAATGAGAATATTCAAAACTATGAATAATCTTTTATTATCCTAAAGTGATTAAAATTATTTAGTTTAAATAACATATGTGAGGTTTTTACAGTGATTCTGTGAGCCCATCACATGGCAATTTTGACTCAGAATGGTATTTGTGTGAACACAATACCTAGATTTTTGAAGCTGTCAGGGCCAAAATATATTATCAGTGTCAGGTATAAGTTCTATCTCATGGAGCAGGTCTTAAAAGTTGGAAAAATTCTAATGAGATATGTTGTAACATTTGAATTCCTATAGTTTTTTCTCTTATGATTCCATTTGGTATACACTTTGCTTGGACAAAGATCGTGAGGGACAATGCATGTTTTCCACATTATATAAAGACTTATCACCATGATGTAAACCATATTAGTCAGCTAAGTGAGAATATCGGTCTCTTTTAATATCAAGTTATTTTCCCCTACTTCCCTTTAGAATAAAGTCACAATGAATATATAACACTTGAAAAGCGATGAATTGCACATCACTGTCTAATTAAAGGTTCTTTGCAAGGAATATTTTTTCTATTTCTACCCACATACTCATTTAAACATTTATTTATGTTAACATGTCTCAGGATATTTATAATCCCATTCTATAATTGTTGCTCAAATTCTGTTAGTTTTCCCAGCTGGTGTTCCTTTAAAAGATTGTATAATTAATTAACTAATTAATTAAGTTTTATAAGTTATAAGATGCTCTGGGTTCACCTTGCTTAGTACCTGGTTTTCATCCTAGAATTAGCAAGTTCTCCACAAATCATATTTAACTATTTATAGAAGCCAAGTTTTATTCTTAGTATACTTGGGCATTTATTTAAAATCTATTCTTTTCTGCCTTTCCTGGAAATTGTTTAAGTGCATTTATATATTCAATTTACAGAGAAAACTGTGCTCTGTTGGTATTGAGCCTCATATATAGTTGTGATGCTCAGGCTAGAGGACATAGATGCCAGCTGTGTGCTGTCATATACCTCTAGGATACCTTGCTGCCCTGATTCCTAAATTTCAACTGTAATCCTCAATTCAAGGTCAATACAACAAGAAGTACAGATGTACACATGGGCAGAGTCTTTGTTATGAGCATGAATGTTTCTAAATCAATGTACCAGTATAAAGACATGAAGAAGCTAGATAATTTTAGTCTAGGCATATGACATGATGCAAATACAGAATGTATGTGTAGTATTGATTATTAATAGAGTCACTAAAATGTCTTTTTTTAATTTCTATTTTCTATATTCTATGTTTACATTCCAAAGGCTTTCCCCTTTCCCAGTTCACCCCCACCATACGTCCCATAATTCCTCTCCCCCCCAACTATTCCCCAATCATTCCCCCCCCACGGTTTCTCTACAAAACTGGATCCAATCTTTACAGGCCCAGGGTCCTCTCCTTTCTTCTTCTTGGGAATCATTTGACTTGCTAATTGTGCCTTGAGTATTTAGGGCTTCTGGGCTCATTAATATCCATTTATCAGTGATTCCATTTCATGTGTATTCTTTTGTGATTGGGTTAAGTCACTCAATGATATTTTCCAGGTCTAACCATTTACCTCCAAATTGCATGAATTCATTCTTTTTAATTGCTGAGTAGTATTCCATTGTATAAATATACCACATTTTCTGTATCCATTCCTCCTTTGAGGGATATTTGGGCTCCTTCCAATTTCTGGCTATTATAAACAAGGCTGCTATAAACATAGTGGAGCATGTGTCTTTATTGTATGCAGGGGAATCCTCTGGGTATATGCCCAGGAGTGGTATGCCAGGGTCCTCTGGAAGTGACATGCCCAATTTTCTGAGGAACCGCCAAACTGATTTCCAGAGTGGTTTTTCCATTTTGCAATCCCACCAACAGTGGAGGAGTGTTCCTCTTTCTCCACATCCTCACCAGCACTTGTTGTCTCTTGAGTTTCTAATCTTAGCCATTCTGACTGGTGTGAGGTGAAATCTCAGGGTTGTTTTGATTTGCATTTCCCTGATGACTAATGATGTTGAACATCTCTTAAGGTGTTTCTCGGCCATCCGAATTTCTTCTGGTGAAAATTCTTTGTTTAGCTCTGTACCCCATTTTTTGATAGGGTTATTTGGTTCTTTGGGGTCTAACTTCTTGAGTTCTTTGTATATATTGGATATTAGCCCTCGGTCGGATGTGGGGTTGGTGAAGATCTTTTCCCACTTTTTTGGTTGTTGTTTTGTCCTTCTGACAGTGTCCTTTGCCTTGCAGAAACTTTGTAATTTTATGAGGTCCCATTTGTCAATTCTTGATCTTAGTGCGTAAGATCAAGAATTGATCTTACTTATTGGTGTTCTACTCTTCTTCTGTCCCTCTGGCATATATTCTTTATCAGATAGTAGAAGTGATCATGGATGATGAGAAAGAATAAAATGGAGCAGCAATATTCTTTGGGTAGGAATTGGATATATATGTACATATATGTGTCTGCATATTGTGTGACAGACTATTTCTAAAGAGATGAGACATAAATGTTAACTTATTCAAGACAGGGAATCTATGACAGGTTTACAATTCCAAATTGTCAAATTTGGAGAACCAATTAGTTTCTAATTAGGGTTACTAACAAGAGTATGGGTTAAGACATACAAGAATCAGGCATTACACAAAAGCAGCTGTATCATCAGAAAGTTCATTTCAGTGTGGGTGATGACTTCCAAAACTACAGCTATGGATCACTTTATGCAACTTACTGGCAGTTCTGTGGTCAGAATATTTTTTCTCATTTTGACTTGTGAGGGTCTCTATTCTCAACAACAGTTCACTTCTGTTTACACTGTTGGGTAGAAGCCCTCAGTAATGTTTCAAAGAAAAATTTCCCTCTTCATCTGTGACCTTTGGTGACCTTTTGGTTATCTCCTGAGGCACATGAGCCTCCCTTTCTTCTTGGAGCAAACGTCGCAGTTTCTAGATAACATTGCAATTTGGAGAAACAGGACACATACTATATGCATATAAATAAATATTGAACACTCACATATTAAGATATAAACACTGGAGAATATGAATGCTCACAATAATTTTAGAAAAATAAAATGTGAAAATGAACAATGTTGCATATTTTTTCATAATTTTGAGCCCTATATTGAAAAACCAACTGATAGGAAATTGGAGTGTGATTTATAGCTAATTAAATTTCAAAAGCCATTTGACTAAATATATAAAATGGTACCAAATATTTCTACTATAACACTAATAATCAAAAAGATAATGTATTGGATTCATTAATAAACTAAAGGAACATAAACTTTGAGCTAATAGTTCTCCAAAAATTCCAAATAAGATTTTTTTCTAAATCATTATAACTAACAACATTTTTTTTGAAAATTGACCCTAGAGTTCTTTATACATCTTCAATTTTTATGATTGTAAAGTTGCAAATACTAGGCAATAAAACATTGAATTTAGGAAAATTATTTTTGTTTCTTTTAGGGACTACCAGAGGACTGATAGGTAAATGTGTTCAATAAATGAACTATTTGATAAATTCCAGTGCAGTGCAGCAAAGCTCCTATAAAATTAGATAAGGAGTTATGAACCATTCCTATTAGGCAAAATGACATTATCAGTTTTAGAATATATCTTTGTATTAGTTAAACTTATAAACCTTTAGCCATATTTCCCTTAAAAAATGATATCAAAGCTTCCTTAAATACCTCATTATTTCTTTAAATTCACACCTCTCCAGGCTTTGGACATTTTGCCTGTATCCTTTCGATAAACACCCATTTCATTGAGCTGAATCTTTAAAAGGCAATGAGCCAACTAATATGTTACATAGCAAAGGAATTGTTCCATGAAAAATACTGCAGGTTCAAATGACAAACTGCTTGTGTCTCCATAATGTCAAAAGTGTTTTATGAATGTTGATGCTAAAATGTAATCTAAAATATGTTGACTTATAGTAGTACTGAGATTCCATAAAAGCAACACATTATGTAAAGTTATGCTCTTAAGTGTCCTGGGTGAGCTTTCTCATGTCAGTGATAGTACTACACCAGAAAATGCTTCACAGCTATAATTTGCCAAACCCAGAATACAAGTCACAAGCTGATCCTGAAAGTCTCCCAGGTATTGTTTACTAAATTCTCAAAGCCTGAACCAAAGCCCCAAGAGCCTTCAGACAACCTGGGAACAAAGCTCCTGATGAAGACAAGATAGCAGAAATGTAAAACATTTGTTTCTACAATGTATCAGTATGTTGAACTTACAAAGCTCATTCTCATTACAATATACTTTCATATTCAGGCTTCCTTTGCCTTCATCTGTGTGAGTCATTGTCCCTTAAGCAACTCAATTTCCTCAAGCTGTAGATGGGCCTGAAATTGCTTACCTGACTCACAAGCAAATGTCTTTGACGTTTCGTCATGAAAGATAATTGCCACTGCATGCTTCTTTGTCTCTCGAGGCAGTCTGGTTATATTTTTGATGTTGTGTAGTTCAGTTACCTTAAAAGAGAAAAATATTTTTTCTTTTTACTTTTGAAGTTCTGGGGATACACCCCCAGACTTTTGTTTGTGCTAATAAAACATTCTACCACTGAGCTACATCTACAGCAAAAAAGATTGTTTTTTTTTTGTTTTAATAGATAGTATGTGTGCTACATACAGTGATTTAAACAAAATAGCCAGTTATTGCAACCCTAAGCTCCTAAGCACTTTCCAATGTATCACTGTCCTGAGTTTGAATTAACTCTATCCATATAGCAAAACAGAAACAAAATGTCATTCATAAGGCTTTCAGTTTTGGTTATATTTCATATTGCTTACTGTATTTGAAATAGTCTAATGATTGATAATGCAGGATAGCTTCATGGAGGCTGTACTGTTATTAAACTTGTAACCACAAAAAAGCAATATTAATCTGGTACAAAGAAAGCTCTCCATTAAATATCTGTTGAATATTGATGAGATTTAATAACAAGCCTCTCCTCCAATACTCTCAGATCCAGAAAAGACTAAGCCACACAGTATCTGACATTGCCTATGGGATAAATAAAAAATTCAACATTCCAGGTGTCCAGTGTTTAAAAGAATAGTTTTGTAATGTATGCATAAAGAGCATGAACATGTATCATGTATGTATCAAAAGACATACAGTTAATGATTATTAGCTCTCTGATACCAAGAAGAAGCAGATTGAGGATGAAATTTAGGCCTGTATTAATGCTTGCTGAACTTTCCTTTATGATATTTTTATAACAAAAAAATTCACAGTTTTGCACATGTGCATAGAACATACTGCTTACTCTTACACCTCTTTAAGATATTTTAATAGCCACATTACTGGTGGGGGAATAGCCTTTTCCATGTTTACAATTGTTAGTATGTCTAGAATTTTGAACTTAAACAAATTTGATGAAGTCCTGATGAATTGATATTACCTGCAGGACAGAGAAGATAGAAACAGCAAGAACAGCTAACACCAGAGATAACTACATGGCCAAAGGTAAACACAAGATCATTACTAACAGAAACCAAGGCAATATGGCACCATCAGAACCCAGTTCTCCCACAACAGCAAATCCTGTATCATTTCACATCAGAAAAGCAAGAGCTAGATTTAAAATCACATCTCATATTGCTGACGGAGGACTTCAAGAAGGACAAAAATGACTCTTGTAAAGAAATACAGGAGAATATGGGTCAACAGGTAGAAGCCATTAAAGACAAAGCATAAAAATATCTTAAAGAAATATAAGAGAATATGGGTCAAACAAGTAGAAACCCTTAAAAAGAAAATACAAAAATCCCTTAAAGGAATACAGGAGAACATGGGTCAACAGGTAGACCCCTTAAAGAGGCAACACAAAAATCTTATAGGGAATTATGAGAGAACATGGGCTAACATGCAGAAACCCTTAAAGAGGAATCACAAAATCCCTACAAGAAACACAGGACCACATGGGTCAGCAGGTAGAAGCCCTTAAAGAGGAAACACAAAAATTCCTTAAAGAATTTCAGGAAAAAACAAACAAACAAGTAAAGGAACTGAACAGAACTATACAGGATCTAAAAACAAAACTAGAAACAGGAAAGAAATCCTAAAGTGAGACATCTCTGAAGATAGAAAACCTTGGAAAGAATTCAGGAGTCATAGATGCAAACATCAACAACAGAATTCAAGAGATACAAGAAAGAATATTGGATGCTGAAGATTCCATAGAAAGCATTGGCTCAGCAGTAAAAAAAAATGCAAAATGCAAAAAGCTTGTAACCCAAAACATCCTGGAAATCCAGGACACAATGAGAAGACCCAACCTAAGGATTATAGGTATAGAAGAAAGCAAGGATTTACATCTTAAAGGCTTAGTAAATATCTTCAACAAAATTATAGATGAAAACTTTCCTAACCTAGAGAAAGAGATGTCCATGAACATACAAGAAGCCTACAGAAATCCAAACAGATTGGACTAGAGCAGAAATTCCTCCCATCACATAATAATCAAAACACCAAATGCACTAAAAAAAAAAAAAGAATATTAAAAGCAGTAAGAGAAAAAGGTCAAGTAACATATAAATGCAGATCTATCAGAATTATACCAGACTTCTCACCAGAGACTATGAAAACCAAAAGATCCTGGGCAGATGTCATACAGACCATAAGAGAACATAAATCCAGAAATCCAGCTCTACAAAGGATAATGGGTGAAAAATACCAACACAAGGCAGAAAACAACACATAGAAAAAACAATAAGATAATCTTTCAACAAACCCAATAGAAGATAGCTACACAACCAGAATTTCACATTTGACTACGAAGATAATAGTAAGCAACAATTACTTTTCCTTAATATCTCTTAATATTAATGGTCTCAATTCCCTTATAAAAAGACATAGACTAACAGACTGGATATGTAAACAGGACCCAATGTTTTGCTGCATACAACAAACCCAACTCAGTGACAAAGACAGTCACTATTTAAGAGTCAAAGGTTGAAAAACAATTCTCCAAGCAAACGCTCCCAAGAAACAAGCTGGAGTGGCAATTCTTATATCAGATAAAATTGACATTCAACGAAAAGTTGTCAAAAAAAGATAAGGAGGGACACTTAATACTGGTCAAAGGAATAGACTATCAAGATGAACTCTCAATTCTGAACATCTGTGCTCTGAATGCAAGGGCACCCACTTTTATAAAATAAACTTAAATAATGCTCAAACACACACATTGCACTGCACACAATAATAGTGGGAGTCTTCAACCTGCCACTTTCAACAATGGACAAAACATGGAATCAGAAACAAAACAGAGACTCAGTAAAACTAGCTGAAGTTATGGACCAAATGGATCTACCAGATATTTATAGAGCATTCCACACTAAAGGAAAATAATATACCTTCTTCTCAGTACCTCATGGTGCCTTCTCCAAAATTGAGAACATAATTGGTCACAAAACAGACCTTAACAGATATAGAAATATTGAAATTATTCCATGTACATTATCAGATCACCATGGCCTACGGCTGGTCTTAAGCCCAAACAAACAAACAAACAAACAACAAAAAAACAATGGAAACCATGAATATACATGGACTTTGAACAATGCTCTTCTCAACAATAGCTTGATCAAGGAAGAAATAAAGAAAGAAATTAAAGACATTTTAGAATTTAGTGACTATGAGGACACATCATACCAAAATTTATGGGACACAATGAAAGCAGTGCTAAGAGGAAAACTCATAGCTCTGAGTGCCTCCAAAAAGAGAATGAAGAGAGCTTACACTAACAACTTGACAGTGTACTTGAAAGCTATAGAACAAAAAGAAGCAAATATATCCAAGAGGAGTAGAAGGCAGGAAATAATCAAACTCAGGGCCGAAATCAACCAAATAGAAACAAAAAGAACTATACAGAGAATCAACAAAACAAGGACTTGGTTCTTTGAAAAAATCAACAAGATAGATAAACCCTTAGCCAGAGTAACCAGAGGGCAGACTCTACCCAAATTAATAAAATCAGAAATGAAAAGGGAGACATAAGAACATAAACCGTGAAAATACAAAAATTATCAGATCTTACAACAAGAGTTTATATTCAACAAAGTTTGAAAATTTAAATGAAATGGACAACTTTCTAGATACATACCAGGATCAGATAATCCATCTAAATAGTCCCATAAGTCCTGAGGAAATAGAAGCAGCCATTAATAGTCTCCCATCAAAAAGAAAAAAAAAGCCCAGAATCAGATGGGATAAGCAGGGAACTTAATCAGATCTTCAAAGAAGAGTCAATACCTATATTCTTCAAACTGTTCCACAAAATAGAAATTCAAGGAACACTACCCAACTCATTCTATGAAGCCACAATAACGTTTATACCTAAACCAAGCAAAGACCAAACAAGGAAGGAAATATTTAGAATAATTCCCATCATAAATATTGATGCAAAAATACTGAACAAAATCCTGGCCAACTGAATCCAAGAATGCATCAAAACTATACCATGATCAGGTAGGCTTCAGGCCAGGGATGCAGGGATGGTTCAATGTAAGGAAATACATCAATGTAATCCCCTACATAAGCAAACTAAAGGAAAAAAACACATGGTCATTTCATTCGATGCTGAAAAGGCTTTTGACAAAATCCAGCATCCCTTCATGATAAAAGTCTTGGAGAGATTGGGACTCCAAGGCCCATACCTAAACATAGTAAAAACAATATACTGCAAACCAGTAGCCAACATCAAGTTAAATGGAGAGAAACTTGAAGCAATCCCACTAAAATCGGGGACCAGACAAGGCCTATCTATTCAATATAGTTCTTGAAACCCTAGCCAGAGCAATCAGGCAACAAAAGGACGTCAAAGATATACAAATTGGAAAGGAAGAAATCAAAATATCACTATTTGCAGATGATATGATAGTATACTTAAGGGACACCAAGACTTCCACCAGAGAACGCCTAAAGCTGATAAGCAACTTCAGCAAAGTGGCTGGATATAAAATTAACCCAAACAAACCTGTAGCCTTCTTCTACTCCAAGGATAAACAAGAAGAGAAAGAAATTAGGGAAATAACACTCTTTACAATAGTCCCAAATAATATTTTATACTTATGTGTGAATGTAATGAAGCAAGTGAAAGATCTGTATGACAAGAACTTCAAGCCTCTGAAGAAAGAAATTGAAGAAGGTCTCAGAAGATAGAAAGATCTCCCATGTTCATGGATTGGCAGCATCAATATAGTAAAAATGGCCATTTTGCCTAAAGCAATCTACAGATTCAATGCAATCCCCTTCAAAATCTCAAATCAATTCTTCATAGATCTAGAAAGAACAATTCTCAAATTCATCTGGAATAACAAAAAACCCAGGAAAGCAAAAACTATTTTCCACAACCAAAGATCTGGGGGAATCTCCATCCCTGAACTCAAACTCTACTACATAGCAATAGTCATAAAAACTGTTTGGTATTGGTATGCAGATAGGCTGGAAGATCAATGGAATAGAATTAAAGACCTGAAAAGGACTCACACGTACAGTCACTTGATATTTGGCAAAGGATCTAAAATCATCCAGTGGAAAAAAGACAGCATTTTTAACAAACAGTGCTAGACCAACTGGAGGTCTGCATGCAGAAAAATGCAAATCGATCCATTCTTATCTCCTTGTACAAAGCTCAATTCCAAGTGGATCAAGGATCTATACATAAAATCAGACACACTGAAGCTTATAGAGGAGAAAGTGGGAAAGAATCTTGAACATATGGACACAGGGGAAAGGTTTCTGAACAGAACAACAATGGCTTATGCTTTACGGACAAGAATCAACAAATGGGACCACATAAAACTGCAAAGCTTCTGTAAGGCAAAGGACACAGTTCCTAGGTCAAAACAGCAATCAACATATTGGGGAAAGATCTTTACTAACCCTACATCTGATAGAGGGCTAATATCCACTGTATACAAAGAACTCAAGAAGTCAGTCTCCAGAGAGTCAAATAACCCTATTAAAAAGTGGGGTACAGACCTGAACAGGGAATTCCCCACTAAGGAAACCAGAATGGCTATAAAGCACCTAAAGAAATGTTCAGCATCTTTTGTTATCAGGGAAATGCAAATCAAAACAACACTGACATTCCACTTCACACCAGTCAGAATGGCTAAGATGAAACACTCAGGGGACAGCAGATGCTGGAAAGAATGTGGGGGAAAAGGAATTCTTCTCCATTGTTGGTGCAATAACAAGCTGGTAAAACCACTCTGGAAATCAGTTTGGCAATTCCTCAGAATAATAGACATAGAATTACCTGAGAACCCAGCAATACCACTCCTGGGCATATACCCAAATGATGCTCCTACATGTAATAAGGACACATACTCCACTATCTTCATAGCTGCCTTATTTATAATAGCCAGAAGCTAGAAAGAACCCAGATGTCCTTCAACAGAGGAGTGGGTACAGAAACTGTGGCATATATACACAATGGTGTACTGTTCAGCTATTAAAAACCATGAACTCCTGAAATCCTTAGGCAAATGGATGGAACTAGAAAGTGTCATCCTGAGTGAGGTAACCTAATCACAAAAGAAGGCACATGGTATGCACTCACTAATAAGCGGATGTTAGCCCAAAAGCTCAAAATAAACAAGTTACAATTCACCCAGCACAGGAAGCTCAAGAAGAAGGAGGACTTAAGTGAGGGTGCTTTGGTTTCTCTGAGAAAGGGAACAAAATACTCACAGGAGCAATAAGGGAGACAATGTGTAGAGCAGAGACTGAAGTAAAGGCCACCCAGAGACTGCCCTACCTGGGGATTCATTCTATAAACAGTCACCAAAACTGACACTTCTGTGGATGACAAGAAGTGTATACCAAATGTAGCATGCCATGGTTGTCTCCAGAGGGGCCCTGCCAGATCTTTACAATTACAGAGGCAGATGCTAGCAGCCAACCATTGGACTGGGAGTGGGATCCTCAATGGAGGAGGTGGAGGGTGGTCTGGGAAATCTGAAGGGGTTTACAGCCCCTTGGGAAGAACAATGATTTCAACTACCCAAATGCCCCAGGACTCCTATGGACTAAACCATCAACCAAATATGGTTTCACCCAAAAATGTAGTAGAAGAATGCCTTTGGGGGCATCAGTGGGAGGAGTGGTCCTTGGTCAGGCAAAGGCTCAATAGGTGGCCCAACAAATGGAAATAAAGGGGTGGGAGAGGTGGGAGTGAGTTGGGTGGAGGGGCATATATGTGGAGGCAGGGGGTGGGAGGAGCGGTTTGGGGTCTTTGGGGAGGGGAGAAATCAGGAAATGTTTTACCATTGGCAATGTAAATGAAGAAGATATTCACTAAAAAGAAAAGAAAAAAGAAAAAAAAGAACCTTGATGATCAGAGCATTTAACTGTCTAAGGATTTCTAGTGCTGTAATAACACCATGACTCAAGCAAGTTGAGGATGAAAGAAAGGTTTTGTTTGTTTTGTTTTGTTTTGTTTTGTTTTGTTTTGTTTTGGTTTGGTTTGGTTTGGTTTGGTTTGGTTTGGTTTGGTTTGGTTTGGTTTGGTTTTGGTTTTGGTTCATTTGTTTTGTTCATTTACACTTCCAAATGGCTGCTCCTCAATGAAGGAGGACAGGACAAGACCTCAAACAGGGTAAGATGCTGGTGGCAGGAGCTGATGCAGAGGCCATTGAGGGGTGCTGTTTACTAGCTTGGTTCCAGTGGATTTCTCTGCCTTCTTACTTAGAGAACCCAGGACAACCAGCATAGGATTAGACAGGCTGGATACTCCCAGATTGACCTCTAATAGGGAATTTGCCTTACTGCTGGATCTCTTGGAAGCATTTCCTCAACTGAGGGTCCTTTTTCTCTTGATGACTCTAGCTTGTATCTAGTTGACAATCAAAACCAGCCAGTAGAATGACTATCCATTGCTGCAAAGCCTAGCAAACTAGTGGAGCAGCCCTTGTTCTAATATGCAGGTAGATAAACAACTTCTTTTGTTTTTGGTCACTAGAGTGTGATCAATGTGAGGAGTATTTTCTTTGATAAAATAACCTCTTTTTTGACTTACTAGTATAACAAAAAATGTTTTCACTTTATCATACATGCTTCAACTGTCTTGGAAAAGACTGATAAAGGAAACAAGCCTAATTCCATTCATAACTTAGAAACTATTAAACTCAATAAAGTTTATAACCATCAAATTTAGAACAATTAAAATCAATTTTATAGTGCTTTAAGCAGAATACACAGACAAATTTTATATATTTCAAAATTTCCTCATATTTAAGAGAACACTGTTAATATTGACAGGATTTCATAGTATAGACATAGCTAAAGTGATCAGAAATGACCAAAACCTGCACTTACATAATCTAAAATAAAATATGCAAAATAAAATTATGAAATTATAATTTTAGAGGTATATGCTCTACTTTTTATCTATCGACTGAAGATCTTTAGTGACCTAAATTTGTAATATCACATGCAAATCACTGTCAAAACCAAGAGAATTTCCATATATCATTATTCATGTTTGTTTTTCTCTCTACTTGTGATAATCTTAAGGTCAATATGAAAAATGAAAATGGTACAAATACTTTATGAAGTTGTCTTTAAGTATAAGCATGTATATTTGTGTGCATACACACTCCATCTATATATAAATCTTTTTTTGGCTACTTAATTTTTTATTGGCTATTTCCCCTTTTTACATTTTAAATGCTATCCCCTTTCCTGGTTTGTCCCCCACCCCCAAAAAACAGCTATCCCATTCCCCTCACCCTGCTGAGGTGTTCCCTCATAGACTCACCCACTCCTGCCTCCCTACCTTGGTATTCCCCTACACTGGGGTATTGAGCCTTCACAGGACCAAGAGCCTTTCCTCCCATTGATGCTCAACAAGACCATCCTTGGCTACACATGCAGCTGGAGTCCTGGGTCCCTCTATGTTTACTCTTTAGTTAGTGGTTTAGTCCCTGGGAGCTCTGGGAGTCCTGGTTGGTTAATACTGTTATTCTTCCTATGGGGTTGCAAACCCTTCAGCTCCTTCAGTTCTTTCTCTAACTCCTTCATTGGAGACTCCATGCTCAGTCCAGTGGTGGCCTCTATACTAGTCAAGCTCTGGCAGAGCCTCTCAGAAAACATCTACATCAGGCTCCTGTCAGCCAGCATGCACTTACTGGCATCCATAATACTGTCTGAGTTTGGTGACTGTACATGGGATTGATCCCCAGGTGGGACAGTCTCTGGATGGCCTTTCCTTCTGTCTCTGCTCCACACTTTGTTTCCATAATTTCTCCCATGAGTATTTTGTTCCCTCTTCTATGAAGGACCAAAGCATCCACATTTTGGTCTTCCTTCTTCTTGACCTTCATGTGATCTGTGAATTGTGTCTTGGGTATTCTGAGGTTTTGGGCTAATATCTACTTCTCAGTGAGTATACCATGTGTGTTCTTTTGTGATTGGGTTACCTCACTCAGGATGGTATTTTCTAGTTCCATCTATTTGCCTAAGAATTTCAAGAAGTCATTGCTTTTAATAGCAGGGTAAGTACTCCATTGTGTTAATGTATTACATTTTCTGTATCCATTCCTTTGTTTAAGGACATCTGGGTTCTTTCTAACTTCTGGCTATTATAAATAAGGCTGCTATAAGCATAGTGAAGCATGTGTCTTTGTTATATGTTGGAGCTTCTTCTGGGTATATACCCAGGAGCATATACTCCTTAGGTAGTAATATGTCCAATTTTCTGAGGAACAGCTGAACTGATTTCCAGAGTGGTTGTACCAGCTTGCAATCCCACCAGCAATGGAGGAATGTTCCTTCTTTTCCACATCCTTGCCAGCATCTGCTGTCACTTAAATTTTTTATTAGATATTTTCTTTATTTCAAATATTATCCCCTTTCCTCATTTCCACTGAAAATCCTCTATCCTATCACCCCTCCCCCTGCTCACTAACCCACCCACTCTATTTCTTTGACCTGAGATTCTCCTATCCTCAGGCAATGAGCCTTCAAGGGTCCAAAGGCCTCTTCTCTCATTGATCTCTGACCAGGCCATCCTCTGCTACCCATGTGGCTGGAGCCATGGGTCCCTTCATGTGTATTCTTTGGTTAGTGGTTAAATCCCTGGAAGCTCCTTAGCCATTCTGACTGCTGTGAGGTGGAATCTCAGGGTTGTTTTGATTTGTATCTCCCTGATGACTAAGGATGTTGAACATTTCTTTAGGTGCTTCTCAGCCATTTGATTTTCCTCAGTTGAAAATGTATGTTTAGCTCTGTACCCCATTTTTTAATAGGGTTATTTGATTCTCTGGTATCTAACTTCATGATTTCTTTGTATATATTGGATATTAACTATCAGATGTAGGATTGGTAAAGATCTTTTCCCAATCTCTTGCAGTGCTGTCCTATTGACTGTATCCTTTGTCTTATAATTTTAAGTTGTAATTTTATGAGGTCTCTTTGTCGATTGTTGATCTTAGAGCACAAGTCATTTGTGTTCTGTTCTACCTATATATCTGACTGAAAGTCAGCAAGAACACTCCAATTACTTATTATTTCTGAGAAGTAAAACTGTTTGGAGAAAGAGAAAAATTTTTCTTTGGGTGCAGTCTAATATATTTTAATCACATCATAGCCTGTTCTCCCACAAGGTATAACTTTTGATTTTTAAAATGATCAAATAATTGAATCAAATGATATTCAAACCTCATTTTGTTCTAAGAAAATAAATTGAAGTTATATTTAAGAAGATATATCTGAACATTTTTAACTTTGCCTAAACAAATAATATTACCAGAACTAAGTCTGGAACCAAAGAATATGTGTTTTATTTTATTTTATTTTATTTTGGCTTTTCGAGACAGGGTTTCTCTGTACAGCTCTGGCTGTCCTGGAACTCACTTTGTAGACCAGGCTTACCGCGAACTCAGAAATCCACCTGTCTCTGCCTCCCAAGTGCTAGGATTAAAGGTGTGCACCACCACCTCCCAGCTAGAATATGTGTTTTTAAGAATTAATGTAAAATGTGAGTATATAGTTATATACAATGCCTAAATGTACTAATCAACCAATATAGAAACACTTATCATCTTGTCGGGGCTTTTGATAAATATTTTATTTAAAAATGTAGATTACCAGGACAGGTATTATGGATTTTATATTTTTTATTGTCATAACAACCAACAAATTAAAGTAGATTCATTTGAGATGTGTCCTAGTCACTAAAGAATGCCTAGCATCAGTGCCCCAAGCAATCTGAGAGCTGATGCAGTTCAAACAAAGTGCTTGTTCTACTGGAAAATTTACGTTTAGAAATACAGAGAGCTTTGCAAACAGCCCCTGTTCCTATGGTTTCTGGAATTAATCAGGGTTTTGTTGATCAAATGTTTGGTAGTTTAAACTCTTTCACTTAAGAATTTAAAGAGAGTCCAGGAAAGAAAATCACAAACTAGGAATATAAAATTCTAACTTCTGAAAGATTCTCAAACCTGTTCAGGTGAAGATCTAATATATTGGAAACACGTGCTTTTATTTTGCATTATAAATCTTATTTGAATTTACAATATTGTAAACAATACTTAAAGGAGAAAAACTTTTAAAATAATTTCTAGTGATTTAAAATAAAAAATATTTTTACTATTATTCTAAAAACTGTCAAAGCAACATAAATATAAATAATTTGTGAAATCTTGGAGTTTTCAATACTAAAATCAGTATATTTTAAATTATTCAAAAATTTCATATCTGTTTCTGAAAATTGATTCCATTTTACATTTCTATAACATAACATTGATTATATTTCAGTCAAAACATTTAAGTAAATTACTTGAAGTAAATATGGAAGTAAAATAAAGTAAGTTACTTAGATCTCAGCTAAGAGGTGTATTGGTCAAATATTTAAGATATTTAGGTTTGACAAGTGTCAAAATGGACACTTAAATATAAACACATATAAGTAAAGGGGTTTTGTATTACTAATGTTATGTGAGTTTGACTTTGGAGTTTTGTTATTTTATTAAGTACTTTGTGGTTTTAAATAAACACATGTCAAAATGAAAGATAAGCTTTCCTCTAGGACTATACAGAAGAGATTGCATACTTCTTTAAGAGGATACTCAGTTTTGGTCACCAAAACCCACATTAGATGGATCAAAACTTCTAATAACTCCAGTTCCTGGGAAATCCAATACCCTCTTCTGCCCTCCATGGGCACTGCCCTCATGTGTGCTTGCACATGTGTGCACATGTATATGAAAATAAAAATAAATTCTTAAGCAAAAACACAATAGTAGGATAAGATGAGATAAAGGATCTAGAAAAGATTTATGTTGCTTTTTTTCATTGCATGAATTTCATGCATGAATAAAATGTGTTTAGAGCAAATCTAGATGCTGTTCTCTCTTCTCCAACTGTTCCTCCCTATTTAATGCACAATTTTTTGGGTGGCAACAGCACAGATGTTATGGTTTATATATACTTGTCCAAGGGACTGACACTATTAGAAGATGTTGCTCTGTTGGAGTAGGTGTGTCACTGTGGGTGTCAGCTTTAAGACCCTCATCCTAGCTGCCTGAAAGCAAGCCTTCAGATGAAGATATAGAACTCTCATCTCCATGCTTGCCTGGATGCTGCCATATTCCCACCTTGTTGATAATGGACTGAACCTCTGAACAAGTAATCCATTCCCAAATAAATGATATCCTTATAAGAGTAGCCTTGGTCAGTGATGTCTGTTCACAGCAGTAAAACTCTAAGACAGCAGGTATGCAATTTGGGGTTTCTATTACAAGTCAAATGGAAGAGAAAGCTTTAAATTTTACCCATTCATCCAAATAAACTCTTAACAGCATATACATACCATAATATATTAGAATTTAAAATTTATCATTTATGCATTTAAATTTAGTAGTAATATCATTTCATGGTGAATAAATAGCATTTTAAAAATGAAAAAGATTCTCCAATTATATGAATGTTCTTATATTTTTGCAAAGCTCTAAAATGTCTGTCTTGTTCTTTGACTACATGATACTCTTTTCTTCTTCAGAATTCTTTGTAGTATACTATTAGAATATATATATATATATATATATATATACATATATATATGTATATATACATGTCTCATACTCACTTTTAGCATTATAGCACTAAACATTAAATGAAGAACATTTTAAGTAAACTACAGCTATTGTGCTTGAATTTTGCCTATAAATTTGCCCAATGATTTTGTAATGTCTTAGCAAATAGGAGTCTGACTCATGTAAATGCTTTTTTACCTCCGTAGATCAAACTTGACTCATTACGGTTTTATATCATCTTGACTTGGTCATCAAAAATATACAAATTTATCAAATTGAAAATATCAACACTGTCTTACAGCACAAAAATTCATTAGTCTCACTCTATATTATCACAAAATTCTATAAGTTTTTAGTTCTCAATCTCTATGATACTAGCAACAATTTTTTCATATTTTAATTATCTTTTGAAAACATGTTTCAATAATGTTTCTATAAGTACAGTCATTTGTTTCCATGGAAGGTGAATTTAAATGGTTCATTTTTGAGAAAAATTGAGACAGATTATAAAGTCAGGGTGGCCAAAGTTTGTTTATCACTCACCTATTCATTAAGGTGCATGGTTTTGTTCTTTTTTTAGGAAGTGACTCTTCTAATGTGGTTTCAGCAAACATTCCAGTGCTCTTGTGTACCCTAACATCAGCATGCAGTGCTAGAGTACAGAGCCTTAGCACTCTTTCCATCTGCTTAGACATTCATTTCAAGAACTACACTGTGAAGTCTATGTTTAGTAAAAATGAAGACCTTTCACTGCTTCACCGTGACTATTCTTAAGTGACTTAAAATTGGTACAATTGTTTATTTATATATTCAACTGCATGATTATAAAAAAATAAAATAAAAGCACTGCTGCTGTCTAGAGAAACTACCATAATTAATGTTTTACCTATCTATTGCTTTTGCACAGAAAGATATTAGCTGTAGCATTGGAAAACTGTTCCTTTGGGGGCAACCAAGACCTCTTAGGTTCTGCATAAAACTCTCAGTGGGACCTACAATATGTTCTCTGTCATAAATTTGTGTCACTTTAATTGATGAACATTCTCCAACTTCACCACTCATGACTCATTCAAAGCCTTACTCTCTCTTCAGAGATATTTTCATTGTGTTCCTATCAGCCTCCACACTCACAATATGCCACCTTATTTGCCCTGCTTCTACGTTACTATTTCTAAACTAAACTGCAACTCTTTCTTCTCAGAGACTTAAAACCATCTGATGTTTCAAAGTTAACAGTTCCCTGTTTGACAAAGTTACTAACCTACAGTCAAAATTTCTGACCTTGAATTGTTCCTGTCTAAAAGAAATGCAGGGACAAAAATGAAGAAAAGACTGAAGTCAGTTCAGTGACCAACCCACCTTGGGATCCCTCTCATGGGGGTAGGCAGAAATCAAGGCCTGACACTATTACTGATGCTGTGATGGGCTTACAGACAGGAACCTGGCAGGACTGTTCTCAGCGAAGCCCAGCCAGCAGCTGACTAAGACAGTTGCAGATACTTACACCCAACTATTGGACTGACCCCTGCTGTTGAATTAGGGGACAGATAGAAGAAGCTGAAGGAGAAAGCAAACCCATAGGAAAACCTGAAGTCTCAACTAACCCAGACCCTAGGGAGCTCCCAGAGACTGAGTCACTAACTACAAGCATACATGTGCCAGTCCAAGGCCCCTGGCACATATGCAGCAGAGGACTGCATGGTCATGCCATGGTGAGAGAAGATGTGCTTAATACTCAAGAAGACTGGAGGCCCCAGGGAATAGGGAGGTGTGGTGGGGCAGAGCATCCTCTCAGAGACAATGGGGAAGAAGAATGGCATGAGGAACAATGAAGGGGAAGCCAAGAACAGATGTAGCAATGACTGGAATGTAAATAAATAAATAACAATGGCAACAAAAATAATAATAAAGACTTCCCTCTTCAACAAGAACTTAAGGAATTTAAATGATAAGTACTTATGTAAATCTAGTCTTATCTTTTTTCTACCACTTTAACCTAAATATCTTAATTGTCCTGAAAATAATAATTAAAAGGGCCTTTTTTAAACATTCTACTTGATATTTCTAGTTCCTATTTCTTTGAGTCAAATACAAAATCACTCTTCAAAATTCTGCAAGTCTTTGTGTTTTAATTTATTTTCCTGCTGTTATGACAAAATTTCTAGAGAAATTAGTTTTTTTAATAGAGAGAAAAGATTTTATTCTCATTCACAGTTCAAAGGTACAGTATATCATAGGCAGGATGTCAAAGCAGCAGAAGCTTGAAGCAGTGGAATATCATATTTACCATTAGGAAAAGAGATGAATGTATGCAGTGCCTGATGCTGTGATGGGCTTAAAGACTTTACAGATAAAGTCTTTATCACAGATTTTATCACAGAATTTATTTACTGGGGGCTTCTGATCACTTTATCTTCACTATGAAGGCCAAAAGAAATTTAAAAACATTTGGTAAAACAAAAGTGCAAAAAGCATGACTTACTTTCTTGGGATACATGTTCAGAGGAGAATATGTATAGACATTTTAACAGTTATAAATAAATAGAAGACCAGACATCTTAGAGTCCACGTTGGTAAATTAGGTTGTGCTGAGACTGAAGTGAACTGAGGGGATTTGTTATGTGCTGGAAACAAGGTAATGTTTGATCTCAATGACCCTTTGAGTTTTAAAATGGCTTTACTTACATGCATAATGTCATTTAGAATAAATAAATGCCAATAATACTTTTAAAATTCACATACTATATATGTTATGTATCTTTGCTTTAGATTGGTGGCAAATTACACTAGATATTAGGATGTTATATCAACACTGCTATTAAAAATTGTTGGTATATTTTTACACATGACTATGTGAAAATTATAATCATTAAAAATATTAAAAAGTGGATAGCGGCAGGCCTCCATATTGCAACCAGGACACAGCTGGAAAGGCTCAGGTAGACAGATTCCATCTGGGGCTACCGAGCAGGGGGATCTGCTAGGCTCCTGCCCCCAGGCAGGCCCAGTGGTGCCCGCCTAGGCTCTGCTGCACTTCCTGGCGACCTTAGGCCATGCACCAAGGCAGCCAGAGGCACCCAGCTCCCAGGACCCCAGACCAGCGATAGCGGCAGGCCTCTATATTGCAACCAGGACACAGTTGGAAAGGCGCAGGTAGACAGATTCCATCGGGCTACCACACAGGGGGATCTGCTAGGCTCTCACCACCAGGCAGGCCCAGCGGTGCCCGCCTAGGCTCTGCTTCACTTCCTGGCGACCTTAGGCTGTGCACCCAGGCAGCCGGAGGCACCCAGCTCCCAGGACCTTGGACCAGCAATAGCAGCAGGCCTCCATATTGCAACCAGGACACAGCTGGAAAGGCGCAGGTAGACAGATTCCATCTGGGGCTACCACACAGGGGGATCTGCTAGGCTCTTGCCACCAGGCAGGCCCAGCAGTGCCCGCCAAGGCTCTGCTGCACTTCCCCACACTTCCCCACTACCTCAGGCCATGCACCAAGGCAGCCGGTGGCAGCCAGCTCGTGATCCCTTCGAGCAGCAATCACGCATAACCACCGATAGAGAAATAACAGTTGAGTCCAGCCTCACAGGAGATTCAAACACCAGCCAGTGGCAACAAGGCCAACTAACACCAGAAATTACCAAATGGCAAAAGGTAAATGAAGGAACGTCACTAACAGAAAACACGGCAACATGACAGCATCTGAACCCAGTTCACCAACAACAGGAAGCCCTGGATACCCCAAAACACCAGAAAAACATGACTTGGATATAAAATCACTGGTTGGGATGCTGGTAGCTGAACACATAGAAAAATCTCATAAAGAAATAAAGGAGAAAATGGATCAAAAGTTAGAAGCCTTTACGAGGCAAATACAAAAATCACTTCAAGAAATTCAGGAGAAGATGGATCAAAAAGAAGAAGACAATAAGGAAGAAAGACAAAAGTCACTTAAAGAAATACAGAAGAAAATGGGCCAACAAGTAGAAGCTATGAAAGAGGAAACACAAAAATCTATTAAAGAAATACACGAAAACACAATCAAGCAAGTGAAAGATCTGAGCATATCCATCCAGGTACTAAAAACAGGAGTAGAAACAACTAAGAAATGGCAGAGGGAGACAATATTGGAGATAGAAAACCTTGTGAAGAAATCAGGGGCCATAGATGCAAATATCAACAATAGAATACAAGAGATAGAAGACAGAATATCAGAAGCTGAAGATACCATAGGAACCATTGATTCAACAATCAAAGAAAATACTAAATGCAAAAAGGCTGTAACCCAAAACATCCAGGATATCCAGGACACAATAAGAAGACCAAACCTAAGGATTATAGGTATAGACGAGAGTGAAGATTTACAAGTTAAAGGGCCAGCAAATATCTTCTACAAAATTATGGAGGAAAACTTACCCCAACCTAAAGAGAGAGATGCCCATGAATATACAAGAAGCATATAGAACCCCAAACAGACTGGATCAGAACAGAAATACATCCTGTCACATAATAATCAAAACTCCAAATGTACTAAACAAAGAAAGAATATTAAAAGCAGCAAGAGAAAAAGGCCAAGTAACATATAAAGGAAGACCTATCAGAATAACACCAGACTTCTCACCTGAGACCATGAAAGCCAGAAGATCCTGGGCAGATTTAATGCAAACTCTAAGAGTATACAAACTTCAGCCAAAACTACGTTACCCAGCAAAGCTCTCAATTGCCATAGATGGAGACATCAAGGTATTCCATGACAAAACCAAATTTGCACAATATCTTTCCACAAATCCAGCCCTACAAAGGATAATAGGGGGAAAACACCAAGACAATGACAGAAACTACACCAGGGAAGAAGCAAGATAGAAACCTCCTCTCATCAAACCCAAAAGAAGATAACCTCTCGAATATAAAAAATAAATAAATAAAATAAATAAATATAATTTCAAAAATGTCTGGAGGTAATAATTACTATTCCTTAATATCTCTTAACATCAATGGACTCAATTCCCCAATAAAAAGACATAGATTAACAGACTGGATACAGAAACAGGACCCTACATTTTACTGCATACAGGAAACACATCTCAGTGTTAAAGACAAACAATGCCTTAGAGTAAAAGACTGGAAGACAATTTTACAGGCAAATGGTCTCAGGAAACAAGCTGGAGTAGCCATTCTAATATCAGATATAATTGACTTCCAACCTAAAATCATCAAAAGAGACTCAGAAGGTCACTTCTTGCTGGCCAAAGGGAAAATCCACCAAGAAGAGCTCTCAATACTGAACATCTATGCTCCAAATGCAAGGGCAGCCTCATTCGTAAAAGAAACCTTACTAAAGCTTAAAGCACACATTACACCTAACACAATAATTGTGGGTGACTTCAACACCCCACTCTCCTCAATGGACAGATCAGGAAAGCAGAAACTAAACAGGGACACAGTGAAACTAAATGAAACTCTGGACCAATTGGATTTAACAGATATATATATATAGAACATTTCATCCTAAAGCTAAAGAATATACCTTTTTCTCAGCACAGCATGGTATCTTCTCCAAAATAGACCATATAATTGGTCACAAGACAGATGTCAACAAATACAAGAAGATCGAGCTAATCCCATGCCTCCTATCAGATCACCATGGAGTAAGAGTGGTCTTCAATAGCAACAAAAACAACAGAAAGCCCACATTCACGTGGAAACTGAACAATACTCTACTCAATGACACCTTGGTCAAGGAAGAAATAAAAAAAGAAATCAAAGACTTTTTAGAATTCAATGAAAATGAAGGTACAATCTACCCAAATCTATGGGACACAATGAAAGCAGTGCTAAGAGGAAAACTCATAGCTCTAAGTGCATCCAAAAAGAAACTGGAGAGAGCATACACTAGCAGCTTAATGGCACACCTTAAAGCCCTGGAAGAAAAAGAAGCTAATTCACCCAGGAGGAGTAGAAGACAAGAAATCATCAAACTCAGGGCTGAAATCAATCAAATAGAAACAAACAAAAACCATACAAAGAATCAACAAGACCAGGAGCTGGTTCTTTGAGAAAATCAACAAGATAGATAAACCCTTAGCAAGACTAACCAAAGGACACAGAGACAGTATACAAATTAACAAAATTAGAAATGAAAATGGAGACATAACAACAGAAACTGAGGAAATTCAAAAGATCATCAGATCCTACTACAAAGGTCTATACTCAAAAAACAACTGGAGAATCTAGAGGAAATGGACAATTTCCAAGACAGATACCAAATACCAAAATTAAATCAGCATCATGTACATCAGCTAAATAGTCCCATAACCCCTAAAGAAATAGAAGGTGTTATAGAAAGCCTCCGAACCAAGAAAAGTACGGGACCAGATGGTTTTAGTGCAGAATTCTACCAGATCTTCAAAGAAGACGTAACACCAATACTTTTCAAACTATTCCACAAAATAGAGACAGAAGGGATACTGCCCAACTCATTCTTTGAAGCCACAATTATGCTAATACCTAAACCACAAAAAGATCCAACAAAGAAAGAGAACTACAGGCCAATTTCTCTTATGAATATCAATGCAAAAATACTAAATAAAATTCTTGCCAACCAAATCCAAGAGCACATCAAAACGATCATTCACCATGATAAAGTAGGTTTCATCCCAGGGATGCAGGGATGGTTCAATATATGGAAATCCATCAATGTAATCCACTACATAAACAAACTAAAAGGAAAAAACCACATGGTCATCTCATTAGATGCTGAAAAAGCATTCGACAAAATTCAGCATCCTTTCATTCTAAAGGTCTTGGAAAGAGCAGAAATTCAAGACCCATACCTAAACATAGTAAAAGCAATCTACAGCAAACCAGTACCAACATCAAAATAAATGGAGAGAAACTTGAAGCAATCCCACTAAAATCAGGGACTAGACAAGGCTGCCCCCTCTCTCTCCATATCTTCAATATAGTACTTGAAGTTCTAGCGAGAGCAATTAGACAACATAAGGAAGTCAAAGGGATACAAATTGGAAAGGAAGAGGTCAAACTATCATTATTTGCAGATGATATGATAGTTTACTTAAATGACCCAAAAAACTCCACCAGAGAACTTCTACAGCTGATAAACAACTTCAGCAAAGTGGCTGGTTATAAAATTAACTCAAGCAAATCAGTAGCCTTCTTGTACTCAAAGGACAAGCAGGCTGAGAAAGAAGTTAGGGAAATAACACCCTTCACAATAGCCACAAACAACATAAAGTACCTTGGCGTAACTCTAACCAAACAAGCGAAAGATCTGTATGACAGGAACTTCAAGTCCTTGAAGAAAGAAATCGAAGAAGACCTCAGAAGATGGAAAAATATTTCCTGCTCCTGGATTGGCAGGATCAATATAGTAAAAATGGCCATCTTGCCCAAAGCAATCTACAGATTCGATGCGATCCCCATCAAAATCCCAACTCAATTCTTTATAGATCTAGAAAGAGCAATTCTCAAATTCATCTGGAGCAACAAAAACCCCAGGATAGCTAAAACTATTCTCACAATAAAAGGACTTCTGGGGGAATCAATATCCCTGACCTCAAGCAGTACTACAGAGCAATTGTGTTAAAAACTGCATGGTATTGGTACAGCAACAGGCAAGTAGATCAATGGAATAGAATTGAAGACCCAGAAATGAACCCACAGACTTATGGTCACTTGATCTTTGATAAAGGAGCCACAACCATCCATTGGAATAAAGATAGCCTCTTCAACAAACGGTGCTGGTTCAACTGGAGGTCAACATGCAGAAGAATGCGAATTGACCCACTCTTATCTCTTTGCACTAAGATCAACTCCAAGTGGATCAAGAACCTACACATAAAACCAGACACACTGAAACTATTAGAAAAGAAACTTGGGAAGACCCTGGAGGACATAGGAACAGGGGGAAAGTTCCTGAACAGAACACCAATAGCTTATGCACTAAGATCAAGAATTGACAAATGGGACCTCATAAAATTACAAAGTTTCTGCAAGGCAAAGGACACTGTCAGAAGGACAAAACGACAACCAAAAAAGTGGGAAAAGATCTTCACCAACCCCACATCCGACAGAGGGCTAATATCCAATATATACAAAGAACTCAAGAAGTTAGACCCCAAAGAACCAAATAACCCTATCAAAAAATGGGGTACAGAGCTAAACAAAGAATTTTCACCAGAAGATATTCGGATGGCCGAGAAACACCTTAAGAGATGTTCAACATCATTAGTCATCAGAGAAATGCAAATCAAAACAACCCTGCGATTTCACCTTACACTAGTCAGAATGGGTAAGATTAATAACTCAAGAGACAACAAGTGCTGGCGAGGATGTGGAGAAAGAGGAACACTCCTCCACTGTTGGTGGGATTGCAAAATGGTAAAACCACTCTGGAAATCAGTGTGGCGGTTCCTCAGAAAATTGGGCAAGTCCCTTCCAGAAGACCCTGGCATACCACTCCTGGGCATATACCCAGAGGATTCCTCTGCATACAATAAAGGCACATGCTCCACTATGTTTATAGCAGCCTTGTTTATAATAGCCAGAAATTGGGAGGAGCCCAAATATCCCTCAAAGGAGGAATGGATACAGAAAATGTGGTATATTTATACAATGGAATACTACTCAGCAATTAAAAATAATGAATTCATGCAATTTGTAGGTAAATGGTTAGACCTGGAAAATATCATCCTGAGTGAGCTAACCCAATCACAAAAGAATGCACATGAAATGCAATCACTGATAAGTGGATATTAATGAGCCCAGAAGCACTAAATACTCAAGGCACAATTAGCAAGTCAAATGATTCCCAAGAAGAAAGGAGAGGACCCTGGGCCTGTAATGATTGGATCCAGTTTTGTAGAGAAACCGTGTGTGTGGGGGGGATGTTTGGGGAATAGTTGGAGGGGGAGAAGAATTATGGGACATAGGGAGGGGGAACTGGGAAAGGGGAAAGCCTTTGGAATGTAAACATAGAATATAGAAAATAAAAATTAAAAAAAAATAAAAAAAAGAAAGGGAGAGGGTAGTGCACAGAGGGATTTGTAGGGGAGGGACTGGGAGGAGGAGAGGGACATGGGGTGTGGGGAGCACATTGGAAAATAACAATGTTCTGGATTTTAAGATAATTTTTACTTTTTGAGATTATAATATAATAACATTATTTCTCCCTCCTCTTACCTTCCCCTCTCTAAGTCCTCCCAATATACTTCCCCCATTGCTTTTCTAAACTCATGACCTCTTTGTCTTTAATTGTTGATATATATAATAAAAAAATATTAAAAAGTATCTCTTCTCAGTTTAATTCATGATAAATAAAAAAAGATATCTACCCATATAAGTGTTTAAAACTTCTCATGATAAACCTAATTGTCTCAGGAAAATTAAGAATGCTTATTTTTAGATTAAAAATAAATTTAGTTAGCAGATAAATCATACTCTTCTCATTTGCTCTCTTAATGAATATTATTCCTGTAATTTACTAATCTTTCCCAATTATTTCAATTGAGAAACTGTTTTTATATTTTTGTTTAGTATTGTTTTGATTTTTTTGAAAACAAGAGTTTAGAGCTGGTTGTGTTTTATGAAATTTTATTAGAATAGGAAAATTGATTTTGCAGTAAAATATATGATAATTTCAAGGTTTATTATTATTATAATGATTACCTTAATTAATAAATGTCACTGTCTCTATATTCCATTCCTGAGCTTTCTAAATAATAATTTAAACATTTATACCACTTCACACAATGAAGTTATTCAGACATTTCATGTACTTCAATAACTTCCTGGCAAAATTTTCATTGAAATATTATTGTTGCTTTTCAGCAACTGTATTTTACATCCAGTTCACAGTAACTACTTCCTTAAACTGAACTCTTTTCTCACATAAATATGAATGTCCTCCAATTCAAATAATGACTTTTTTCCTTTTTTCCTTTTCTTCCCTATATTCTTTGCTTACATTCCAAATGATTTCCCCTTTCCTGGTTCCCCCTCCCCAAAAGTCCCATAAGCCCTCTTCCCTCTGCCCATGCCTCAGTCAACCCCCTCTCACTTCTCTGTCCTGGTAATCCCCTACATTGCTGCATCAAGCCTTTCCAGGACCAGGGCCCTCTCCTTCCTTCTTCTTGGGAATAATTTAATATGTTAATTGTGTCTTGGGTATTCAGAACTCCTGGGCTAATATCCACTTATCAGTGACTGCATTCCATGTGTATTCTTTTGTGAATGGTTACCTCACTTAGGATGATATTTTCCAGTTCCAACCATTTGCCTAAGAATTAGAAGTTAGACTCTTGAGAGCCAAATAACCCTATTAAAAAATGGGGTACAGAGCTAAACAAAAATTTTTTTACCTGAAGAATCTCCTCACAAACAATCTCCTTTTACCTGAATATCTCCTCACTAAAGTGGCATGGATCCTCTGTAGATACTAAGAAGTGATGACAGAATGTTTCACAGTTACTTCTGGCTGTCTATGCTACTCAGTTTATAGCTCTAGTCTGTTTGCTGTTCTCAGAACCCAGGGTATCCCCTTTATTTCCCCTTAATCAAAAAGCTTTGTGCCCTACTGGGGCAGTAACAGTGCAAATTCTCTGTTTTAATGTCAACTGTTTCCTAGATCAAGTGAGTATAGAAAAGAAAAATGTGATGAGTAAAATATTAAATTATTTTCCACAATATAAAGCCATATTCCGATGATTGTATAATAAAGTAAAAGTATACTTTGCAAAAAAAAAAGAAAGAAAAATGTATCAAAACATTTTTGGCCCTCAAACACATGTAAAACTGTGGTTATGGTGATGTATGCTTGCAATCCTAATGCTGGGGAGACAGACACACATAAATCTCTGGGGCTCACTGGCTAGAAAAATTGGCCTAACTAAGTTCCAGACCAATAAAATATATGTCTCAAACTCCAGAGTAATGACACTGCATATTGAGTTCTGAACTCAAAGTTTACACACACACACACACACACACACACACACACACACACACACACAGAGAGAGAGAGAGAGAGAGAGAGAGAGAGAGAGAGAGAGAGAGAGAACTGAATTCCCAGATCTTATTTTGAGAACCTGTTAAGATGTCTTTGTTTGGGAAAAAGGTCTTTTCAGATATGATTAAATCTTGAATCTTGTGGTAACATCTGGAATTTAAAGCATTACCTCCAGTAATCAGTATCCTCATAAGATAAGAGCAGAAGGAGTTCAAAGACCAAGACAGAAAAGAGGTAGTTTTGTGAAGATTCTACCTTCTAGACGATTAGGCTAAAAAAAATTTTTAAGCTAAGAAGAATTTGAGAATTTGTATGTAATTATTTTATGATAACTTTTAACATTTTATCCTATAGATAAAATTCTTAAAAATGAAATGAAAGAAAGACAGTCATGAAAATTTATATATGCCCTATACTCCTTACAAGTGATACATCTTTCTTTGCTTTATATTCCTTTAAAGAACTATGTTTATTCTTTTATTTGAATTTTGTTAAGAAAAGTCTCCCTGCAGCTCTCTTATGTGATTTCCCCAGAGCATGGACCAGTAAGTGATGCACAGTTCCAGGAAAGGTAGAGATCCACTCAGGCAAGACCTCCCTGTCAACAAGCTATGTCAGTATTATAGTCCTGTGAGAAAGACAGTGGCAAGGTGACAAACTATAAAGCTTCTTTTGGAAATGAACCTGCTGATATTAGATGGGGTCAACAGAAAGGCTGACCTGCTACTGAGCTGGTGCGTTATTCTTAATTAGGAAGCTGTTTACTAGAAGTGGAGGACATGCACCTGCCTGCCAAATAGGTCATTCAAAGATCAGAATGAGAAGGACTGAATGCTGCTCCAGAGGGTGTGGTGATAAACTGTTACTTGTTTATAGCCAATAATTGCTTTAACTTATAGTCTCACTTTGCTAGTAGAAAGCACAAAAATGATATTATGTGGGACTTGATGTCAACCTGTAAAGCTAAGCACAAGAACCCTGGGAAGACTATCTTGAGTAGCATACTCTCCCTTGAATAGCATTATCAGATTATATTCCAAATACTTGTTGGCAAAATTCTTTCTGTCTTTCCATGATCAGTGGTTTTAAACTACAAAGCTTTCATGGAGACCTCACAAAACACTTGATTTATGTTTAGCATATTATGTTCATTATTATTTTGTTGAAACTGGTTCTTAATGATATTTCTGGAATCAAGACATAGGAATACTCACTGAATAGCCAAGTTGAATGTTTAAAGTATATTTCTGACATTGCACAAAAACTAACATGGTGTGACCAGGATTGCTGGCACAATAAATCTGACAGGGATAAAACAGGAGGGATTGCATTAAAAACATTATATCTCTAGAGAGTCTTGCTGGAAATTTCTTGAAGTTGTTGGACAGACAAAAGATAAACCGGAAAGATGGCTCAGCACACTTTCTATTCTACTAGAAAACACATATTTTGTTCCCTGCACCCATATCATCTGGTCCACAACCTGGTCTGTAAGCACCAGCTATAGGATATGCCATCTCTAGCTTCTGTGAGAATGAGTAAAGGCATTCACAGACACATTCACATAATTAAATAATAACAATCATTTAGAAATCCAAAGGGATATAATTATGTACAGATCCTGACTATCCTTACTATAGTCAGAGAGAGAAATGAAACTTGCATTAAACAATAAAATATTGCATTAAACAATGAATAGTTTTCAAATTTATTATTTGTTGCACAGATGTCCATCTAACTTGACTTTTTGGGTATGATTATATACATGTTAAAAGTAACAATCACAAAAGAATACACATGAAATGCAGTCACTGATAAGTGGATATTAACTAGCCCAGAAGCTCTGAATACTCAAGACACAATTAACAGATCAAATGATTCCCAAGAAGAAGGAAGGAGAGGGCCCTGGTCCTGGATAGACTTGATGCATCATTGTAGGGGAGTACCAGGACAGAGAAATGGGAGGGGGTGATTGGGGAATGGGCAGAGGAAAGAGGACTTATGTGACTTATGGGGAGGGGGAACTGGGAAAGGGGAAATCATTTGGAATATAAACAAAGAATATAGAAAAAAAGTAGCATGTTAAGAGAAAGGTATCATGAATGTTTATATATGGGTCCAGTTTTGTAATACAATGCTAGTTTCTTAAAAATCAGATTCTATAGAAACACATTGATTTACCCAGGACATTACACTGGCAGAGAGAACAGGAAAGGAAAATGTGATGTTACAGTTAATTGAAGAAGACTAAATTAGCTCATCTTTAAAAGGAAGTTAAATGCCACATTTATCCCTTTCATAAGGAAAGAGATGAAATCCTTAAAAATACAATTAATGCCATCAAGACAATTTATGTCATCTAAGGAGACCAAAGCATATATCTACTATAATTAGCAAAAGAAATGGACCTTTCCAGAATACCTGGAGAACTTTTAAAATTGTGAAAGGAACAGGTTGCAGACATTCTTAATAAATTAAAAAGGATAAAATCATTGCATTCTTTATTAACATAATTATTTAAATAGTATAACCCTAAAGAATGCATGAGGTAAAAAAGTAATTAGAAGATAAATAGAAAAATAAGTGGTAAGGGCAGGAAACGTTGAAATGAAGAAAAAATTAATAAAGCCACAAGTAATAAAAACAATCTCTAACAAGTTAAATGAGAAAAGACAAAGATAAACTAAGTACTCAGAAAGAAATGGACAAGGATTCTGGTTACCAATAGAAAGCATGTACTTGACTGTATATTTATATGGATCTGCAAAAACATAAACTATTATCATTGTTAGCAAAAAAAAAACAGAAAAATTGAATAAGAATATGTATATCTTCCAAAAGCCTACATCCACAGTATTAGAAAACAGTTTTATAAAAATTTTAAGCGATTGTGAGCTAATATTTTTGAAAACCATTCATTGTTTAATGCAATATTTTTGTAAAATATTAACAGAAAATAATGAATATATTTAAATCTCATAATAGTATTTTACTTTTAATCTGAGGTGTATTATAAAATATTTTAAAAATTATAGCTATAATTTACAATAGAATAAAGCCCACAAAATACAAATATGAATAGGCACTTATTGTGGGAAAAAGTATAAAGATAAAAAATGTATAAAAATAGTTCTCAAAATTTTAGATAAAATGAGTTTTACATGATTCAGGAAAAGGATCATAGACAAAAAAATACTTATGAGAAAATTATTTCTGTATAGAATGTTCTTTTACAAAACAGTTTCCTTTAGATCAGATGTTATTGACCAAACCCTATTCTATTTGAGAAATAAGCATCAGGGACCTTTTATTACTGGAAGGTTTACAAGAATGCTCTCCATAGAGCTTCTGTTATGTACAGGACTGGAGAAGAGAGCAGGAGAAGGAAAAATTAAATTATCAATATTTTTATGCCAGTAATTAATAGAATACAATCATTAACAGGTTATAGAAGAGTAATGAGAAATGAGAATGCTTTTCCAGCAGTATCACAAACTATCAATTTAAAATTAGTTTTCTATATTAGCAGTTATTAGAAGTTAAACTAAAACAATCAATTCACAACAGCCAGAAAACTTAATTTATGTAGTAGTTTCCTTAATAAGGAAACGTAAAAGAGGCTGAAACAGTACATATAAGTAATAATATACAGACGTATCAAGTTATATTTATGTACACACACATATCAATGAAAAAAGAGGTCATAAATTTTAAAGAAAGCAAGAATTAGTATATGGGAAGTTTTGGAGAAGGAAAGGTATGTGAGAAAAGATCTTCCCTAACCCCACATCCAATAGAGGGCTAATATCCAATGTATACAAAGAACTCAAGAAGTTAGACCCCAGAAAACCAAATAACCCTATCCAAAAATGAGGTACAGAGCTAAACAAAGACTTTTCACCTGAAGAAATTCAGATGGCTGAGAAACACCTTAAAAAATGTTCAACATCATTAGTCATTAGAGAAATGCAAATCAAAATAACCCTGAGATTTCACCTTACACCAGTCAGAATGGCTAAGATTAAAAACTCAGGAGACATCAGGTGTTGGCAACGATGTGGAGAAAGAGGAACACTCCTCCATTGCTGGTGGGAATGCAAGCTGGTACAACCACTCTGGAAATAAGTCTGGCAGTTCCTCAGAAAACTGGACATGATACTTCCAGAGGACCCAGCCATACCACTCCTGGGAATATACCCAGAAGATTCCCCAGCATGCAATAAGGATACATGCTCCACTATGTTCATAGCAGCCTTATTTATAATAGCCAGAAGCTGGAAAGAACCCAGATGTCCCTCAACAGAGGAATGGATACAAAAAAATGTGGTATATATACACCATGGAATACTATTCAGCCATTAGAAACAATGAATTCATGAAATTCTTAGAGAAATGGATGGAGCTGGAGAACATCATAGTAAGTGAGGTAACCCAGTCTCAAAAGAATACCCATGGTATGCACTTACTGATAAGTGGATATTAGCCTAGAATCTTGGGACACCAAAGACACAATTCACATAGCAAATGATGTCCGACAAGCAGAAAGGAGTGGACACTGGTGCTGGAAAGGATCAAAGCATCAGTGTAGGGGAATATCAGAACAGGGAAGTGGGAAGGGGTGGATGAGGGAGCAGGGGGAAGGAAAAGGGCATGTGGGATCTTTGGGGGCATGGGGATCCAGAAAAAGGGAAATGAAATGTAAATACATAATATATCCAATAAAAAAATCATCTTAAAGTATAAAAGAATGTTCTGATTACTATTTTTTAAAAGAAACTACCTCTGAAATGTCTCATTTCATTAGGAGTTTCCCAAAGAAGACTTTTCTCTAGCTTGTCACTGAAGGAGTCAGTGTTTCAAAACTTGGGAGGACTACCCTTCCTTTCTGGTTTGGTGATGGAGAAAACACTACACCTAACTTTGGAGCAGGATCAGTTACTGCTATCCACTTGGTGGGGACAAAAGGCTAAACTATATAGTCTCACGGCTACTCAACCGGCCTCTTTTTTTTTTTCCCCAGAAATTATGACTATGAGACTTAACTATATATGACTAAATGCTTAGGCCATACACTTTGGCTTGTTCCCTGACTAACTAATAACTTAATTACCTGTTTCTTCCATTCTAGTTCCTACCATGTGGTTGTTTATTTCTCCTGAATTTCATGCAACCGTGTCCTTCAAAGTTTGCAGTTACTCTACCTGTTTATTCTATTCTATGGGTGCCACCAGTCTGATTTTCTCCTTCTCACTTTCATGTATCCCTCTACTCCTGTATTTGGGGCCATCCTCTTAAGACCCCTACACTTTCACCCTGCCATCTGCAAGAACTCCTACTTCCTATTTCTCTTTTTATTGACAGTAATGGTTCTACACATTATGTAAAGATTCTTTCTATAGAACTTCACCCCATGGCTGTGAGAGTCCACCCATTTCTACCTCATGACATGCCTTAACAGCATGGATGATTCCTTCCAGAAGTATCAAATGCAAGCTTCTTCACTACTTAATTTCAGCCTTATTAAATTCAGATATATTTGGACATGTTTCGACCTATACAATGCATTCATAAATGAATGTCTCACCTCTGTCTATGATAATTGGTTACTTAGAAGAAGAAGAAAATTGCACCCCAAATCTTGTCAGTGTTCTAACTTTGAATTAAACTCAGGTTGGCAGTAGGGATGATATTAATCAGATCAGTTTACTTGAAGAATTCAACTGGATTAAGCTGACTCACCTCAGACTAGGCAAGCAAGCCTAGTTCTAAGATGTTTAATACAAGTTGAAGGTTAATCCTTACAAACTTTCTGAAAGTACAGGAAGAACTATATGAGAAGAATGGACTCCTGGAAATCAAGTTAGAGGTCACTTTCCCTGTATATACAACAACTTAATTGACGGGACTCAAAGAGAATAACAGAAATGGGAGAGTTGTTTTATTATGGCAGATATTTACAATATGTAAAAGCTGTTTGTGTATGCTTGTTAGACTGGTTAAAGAACACCTATTGAAAATATTTGCTCCAAATTAATAAAATCAAATAAATTAACCTAAATACTTAGTTTTTCTAAACACTATATAAACAGAATTATATCATTTTTTCAAATTATTTGAAGGTTGTAATTGTAGGATAAAAATACAAATATCTGCAAGCCATTCAATACATTTCAGGGCCTCAAAGCCTACAGTGCTTTTAAAATGACTCATTTTCTGGTCAATAAAAAGTATTTTGTAGTTGCTCATGAATACAACAAGAATTGTTCAAAGGTGAAGGGGATTATTTCACTGTTATTTTTAATGACATTTTTAACAGCAGTAAGCTCAAATTCTAAATCTATTAAAATAAATGCAAGGCATAATTATTTTTAATGAATGAAATATGCTAAATAGGCATTTATAGACAGGTATAAAGTACTATTCAAGAACATTTTCTCATTGTTGTAATTTCCAGTTTTAAACTATGGATGTATATGCACTCATTTGACAGAGGCAAAACATTTAATCTCTTGGACACAGCATTTCATATGTTATCTGTGGCTGCTGTTGCACAATTAGGTTGATGTTTCTGATGGACAAAATGGAATCATTTTAAGAGCCAACACCATTCAGAATATTCTGAAATGGTAACTAGAGGTATTGGGTCTGAATCTGTGAATTGTAGAAATGCCTCAGCAATGATGAAAATAACACCTAAATATAATTGTAGTCCTGTATTTTCCTTTACATTATGTGACTTACCAAGCAAAATAACTCTGGAAATTAAAAGCTACTGTCATTATCCAAACTAGTGTCGAAATTGTACAGCTGGCATGAGTTGTTTTCCTGATTACTTACATGTAGCCTCTGAAGGAGAAATAAGCTGAACAATGTGACCCTGTTACTTTTTATGTCCTATGAGTACTGTCTTCTCACATTTTATGCTATATTATTTGCATTTACAGAGGAGAAATTTAAATTAGGCCATATATATTTCTTCTATAAAGGCCATTATAATTAGTTGCCTTCCCTTCTTCAGTCTCTGCCTATACATTCTGCTGTGGTAGACCCTTGTCAGGTCTGTGACAATGAAGGCCCCATCTCCTGAGACTTCCTAGAGAGCCAACGACATGCAGGGCATTTGGTAAGAACCACCCCCACCTCTGGAGGCCTAGAGCCACTGTGACTTACAACCCAGCAAACACCAATACCCATGCCCTCCATAATACCACTCCCCCTTCCCTTCCTTTCCCCCTTCCCACTGCTGCCTGCCCATTTTGCTGTGGTAGACCCTTGCAAGGTCTGCCACAATGAAGACCACTGCTATTTCCTGGAGAAACAGCTGCACACAGGGCATTTGAAAGAATGAGAATCCCAGGAGTAAAGATACACAGGCTTACAGGCCAGAGGAGCAATAGTCAGAGACAGCAAGACCAGCTAACACCAGAGATAACTAGATAGCCAATGGCAAATGCAAGATCATTAACAACAGAAACCAAGGCAACATGGCACAATCAGAACCTAGTTCTCTCACAACAGCAAATCCTGGAAACCACAAAACATAGGGAAAGCGAGATCTGTATTTAAAATCACATCTCATGATGCTGATAAAGGACTTTAAGAAGGACATAAATAGATCTTACCTCCGGGTTACCATAGGGAAATAACAGACAAGCCCAGTTACAGACATAGTCCCAGGCTAACATCGCTCGGGGCAAAATATGCCAGGCTTATGCCTGTAGTCAGAGCCTGGGCAGCTCAGCAGGCCATTTGTATGCCAACATGGTCCTGCACCAACTAGGTCGGGGCTCGTTTGCCCTGTGGACTGCCCAGCACTTGCAGCAGTGGTTTCCATCTTGCCTCCAGGCCACCATAGAGAACTAACAGACAAGACCAGGTATGCAGACATAGTCTGAGGCTCACATCTCTTGGGTCTAAACCTGTCAGGCTTTGCCTGCACTAAGGGCCTGGGCAGCATGGCAGGCCAACCTGGTCATGCACCAACCCAATTGGGGGTCTTCTGCCCTGCAGAGTGATCAGCACTTGGATAAAGTCCCTGCACCATCTGCCATCTGCGCTCCCTGGAGGAGCAGACAGGCTGCACCAGGTTCACAGAGACAACACGAGTGTAGCATTGCTTGGGGCAGGAAACATTAGGGCTCCAAGGGCACCCAAGTAGAAGGTAGCACACCAGCAATCTGAGCCAGGGGAAACCCAGACATCTAGAGGTGTGGAATTAGCCTTACAGGCTCATGGGAGGTTCAAACACCAGCCAGTGACAACAGACCAACTAACGCCAGAGATAACCAGATGGCAAAAGGGAAATGTAGGAAAGTTACTAACATAAATCAAGGCAATATGGCAGCATCTGAACCCAATTCTCCAAAAACAGGAAGTCTGGGATACCCCAATACACCAGCAAAAACAAGATTTGGATTTAAAATCACTGGGCATGATGCTGTTAGAGGAACACAAGAAAGACATAAATAAATCTCTTAAAGAAATAGAAGAGAAAATGGATCAAAAGTTAGAAGCCCTTACAAGGGAAACACAACAATCATTTAAAGAAATACAGGAGAATATGGGTCAAAGGATAGAAGCCAATAGGGAGGAAATGCAAAAATGACTTAAAAAATTCAGGAGAACTTGGGTCAACAGGCAGAAGTCATGAAAGAGGAAACACATGAATCTCTCAAAGAATTACATGAGAACACAAACAAGCAAGTGAAGGATATAAGCAAAATCATACAGGATCTAAAAACAGGAGTATAAACAACTAAGAAATCACAAAAGGAGACAACTTTGGAGCTAGAAAACCTTGGGAAGAAATCAGGGGCCATAGATGCAAATATCAACCACAGAATAGAAGAGATAGAAGAATCTCAGATGCTGAAGATACCATGGGAACCATGGAATCAACAGTCAAAGAAAATGCAAAACACAAAATGCTTGTAACCCAAAACATTCAAGAAATCCAAGACACAATGAGAAGACCAAACCTAAGGATTATAGGTATAGAAGAGAGTAAAGATTTACTACTTAAAGGGCCAGCAAATATCTTCAACAACATTATGAAAGAAAAGTTCCCTAACCTAAAGAGAAAGATCCCCATGAATATACAAGAAGCCTACAGAACTCGAAACAGACTGGACCAGAACAGAAATACCACCTGTAACATAATAATCAAAACCCAAAATGTGCTAAACAAAGGAAGAATATTAAAGGAAGTAAGAGAAAAAGACCAAGTAATATATAAAGGAAGACATATCAGAATTACACCAGACTTCTCACCAGAAACCATGAAAGCTAGAAGATCCTGGGCAGATCTCATGCAGACTCTAAGAGAAAACAAATGCCATCCAAAACTATTATACCCAGCAAAACTCTCAATCACAATAGAGGGAGAAACAAAGATA
The DNA here is from genome assembly GCA_964023405.1 of Apodemus agrarius. Classification (NCBI taxonomy): domain Eukaryota; kingdom Metazoa; phylum Chordata; class Mammalia; order Rodentia; family Muridae; genus Apodemus; species Apodemus agrarius. The sequence goes on from OZ030021.1 coordinate 81,842,042, forward strand.
TTCATGATAAAAACAAATTTACATAATATCTTTCCACAAACCCAGCCCTACAAAGGATAATAGGGGGAAAACATCAACACAAGGAGAGAAACTACACCCTGGAAAAAACAAGATAGCACTCTTCTTTCATCAAACTCAAAAGAAGAAAACCTATCAAACATAAAAAACAACATCAAAAATGACAGGAAGCAATAAACATTACTCCTTAATATCTCTTAACATCAATAGACTCAAATCCCCAAAGAAAGACATAGACTAACAGACTGGATACGAAAACAGAACCCTACATTTTGCTGCATACAGGAAACACACCTCAGTATCAAGACAAACACTACCTTAGAGTAAAAGGCTGGAAAACAATTTTACAAGAAAATGGTCTCAGGAAACAAGCCGGAGAAGCCACTCTAATATCAGATAAAACTGACTTTCAACCTAAAATCATATAAAAAAAAAAAGACACAGAAGGTCACTTCTTGCTGGTCAAAGGAAAAATCCACCAAGAAGAACTATCAATTCTGAACATCTATGCTCCAAATGCAAGGGCACCCTCATTCTTAAAAGAAACTTTACTAAAGCTCAAAGCACACATTGCATCTCACACAATAATTGTGGGTGATTAAGCACCCCACTATCCTCAGTGGATGGATCAGGAAAGTAAACAGGGACAGAGTGAAACTAATTGAAGCCTTGGACTAATTGGATTTAAATTATATATTATATGACATTTCATCCTAAAACAAAAAAATATACCTTTTTCTCAGCACCCCATGGTACATTCTCCAAAATCAATCATATATTTGGTTACAAGACAGACCTTAACAAATACAAGAAGACTGAATTAATCCCATGCCTCCTAACAGATCACTATGGAGTAAGGGTGGTCTTCAATAGCAACAAAAACAACAGAAAGCCCACATACACATGGAAACTGAACAATACTCTACTCAATGATACCTTTGTCAAGGAAGAAATAAAGAAAGAAATCAAAGCCTTTTTAGACTTCAAGGAAAATGAAGGTACAACTCACCCAATTTTATGGGACACAATGAAAGCAGTGCTAAAAGGAAAACTCATAGCCATGAGTGCCTCCAAAAAGAAACTGGAGAGAGCATACACTAGCAGCTTAATGGCACTCCTGGAAGCCCTGGAAGAAAAAGAAGCTAATTCACCCAGGAGGAGTAGAAGACAGGACATCATCAAACTCAGGACAGAAATCAATCAATTAGAAACAAAGAGAACGATACAAAGAATGAACAAAACCAGGAGCTGGTTCTTTGAGCAAATCAACAAAATAGATAAACCCTTAGCCAGACTAACCAAAGGGCCCAGAGACAGTATCCAAGTAAACAAAATTAGAAATGAAAAGGGAGATATAACAACAGAAACTGAAGAAATTTAAAAAAACCATCAGATCATACTAGAAAAGCTTTACTCAACAGAACTGGAGAATCTGGAGGAAATGGACAATTTCCTAGACAGATACTAAATACCAAAATTAAATTAGGATCAAATAGATCAGTCAAACAACCCCATAACCCATAAAGAAATAGAAGTGTTCATAGAAAGTCTTCCAACCAAAAAAAGCACAGGACCAGATGGTTTTAGTGCAGAAGTCTATCAGACCTTCAAAGAAGACCTAACACCAATACTCTTCAAACTCTTCCCCCGAATTGAAACAGAAGGAACACTACCCAACTCGTTCTAAGAAGCCACAATTATGCTGATACCAAAACCACACAAAGATCCAACAAAGAAAGAGAACTTCAGGCCAATTTCCTTATGAATATTGATGCAAAAATAATAAATAAACATCTTGCCAAACAAATCTAAGTACACATCAAAATGATCATCCACCATAATCAAGTAGGTTTAATCCCAGGGATGCCAGGATAGATCAATATAGAGAAATCCATCAATGCAATCCACTACATAAACAAATTCAAAGAAAAAAAACCACATGATCATCTCATTAGATGCTGAAAATGCATTTGACCAAAATTCAGCATCCTTTCATGCTAAGAGTCTTGGAAAGAACAGGAATTCAAGGCCCATACCTAAACATAGTAAAAGCAATTTACAACAGACTGATAGCCAACATCAAAGTAAACAGAGAGAAACTTGAAGCAATCCCACTAAAATCAGGGACTAGACAAGGCTGCCCCCTCTTATGCTATCTCTTCAATATAGTACTTGAGGTACTAGCTAGAGCAATTCGAATAAGGAAGTCAAAGGGATACAAATTGGAAAGGAAGAAGTCAAACTATCACTTTTCTCACATGATATGAATGTATACTTAAGTGACCCAAAAAACTCCACCAGAGAACTCCTACAGCTGATAAACAACTTCAGCAAAGTGGCTGGTTCTAAAATCAACTCAAGCAAATCAGTAGCCTTCCTATACACAAAGGATAAGCAGGCTGAGAAAGAAATTAGGGAAATAACACACTTCACAATAGCCACAAACAATATAAAGTATCTTGGTGTGACTCTAACCAAACAAATGAAAGATTTATATGACAAAAACTTCAGGTCTCTGAAGAAGGAAATGGAAGAAGACCTCAGAAAATGGAAAAATCTTCCATGCTTGTGGGTTGGCAGGATTAATATAGTTAAAATGGCAATCTTGCCTAAAGCAATATACAGATTCATCGCAATCCCCATCAAAATCCCAATTCAGTTCTTCATAGAGTTAGAAAGAGCAATTCTCAAATTCATCTGGAATAACAAAAAACCCAGGATAGCTAAAACTACCATCAACAGTAAAAAAAAACTTCTGGGGGAAACAATATCCTGGACCTCAAGCGATACTACAGAGCAGTAGTGTTAAAACTGCATGGTATTAGTACAGTGACAGGGAGGCAGATCAATGGAATAGAATTGAAGACCCTGAATTTAACCCACACATCTATGGCCAATTGATCTTCAACAAAGGAGCTAAAAACATCCAGTGGAAAAAAGATAGCCTTTTCAACAAATGGTGCTGGCTCAACTGGAGGTCAACATGCAGAAGAATGAGAATTGATCCACTCTTATCTCCTTGCACTAAGCTCAACTCCAAGTGGATCAAGGACCTCCACATGAAACCAGACACACAAAAACTAATAGAAAAGAAACTGGGGAAGACCCTTGAGGACATTGGCTCAGGGGGAAAATTCCTGAACAGAACACCAATTGCTTATGTTCTAAGCATAGACAAGAATAGACAAATCGGACCACATAAAATTACAAAGTTTCTGTAAGGCAAAAGACACTGTCAAAAGGACAAATCGGCAACCAACAAAATGGGAAAAGATTTTCACCAACCCCACATCTGACAGAGGGCTAATATCCAATGTATACAAAGAACTCAAGAAGTTAGACCCCAGAAAACCAAAAAACCCTATCCAAAAATGGGATACAGAGCTAAACAAAGACTTTTTACCTGAAGAAATTCAGATGGCTGAGAAATACCTTTAAAAATGTTCAACATCATTAGTCATTAGAGAAATGCAAATCAAAACCTCACACTAGTCAGAATGGCTAAGATTAAAAACTCAGGAGACATCAGGTGTTGGCAACAATGTGGAGTAAGAGTAACACTCCTCCACTGCTGGTGGGACTGCAAGCTGGTACAACCACTCTGGAAATAAGTCTGGTGGTTCCTCAGGAAACTGGACATGATACTTCCAGAGGACCCAGCCATACCACTCCTGGGAATATACCCAGAAGATTCCCCTGCATGCAATAAGAATACATGCTCCACGATGTTCATAGCAGCTTTATTTATAATAGCCAGAAGCTGGAAAGAACCCAGATGTCCCTTAACAGAGGAATAGATACAAAAAATATGGTATATATACACAATGGAGTACTATTCAGCCATTAGAAACAATGAATTCCTGAAATTCTTAGAGAAATGGATGGAGCTGGAGAACATCATAGTAAGTGAGGTAACCCAGTCTCAAAAGAATACCCATGGTATGCACTCACTGATAAGTGGATATTAGCCTAGACTCTTGGGACACCAAAGACACAATCCACATATCAAATGATATCCGACAATAAGGAAGGAGTGGACACTGGTGCTGGAAAGGATCAAAACATCAGTGTAGGGGAATACCATAACAGGGAAGTGGGAAGGGGTGGATAGGGAAACAGGGGGAGGGAAAGGGGCATTTTACACCTTTGGGGGATGGGGAACCAGAAAAAGGGAAATGAAATGTAAATATAGAATATATCCAATAAAAAAAAAAAAAAGAAGTGAGAGGAAAAGGGAAAAAAAGATTCCCAAGAAGAAGGAAGGAGTGGACCCTGGTCCCTAAAAGACTTGATCCAGTATTGTAGGAGTGTACCAGAACAGAGAAATGGTTGGGGGGGGTTATTAGAGAATGGGCAGAGGGAAGAGGAATTATGGGACATATAGTGAGGGGGGAACTGGGAAACGGGAAAGCCTTTGGAATATTGACAAATAATATATAAAATTAAAAAGAATTAAAAAGAAGGACATAAATAACTCCCATAAATAAATACAGGATAATATGGGTCAACAGGTAGAAGCCCTTAAAGTAGAAAGAAAATCTCCCTTAAAGAGGAAATAAAATATTCGTTAATGAAATTCCAGAAAACACAAACAAGTGAAGGAATTGAACAAAAATATCCAGGTTCTAAAAACAGAGGTAGAAACAACTAAAAATTCACAAAGTGTGATATCTGTGAAGAAAGAAAACTTTGGAAAGAATTCAGGAGTCATAGATGCAAGCAAGAACAGACTACAAGAGATAGAAGAAATAATTGCAGATGCTGAACATTCCAGAAAAAACACTGACTGAACACCAAAAACTTATGCTCTAAGATCAAGAATAGACAAATGGTACCTCATAAAATTACAAAATTTTTGTAAGGCAAAAGGCACTGTCAAAAGGACAAATTGGTAACCAAAAAATTTGGAAAAGATCACCAACCCTACATCTGACAGAGGGCTAATATCCAATGTATACAAAGAACTCAAGAAGTTAGACCCCAGAAAACCAAATAACACTATCACAAATGGGGTACAGAGCTAAACAAAGACTTTTCACCCAAAGAACTTCGGATGGCTGAGAAGCACCTTAAGAAATGTTCAACATCATTAGTCATTAGGGAAATACAAATCAAATCAACCCTGAGATTTCACCTTATACCAGTCAGAATGGCTAAGATTAAAAACTCAGGAAACAGCAGGTGTTGACGAGGATGTGGAGAAAGAGGAACACTCATCCACTGCTGGTGGGTCTGCAAGCTGGTACAACCACTCTGGAAGTAAGTCTGGTGGTTCCTCAGAAAACTGGACACATACTTCCAGAGGACCCTGCCATACCACTCCTGGCATATACCCAGATGATTCCCCAGCATGTAATAAGGATACATGCTCTACTATGTTTATAGCAGCCTTATTTATAATATCCAGAAGCTGGAAAGTACCCAGATGTCCCTCAACGGAGGAATGGATAAAAAAAAATGTGGTATATATACACAATGGAGTACTATTCAGCCATTAGAAACAATGAATTCATGAAATTCTTAGATAAATGGATGGAGCTGGAGAACAGCATACTAAGTAAGGTAATCCAATCTCAAAAGAATACCCATGGTATGTACTCACTGATAAAAGGATATTAGCCTAGAATCTTGGAACACCAAAGACACAATCCATATATTAAATCATGTCTGAGAAGAAGGAAGGAGTGGACCTTGGATCTGGGAAGGCCAATGCATCAGTGTAGGAGAATACCAGAACAGGGAAGTGGGAAGGGGAGGATGTGGGAACAGGGGGATTGAAAAGCGCATATGGGACCTTTGGGGGGTGGGGAACCCGGAAAAGGGAAATGAAATGTCAATAAAGAATATATCCAATAAAAAAAAAGAAAAAAAAAACACTGACTCAATAGTCGAAGAAAATACAAAATGCAAAAATCTTGTAATCCAAAACATCCAGGATTTCCAGGACACAATGAGAAGACCAAACCTAAGGATTCATCTAAAATGGGCCTAGATCTTAAAGGCCCAGTAAATATATTCATCAATATTATAGAGGAAAACCTAACCTAAAGAAAGAGATGCCCATGAACATACAAGAAGCCTAAAGAACTCCAAACAGACTGGACCAGAACAGAGACAACACCTGTCACATAATAATCAAAACATTAAATGCACTATACGAAGAAAGAATATTAAAAGTAGTAAGAGAAAAGGCCAAGTAACATTTAAAGGCAGACCTATCAGAATTACACCAGACTTCTCACCAGAAACTATGAAAGCTAGAAGACCCTGGACAGATGTCATACAGACACTAAGAGAACATAAATGTCAACCCAGGTTACTATACCCAGCAAAACTCTCAATTACCATAGAGAAAGGAAACAAGAAATTTTATGAGAAAATCAAATTTAGACAATATCTTTCCACAAATCCAGCTCTACAAAGGATAATCGGTGGACAATGCCAATACAAGGAGAGAAACCTCACCCTAGAAAAAGAAATAAAGCAACCTTCTTTCAACACACCCAAAAGAAGATAGACATACGAACATATTTCCACCTTTAACAATGAAAATAACAGTAAGCAACAACCACATTTGCTTATTATCTTTTAATATCAATGGTCTCAATTCCCCAATAAAAAGACATAGACTAACAGACTGGATATGCAAACAGGACCTAACATTTTGCTGCATACAAGAAACCCACTTCAGTGACAAAGATAGTCACTACTTCAGAGTCAAAGGTTAGAAAACAAATTTCCAAGCGAATTATTCCAAGAAACAAGCTAGAGTGGCCATTCTTATATCAGATAAAATCAACTTTCAACAAAATGTTCTCTAAATAGATAAGAAGGGACACTTCACACTATTCAAAGGAAAAGTCTACCAAGATGAACTCTCAATCCTGAGCATCTATGCTCCAAATGCAAGGATACCTACATTCAGAAAAGAAACTTTGCTAAAGGTCGAAGCACACATTGCACCCCACACAATAAGGGTGGGAGACTTCAACAACCCACTCTCAACATTGGACAAATCATGGAAACAGAAAGTAAACAGAGACACAGTGAAACCAGCTGAAGTTATGGACCAAATGGATCTAACAGATATTTACAGAACTGTCCATCCTAAAGCAAAAGAATCTTCTCAGAACTTCATGGTACCTTCTCCAAAACTGGCCATATAATTAATTGGTCACAAAAGGGGCCTCAACAGATGCAGAAATATTGAAACAATTCCATGCACCTTATCAGATCGCCATGCCCTAAGGTTGGTCTTAAGTTAAAAAAAAAAACACAAATATACATGGATGTTAAACAATTCTCTATTCAGTAATAGCTTGGTCAAGGAAGAAATAAAGTAGAAAATTAAAGACTTTTCTAGAATTTAATGAAAATGAGGACACATCATACCAAAATTTATGGGGCATAATGAAAGCTGTGCTAAGAGGAAAACTGATATCTCTAAGTGCCTCCAAAAAAAAAAAAAAAAAATGGAGAGACCTTACACTAGCAACCGGACAGTACACTTGAAAGCTCAAGAACAAAAATAAGCAAATACACCCATGAGGAGTAGGAAGCAGGAAATAAACTCAGGGCTGAAATCAACCAAATAGAAACAAAAAGAACTATACAAAGAATCAACAAAACGAGGAGGTGTTTTTTTGAGAAAATCAAGAAGATAGATTAAACCCTTAGCCAGACTAACCAGAGGGCACAGAGGCACTACCCAAGTTAATAAAATCAGAAATGAAAAGAGAGACATAACAACAGAAACTGTGGAAATTAAAAAAATCATCAGATCCTACTACAAGAGCTTATACTCAACAAAGTTTGAGAATCTCAATGAAATGGATAATTTTCTAGATACATACCAGGTGTCAACTTAAAAACAGGATCAGAACACCATCTAAATATTCCCACAAGTCCTGAGGAAATAGAAACAATCGTTAATAGTCTCCCATAAAAAAAAATAAAAAGCTCAGGGTTTAGTGGGGAATTCTATCATATCTTCAAAGAAGAGCTAATGCTGATACTCTTCAAACTATTCTACAAAATAGAAACACAATTAACACTACCCAATTCATTGTATGAAGCCACAGTAACTCTTAAACCTAAACTAAACAAAGACCAAACAAGGAAAGAGAACTTCAGTCCAATTTCTTTTATGAACATTGATGCAAAAATACTCAACAAAGTTTTGACCAGCCACATACAAGAATGCATCAAGACAATCATTCACTATGATCAAGTAGGCTTCATCTCAGGGATGCAGGCATGGTTTAATATATGGAAATCCATCAATGTAATCCCCTACATAAACAAACTCAGAGAAAAACATTACTTGGTCATTTCATTAGATGCTAAAAAAGCTTTTGACAAAATCCAGCATCCCTTCATGATAAAAGTATTGGAGAGATTGGAAATTCAAGGCCCATATGTAAACATATTGAAAGGAATATACTGCAAAATGGTAGCCGATACCAAATTAATGGGATAAACTTGAAGCAGTTTCACTAAAATTGGCAACCAGACAAGGCTGCCCACTCTCTCAGTATCTATTCATTATAGTACTTGACGTCCTAGCCAGAGCAATCAGACAACAAAAAGAGGTCAAAATTTTACAAACTGGAAAGGAAGAGGTCAAAATATCACTATTTGTAGATGATATGATCATATACTTAAGCGACCCCAAAATTACCACCAGAAAACACTTAAAGCTGACAAACAACTTCAGCAAATTGGTTGGATATAAAATTAACTCATACAAATCAGTAGCCTTCCTCTACTCAAAGGATAAGCAAGCTGAGAAAGAAATTAGCAAAATGACACCCTTTACAATAGTCAAAAATAATATTACAGACCTTGGTGTGACTAACCAAACAAGGAAAGATCTGTTTGAAAAGAACTTGAAGCTGTTGAAGAAAGAGAACTAGAAAGATCTCAGAAGATGGAAAGATCACCAACGCTTATGGATAAACAGGATTAAAACAGTAAAAATGGTTTTCTTGCTGAAAGCTATCTACAGATTCAATGTAATCCCCATCAAAATTCCAACCCACATCTTTATAGAGTTAGAAAGAGCAATTCTCAAATTCATTTGGAAAACAAAAAATCCAGGATAGCAAAAGCTATTCTCCACAACAAAAGATCATCATCCCTGACTTCAAGCTCTACTATAGAGCAATAGTGATAAAAAATTACTTGGTATTGGTACAGAGACAGGCAGGAAGATCAATGGAATAGAATTGAAGACCCAGAAATGAACCCACACACCTATGGTCACTTGATGCTTGACAAAGGGGCTACAACCATCCAGTGGAAAAAAGATATCCTTTACTGGAGGTCAGCATGCAGAAAAGTGCAAATCAACTCATTCTTACCTCCTTGTACTAAGCTCAAGTCCAAGTGGATCAAGTACCTCCACATAAAACCAGATACACTAAAGCTTATAGAGGGGATGAAAGTGGGGATGAATCTTGAACACATGGGCACAGTGGAAACTTTCCTGAAGAGAACACCAATGGCTTATGCTCTAAGAACAAGAATCAACAAATGGCACCTCATAAAACTGCAAAGCTAATGTAAGGCAAAGGACATGGTCAATAGGACAAGATGGCTACCAATCCTACATCTGATAAAGGGGTAATATTCAATGTTATAAAGAACAGAAGAAGTTATACACTAGAGAGACAAATAACCCTATTAAAAATGGGGTAAAGAGCTAAACAGAGAATTCTCAACTGAGGAAACACGAACGGCTCTGAAGCACCTAAAGAAATGTTCAGTTTCCTTAGTTATCAGGGAATTTCAAATCAAAAGAACCCTCAGATTCTACTTCACACCAGTCAGAATGGCTAAGACTCAGGGGACAACAGATGCTGAAGAAGATGTGGGGAAAGAGGACCACTTCTACATTGCTGGTGGGATTGCAAGCTAGTAAAACCATGTTGGAAAACAATTTGGTGGTTCCTCAGAAAACTAGAAATAGTAATACCTGATGACCCAACTGTACCACTCTTGGGCATATACCCAAAAGATGCACCAACATGTAATAAGGACACATGCTCCACTATGTTCATAGCTGCTTATTTATAATAGCCAGAAGCTGGAAAGAACCTAGATGTCCTTCAACAGAGAAATGGATACAGAAATTGTGGTATATATACACAATGGAGTACTATTCAGCTATTAAAAACCATGAATTCCTGAAATTCTTAGGCAAATGGATGGAACTAGAAAAGATCCTGAGTGAGGTAACTTCACCATAAAAGAACACACATGGTATGCACTCACTGATAAGTGGATATTAGCCCAAAAGCTCAAATAAACAAGTTACAATTCACAGACCACAGGAAGCTCAAGAAGAAGGAGGACTGAAGTGGCGATGCTTTGGTTCCTCTGAGAAAGGGAACAAAATACTAACAGGAGCAATAAAGGAGACCAAGTGTGAAGCAGAGACTCAAGTAAAGGCCATACAGAGACTTCCCTACTGGGAATTCATCCTATAAACAGTCACCAAACTCCAGCATTATTATGGAGGACAAGAAGTGCATACCAAAAGGAGTATGTCATGGTTGTCTCCAGAGGGGCCCTGCCAGAGCCTTACACGTACAGAGGCAGATGCTAGCAGCCAACCGTTGGACTGGGCATGGGATCCCCAGTGGAGGAGCTGGGTGGTGGTCCAGAGTAGCTGAAGGGGTTTACAGCCCCATGGGGATAGCAATGATGTAGGCCACACATATGTCCCAGGACTCCCAGGTACTGACCTATCAACCAAAGGGTACATGTTTTCAGCTAAAAATGTGGCAGAGGAATGCCTTGTTGGGCACCATTGGGAAGAGTAATCCTTGGTCGGGTGAAAGGCCAATAGATGCCCCCCCAAAAGAGAAATGGAGGGGCGGGAGTGGTGGGAGTGTGTTGGTAGAGGGGCATATACCTGGAGGTAGGGGTGGGAGGAGGGTTTGGGGGTATTCGGGGAGGGGGGAACCGGGATATGTTTTAGCATTGAAATGTAAATTAATATTATATTCAATGAAAAAAAAAGAATGGAGCATGTTATGGTTGTCTCCAGAGGGACCCTGCCAAAACCTTACAGATACAGAAGCAGATGATAGCAGCCAACTATTGAACTGAGCTATGGCTCCCCAATGGAGGAGTTGGAGGGCACACTGGAGGAGCTGAAAGGTTTTCAGCCCCATGGGAAGAATCATGATGTTGGCCAATCAGAAGTCCCAGGGCTTCCAGGGACTAAGCCATCAACCAAGTGGTACACAGGGTTCCAGCCAAAAATGTGGCAGAGGAATGCCTTGCAGGGCACCAGTGGGTGGAGAGGTCCTTGGTCTTCTGAAGGCTCAATAGATGCCTTAGCATAGGGAATCGAGAGGGGTTAGGTGGGAGTGGGGTGGGTGGAGGGGCCTGTACTTGGAGGCAGGGGGGTGCGTAGGAGGATGGGTTGGAGGTTTTCAGTGTCTTGGGGGGATCTGGGAAAGTTTTTAGCATTTGAAATGTAAATGAATATATCCAATAAATTTTTTTTATTAAAAAATAGTCATAAGTTTCCTTCAAAGAGAAAAAAAAGCAAATTACTTACCACTTAAAGTTTAAAGTGTAGTTCAATGGTAGAACACTTGAGCTTTTAAATGTCCTTCATTAAATCTCTTTTATCAAAATGAATAACCAAAATACTCCAGTATTGCTTTCTAATATAAATCACACTGCCATATACTCTAAGTCTATTTTAAATACTTTGTACAAGGAATTTGACCTACATTTGTTGTAATGTGAAAGGTTATAGTAAAGTCTCCCAGTTAAAAATTAAATTAGTTCTCAGGCACATTTGAGCTACATGGATTAATTCTTACTTGAATTTCTTCTAATTTGGGGGAATTTTCACTAGCCTAAATTCAAATGCTGAAAAGATAAAACTAAGTTTTGAAAGCTTTCTAAGATTTTTAGGTCACACCTTGACAGATATGTTCTGGTCCCCTCCATCCAAGGTTTCCTCTGTTTAAACTTGTCTTAGAATTGCTCATTCAAATTCTTCACACAAATAGCTAATCATACATTGACATTTCCTTTCTTTTCTTTTTCTGCATGTAACTAGTTTTCCATATTTATTTTCATTAAGTGTTCCACAAGTAATAAGCATTTGTAAATACGATGAAGACAGCCAATAATAGAGTAAAACAGTCGAGGATAACAGGTGAGATTATACAGCAGGTGAGGTTATTGCGCACATGTACCATGTCTACATAAAACAGGTTTGCTTTTATGGGTTAGTTGTAAATGCAGAAACATTTGTTTTAACAAGGCAGCTCTCACTATTTCCTGGACTCTTCAGATGTTTGCTTTAAATTTAATAAATATACTGCACCAAGGAAAGGTAGTAAAGAGAGAGAAAAATTTCAGTACCATGTAATGGGGATTTAAATTGAGATTAGGGAGGTAGATGTGGTTCAGTAGCAATACCACTTGGCTACCATTAAAAACAAAAACAAAAACAAAAACAAAAACAAAAAACTCTGAGTTCAATACACCCAGTAGTTCAACAAATAGAGATAAAAATGAGAATTTTTCTGATACAAACATCATTTTACTAACATGCAGTTTCCATCTCTGGAACTTCAAGCTATCTTATCTCCATTCATCTTTATTTTATTGATATTTTTCCTTGTTATGCACAGCACTCATTTATGTTTCATTAAAGTTTCTTTAAATAACCTCTTTGTCATCTGTTCATAAAATTAAAGAAAATTTATTAGCTGATCTTCTGTAAATTGTTCTTGTTCAGTTTTCATCCAGGATAAATTTCTTTTGAATATCTATTGTGACAATTATCTACAGCCACATTCTCACTCCTAATGCATTTTTAATAACTTCATTCAGTAGCTAGTGATTGAAATTCGAATTTTTTCTACTATGTTTAAAAGGTTTATACCATTTTAAGATGGTTTGATATAAAATTGATTTATACACTATAATTTCTCATACAGTAAACATGTCAAGTGTGTAAATGAGACCATCAATACTTGTAATCATATTTCAGACAGGGCATAGAACACAGTTAAAGATGATAAAAAAATCTTTTTATCCTTAGCTTATTAAGTAGCCCTTAAGCTAGGTTAGAACTATTTTACTTATTTGATTCATTATCTTAATATCTGGTTATTAAACATGACTGTGGCTTTAGAGAATGTCAATATAGCTAATTTTTATTTTAAAGAACATAAATTAATAAATAGAACATAAATAAAAATTGCAGTCCTTTTAAAGCTTTTCCAAACCCCTCTATGGCTTACATTACAAAATGTCAAATTCTGTCCAAAGTCTTCATGCTCCTTCTTAATTTTTGGTCATCTTTTCATGTGTCAAGTATTCTTTGAGGGTTTACCAACACTACACTAATGAAATTCTTTCCTAGTCTAATGGCAATTTAATTTTTATTACTCATATCCATACACTTTCCTCTATCTAATGTATTTTCTCCATAATATTGCTCTGTGAAAACTCAAGTGTTTAAGGAACTCCCCACATATGCAGTTTCTCCTTATTAACTTCTATCAGGTGGAAGTGGAATTAACTGTTGTCATCTGTGAGTCACCATTTATTATAGTTAACTATTTATAAACCCTTACTTCCTAGGTTGCAAAATGTTAAAACAATACTTAGTTACTATGTCTTACCATTTAAGGTCTACTCCACTACATGTGAATACATGTGTATCTGCATACATGTGTGTGCATGCATGTGTAATACTTATTCATGTGATTCACATATACCTGGTGGCCAGAAGTCAACTTTCTTTAGTGTTGTTCTTTCTTTTTATTCTATAATCTTTGTTTACATTCTAAATTATTTCTCCTGTCCTCATTCCCCCCTCCCCATAAGTCCCATAAGCGCATTCCCAATCACCCCCTTCCCATTTTTCTGTCCTGGTAATCCCCTAAAATTCTGCATCAAGCCTTTCCAGGACCAGGGCCCTCTCCTTCCTTCTTCTTGGGAATCATTTGATGTTAATTTTGTCTTGAGTATTCAGAGCTTCTGGGCTAATATCCACTTATCAGTGACTGCATAGGATCTGTATTCTTTTGTGATTGTGTTACCTCACTTAGGATGATATTTTCCAGTTCCAACCATTTCCCTAAATATTTCATGAATTCATTATTTTTAATTGCTGAGTATTCCATTGTGCAAATATACCACATTTTCTGTATCCATTCCTCCATTGAGGAACATCTGGGTTCTTTCCACCTTCTGGCTATTATAAATAAGGCTGCTATGAACATAGTGGAGCATGTGTCCTTGTTGCATGATAGGTATATACCCAGGAGTGGTATAACAGGGTCATCTGGAAGTGTCATGCCCAGTTTTCTGAGGAACCACGAGACTGATTTCCAGAGTGATTGTACCAGCTTGCAATCCTACCAGTAGTGGAGGAGTGTTCCTCTTTCTCTACATCCTTGTCAACACCTGCTGTCTCCTGAGGTTTTAATCTTAGCCATTCTGACTGGTGGGAGGTGAAATCTCAGTGTTGTTTTGATTTGCATTTCCCTAATGATTAATGATGTTGAACATTTCTTAACGTGCTTCTCAGCCATTCGAAATTCTTCAGGTGAAAATTCTTTATTAGCTCTGTATCCCATTTTTAATAGGGGTATTTGGCTCTTTGGAGTCTAACTTCTTGAGTTCTTTGTATATATTGGATATTAGCCCTCTGTCAGATGTAGGGTTGGTGAAGATGTTTTCCCAATTTGTTGGTTGCCATTTTGTCCACTTGACAGTGTCCTTTGCCTTGTTCTTTAAAAATCCTCCCATCTTCTTTGGGAGACAATCTTCATTGAGGCAAGGTAGTCTAGGCAGGTGAGGCAATGAGATCTTAAGATCATTCTATATTCACCTCTGCATCATGGAAATTACAAGGTTGTAAAACCACACTCAGTTTTTACTTGGGTTCAGGGAAAAGTAAGTCTTTTACTGAATTATGTTCCCAGTATTTCCGAACATTCCTAAATACTTTGCAATTTATGTATAGTATCTCATTTATGCATCACAGGAGGGCTGGAGGTTGTTAACCACTGTTGTCCTCATTACATTGGTAAAACCATCTGTTTGTATCATTTTATGAAATTTTGCCTATTTTCACAATAGACAGCAGTCTCGCTGGAATACATATTGTATTTAGAGTATTTGTTGGCTTCTATAACATAATGCCCAGTACGTAGAAATTGGGATTAATCATGGTTTTATGATTAGGTGGGTCCCTGGGTAGTTTCTTCATCACAAAGAAGCAATTACTCTGAGACAAAAACACACTGCAATTTCCTCATATTACCCTGTGAAAGCACATAGCACAGTAAGGATTTTAGTGAAATGTGCACAATTCAGGTACTTAAAGGTAACATGATTTTGAGGACTTGATCAACTTATCAGAGTAATAAAAATATCACTATAGATTTATAATAAAGTGATTATGAGGAAGTGAAAGCTAAGTGAGTATCAAAAAAAGAAAAAGGCAGACATAAATTACCATTGAGTTATTTAATACTATAGCAAGAAAGAAGGATGGAAATGATGTAAGAGTGTGGCTGTGAGAGCACTGGGTTTCTGAGCAACCGCATGAGACTATGCAGTTCAAATTAATCCAAAATGAGCAATTGAACTGGAGGCTTAGCTTCGTGAAAATGAAACTTAACATAGCACTGAGAAGCTATGATCTAATTATTCTGATCAAATAAATATTCAGCCAATACTCCCCAGTTCAGCTTCCAGTCAATCAAAGAAAACATGTGGTTAAATTTGTGATGAGTAACCTAAATATCTAAGATTGTAGGTCAGCCCTGCCTATGCTATAAAGTGTTGTAGTAATAAAACCTTGAGTCTTCATAGTTCTGCCATGAGAAAATGGTATTTGACTCATCACATATACTAAGTCTTTAGTAATGGGCTTTTGAAAATCTGAAGGTACAGTAAGTAAAGTTCATCTATTTATGAAGAATCAAATTCTAGGATGAGGAGTTGGCTCCATCAGTAAAGTGTTTTCCACACAAGCATGCAGATCTCAGTTTGCTTTGTTGTGATAAAACATTTCCAAAAAAAAAAAAAACCTTAGGAAAGAAAACAGCTTATTTGGCTTATATGCTTATATATTACTATCTTTCGTGGAAGAAAGTCAGGGCAGGAATTAAGATAGGAACCCAGAGGGAGAAACTGAAACAAAGAATAAGGATTGTTGGGGAATGTGTAATAATTCAACATTCCATTCCCAGTTAGTGTTCTCTCCCCACTTCCCCACTCTCTCCCTGCCTCTCTTTCTCTCATGGTTGTCGCATTTACATGTAAGCACTCAGGCATTGCTTCACTGCCATGTGTACCATGACTCACAACATAATATGTGAATGTCCCATTTATTTCCTCAGGTAAAGGAATGAGATGAAAATTGTACCAAGCTGTGTGAGGATGAGCCCAGAGTGTTTTATTATCTGTTTGTTCTAACTATCGCTAGGTTAGGCCTGTAAGCATCAACCCTCCATACAATCTAATTTTCCTAGTTGACTGACTCAATCCAGCTTCTCTTGGTTTCTGATTTAAATTGCTCTAACTGTCCTTACTTTAACTTTGGCCACACATGGTTTTAATCTTCTGGCTCCTCATTTTCTGGCTCATTTGTCTTCACCAGTGTCTAGCTTGTTTTCTCTGTAACCTGTCTCTGTAAAACTCTCCTGGTAAAACTGCCATTTTTGCACACCAGCCCGATTCACCATGCCACAGCTTTTGAATCTCCCCCTGCTCTTTCTTTCTTTCTTTTTTTCTTTTTTTTTTTTTTTTTGGTTTTTGGTTTTTTCGAGACAGGGTTTCTCTGTATATCCCTGGCTGTCCTGGAACTCACTCTGTAGACTAGGCTGGCCTCGAACTCAGAAATCGGCCTGCCTCTGCCTTTTTTTTGTTTGTTTGTTTGTTTGTTTTTTTTTTTGTTTGTTTTGGTTTTGGTTTTTCGAGACAGGGTTTCTCTGTGTAGCCCTGGCTGTCCTGGAACTCACTCTGTAGACCAGGCTGGCCTCGAACTCAGAAATCCACCTGCCTCTGCCTCCCAAGTGCTGGGATTAAAGGCGTGCGCCACCACCACCCAGCTCTCACTGCTCTTAAATTGCCTCTCTTCCTCTGCTGCTCTTTTGTGAGTTGGGAATATCCTAGAGCTGACTCATTCTGTCAAATCTCTCTCTAATTCATTATTTTCTCTGTCCCTCAATTAGGTCTCACTCTCAAACATTGCTTACTCTTACAAACTTACCTTACCTTCATTATTGTGATAAATGTGTGTGCTAAGGGTGTTTGTATTCTGCCAGATCATAATATAATCCAGAGTATGTCTGCATTCCAGTCTGATTATATCTTTGGATATGATACCTCATCAGAGTAGCTATGTTGCTCAATTAAAATTCCTCTTTAACAATGCTCATGCACGCTAAACTTCTTAAACCATAAGTCTCAATAAACTCTTTCTTCTGTAGGTTGCCTTGATCACACTGATTCTTCATGGCATGAGAAGAGTAAATATGGCAATTCCATTATGTAATGTGGTTAGAAATCTTTATCTTTCTCAATAATATAAGTTCATGGTGGCCTTTTTACTATTAATTTAAGGATAATAATCCTCATATCCAAAATGCATCCATTTAAAGTAAAGAAATCAATGTTTTTGAATCTGTATAAAATTGGAACAATTATCATCATAAAATAAAATTGTTTCCATATCCCAAATCCCCACCAAAACAGTTCAAGCTCTTATATCCTTTGCAGTCCATCCTATACCCCAATCTTATTTTACCACTTCACAATGCTGCATAACCAAAGATTTTGATACTGTAGATTCATAAGAATACATTGTAATGAATATTGATTAAGGTCTGACTTCTTTAATTCAACCTTGAAAGTCTGATATTCATTTGATTCTTTGTTTTAAGTAAGATAATCTTTTGTGTTCCTTTGTAGTATTTCAGAAATTTATGAATTTCATATTTTCCTCTTTAGATTATTCACAAGTTATTTCAAATATTCATTTCAAATAATATTTCATTGTTACAAATGAAATGAACATTCATACAATGTACTTATGTGGAACTGTTTGTCACTTTTATTGCATAATCTTCTGAAAGTTAGATGGCTGATTACCTGTAACATTTTTAGTAAAACTGTGAAATATTGGTTGTACAATTTCATAATTCACTTACTGTAAATCTTAGCTGCTCTACAGTTTCACAAATTTTAGTTATTTCCAGAGTTTCTCTTTTGACTATTTTAATGTTTTGTTGGAAGGTGTGTATTTACAAGTACATAATGTATCCATTTAAAGACTGCATTGCTTATCTTCTTAAGTTGTGAGATTTATATAGCCTTGGAGGATTTATTGTGCCTGTTGTAAAATGTTTTTTTCCTAGTCATTAATTTGCACTTTTAATAAAAAATGGTGATTTGAATGGAAAGTATTTTAAATTGCATTTTAGAGCATACTTACTTGTTTTGAGATACTTTGCTTGTAGAAATTTTACTCATAAAACATCTTATCTTTTGCTTAATTTTGTCAATTTTATAACTGTACTGCTTACCTTAAAACAATGATGGGCCTTGAGTTTATACTGTTTGTAGTATGCAGGAGTGTTAATTTTACTTAACATTCAGTTGTTTGTTGAAGAAATTTCCCTGTTGTCTTGTCTTTATTGACTAAATTGATCACTTAGGTTTGGATTTGATGCTCACCTGTTTTTTAATCACTCCATAGATCTACACTTACAGCTCTTGGCTTACCTCAGATGGCCATGGTTTTTGTAATCTTAGATTGTTTTAACAACTTCAATAATTTTAACTTTGCTCTTCTGTAAAAAAAAGCCTCTTTTTGGTTAATTTATGTTATATACATTTTCATTTTAAATTATTCTGCCAGTTTCTACAAAAAGAACCTTTTTTTCAATTAGAATTATGTGAGCTAGGTATCAAGTTTAAGATGACAACCTAGTAACATGGAGGAGCCAATGCACTGCCATTCCATTATGTATATACTTTCCTTTATTCTAAGTTAATTTCCATAATTTTCAGTATGAGGGATTTTTATGTAGTTTTATGAATTCACTCATAATTATTTGTTGGCACTATTATTAAACCAGTTCTTTTTAACAATGTAATTTGACAAGTGTCATCTGCCACTATGAAATAATGCAATTGATTTTCATATTAAAATTCTCATGTCTATTGTTCACTGCATTCATTGGTTCTGGCATGTCTAGTTTAACAAGAATTTACAACAAATAATTATGTTGTCTAAGAATAGAAAGCATTTTTCCTTTTCTTCTGGAAGAACTTATTAGGAGCTCTTTTCCAAATTGTTGAAGCTTGCTCTATTGTTGGTTTATTGAGAGCTATGCATAATCAATGCATGCTAGTCACAATTTGACAAATGCTTTTACCTGTATTTCTTTAATGAGTTTGTGATATTTTTACCTTTTATTGCTAATTATTCCATTACACTTCAAAATAAAGTCTGCCATTTTTTGTAGTAAACTACATTTTATGGTGACATTGTTTTCATATAATTACAGTTATATTTCTTTTAATAGTTTGCTAAGAAATATTGAAGTTTACAGAAAATACTGGCAGTTTTCTTTCAAAGTATTTCTCTTGCTTGGTATTTGAGTACTATTACTATTGACAAAATTAATTAGAAAAAGAGGCTATTTATGTTGAGGTGGGGCCTGGAAGAGATTTAAGGGAAAGGTAGCCAAGAGGGTCTGGAGATTGGAAAGGATGGAGCTGAATAGTGAAAGTGATATTCTATCTCAGTTAGAATACATTAAAATAAAAGTAAACAAAAAGCCAATTATTATAAAAGAAAAGTTAATAAAGTATAAATGTAAGATTCTTGTTGGATGATCCATAAATTTTGTTACTTCAAGTTCTGTGGCTCATGGTTTAAGCAAGATACACAAGCCTTAGCTCTGAAGTGGTCTCTGGTGGCCAGAGCAGAACTAGCTCAATGACACCCATAGGCCTGTGTTGAGCATGTGTGTGTCTTTGAGGGCATCTACTGCCAGCTTTCTCTTTTGAAGTTTGTCTTTCTTACTCTCTGATAGCCTAACATAACAAGATCCAGCTACTTTCTCTATGCTTTCTAGTTTTCCTGTTATAGTGAGACTTCCAGTGTCAGGGCCATTACTACCACCTCTTTGACTACCACTGCCCTTAGTGAAAAGAGTGACATTTGGTTTGGACAACTCATTCACTTCTACTTTACAATGTGCCTTGGTTCAGAGACCAAGGTTGTACCTAATTTACTTTGTGTTTTGATGTAAAAATTAGGGATTACTGATGTATGTTGGTAATGAAGGAGAAACAGGCATGTGAACACAATAATCATGTTATTAACTCTCTTGTTTAAATCACTTCATACATTTCTATCACTTTTGGAGTATTTCAGTTCTTTTTTGTAAATCTCATTTGTCACACTATTGTCTCTAAAAAGTCTTTTGATCATTTTGCTTATGGAATGATCTACATATGTCTTGGAATTTTTTCTTTTTTGTTTTATTGAATATAATCTTCACTTACATTTCAAATGGTAAAACCTTTTCCAGTTTCCCCCTCTCCAAAAATTCTCAACCCCTCCTCCCTCCCACCCGCTGCCTCCAATTATATGCCCTTTCACCCATCCCACTCCCACCCCACCCCCCTCGATTTCCCTTTGTTGGGGCATCTATTGAGCCTTCACCTGACCAAGGACTACCCCCTCACTGATGACCAACAAGGCATTCCTCTGCCACATTTTTGGGTGGAACCATGTGTACCTCTGGGTTGATGTTTTAATCCCTGGGAGTCCTGGGGGTGGTTCTTGGAAATTTTTATGGACTATCTTTTCTAATGTTTCATCTTTGTCACTTCAAGCTGTAGCAGTGTATATTTTATTCTGTGGAAATCAATCTGGCAGTCCCTCAGAAAATTGCACATAGTACTACTGGAGGACCCAGCCATTCCTGGGCATATACCCAAAACAAGAACACATGCTACACCATGTTTATAGCAGTCTTATTTATAATAGTCAGAAGTTGGAAAGAACCCCGATGTCCTTCAACAGAGGAATGGATACAGAAAATGTGGTACACTTACACAATGGATTACTACTCAGATATTCAAAACAATGACTTCACGTAGGAAAATGGATGGAACTAGAAAATATCAGCCTGAGTATGGTAACTCAATCACAAAAGAACATACATGGTATGCACTCAATGATAAGTAGATACTAGCCCAAAATCTTGGAATACCCGAGATACAACTCACAGACCACATGAAGGTCAAGAAGAAGGAAGACCAAAGTATGGATACTTCAGTCCTTCTTAGAAGGAGGAACAAAATATTCATGGGAGGAGATACAAAGACAAATTGTGGAGCAGAGACTAAAGGAAAGGCCATTTAGAAATTGCCCCACCTGGGGATCCATTCCATATACAGTCACCAAATCCAGACATTATTGTGGATGTCAAAAGGTACTTTCTGACAGGAGCCTGATATTGCTGTCTCCTGAGAGGGTCTGCCAGTGCATATACACTGGTGGATGCTGGTAGCCAAACATTAGGCTGAGGATGGGGTTCCCAATGGAGGAGTTAAGAGAAAGGACTGAAGGAGCTAAGGAGGTTTGCAACCCCATAGGAAGAACAACAATATCATTCAACCATACCCCGCAGAACTCTCAGGGATAAAATGATCAAACAAAGAGTACACAAGGAGGGACCTATGGCTCTAGCCTCATATGTAGCAGAGGATGACCTTATGTGGCATCAGTGGGAGGAGAGGCCCTTGGTCCTGTGAAGGTTGGATGCCCCAGTATAGGGGAATGCCTGGTGGGTGGGTAGTTGGGTGGGGGAACACCCTGATAAAAGCAGGGGAAGGGGATAGGGTGTTTTTGGAGGGGAAACATGGACAGGGCATAACATTTGCACTGTAAATAAAAAAAATCCAATAAAAGAAAAGAAAAAAATAAATCTGGCTGATAAATTACAAAAATATTTACTTTGTTTTCATAACACTTTCACGGTCATTTAAGCTTATGACCAATGGTAAACAAATGAAGCATTTCAGAATTTTTTTTATTACTACATTCCTTGGTGCAGTGCAATATTTCTACCACTGGGAACAATAGTACACATATAACAAGGTCTTGAAAATGAGGCACATAATAAGCTTGAATTCCAGGTCAGATTAATGGACAGGATAGCTCAAATACTGAAATTTTCTTAAAACCTAACTGTTCACTGTGGAAATGAAAGATTTTCAATGAACAGAATCCAAGTCAAATCAGAATAAGCATGAATTTTATCCTTAAGAATTCCTTTAGAGAACATGTGATTGTCACTGTATTATAAAAATAAGTTAAAGTTGGAAAAGTCAGCTTATATAAAATGAGGAATTTCAATTGTGATGATCCAAGGCTCTTGAATATCTGATTTCAGAGGCTCATAAGTTCACAAGTAGATGGAGCTGTATAGTAAAACTTGGTCTCAAAAATAAATAATACCTACATGAGAAATTATGGTAAATTAATGACTACTAAGAGAGATGGACTTGGTCTGTTCCAGGAATAATCCTGTGATAATTTATCCTATCTACAAACGTTGCCTGTGATCATTAATACATATGTGACATACTAAATAAACTCAGCAAATGATAAATATATGTAGCAGTAGGTAAGGAACAAGAAACACAAATATAAGCCGGGCATGGTGGTGCCCGCCTGTAATCCCAGCACTTGAGAGGCAGAGGCAGGCGGATTTCTGAGTTCGAGGCCAGCCTGGTCTACAGAGTGAGTTCCAGGACAGCCAGGACTACACAGAGAAACCCTGTCTCGAAAAATAAAACAAAACAAAACAAAAAAAAGAAACACAAATATAATAAATAAGTAAAACAGCATCAACAAGATAAGAAAGAAGAAAGGGGAACTGCTTTATATGCCTTAAAAGAGATGATCATTTTGCAGTAAGTGGTGGAGACATTACTACCACAACATCCATCACTTAGGTGTCATCTTTGCTAAGACATTTACTTGAATTACAAATTATGGGAAATGCATAGTTCTCTATGTCTCTGAGCTGTGTTATGTGCATATGATGTTTATCTGCAGTAAGATTCAAGACTTTGGGAGTATAATGGCTTTGTCTTATGCAACCTTATGTGGCAGCCATGAATAAAGTATTTGTCATAGAGCAGACAACTAATATGTATTTGTATCCAAATTGCCAGTCTATATAAGTAGTGGAAATTCTAGAGCAGATGCATCTTTTTATATGGAACACGGCTAAGTTCAAGCATAACATAATGGATTGTTAAGTATTTGATTGTTTTATTTGGGAGAAAAAATGTACTGGTTAGAGTTTAAGTTAGTGTGCAGCACTGCTGAGCAGGCAGATTGCACTACTCACTCTTCTATAGGCTTGATAGAACACCACGACTCTTACAAAAAAGAGTTTATTTGGGCTTATGAATCCAGAGGGATTAGAGCCTATGATGATAGAATAGAGACATGATATAGAGAGATGGATGCTAAAAAGTTACATTTTAGTCTGTCTTTGGCAGAGCATCTCAGGAGACAGCTCCACCGGGTTCCTCTCAGTAAGCACTTCCTGGCATCAGCAATAGTGTCTGTGTTTGATTTCAGCAGATGGGATGGATCCCTAATTGGGGCAGTCTCTGGATGTCCTTTCCTTCAGTTTCTGCTCCACTCTTCATCCTTGCATTTTGTTTTGACAGGAGAAATTCTATATTAATATTTTTGAGGTGGGTGGGTGACCCCATCCTTCAACTGAGAGCTGTGCCTATCCACTGGATATGGTCTCTGCAGGTTCTATCTCTTGTTTGTTGGCTAAAGTCCTCCCTATTGGGTCCTGGGAACCTCTCAGGTCCTTGGCATCTGGGGCTTTCTAGTGGCTACCTCAGCTCCCCTCCCCCACTGCTATTTTTTAGTGAGTATATTCTTCATTTACATTTCAAAATTTATACCCTTTCCTGGTTTGCTCCCTCCCTGAAAACCCCCAACCCACTGTCCCACTCCCTGCCTCCAAGAACAGGCCCCTCCACCAGACCCACTCCCACCTACCACCCCTTGATTTCCCCACGCTGGGGAGTCTATTGAGCCTTCATAGGACCAAGGACCTCTCCTCCCACTGATGCCTGACAAGGCATTCCTCTGCCACACTTTAGGCTAGAACCATGTATACCCCTTGGTTGATGGCGTAGTTCCTAGGAGCCCTGGGGAATCTGGTTGGCCCAAGACATGGTTCTTCCTATGGGGCTGCAAACCCCATCAGCTCCTCAGTCTACCCTCTAACTCCTCCATTGGGACCCATGCTCAGTTCAATGGTTGGCTGCCAGCATATTCCTCTGTATCTGTAAGGCTCTGGCAGGGCCCATCTGGAGACAACAATAACAGGCTCCTTTTGCTATGTACTTCATGCCATCCATAATAGTGTCAGGGTT
This sequence comes from Apodemus agrarius, assembly GCA_964023405.1. Classification (NCBI taxonomy): domain Eukaryota; kingdom Metazoa; phylum Chordata; class Mammalia; order Rodentia; family Muridae; genus Apodemus; species Apodemus agrarius. The sequence continues at coordinate 81,866,555 of OZ030021.1, forward strand.
TGGTGACTGTTTATAGGATGAATGCCCAGGTACTTTCAAATTCCGGACTCTCTGTACTTCTCCCCCATCTCGTCCTATATCTGAACTGGCCCCCTTTTCCAATCCTCCTCCTCATACCCTCCCAGATCTCTCTCTCCCTCTACTTCTCTGAGATTATTCTCATACATTTGCATGTGTATACAGCCAAACATTGGACTAAGCGTGGGGACCCCAATGGGGAAGTAAGGGTAAGGGCTGTAGGAGCTTCAGGGGTTTACAACCTCATAGGAAGAACAATATCAACCAGCCAGACACCACCCCCCAAAGCTCTCAGGGACTAAACCTACAATCAAAGAATACACACAATGTATATGGCTCTAGCTGGATATGTAGCAGAGAACTGCCTCATCTGGCATCACTGGTAGGGGAACCCCCTTGGTCCTGTGAAAGCTTAATGACCCAAGATAGGGAAATGCTAGGCCACTGAGGCAAGAGTAGGTGAGCTGGTGGGGGAGCACCCTTATAGAGGCTGGAGGGAGGGAGGAGGGGGTAGAGGGCTTCTGGACTGGAAACTGAGAAAGGGGCTAACATTTGAAATGTAAATAAATAAAATAACCAATAAAAACGAAAAAAGTTACATCTTGAATTATAAAGAAAAGGCAGAGAAAGTGCACTGGAAATGGCTTTAAACTCTCAAAGCTTGCCTACAATGACATATCTCTTGTGATATGGCCCTGCCCACAAGGCTCTCTTATGATTTTTAATCCTGTGAAGAAACACCATTACTATGACAACTCCTATAAAGAGAAACATTTAATTGAGATTAGCTTATAGTTTAGTCCATTGTCATCATGGTGGGTATCATAGTGACACTAAGGCAAAAATGAGACTAGAGAAAGATACAAGAGTTTTACATTTAAAGCAGCAGGTTGTAGGGGGAGAGAGAGAGAGAGGGAGAGAGAGAGAGAGAGAGAGAGAGAGAGAGAGAGAGAGAGAGAGATGGATCTGGCATGAGTTAGTGAAACCTCAAAGTTCACCCCCAGTGACACATTTCCTCCAACAAAACCACACCTACTACAAATGGCCATGTGTCCTAATCCTTTCATCTACCTGTCAGCATTTTTGATGATCATTTTTTGTGAATTTTCTGAGTAAATGGCTAATGGTATCTATATTAACAGTGTGTTTAACACTGCTAAAGTTTGATAAATGCTATTTCCTAAATACTGCCCATAGTTTAAATCAGAGTAGCAAATGCACAATTAACCTGGAAAGAGGGAAATTTTGCACTCAGCACCTTATAAAGTATCGAGTTGAGTTATGACTCATCTCATTTTGCAAAGTAGCCCTAAAAATAAGACTTTCATTTTGCAGAATTATAGCTGGAATTTACAGCAGATGATTAAGATGAGAAAGAAAAATAACTTTTGCATTTTATCAGAAATGTAGCATTTTCTCTGGACCTGAATTTTTTCCTCTGTAGATTTCATCCATCAAAGAAATTTCTCCACAAGTTGTCAAATGCCCAGTTGTTCCCCAGGGACCTCTCTATGAGTATGACTTACCTTGTGAAAGTTTCTGAAATAAGCTGCCTTTTCATCTGGAAACTTTTCTAGCCTTCTGGGTCCCTTGCTAGAAGCCTTCTTAAAAACCAACCAGCATCGTCTGAATATCTGAAAGCAAATAAATGAATTTGATTATCCATCGCTTCCTATGAGTTTACTGGCATGTGGGGTTTTATCTATTCTTCTATTCCATTAGGAATGAGCTTCTAAAATTACCTTTACTTCATAGAATGATTTCTTTAAAGGAAAGTGTGTGACTAACAGAAATTGCAGCACACTTTGAAAACATAATGTATCATGTGAAATTCAACGTGTCAATCTGTTGGAATTAATCATTTTTAGTATAAGTAATCACTTTGGTTTCAATACTGCACACATAATAGCAATTTTTCATTTCATTTCCCACTGCTGTGAGCATTTAGTACAGATAACTGAAATAGATACATACTGTTAGTTTCATAAATTCTAATAAAAACTTCTAATTGTCTTATACAAACTGAGGATTTTTAACAAATAATTATAACGTAATTTAGAAAACAGAAAAAATATAGCTTCATTTTGGGCTCATATAATTCCCTTGTTTATAGTAACTAGGATATATTAAATTTTTATTATATAAAATACAATATATTTTAAAAGTTTATTTACACACGAATCCTACTAATTACTGCTGTAAACTACTATTTTCCTATTATGATAAATTTAAGAGACTGGTCAAGTCTTGAGTACATCCATTTCTGAATCTTTTGTTTTAGCTTTTAAAATGATCACTATGTAAGCTTATTTTATTATTTTTTTGGATCATGTTCTTGTTTATAGAAATAACCAATGCCAAACTTTTAGGTTGACATCTTGTTTTTGCTGTATAATATCACATGTTCTTTGTAGATTATATTGAAAAGCAAAGAAATAAAATGCATTTTCTTTCTAGTAATTAACATATTGGTAATTCAAAATGGCCACCACTTTTTAATTTATAAATTTAGCGTATTTTATTCCTGGGGAAATTTTCTCCACCAGCATGAGGCGATATTTTATCAAAGGCAATTTCAGAAATGTTAGTCATTGTGCTTATATTCTGTGCCTTTATTCAAAGTACATAGTCATCACATCCTTTTTTCTGCTAGTAGAAGACAGTGTAACTCTTTCAAATTATTCCCATGAACATTCTTTCTTATTCACTGAAAGACAGCATTTTCCATGTTAAAAAAGCACTCTCAGAGCCATCACCAAGACATTTCCTGACTAAAAGCATAATAAGTAAAATAACAATGTGAAGGCACTCCCAGTGCTCCTGCTGTCTTTCTTAGATCTTCTGCTATAGTCTTGAAAAATACATCAAGAATGATGTTGAGCTCCAAGCACACAATAACATGTCTGCCCATCTCTGCAATTAGATATATTATTCTTACCAAACTGTTAATAGCCATATACCTGCAAATGAGGAACTGCTCAATTTCTTTAAAACTACTGGTATTTGACACATTGTATTTAGCACTTGACATGGTAGTTCTTTGTTAATTATTGGTCTTTCACCAACCCAAACTTCCAAATGAAATTCTGTTAATGACTACAATGTGGAATCAGCAAAGTTTTGTTTAGCTTTAATAATGAATTTTAGTCATTTTTACCCCATCCATTTCTCATCTCTGTCATTCTCCTGTTGAAAGTGTTCTTCCAACTTTTTTTATTTGCAAGTCATTTTATGCTTAATCAGTCTCTTTCCTCAGCATAGGTGGGAGGTTATTTACTGGAACAAAGGTAAGTTACCAATCTGAAAAAATGGCACCCTCTTCCTCAGAAAACGATACACTGCCAGTGGTCCTTCAGGGAGGCATAGAGCCTCATGAGTCCCTCTCTAAATCATGCAAAATTATATGAAAATTGCTACCATATAACAATTGATAGATTGAGAGCAGTTGTTTTTTGTTGTTGTTGCTGTGATATCACAGCTTTTTTTAATCTATTCATCACATGACCTGGGCAAATTATTTATTGCTCTGTTGATAAAGAAGGGTTAAGCAAGGAATCGAAGGTGGGGAGGATTTGAAAATCCCGGTCAAAGCTTTAGTGTGCAGAAAATTCTCCATAAGGTGCTATCCTCTATCACATTATCTTATACACTAAGTATTGTTGGCAAAGCTGTACACAATGGCACTATATTTTTATTCTAGGAGTCCCAATTCTAACATATATTCAAGAAAAAAATCAGATGCACAAATTCTATCCATATTAACTACAGTTTAAATATTTCAAACAATATAATAGAAAATATTAATGATATCACAAAGACAGGCTTTGGGATTTGACAAAATGTACTTGAAATTCCACATTTCTTTTTGTTAAACATTCAAATTTTAGACAATCTATCAAACCCTTTATACATGTGTCTTTAAATTAGTCAAGAAAAAAGTAATGATTTAAGTTTAGGGCTAATAGTAAAGAGAAACTAAGTAAGGTAACTTACTATATCACAGTGCATTCAGAGGAGTCTGACTAACACAGGACAGGCACATACAAAATAGACAAAATGCTCTTATCACAGCCATGATTAACATTTTTGAAAAAAACAAGCATATTTATCTATATTTTGTTATTAAAAACTAGCTTTCACAAATAAAAATTTAAAGATCTCCTATGATTCTGATATAAATAAATATATAGGACTCATCAATACCAAGTGTTCAAGTGTTTCCTTGAATACACATTTAGCTTCTATTAAATTTTCAGGATGGTTCAGATATTGTTTAACCTTATAGTTGTACGGTTACATTTAGCATAGTATACTAATGACAAATAGAAACCAAAATTTGTTCCCTTCTTAAAATTCCTCTCTATATGACAAATGAAGTAATTTTGTGCTAAAGAAATAATTTAATTTAGGCTTCAATCAAACTATTGTATTAAAATTTGGAGCCTTGTGTTGTAATATTTAAGAACACTGATAACTTTCATGTGAATATTTTATAATAATTAAATGTCTCAAGTTATTTAAGCTCATTTTCAACTTTAAGTTTCTCAATAGATTAGTCTTTGTGAGTTCATAGGTGTCTTGCTTAGTTGAGATTCAGAGGCTGTGTTCTCCTGGTGTCCTCCATCCCCCCTGGCCCTTACACTCTTTCCACCTCCTCTTCTGGGGGGAGGAATTTGATGTAGGCATCTCATTTGGACTCTTTCTCTGTGTAATATCTGGCCATGGGTCTCTATATTTGTTTCCATCTGCTTTCAGAGGAAGCGTCTCTGATGGTGACTCTGCAAGGTGCTGACCTATGACTACAGCAGAGCAAAGCCCCCTCCAAATTCCTGACTTGCAGAAACATGAGAGAGAAAACAATGGGTATAATTGTAACCTAAGTTTAGGAGCGTTTTTCTGTTAAGCATCACAATAAGAAACTGGAATGTAGAAAGGCTCTGAGGTTCTCTTGCTACAGAATCAAGAGGAACTTTCTTGTTCCTTCCCACAATTCCTGTTCCTGGAAGACCTAAGCATTGCTGTCCCACTATAAAATGCTGATGGTGGGGAAGGTTCACTCATATTGCATTACTTTATCATAGCCATTTCCCTTCTCACTATATATATGCTGTAAAGCTGAGGCAACTCTTCCTACAGCATTGTGCTTAAACCTTTTAACTAACTTTGTTGAGTGATGATGTTTTTCTTTTTTTTTAATTAGATATATTCTTCAATTGCATTTCAAATGTTGTCCCCTTTCCAGGCCCCCTCCTTCCCCACTGAAAATCCCATAAGCTACCTCCTCTCCCTGTGTTCCCCAATCAACCTTCTCCCACTTCCCTGTCCTGGTATTCCTCTACACTGTGGCATCAAGCATTTCCAGGAACAAGGGCCTTTCCTCCTTTTGGTGTCTAACAAGGCCATTCTCTGCTGCATGGGTATCCATGTGTACTCTTTGATTGATGGTTTTCTCCTTTGGAGCTCTGGGAGTACTGGGTGACTCATATTGTTGTTCTTCCTATGGTGCTGCAAACCCCTTTAGCTCCTTAGGTCCTTTCTCTAGCTCCTCCATCAGGGATCCTGTGCTCAGTTCAACGGCTGGATGAGGGTGTCTCCCTTTGTATTTCTCATGTACTATCAGAACCTCCCAGGTGACAGCTATATACGGCTCTGGTCAGCAAGCACTTGTGGGCATCTATACTAGTGGATGGAGCCTTAGGTGGGGTAGTCTCTGGATGGTCTTTCTCCCAGACTCTACTCTACCCTCTGTAACTCCTTCTGTGGATCTCCTTTTGTTCCCCCTTCTACAATAACCAGAGTATCCATATTTTATTCTTTCTCCTTCTGGGGCATCATTTGATATGTAAAATGTGTCTTGGGTATTCTAAGCTTCTGGACTAATATCTACTTATCAGTGAGTGTATACCATGGGTGTTCTTTTGTGATTGGGTTACCTCAGGATGATATTTTCCAGTTCCATTCATTTGTCTAAGAATTTCATGAATTCTTTGTTTTTAATAGCTGTGTAGTATTCCATTGTGTAAATATATCACATTTTCTGTATCCATTCCTCTGTTGAGAGATATCTGGATTCTTTCCAGCTTCTGGCTATGATAAACAGGGCTGCTATCAACATAGTAGAGCATGTACCCTTATTACATGCTGGAGAATCCTCCAGGTATATGCCCAGGAGTGGTATAATGGTCCTCTAGTAGCATTATGCCCAGTTTTCTGGGGACCTGCCAGACTGATTTCCAGAGAGGTTTTACCAGCTTGCCATTTCACCAGCCGTGGAGCAGTGTTCTTCTTCTTCCACATCTTGTCAGCACCTGCTGTCTCCTGAGTTTTTGATCTTAGTCATTCTGACTGGTGTGAGGTGAAATCTCAGGGTTGTTTTGATTTGCATTTCCCTGATGACTAAGGATGTTGAACATTTCTTTAGGTGCTTCTCAGCCATTTGATATTCCTTAGGTGAAAATTCTTTGTTTAGATCTGTACCCCATTTTTAATAGGGTTATTTGGTTCTCTGTAGTCTAATTTTTTGAGTTCTTCATATATATTGGATATTAGCCTGAGCAGGAATTTAACTGGTCAGTAGCACAAATACAAATATAACATGAAAAGTGGAATGTATATAGATTAGAAATACTTTCCCTAGTTGGTATAGATGTATTAAGACTCTTTCCTCAAAGAAAATTGTGATGCAAATCTTTATTAAAACTATTTTTGTTCTTTTGTACTGAAAAATGGTCACATTATTGAGCACATCTTGGTAATTATCAGAATATCAAATGAGACCTTAATATATTCATAGAAATCCACATATATGAAGGCATTATAGTGTTCAATTTGTGTTACTATGGTGAGTTTAATTAAAGAACTGAGTTAAGTATGAGTGAGAAAGTCTTCAAGTGTTGTTAAATCATTCATTATTACTGCAGAACAAGTGAAAACATATAATTAAAATAATAGATATAATTACTTTGATACTGTCTTATACTTCAGTTTTTATAACATAGAACAACCACTTATAAGTGACCTTGTTTTTAAGTTTTCAGGAAATAAACTGTTTTCCAAGATGAGAAACCTGCCACTTGTTTTTGGAGAGGATTTATGCTGTAAACAGGCTCTAAGATAAACAAATAATAAATTAGACATCATGAAACTGTAAAACTTCTATAAGGCAAAGGACACTTTCAATAGGACAAATTGGCAGTCTACAGATTGGGAATTGATCTTCACCAACTCTACATCAGACTGAGGGCTAATATCAAATATATATAAAGAACTCAACAAGTTAGACACCAACAACCCAAATAACCCAATTTAAAAATGGGATGCAGAGCTAAACAAAGAATTCTCAACTGAGGTATCTCAAGTAGCTGAAAAGCACTTAAAGAAATGCTCAAAGTTGTTAGTCATCAGGGAAATGCAAATCCAAACAAAATTGAGACTCTTTCTTACACATCTTATACCCAGCACAATGGCAAAGATAAAAAAACCCCAAGCAATAGCATGTGTTGTGAGGATGTGGACCAAGGGAAACATTCCTCTATTGCTGGTGGGAGTGCATACTTATACAATCCTGGAAATCAATCTTACAGTTTCTCAGGAGATTGAGAATATTCTGCGTGAAGATCCAGCTATACCACTTCTGGGGATATACCCCAAAGATGCTGCTCCATACCACAAGAACATGTGTTCCACTATATTCATACAGCTTTATTTGTAAGAGTCAGAAATTCCCAGATGCCCCGCAACCAAAGAATAGATACTAACAGAATACTACTCAGCTCTTAAAAACATGAATATTATAGGCAACTGGATGAAACTAGTAAATATCATCCTGAATGTGATAACTGAGACACAAAAAGACATGCATGTTATGTACTTACTTATAAGTATAAGTGGATATTAGCCCCAAACTACAGGATACCCATGCTATATTCCACAAACCCAAAAGAGCTAAACAAGAATGAAGGCCCCAGGAGAATTTTTGAATCTCATTTAGAAGAGGTATATGGTTATAAGAGACAGTTGGAGGGAGAAAGCTGGGTGATATAGTGGATGGGGTATTTCAGGATCAAGAGATGTGCTGCTTGCTCCTCATGTGGGTCATGCAACAGCTGAGACAAAGTTTGTTTGTAAAGCTGTTGCCCATCTGTGGAATACATTCACCTATCTGGGCTGCCTAGTCTGGCCTCAGTGAGAGAGGTACTTAGCTCTGTAGAGACTTCAAGTGCCAGGGTGGGGATACACAATGGGGGACTCTACCCTCTAAGCTGAAAAAGGGAAGGGAAATAGAGGGAGGGACTGTGTGAGGGAGGGACCAATACTAGGGGGCAGTGATAGAGGTTTAAAGTAAATAAATAAATTAATGAAAAAAAATGAATGCCAATATATTGAAAGCCATTTTTAACATCAAAACCCTTAGGAAAATATTGAGTGGCTTTCAAAATGAATACATTTATATTGGCAAAATACGAAAATAATTTGTAAATAGGTTATGCACAAATTTAATTCAGAATTAACTCTATGTTTTTTTATCATGCTCTATTTCAGGAACTAAGTGTACATTCTAAAACTCTAATCAGTGATAGTTTCTTAGACATTTGAGTTTTGTTATTGTTTGTTTTGTTATTCATAACCTTGAAAAATTTTTAAGTATACTAGTCAGTTATTTTCTATAAAATTCTTCAACTTATTTGTCTTGTTTTTTGATATTTAAACATCTAAGGAAATTCTGGCAGTGATGTCACTAAAATATATTTTATTGTGAAAAATAAAATGAATAATATGAATAATCCATGGCTATGGACCTGTTATTTTTATTGTAATTTCTAATTGAAAACTTAACATTGAAAAGAAAATACTTAATAAATGTTGAATTATTTCTTTAGTCATAATTTTTCTAAATGCTTTGAATTTAAATAAGAGAAGATAATGATTAAGACCACAGTATGGAGACTTTTCACATGTCACCTGCTTTATTGATATGAAGCAAAATTAAGTATGAGCCAGAAACTTAATGCCTCCTCCACTACAGGAGTAGGAAGCAAATGGGAAAGAAATATCTTCACTTTGACCTTTTCATCAAACCAGCTTTTATTAGGGTACCACAATAGTGAACTGTAGGCCTAGAACTAATTCTTTCAATGAGTATTTTGGAGACTTTCCACATATGAGCTAGAAAAATGATTGCTTGAAAATAGAAAATCATTACTAGGAGGGTAAAAGAACTATATGTAAGGAAAAAGGTTTTATTTTGCTTTGAAATGAAAAGTGTAAAATTTTTGACAAAATGAAAGAGAACCCCATGAATGAATTAGTTGCCTTAATGTCTTAATGTTGCATCCCATGAGAATGAACATCAAATAATGATCTTTGTGAGTCCTATGTAGAAAGTGGGGTGTTATATTTTCTTTAGATATTTTTTTTGCATTTCAATGGTATAGATAGTTGCAAATCTTTTGGTTTGGGCTCCTTAATGACAAAATTTATTGGCTGCAGACAGCCTCCTCATTAAGTATATGTCCCTTGGCAGTTAACATTGCTGCAGGCTCCACCTTGGTTTATTGAATGATGTACGTTCTATCTTTGAATAAGAACTGAGAATTTCACCTTCTCTTTAAGAAACATTCTAAATAGGCTGATTGTCTTAGCAACCAGGCTAAAAGATGACGTCTGGGTCTCCTTATAGAAAATGGCCTGACGTTTTCAGAACACTAGGTCTCCAGCTGGACTATCCAGCTTGCCGTAATCACATGTCCTTTTCTTCTGATGAAAATTTCTTTTACCACATGACATTTTTTTCCTTTTAGCATTTTCACCATTTCAAAGTGATTTTATACAAAGCCATCTTTTTCCAGTTAAGACTTACCAGGAAAAACTAGATAGCAGATTCATTGGCTTTAATTCAGAGCTGCAATTAACATTTTATCAAGGACTCATTCCAAAGTTTAACATATTCAACATTAGATTTAATAGACCTATTCCATCACAAGCCATTGACCTAATGAACCTTGCATGTCAAAAACAGGGTTTTAGTACTTGGAAGAATTTCTGATTATAAGAATTGCCAAAGTTGACAGTTCATTGCAATAAAGGAAGTCACAGAATATTTCTCTCTCTCTCTCTCTCTCTCTCTCTCTATATATATATATATATATATATATATATATGTATGTGTGTGTGTATATATGTATATATATATATACACACACATATATATATGTATATATATATATATATATATATATGTATATATATATATATATATGTATATATATATATATATATGGTATATGTGTGTGACTATTATTTTGTTTTCTCCTGAAAGTAATATTCCTTCCTTTCCTTTCCGTATGCATACACATATGCTTATAAACACACATAAATGATACATTGTTTATTTGATGGGCATAAAATAACAAATATATAAAGTCGACCCTCACATAGGTATGGCAAAATCATGCTGTGGGTAACTTTCAACAGGTAGTTAAAGATGTTTGTCTTGCCACAGAAGGTTGTTTTGGATATATGAAATGTAACCATTATTATAAATAAGCTTAATCACTGGGGAGATTTACATTTATTATGTTTAACATGAATGCAAGTCTGGCTATTGATTTATACAAATTTATGTTATGTATGTTTGAATGCCAGAATCTCACTCATGTATTCATCCATTATCCATCCACCCATATATCATCCATCCACCCACGTGAAAACAGATGCCACTCAATAGAACCCTTTGCATCACAGCAAGGTGGTTTGAACTTTCTGTTTCCCAGATTGAGATTCTAATTGAGTCATTCTTCATTCTAAGCTAGATGGTTTGGACCTTGACTGAGAATTTTTCCAAGTTCTCTAAGTGTTGCAAGATACCCAAAAAGTGAACAGAAAAACCTGAGTAAGAGAAATAATTTGCACTTTTTGGAGTGGCTTATGAAAGGATGTTGTTTTCTATTCCTATGTGATGTCATTAGAATCTCTGAGTAATGATGGAATATGGTAAAACTTAAATAGTAACGAAGAAGCTATTGTGCCTGTATTCCCAAGGTGGACATTGAAATAAACTGTAAAATCAGAGATAAAGACTCTGTAACATAATCAGAAGCTAGTGTAGAATATATAAAATTTTCTGAATTTTTGAGCATTTATGTGTAGCCTCTGCATTTTAAATCAAAAGTTACAAAAAGCATTTTAAAAAATCAGTATTTGCTAAAATATCTCTATGCATTCTGTTTTTAAAGCATAGTATCTTTGTTTAAACAACTGATACAATGCTAGCGGACGACCAACTACGCTCTTTTAAAAATACTTATTTTTATGTGTATAAATTCATGTCTGCATAATAGTATGCATATATGCATGAATATGTGCTGGAGTGTATTCAAATCCCTGGAGCTAGAATTACTGGACATATGAGCTACACAATATTGGTGCTAGGAGCCAAATTCAAGTATCCTGAAACGGAGATGTGTTCTTAAACATGGAGCCAATTCTCAAGGTTTCTCTAATTACCTCTTTTAAACACAAGTTATTCAGGCTTTCACAATGATGTCACACAGTTTCAGTTATAGGAGTCAGATAAATACATGACACAAATATTCAAGACTTTGTAAATTAAACCTTAGTAAAAGCAGATACTAATTACTATGTCAATGACCCCACAGAAAAAAAGAGAACTAAAATATAAGAAAAGAAGGAATTTAGTTAGCTGAAGATTTATTTTTATGTCAGGAATGAATATTCTAAGAAATAAACATAAAGCAATTGATAAGGTCTTCATTGTAGTTATTAGTCCAAATCAAACTTTTCTAGGATAAAGAACTCCAAGAATTTCAAAAGACTAGTTCTAGAAAGAGCAGGATACTTTAATTGCCACTTAAGAAAAAGGGAGTTTACATGTGCCTAATAAATTTAGGAATGTGCTAAATCCTTAAAACTTGAAGTAATCTGAACTAGAAATACAAGAAGACAGCTCATTCCTAACAAAGCAAAAGAAGAGAGCAGGTCGGGGTGGGTTCATGGGCTTCTCTTTCTGCTGGAGAGAGTTTGTATAGTGAGTCTGGAAGATGATAGCTATGGGAAATCTTGTGATATCTCCAGAAATCTGCACAGGCACTAGCAATTCTGTTCTGTGTTATGTACCCAAGAGAAAAATATATGTATCCTTTGCATTGGTGATAGCATTACTCATAATGATCTCAAATGCGAGCATTATGATTCATGTACACACCTGAGCAGTTAACACCTTTGATCTTATATGAGTCATTGCTACACAGTCAATTCTCAAAATCATCACTTTAATAAAATCACAGTAAAAGAAAACATGTGAAGATCCATATATTCACATCAGTCCTCCAGGTTGCCTAAACAATGCTGTGCTGTGCAAGCTATATTTAGAAATAGGGTACCAAGAACAGGAAAGTGATTTCCATCTTAATCACCACAGTGACTGACTCATTAGGAGGTACATGCATGAGAAGAAGGTCTATGTTGGAGATCTTTCTTCCTTACTAGAAATATTCTGACATATACACCAATACTTGCTTTTAGGTATGTGTATGGAGTTTATATTATTTTATCAGGTTGTCTTAATTTGCTTGGAGGGTATTATGTACTTACTCTTTCTCTCTTCCTTCCCCCCTCTCTTTATTTGTGTGTGTGTGTGTGTGTGTGTGTGTGTGTCTGTGTGTGTGTGTGTGTAATGGATTTATGCACACAAGAAAGCCAGAATAGGACACTGGCTGTCTTCCTCTGTCACTCTCCCCATTATTACTTTGAGACAAATGTTCCACTGAAAGTAAGCCCTGTCGTTTCCTTTTCCTAAGTGGCTAGTGAGAACTTGAAATTCATCTGTTTCTGCCCTTAATGCTGGGGTTACCAGTAGGCTCAGCCATGCCTGACTTTTTCCATGAGTTCTGGAGATTCAACCCCAGGTCATCATCTTTGCTGAGCAAGCATTATTACCCAGTGAGCTACTTCCCAAGTCTCTTATGATTGTTTTTTAAAGTTATAAAATACTATGTGTTCAAGTTTGCAGAAATGTCAGTTTACCCATTTTACTTACTTTTGTGGTTCCTGTTTCTAAGAAGAAAATAAAGTAATGGATAGAGAGAGAGGAAATAATCCTCCTAGCATTTTCAACAGAACAGATGGCAGCCATTGATAAGTGTGCTAAAAAATGTGTTGGGTTCAACCATTAATTAGGCTGAACACAGTAAAGAAAGAGACACCAAAAGCTTCTGGCTAATACTCAGGCATACCAGAAGTACTTATGACCAATACTACCAAGTTTCTAATAAAAATTCCTGACACCTTTAGTTTATCTATTAAAACCCATCAGTCAGAGTGGCTAAGATAAAAAACTCAAGCAATAGTAGGTGCTGTTGAGGATGTGGAGAAAGAGGAACACTCCTCCACTGCTGATGGGATTGCAAGCTGATACAACTACTCTGGAAATCAGTTTGGCAGATTCTCAGAAAACTGGACACAGCACTACTGGAGGACTCAGATATACCACTCCTGGGAACGTACCCAGAAGATACTCCAACACATAATAGAGAAACATGTTTCATTATGTTCATAGCAGCCTTATTTATAATAGCCAGAAGCTGGGAAGAACCCAGATGTCCTTCAACAGAGGAATGAATATAGAAAATGTGGTGTATTTACACAGTGGAATACTACTCAGCTATCAAAAACAACAAATTCATGAAATTCTTTGGCAAATGGTTAGAACTGGAAAATATCCTAAGTAAGGTAACCCAATCACAAAAGAACACACGTGGAATGCAAGTGGATATTAGCTCAGAAGCTCTGAATACCCAAGACACAATTAACATATCAAGTGATTCCCAAGAGGAAGGAAGGAGAGGGCCCTAGTCCTGGAAAGGCTTGATGTAGGGGATTACCAGGACAGAGAAGTGGGAGGGGGTTGATTGGGGAATTGAAGGAGGGAAGAGGGCTTGTGGGACTTATGGGGAAGGGGAAACCAGGAAAGGGGAAATCATTTGGAATGTAAACAAAGAATGTAGAAAATTTTAAAAAGTAACTAAATCATATTTCTATTTTGATTTCATTGTAATTTATTTATCTCATTATTCATTTATATAATAGCATTATTATAAAATAACAATATAAAATTAACACAGATTTTGGTTTGAGGAAGAAGAAGAAATTTCTACCAGTACTGACTCTAAGAAATCTTTTCCTATAGACAGTAACATTATGTAAAATGCTGAAAAAATTGTTTACTTATAATAAAATAATAATATTCCTTAAGAACAGAATTTCAGAGAGCCAAGAGGGATTGAAATAAAAATGTTAGTATGTCTTTAAGGAAATAAAGGATAATCTATAACTATTTCTTTTTAGTGCAATTATTTGCCAATATGCTCAAAAAATATGACAGCATGCAATCACCCCAGTAAAATAAGTATTTATTACATATTATTAGTGCATGGGAAAACTGGATCTAATTCTGGAGATCATTCTGTTCTGGAATATTCCTGGGAATAGACAATGGCATTTATTTCTTAGATTGAAAATCTAAAATGAAAGAATGACAAATTTATTCAAGTAAGGACATACTTTGTTTATTAAGATTTACAAACTATAAAACCTTAGCTTGTAATACTTGGAAACTAAGGTGAACCACTTGTCTACTGGAGGCATCTGCTTCTTAGACATATTCTCATACAAAAATATTGAGCAAATCCCCACACATTAAAAGAACAATAGCAACATCAACAACAACAAAACCCCCCAACAACAAAATTCTTAAGGATAAATTAAAATATTAATACCTTTCTGAGAATTGATAACTATCAGTACAGATATAAAGTCTATCTGTAAATTAAGCCACTTATGTTTTTAAGATATAATGAACAAACAAACAAACAAACAAATACTAGGTCAAGAATACCTGAGATTCAAATTATTTTCCCTTAATAATTCAAAAATAGTTTGTTTTTTTAAAAAAAAAGAAAAAAAAGAATAGTTTTGATGACCATTGTGCTTTGAGTTTATTTGGGAACAGAGCACAACCGGAGCATTGGGGTGAGAAGAGTCCAACTGTTTTTCTTTGTATAGATCGACATATTTACACACATTGATTTTGCTTTTCAAATTCAATTTCTATACTTATATAAATAATATCCACAGTTATATATCTAAATATTAATTTTCATGATCAAAGATCAAAATAAATGTGTTACTCTTTAACATCCTTTTTTGTTTCTACTAGGCTATTGTCTCCTTATATTTATGGTTAAAAAGATGATGGAATTCCTTTTTTTAAAGATTTTTATTTATTTTACTTATGTAAACACACCATCACTGTCTTCAGACACACCAGAAGAGGGCATTGGATCCCATTATAGATGGTTGTGAGCCACCATGTGGGTGTTGGGAACTGAACTCAGGACCTCTGGAAGAATAGTCAGTACTGTTAATCACTGAGCCATCTCTCCAGTCCTATGATGGAATTTCTAAAGGACTAAAATGATTCCAAAATGATATCTGGTGGTAATTTTTGAGGCACCTTAAAATTAAAGAAAAATGAAAATATCTCCTATTTTTCTGCACTTTTTCTTTAACCAGGTCATCAATGAAATACTGTGAGAGAATATTCACATGGCTTAGAGTCACAGACAGAAATAAAACATTTCCCTCCAGGTGCAAGTTTGAGGTCAGAACTGGGAATTGTCATCATCATCTTTTGGATGTAGAGCTCCTGCTGGGCAGTTTCTCAAGCAAAAGCAAATTTTAGAAACAATCACAGTACTCTGGGCAAACTTCAAATTACACCTTTCAGCATTAGCTTTGAAATAGATAAGCATTGATGTGATGATTGAGAAAAAAAAAAACTTTCCCTTGCACCAACCTATCTTCCCTTATACTGTTCTAGGTTTCTGTTTTATTAAAATCAGACTATACTGACATAATGTGAACTTAGAAAAATCAGTTGTAGAGACAGAACACAGAGCTTAGGATTTCAATTAATCAGCAGGCTCATTTTTAGTTTATGGACATAAGTAGAGGTCTTGCTCCCATTAAGATGCAGGCCCTGAAGAATGTTTTTAGAGTGATCCTCAGAAAGACAATAATTTTTATAGATATCCCTGGTATATAAAACTTCTTTCACCTTTGTCAACATTTCTTTTCTGTGGCTCTCCTCTACTGACATTCTAACATTTCAACACTTCTTCTTCTTTTGTTTCTTAACAGCTTAGATATGATCCTTTTCATTACTTCCTATGGCCTGCTTGTGATTTCTCCCATGGACCATTTCTTAAGGCATCAAATGCTCATGAATAATAAAGCATGAATTCATCAGGCAGTAGAAACTTCTGTTTTTAATAGTAATCAAATTCTTACTTTGTGATTGTGATGCAAATAACGAAATATATTTCAGAAATTATTGTTTTCCTCCATTGATTTATGACCAGCATTTTTAATTTTGTAGTTCCATAACCAACACTAAGATTTAAGTATAAGTATAAGTATAAGTATAAGATTAAGTGTAAGTATAAGTAGTATTATTTGTCTGATCACAGATTCTCAATTAAATGACTATTATAGCCTTTATAGGCTGCACTTTCTTTTTTTCCATTAACCAGGTCATCAAAGAAATATTGTGAGAGAATATCCACTTGGATTAGAGTCACAGTTAGAAATGAAATATTTCCCTCCAGGTGCAAGTTTGGGGTCAGAAATGGAAATGTCATGCTGACTTACTGTGAGGCATATTGCTATAAGTGATAATTATATATGTATTATACACACACACACACACACACACACACACACACACATGCGCACAATTTCATCTGAGTATGAAATGCATAACCAGCTTGATTGTTAGTTAAAAGAATTAATTTGGATGACGGAATTTATGGTATCTTGATAAGATTTCATGATATTTATGATGGAATATTCTATATGAATTTAGGTTTCCAGTAAGTGACATTTTAATCTATCCTATAACATCAATGAAATCTAAACATTTTGGAGATTATGAAAGAATAATATTAATATTTAAGAGATGTGTCAGTTAGTAAATGAAACTGTTGTCAAACTAACAACAACCTGAGTTCAGTCTTTGAAAAGAGACAATTGACTTCAGCAAGCTTTCCTAAGATCCCTCAAAATAACCACAGGATTTTTACCGGCACAATAAGCATGCACAAACACATACACATAAACATACCCAGACACACATACAAACACAAATAAAAATGAGTCAAAGTGCAATAAAATGTAAAATATAATACTAAAATATTAATAGTTGGCTTGATCATAAATAAAAATGACTGAGCTACTACAGGAAATATTGCATACATGTATTTTTCTGTATGATAAACATGTTTTTCCTTGTAAATTTTCTCATCTCAGTTATCTGTGAATTTTTTGAAGTAAACATAAATAAGAATGAGTTCATAATGGCACTAACAATTCTGGAATGATGCTTCACAAAAAATACAGCATTTAAACATAAGATGAAGTATCAACATCAGACCCATGTTGAGCAGGAAGCACATTGCAGGTTAAGGTCAAATTTCCTGTGGTTGGAGACAGCAGGATCCAGAAGGTAGATTATCCAAGGTCAGCCAAAAGAATAACTAAATAAAAGCTTAGTGACTAGTTTAGAAGCCTCTTGAAATTTAACTGCCCAACCCTTGCCCTGGACTCTGACTACCTGTCAGTAGTTGAACCACTTTTTAATTAAAACATAGATAACTCAATAGAAAAATAAAAACTCAGAAAAGGAAAGAAACGAAGGAAGGGAGGAAGGAAGGAAGGAAGGAAGGAAGGAAGGAAGGAAGGGAGAGAGAAATAAAGAGGGGAAAAGTAAGAGCATTGTGCCCTGCTATTGTTAGACCACTGGAATAAATATTGCAAGATTGCCACAAGCTGACCCACCTTAAAGAAACCATACCCAAGCCTACATTTAGGAGAGCAGGGGTCTTATAATGGAGAAGCATAAAAGATTTTAATGTTGCACACAGAAGGCCAAATTTCTACATGAATATTTATATTACTCATAAATAAATCCATTAAAAATTTATATATAATTACTCCTTATGTTGTTTATTTATTTACTATATTTTGATTATGTTCTATTTATATTTCAAATATATTTATGTGCCAAAGGGAAAAATGGAATAAACCAGTGAATAAGTAATACAAACATTAGTGGCTTGAGGGAATTTAATTTTGCATTTATTATTTTTCTTTTGTGAATATAGATTGTTCTTTTATATAATATATTGTTATGGCTTCATCTCTCTATATTCCTTCTAGGTCCACTCCAACTAACCTTCCTGCAGGATCCACTCCCTTTATGTCTATTTTTAGTAAACAACTTCTAAGAGACTTCTAAAAGTTTTCTTAGAGACATCAAGAAAACACAGTATAAAATATAACAAGATAAAACAAAACTCTCACATCAAAATTGGGCATGGAAAACCAACAGAAAGGAAAGAGCCCTGGGAGAAGACCCAAGAATCAGAGATCCACTAGTTTACATATTCAGGAGAATGATAGAAGTAGCAGGACTGAATTGCATTCAATAGAATTGTTTGCAAAGGGGCAATCCCATGAAAATCCCCCAAACAACCCAAGCTATTGACAGTGGGTTATTCTTCACAAACTGATAGTTCAGTCCCATTGCTGAGAACAACACCCACACATCTCAATGAAAATGAATAAGTTGAGCTGGTGTCTACATGGAACCTTTATTCTTTTTTTTTTTTATTTTCTATATTCTATGTTTACATTCCAAAGGCTTTCCCCTTTCCCAGTTCCCACCCACCATAGTTCCCATAGTTCCTCTCCCCCCCAACTATTCCCCAATCATTCCCCCTCCCCCCTCGGTTTCTTTACTAAACTGGATGCTATCTTTACAGGCCCAGGGTCCTCTCCTTTCTTCTTCTTGGGAATCATTTGACTTGCTATTTGTGTCTTGAATATTTAGGGCTTCTGGGCTCATTAATATCCACTTATCAGTGATTGCATTTCATGTGCATTCTTTTGTGATTGGGTTAATTCACTCAGGATGATATTTTCCAGGTCTAACCATTTACCTACAAATTGAATGAATTCATTATTTTTAATTGCTGAGTAGTATTCCATTGTATAAATATACCACATTTTCTGTATCCATTCCTCCTTTGAGGGATATTTGGGCTCCTTCCAATTTCTGGCTATTATAAACAAGGCTGCTATAAACATAGTGGAGCATGTGTCTTTATTGCATGCAGGGGAATCCTCTGGGTATATGCCCAGGAGTGGTATGCCAGGGTCCTCTGGAAGTGACATGCCCAGTTTTCTGAGGAACCGCCAAACTGATTTCCAGAGCAGTTTTACCATTTTGCAATCCCACCAACAGTGGAGGAGTGTTCCTCTTTCTCCACATCCTCACCAGCACTTGTTGTCTCTTGAGTTTTTAATCTTAGCCATTCTGACTGGTGTGAGCTGGAATCTCAGGGTTGTTTTGATTTGCATTTCCCCGATGACTAATGATGTTGAACATCTTTTAAGGTGTTTCACGGCCATCCGAATTTCTTCTGGTGAAAATTCTTTGTTTAGCTCTGTGCCCCATTTTTTGATAGGGTTATTTGGTTCTTTGGGGTCTAACTTCTTGAGTTCTTTGAATATATTGGATATTAGCCCTCTGTCGGATGTGGGGTTGGTGAAGATCTTTTCCCACTTTGTTGGTTGCTGTTTTGTCCTTCTGAGAGTGTCCTTTGCTTTGCAGAAACTTTGTAATTTTATGAGGTCCCATTTGTCGATTCTTGATCTTAGTGCATAAGCTATTGATGTTCTGTTCAAGAACTTTTCCCCTGTGCCCAAGTCCTCCAGGGTCTTCCCAAGTTTCTTTTCTAATAGTTTCAGTGTGTGTGGTTTTATGTGGAGGTCCTTGATCCACTTGGAGTTGATCTTAGTGCAAAGAGATAAGAGTGGGTCAATTCGCATTCTTCTGCATGTTGACCTCCAGTTGAACCAGCACCATTTGTTGAAAAGGCTATCTTTATTCCACTGGATGGTTGTGGCTCCTTTATCAAAGATCAAGTGACCATAAGTCTGTGGGTTAATTTCTGGGTCTTCAATCCTGTTCCATTGATCTGCTTGCCTGTTGCTATACCAATACCATGCAGTTTTTAACACAATTGCTCTGTAGTACTGCTTGAGGTCAGGGATATTGATTCCCCCAGAAATCCTTTTATTGTTGAGAATAGTTTTAGCTATCCTGGGTTTTTTGTTGCTCCAGATGAATTTGAGAATTGCTCTTTCTAGATCTATGAAGAATTGATTTGGGATTTTGATGGGGATTGCATTGAATCTGTATATTGCTTTTGGCAAGATGGCCATTTTTACTATATTGATCCTGCCAATCCAGGAGCAAGAAATATTTTTCCATCTTCTGAGGTCTTCTTCGATTTCTTTCTTCAAGGACTTGAAGTTCCTGTTGTACAGATCTTTCGCTTGTTTGGTTAGAGTTATGCCAAGATACTTTATGTTGTTTGTGGCTATTGTGAAGGGTGTTATTTCCCTAACTTCTTTCTCAGCCTGCTTGTCCTTTGAGTAAAAGAAGGCCACTGACTTGAGTTATTTTTATAACCTGCCACTTTGCTGAATTTGTTTATCAGCTATATACGTTCTCTGGTGGAGTTTTTTGGGTCGCTTAGGTAAACTATCATATCATCTACAAATAATGATAGTTTGACTTCTTCCTTACCAATTTGTATCCCTTTGACTTCCTTATGTTGTCTAATTGCTCTTGCTAGAACTTCAAGTACTATATTGAAAAGATATGGAGAGAGAGGGCAGCCTTGTCTAGTCCCTGATTTTAGTGGGAATGCTTCAAGTTTCTCTCCATTTATTTTGATGTTGGCTATTGGTTTGCTGTAGATTGCTTTTACTATGTTTAGGTATGGGCCTTGAATTCCTGCTCTTTCCAAGACTTTTAGCATGAAAGGACGCTGAATTTTGTCGAATGCTTTTTCAGCATCTAATGAGATGACCATCTGGTTTTTTTTTTTCAGTTTGTGTAGTGGATTACATTGATGGATTTCCATATATTGAACCATCCCTGCATCCCTGGGATGAAGTCTACTTGATCATGGTTGATGATCGTTTTGATGTGCTCTTGGATTCGGTTAGCAAGAATTTTATTTAGTATTTTTGCATCTATATTCATAAGAGAAATTGGCCTGTAGTTCTCTTTGTTGAATCTTTTTGTGGTTTAGGTATTAGCGTAATTGTGGCTTCGGAGAATGAGTTGGGCAGTGTCCCTTCTGTCTCTATTTTGTGGAATAGTTTGAAAAGTATTGGTGTTAAGTCTTCTTTGAAGGTCTGGTAGAATTCTGCACTAAAACTATCTGGTCCCGTACTTTTTTTGGTTGGGAGGCTTTCTATAACCCCTTCTATTCCTTTAGGGGTTATCTGACTATTTAGCTGGTCTACTTGATGCTGATTTAATTTTGGTATTTGATATCTGTCTAGGAAATTGTCCATTTCCTCCAGATTCTCCAGTTATTTTGAGTATAGACCTTTGTAGTAGCATCTGATGATCTTTTGAATTTCCTCAGTTTCTGTTGTTATGTCTCCCTTTTCATTTCTAATTTTGTTAATTTGTATACTGTCTCTGTGTCCTTTGGTTAGTCTGGCTAAGGGTTTATCTATCTTGTTGATTTTCTCAAAGAACCAACTCCTGGTCTTGTTGATTCTTTGTATGTTTCTCTTTGTTTCTACTTGATTGATTTCAGCCCTGAGTTTGATGATTTCTTGTCTTCTACTCCTCCTGGGTGAATTAACTTGTTTTTCTTCCAGGGCTTTAAGGTGTGCCATTAAGCTGCTAGTGTATGCTCTCTCCTGTTTCTTTTTGGATGCACTTAGAGCTATGAGTTTTCCTCTTAGCACTGCTTTCTTTGTGTCACATAGATTTGGGTAGGTTGTACCTTCATTTTCATTGAATTCTAAAAAGTCTTTGATTTCTTTTTTTATTTCTTCCCTGACCAAGGTGTCATTGAGTAGAGTATTGTTCAGTTTCCATGTGTATGTGGGCTTTCTGTTGTTTTTGTTGTTATTGAAGACCACTCTTACTCCATGGTGATCTGATAGGAGGCATGGGATTAGCCCGATCTTCTTGTATTTGTTGACATCTGTCTTGTGACCAATTATATGGTCTATTTTGGAGAAGGTACCATGCGGCACTGAGAAAAAGGTATATTCTTTAGCTTTAGGATGAAATGTTCTATATATATCTGTTAAATCTAATTGGTCCAGAGTTTCAATTAGTTTCACTGTGTCCCTGTTTAGTTTCTGCTTTCCTGATCGGTCCAATGAGGAGAGTGGAGTGCTGAAGTCACCCACAATTATTGTGTTAGGTGTAATGTGTGCTTTAAGCTTTAGTAAGGTTTCTTTTATGAATGAGGGTGCCCTTGCATTTGGAGCATAGATGTTAAGTATTGAGAGCTCTTCTTGGTGGATTTTCCCTTTGGCCAGCAAGAAGTGACCTTCTGAGTCTCTTTTGATGATTTTAGGTTGGAAGTCAATTTTATCTGATATTAGAATGGCTACTCCAGCTTGTTTCCTGAGACCATTTGCTTGTAAAATTGTCTTCCAGCCTTTTACTCTAAGGCAGTGCTTGTCTTTAACACTGAGATGTGTTTCCTGTATGCAGCAAAATGTAGGGTCCTGTTTCTGTATCCAGTCTGTTAATCTTTGTCTTTTTATTGGGGAATTGAGTCCATTGATGTTAAGAGATATTAAGGAATAGTAATTATTACCTCCAGTCATTTTTTAAATTATATTTATTCATCTTATTTATTTTTTATATTTGAGAGGTTATCTTCTTTTGGGTTTGATGAGAGGAGGTTTCTATCTTGCTTCTTCCCGGGTGTAGTTTCTGTCCTTGTCTTGGTGTTTTCACCCTATTATCCTTTGTAGGGCTGGATTTGTGGAAAGATATCTTGCAAATTTGGTTTTGTCATGGAATACCTTGATGTCTCCATCAATGGTGATTGAGAGTTTTGCTGGGTAAAGTAGTTTTGGCTGAAGTTTGTGTTCTCTTAGAGTTTGCATGATATCTGCCCAGGATCTTCTAGCTTTCATGGTCTCAGGTGAGAAGTCTGGTGTTATTCTGATAGGTCTTCCTTTATATGTTACTTGGCCTTTTTCTCTTGCTGCCTTTAGTATTCTTTCTTTGTTTATTACATTTGGAGTTTTGATTATTATGTGACGGGATGTATTTCTGTTCTGGTCCAGTCTGTTTGGGGTTCTATAGGCTTCTTGTATATTCATGGGCATCTCTCTCCTTAGGTTGGGGAAGTTTTCTTCCATAATTTTATAGAAGACATTAGCTGGCCCTTGAACTTGTAAATCTTCACTCTCGTCTATACCTATAATCCTTAGGTTTGGTCTTCTCATAGTGTCTTGGATTTCCTGGATGTTTTGGGTTGCCACCTTTTTGCATTTAGTATTTTCTTTGACTGTTGAATCAATGGTTCCTATGGTATCTTCGGCTTCTGAGATTCTTTCTTCTATCTCTTGTATTCTATTGTTGATACTTGCATCTGTCGCCCCTCATTTCTTCCCAAGGTTTTCTATCTCCAATGTTGTCTTCCTCTGTGATTTCTTAGTTGTTTCTACTTCTGTTTTTAGCATCTGGATGGATGTGCTCAGATCTTTCGCTTGCTTGATTGTGTTTTCATGTATCTTTAATAGATTTTTGTGCTTCCTCTTTCATAGCTTCTACTTGTTGGCCCACGTTCTTCTGTATTTCTTTAAGTGATTTTTGTCTTTCTTCCTTATTGTCTTCTTTTTGATCCATCTTCTCCTGAATTTCTTGAAATGATTTTTGTATTTGCCTCGTAAAGGCTTCTAACTTTTGATCCATTTTCTCCTCTATTTCTTTACGAGATTTTTCTATGTGTTCAGCTACCAGCATCCTGACCAGTGATTTTATATCCATGTCTTGTTTTTCTGTTGTTTTGGGGTATCCAGGGATTCCTGTTGTTGGAGAACTGGGTTCAGATGCTGTCATGTTGCCTTGATTTTTGTTAGTAACGTTCTGTCTTTTTCCTTTTGCCATCTGGTTATTTCTGGTTTTAGTTGGCCTTGTTGTCAGTGGCTGGTGTTTGAATCTCCTGTGAGGCTGGGCTCACCTGTTGTTTCTCTACTGGTGAATATGTGTGACTGCTGCTTTAAGGGATCATAAGCTGACTGCCACCCATGCGATTGTAGCCCCTGTTGGAGTCTGTCTACCTGGGCTTCTCCAGCTGTGTCCTGGTTGCAAGGAACTTGGCCTGCTTGGCTCTGAGAGCCTAGCAGATCCCCGTGACGGTAGCCCTGGAAGGGGTGTCTACCTGGGTCTTTCCAGCTGTGTCCTGGTTGCAATATGGAGGCCCGCCGCTATCGCTGATCCAGGGGCCGGCGAGCTGGGTGCAGAACGCAGCCTCAGTGCTCAGCCAGAGGGCGCGGGGATGTCCCACAGAGCCTAGGCGGAACTCGGCCTGCTTGGCTCCAAGACCCTAGCAGATCCCCCCCGTGAGGGTAGCCCTGGAAGGGGTGTCTACCTGGGCCTTTCCAGCTGTGTCCGGAACCTTTATTCTTATGTTCTAGTATCTGGTGTAGGAAGGTAATCTGCAGGCTAGCAAAAAAAAAATGTAAACACCAACCTAGCTACAAACCCTTTCACCTACATTCTATCCTTCCTGCAAGAAAGGGTAGGGCAACTGTGGCACAAACCTTATGAATGTAGTCAACCAATGTCTAATTTGACTTGGGGCTTACTCCATTATGTCTAATCCATAATCGACACTCTTTGAGTGAACAAGAACCAGACTAGATAGCCTAGAAACCCAGGGTGAAACCAACAAACAAACAAAAACAGAACAAACAAAATAATTCCTAATGATTTTCTATATATTCATTGATCAGTGCCTTTATTCAGTCATAATCAAAGAAGCTTGCTTTTGCAGCAGATGAGAACAAATGCAGAGACCCAAAGCTAGATATTATGCAGAAAGAGAGAGAGGGAGCATATCCTTGGAACACACAGTTCTTAATCTCAATCAAATCCCTTCCTTCAGAGCTCAGGGAACCCTAAGGAAGAGGAAGTTGAAAGAGTGTAAAAGTCAGAAGTGATTGAAGGCAGTAGGAGAAAAAGGCCCACTAAATTAACTGAGTAAGCCTCATATACACTCACTGAGACAGAAGCAACAAGAGCTTGGCTAACAGGAATTTGTGACAAGTCCTCTGCGCATATATACATATTATAACATCCAGTTTAGTATTTTTATGAGAACATTATTAAAATATATTTAATTTATTTTTAAATAATATATGTGGAGGGACAGCTAAAATGCCATTTGAGGGATTATATAAAAACCTACTACAGCAGAAGCTTCCTAAAATACATTTATTTTTAAAAGAAATCTAAGTCAAATTGCCAAATAACAGGAGAAACAAAAAGTTAACTGGACATCTTTCATGATCAAATGAAGCTTTCTGTGTAGAGAATGGGTTATATCTTATCCAGTTGTTTGCCAAAGGATCACATGGAAATCCTCAAACAACACAAGTCATTACCAAGGACTTTATTGTGGAGGAAAAGTCTGCCCTCCACTATCTGATAGTAAGACTCTGGCTGATAAAAACAAAAACAAAAACAAAAACCCAAAAACTATACGACTCATTGAACAAAGACAAGTAGATCTAGTGGCTAAAAATTGAGGCTTTACTCATCCAGACTATTGTTCATGGTACCAAAAAAAAATACACTGCACACTACCAAAGAAGAAAAGTAAAAATTAATTCAGCTTTAAATACTTCAATACACAATGATTCATTTGCAAGATATGTTAGTGCAATAGTGGCACTAAGCCACAAAGTGTTCTGTTCAGAGTGACCAACCCATATCTGATTAGATATAAGGCCCATGCTTTGAGGCAAGTTACATACCTGACATGACTCAGGTGGCTAAGAACTGAAGACCAAATAGATTAGGAGCCTGAGGGGAAATCAAATACTACTGTTCTGCAAACAAATGTAGGCATAAAATGACGCCTAAGGAAGTTCTATACTCAAATCAGTGAACTGATTAAGCATCATCAGAGAATCTTCCTTTTACAGCAGATGGGAACAAATACAGAGACCCACAGCCAGAAAATGTACAGAGAGACACCTTGGAATACTCAGTTCTAAATGTATGTCCATATTTAAATCCCTCTCCTCAGTGTTCAGGAAACACTGAAAAGGTAGAAAAAATCTTGAGAGTCAGAGGGGATGGAGGACACCAAAGAAACAAAGCCATCCACATACAACAGGTAAGACTCAAGTATGAACTCAAAGAGAATGAGGCAGCATACAGAGGGCCTGCATGGGGCAGAGCCAGAAGGGGAACCAGCAGTGAGAGAAGAGGACACAAGTTCTCATCCCCAATCCAAAAGCTATTTCCAATTAATAAACACTCAAAATGAAAAATTAGTTCTCTACAACTGAATTTTACGGGGAATACAATCCACTACTGTTAAAAAAAAATTTTTTTTTTCACTTTACATCCGGCTCATGGCCACCTTCCTGGTCACCCCCTCCCACAACCATTCTCTGGTCTCCCATTCCCTTCTTTTCTGAGAGTGTGGAGACTCCTCTGGGTATCTCTTCACCCTGGCACATCAATTCTCTGGGGCAGCTAGGCTCTTCCTCTCTCACTGAGGCCAGATAAAGCAGCCCAGCAGGATGACCGTATCCCACATATAGTCAACAGCTTTTGGGATAGTCTCTGTTCCAATTGTTCAAGACTTACATGAAGACCAAGCTGCACATCTGCTAGGTGTGTGGAGGGGCCTAGGTCTAGTCCCTGTGTGTTCTTTGGTAGTTCAGACTCTGGAAGCCCCAACGGTCCAGGTTAATTGTTTCTGTTGGTCTTTCTATGGAGCTGCTATCCCCTTTAGCCTTCAATTCTTCCCCCTATTCTTCCATAAGAATCCCTAATCTCCATCTACTCCTTGGCTGTCTGCATTTGTATCTGTCTGAGTCAGCTGCTGTGTGGAGACTCTCAGAGGTCATGTTCCTGTCTACAAGCATAACAGTATCTTTTCTTTGTATTTTTTTTAATTGGAAATTGTAATTATTTACATTTCAAATGTTATCCCTTCTCTTGGTTTCCTACCCAAAAATCCCCTATCCCATCCCCTTTGTCCTTGGTTCTATGAGAATGCTCCTCTAACAACCCATCCACTCCCACCTCCCTTCCCTGGCATTCCCCAACACTGGGACATTGAGCCTTCACAGGACCAGGGGCCTCTCCTTCCATTGATGTCCGATAGCGCCATCATATGCTACATATGCAGCTGAAGCCATGGGTCCCTCCATGTGTATTCTTTGGTTGGTGATTTAGATCCTGTGAGCTCTGGGGGAGGGGGTCTGTTGGTTGATATTGTTTTTCTTATGAGGTTGCAAACCCCTTCAGCTCCTTCAGTCCTTTCTCTACCTCCTTCATTGGGGACTCCATGCTCAGTCCAATGGTGGGCTGTGAGTATCCACCTCTGTATTTGTCAGACTCAGGCAGAGCCTCTGAGGACCCAGCTATACCACTCTTGAGCATATACTCAAAAGATGCTCCAACATATAACAATGACACATCTTACACTATGTTCATAGCAGCCTTATTTATAGTAGCCAGAAGCTGGAAAGAACCCAGATGTCCTGCAACAGAGGAATGAGTACAGAAAATGTGGTACATTTACACAATGGAGTACTACTCAGCTTTTAAAACAATGACTTCATGAAAATTTTAGGCAAATGGATGGAACTGGAAAATATCACCCTGAGTGAGGTAAGCCAGTCATAAAAGAATACACATGGTATGCACTCACTGACAAGTGGCTATTAGCCCAAAATCACAGAATACCCAAGATACAATTCATAGATCACACAAAGCTAAAAAAGGAAGAACAGTGTGTGGATGCTTCAGTTCTTAGAAGGGGGAACAAAATATTCATGGGAGGAAATACGGATACAAAGTGTGGAGCAGAGACTGAAGGAAAGGTCATCCAGAGACTGCCCCACATGGCATCCATTCCATATACAGTCACCAAACCCAGAGACTATTGTGGATGACAGTATCATTTAGGGATTGGTGCTTGCCTATGGGATGGGTGTAAGTCTACAAGAAATACAAGTACAAGGGATGGAGCAGAGACTGAGGGGGTGGCCAAGCAATAACCAATTACAAACCACTCCTACGGGCAAGCCTCATGGAAAGATGGTCAATGGTATGTTTTGAGGTACTTTGCATCATAGTACTTTGTTATATCATCTCTTTTTCTTATTTTTTCTCTTTCTTTTTTAATCTTCCAGGACTTTTGCATATATATTATTGTTTCCAGTTTTTTTTTGTTTTTATGGAATTTCTATAGTACAAAGGTGTGTTTCTCTGTATCATCTTGTGTTTTTTTATACTTTCCTTTACCATTTTTTCTTCTGTTTGTTTCCTTGGTCCTTTTCTTGCTTGGATTTCATTATCTACATTATTTTTATTCTTTTGGTATCTGTTTTCTAAGGAGAGACAGAAAGGGTGTGGACTCAGATGGAAGGAGAGGAGGATCTCAAAGCAGTTTGGAAGTAGAAACATAATCGGAATATATTGTATGATAAAATCTATTTTCAATGAAAATATAAAAATAATAATAATCATTTACTCTGTTACAAAATGTCAATAACACAATTGAAAACTGCTTACTTATTTCCTAATGTAATTATTTATTTATTTGGTAGGACAAGGTTTTTATAATCCCAAGGTAGTCTCATACTTATCATGTAGCCTTGAATTCTTGAACTTCATTTCACAAATGCTGGGAGTGCACATGTGTACCTGTCTATCACTAACATGTGAAAGCTTTATTTATAAAAAAGAAATGTTCACAAAAATTATGTCATTCTTTAAAACTGATATATTTAACAGAGATGTATATATATATACATATATATATATAAGGCTTGCATAAAATTAGAGTCACAGAAACATTGCTATGAGAACAACAAACTATCAATTCTTTTATATGGCTTTTCTCATATGTTTTGTATGTGGTGTATGTAATATACATACATGAACAGAAGTCTTTTTATTCAGGTATTCTCTCCATGATATTTTTATTTAAAAGACATTTTATTTAGTCTTTGTGTTTGCTTGTTTGGTTTTCCAAGATACGGTTTCTCGGTAAAGCCCTGGCTGCCCCGGAAATTGATCTGTAGACCAGGGTGGTCACAAACTCGGTGATGCACCTTCCTCTGCCTCCCAAGTGCTGGGATTAGAGGTGTGTATCACTTCTGCCTAGCTGGTATTTTATTCTCTTATATTTTATGATTGTGAGCCTAGCCTTTAACGGCTGAGCCGTCTCTCCAGCCCCTGGCATTTTATTCTCAACAATGCCTTTTTGTGTTGTAGCAGTAAAGTACATGAATCTTTTAAAACAAAATAACATCAATGATAAAGATCACACTATCACTATAAAATATCCCAAGGAAGCAGCATAGCTAAAGGGACTCCAAAACAAAGTTAAGAAAGATAAAACAAAGAATAGAACAAAAGCAAAACCTTGGAGGACAAATTTGGGGACTATTATCTTATGATATAAAATTCTTTTTACTTTTAATAGCCAACAAGCTGTCTGGGTATCTGAATGTCTCTTTCTCCTACCATGTTGTGTTAAAGATATCTGTCACCTTCCTGGCATTTACTTGGGTATTGAGGATTCTATCTCAAGTTCTCACATTCATGTTGCAAACACTTTATGACTAAACAATTTTCCCAGTTACCAACAACACTTTCTGCTGCAATGAATGTGAGTGAAGAAATATGAAAATTCTTGAAAGATTGAAAAGTTAGGAATGCTTGCATCTCTTGCAGAGGACCTGAGTTTATTTCTAGCACCCATGTTGTATGGTTCACAATCATTGTAACACACAATTTCTTATGGGAAAATATGTTTGAAATATAATCTCTATCCAATGCAAATTCAAAACCCAATACAATTTAGTTAAAATCTAGAGTTGTATCAAAAGTTGAAAATATATAAAATAAGTGTTTACTAGTAAATATATAGATATTTGGAAAATGCAGAAAAAGACCATTTTTAAAGTCAGAAAGTGAGTCTCAGAAATGCAAGCTTGAATCATTGTGACTCTCTGATTTCTCTAACCCTTATTATTGGGGCTAAAGACTATATATTTATCTAGTTATTGATACATTTTGATTCTTTTTTGTTTTATTTTATTGATCATTTTATTCCTTTACATTTCACGCCCAATTGAGAGATGGGGCCACATACAACCCTCAAAATTGTTAACCCAGAAATGTTCCCATCCAAAGGAAGACAGGGACACAAAAAGGGAACAGAGACTGAAGGAAAGGTCATCCAGAGACTGCCCCACCTACGAATCCAACTCATCTGCCAAACCCTGACACTATTGCTTATACCAAGAAGTGCTTGCTGACAAGAGCCTGAGAGGTTTTACCAGCACCTGATTAACATAGATAAAGATATCAACAGTTAACCATTGGACTGATCCTGGGGACCCAATGGAAGAACTAGGGGAATGTTTAAAGGAGCTGAGTGGAATCGCAACCCCATAGTACAAACAGTATCAACTAACTGGACCACTCAGAGTTCCCAGGCACTAAACCACCCAGCAACGAGTATACATGAAAGGATCCATGGCTCCAGATACATGTGTAACAGAGAATGGACTTATCTGACATCAATGGGAAGGGAGGTCTTTGGTCTTGTGGGAGGTTTGATGCCCCACAGTAGGGGAATGCTAGAGAGGTAAGGCAGAAGTGGGTGAGTAGCTGGAAGAGCACCCTCATAGAGGCAAAGGGGAGAGGAGACAGGGGGAAAGAGATGGGGGGTTTGTGAAGGAAGATAATATTTTGTTTCTTTAGCAGTTCATTTTCCTTTTTCTATAAATAGTATACTTATATTACTTTAGTATTTTCTACTTTGGCATATGTTAATAAAATTTCATAGATTGCCTAACTAGCTTCTGAAAGTTGTTGATCCACCAGTAGCCAACATCAAGGTAAACGGAGAAAAACTCGAAGCAATCCCTCTAAAATCAGGGACTAGACAAGGCTGTCCCCTCTCGCCATATCTCTTCAATATAGTACTTGAGGTACTAGCTAGAGCAATTCGACAACAGAGGGAAGTCAAAGGGATACAAATCGGAAAGGAAGAAGTCAAACTATCACTATTTGCAGATGATATGATAGTTTACTTAAGTGACCCAAAAACCTCCACCAGAGAACTCCTGCAACTGATAAACAACTTCAGCAAAGTGGCTTGCTATAAAATCAACTCAAGTAAATCAGTAGCCTTCCTATACGCGAAGGATAAGCAGGCCGAGAAAGAAATTAGGGAAATGACACCCTTCACAATAGCCACAAATGATATAAAGTATCTTGGAGTGACGCTAACCAAACATGTGAAAGATTTATATGACAAAACTTCAGGTCTCTGAAGAGGGAAATTGAAGAAGACATCAGAAAATGGAAAAATCTTCCATGCTCGTGGGTTGGCAGGACTAATATAGTCAAAATGGCAATCTTGCCCAAAGCAATATACAGATTCAATGCAATTCCCATCAAAATCCCAACTCAGTTCTTCATAGAGCTAGAAAGAGCAATTCTCAAATTCATCTGGAATAACAAAAAACCCAGGATAGCTAAAACTATCATCAACAGCAAAAGAACTTCTGGGGGAATCAATATCCCGGACCTCAAGCAATATTACAGAGCAGTGGTATTAAAAACTGCATGGTATTGGTTCAGTGACAGGGAAGCGGATCAATGGAATAGGATCGAAGACCCAGAATTGAACCCACACATCTATGGCCAATTGATCTTCGACAAAGGACTGTTTTAGTAATATACATGGTCAATGCCCATATGAAATACACTTCTCTTTCTTTTCATTTATCCTATTAAATAAACTGGAATTTCATATTAAGAAATTTTGCCCTGGTAACTTCTCAGGTGATTGTCTGCTTTAGAACTTATTTGACTCTAACATAATTTACATACTAGGGGGAGTAGCTGGCCGACACAAGTTACACTCCAGGAATGTTTAGTTTTGTTTCATATTTGAGAAAAAGAATATGAAATACGGTGGGTAGGGAAGTGAGAGAGGATCTAGGAGGAGAAGGGAGAAGAAAACGTACATGTTCAAGATAGTCAATATTTATGGAATAACATTCTGAATTATGGGACATAGGGAGGGGGGAACTGGGAAAGGGGAAAGCCTTTGGAATGTAAACATAGAATATAGACAATAATAATTAAAAAATAAAGCATTTGAAAAAGATTATGAGAAAAGCATCATTTGATATGTGAATTGTGTCTTGTGTACTCTGAGCTTCTGGGCTAATATCTACTTATCAGTGAGTGCATACCATGTGTGTTCTTTTGTGATTGGGCTACCTCACTTAGGATGATATTTTCCCGTTCCAATCATTTGCCTAAGACTTTCATGAATTCATTTCATGAATTTTAATAGCTGAGTTGTAAAATGATGCTCAAGAAGAAGGAAGGAGAGGTCCCTGGTCCTGGAAAGGCTAGATGCAGCAGTGTAGGGGAATACCAGGACAGGGAAGTGGGAGGGAGTCGATTGGGGAACAGAGGGAGGGGAGAGGGCTTACAGGACTTTCGGGGAGGGGGAACCAGGAAAGTGGAAATGATTTGAAATGTAAATAAAGAATATGTCTAATAAAAAAGATTATGAGAAAAGAGAAGGTCAAGGACTATATTATGGGATTTTTGAGGGCATGGACATCATTATAGCCTCACAAGAGGTCAGTTGTAAGTAGCTGATGGTTTTTACCTTAAACACTAAGAGGGTTTGAAAGATATGAACTGACATATTAAAGAATAACTGACTTCAAATGCATGAAAATTTCTGAAATAAAACATCTTATACCAGCTTTGTTTTTACACAGAAAAGTAAACCAACTTACAGAAAGCGTTCAGTGTTTTCTTTCTTCTTTACATTTTATTTCAGTTATTTTCACACAATTAATTTTGCTTGCTGTTTTAAAACAGCATCAGCTTGTTTAGAACTCCACAATTAGAAGAGAGAGCTTTATATTTGTCTTCATATTATTTTGGTGCTATGATTTAACCTGACTTTTCCTGGGTCAGCATTCTGGGCACCACTGCATGTATAGCAGCAGTGACCTCAAAATCTCAGTATCAATAATTGTCACTTTACATCCATTTCCCCCAACTATCCTAATAGATTTGCAAATATTAACATAATTAAAATGTGCTTCACAATAATAAGGCAATATAATTATTCAGCTTATGGGATGGACTCTTTCATAAAAATGTCCAGTATCAATACTTGATAGAATATTTATTGTTGATCCTTGAAAGGGACTTTCTCTGGCTTATATTTCATTCTAAATTATTCTACATTCCACTACCAAAATAATCTTTTCAGATTTCCTTTGTGTATATGAAGATTTCAGTGTATGAATAAAATAATTAAAGTTGTGTAATTCTAATATTA
The DNA here is from genome assembly GCA_964023405.1 of Apodemus agrarius. Taxonomy (NCBI): domain Eukaryota; kingdom Metazoa; phylum Chordata; class Mammalia; order Rodentia; family Muridae; genus Apodemus; species Apodemus agrarius. The sequence goes on from OZ030021.1 coordinate 81,900,136, forward strand.
ATATATATGACATGCCACATATACAGATAATTACTTGTGACAATATCTCTCCCCTTTTATATTCACACTAAAATTAACTACCCCACATCCTCTTTAAGCTTTCTTTGTGTCTTTGGAACAAGATGATTTTTTAATACTGTACCTAGTGATATAGTAATTTCATGGAAGACCTCTTTGTGGTAGTTTAGGTTTCCTGAATATTGCCATGCCTATATTGCCCATATTTTATGGTATTATAGCCATCATGACAAGTACTGTGTCTATCTTATTTTAACAGATCAGTAAATTGAAAGTTTCTTCTCCTATTAAAGTCTTTCGCCACTGACAATATGTTTCTATGTCAGTTTGTCTCACAATGTAATCACATAGGGCATTACTGTATATGGGTATAAAGCATGAGTTTATGTATTATATGCCTTAAAAATCAGTAACTATTGTTCCCACTCTATGGCTCAAGGTCAAGTTTAGCTCATGAAAAGTTTACCTCTTAGTTTTATAAAAATGTTACATTAATGCCTGAAATTGATTAAAACTATTGACTAAAATAATATATTCAAAATATGTGGATAATTTAAGTCTTCAGTGCCTGAATGCCATCTATTGCTACCTTGTATTTCACATTCTTACATATTTAGCCATTATGAAGGGCACTGATTCTTCTATGACAAACAAAAAGACATGTCTTCTTAGAAATTATATGAGTATGAGGACAAGTTACAGCAGGTTGCAATTTCAGAGGCTTAACTTATAATTGGAATTGCATGGTAAATACATTTGACCTCATGCAAGATATCATAATAGCAGAGAATGAAATTTATAATTGCATTCAAGGGGAAGGGCTTCATAATGGAATAAGATTTGGATGGAATATTTGTATATATAATGGAGTGAAGGAGATAAATGAGATTCTGAAGAACTCTGAGAAATATCTCTACAAACTAGTGACTGCAACATACTTATGATTAAAGGAACTACTATTGGAGAAGAGGCTCTATAAACCAACCCAAAAAAGATGACAGACATTTAAAAATTTCTGTTGCAGATCTCAGAATACCCAGCTCAAGAGAAATGGCACTGAGACCATTATAGGCCTCAGTTGTATTCTAACTACTTACATTTTCCACCATTCTTTTCTCATGTATCATCCATGAAGACTCTCATATATCAAAGTAACATCTATTCTCAAAATCCACTTGTTCTAGCCAAAAGGGCAGTTGAGATAAAAGCTTCCTTTGGTTTCAATAAAACAAGTATAAGCCTACAACATAAAAATTCTCATATGTCACAATCATAAAGTATCAAATTGAACATCACAGATTTATTTTAAATCCCTGCTTAGATTAAAATGCTTTTTGAAAATCCTTCAGTCATTTCTTTAGAAAAAATACACATATGGAAAGTTCTAAGGAGCTTATTTATACCAAGAACCATATCTGTTATCCATTGTGGACTTGGACAATTCTTCTAAAGCACAGTGTTTTAAAAACTACTATAGAGGGGAGAATTCCCTCTCTACAAGAGATTGTAAAATGATCTTGGTCAAATAACTACTAAAACTAACTTTAAATTATATTTTCCATAAGGAGTTTACACATTATTCATTGATCCAAAACAGAAAATTAGAACAGGGCACTAAGCATATTTGTCTGAAACTCAAACCTATTCATACATAGAAGGATGAATCATTTCTTATTAATCTTACTCATATGTTTTCAACAGTTGATGGAATACAGATAACTGAACACAATATATGATCAGTTAAATAAAAGTTCATTTAGCATGCTCTTTAACATGCTTGGCATTGTGGAATGTAAGGAACTTGAAAGACTGCAGTGAACAGAGCAGAGCAGGATGCAAACAAATAATTTTAAATAACACTAGAAAAGATTAAGACAATGATCCACTCATGATGAGAACATTTTTATCTCTCTGAGCTAAGGAAAGTTTCTTGATATAGCCTAATTAATGATTATAAAAACATGTATGAGATATAATTTAGTCACCAATACTAAGGGAAAAAGGAGAACAAAATCTTCATAAATCAAAATAAAATAATCCTAGAGGATAATTTTATCTTACATGCGTATGGCTAAACTTTTCTTGATTTGGTGTTAATCTGTATATTGTTTGCATAATGATGATTAGATTAAGATATACTAAATTTAACCTTTGTTCAATAACTGGAACTGAATAGATTATGTTGCCAATGTCATTATTGTTTTTATTTGTATTTTTTTTTTCTTTGTGGACAGGGTCTCCACAGAAGCTACAAAACTTCTATATTGTCTCTGACTCTTTTGTGCATAGAGTTATTGGCTTGTGCTTTCCATTACTGTCTCTAAATTCTGTGTACATTAGAATAACAGACCTGTGCCTTCCATAACTTCCAAGCCTGCCTCTGACTCCTGTGTATATAAGGGTAACAACCATGCATGTATTTGTCAAGGTTTCTATTCCTGCACAAACACCATGACCAACAGGCAATTTGGGGAGGAAAGGGTTTATTCAGCTTACATTTTGACATTGCTGTTCATCAGTAAAGGAAGTCAGGACAGGAACTCATGCACATCAGGAAGCAGGAACTGATGCAAAAGCAATGGAGGAATTTTACTTACTGGCTTGCTTTCCCCTAGCTTGCTCAGCTTGCTTCCTTATAGAATCCAAGACTAACAGCCCAGGGATGGCACCTCCCACAATGGGCCTGTTATGGTTTGTATATGCTTTTCCCAGGAAGTGACCTCATTAGGAGGTGTGGCCTTGTTGGAGTAGGTGTGTCACTGTGGGTGTGGGCTTAAAACCCTCACCCTGGCTGCCTGGAAGTCAGTCTTCTACTAGCAACCTTCAGTTGAAGAGAGAGAACTCTCAGCTCCTCCTGCACCATACCTGCCTGGATGCTGCCATGTTTCTGCCTTGATGAAAATGGACTGAACCTCTGAGCCTGTAAGCCAACCCCAATTAAATGTTGTCTTTTATAAAACTTGCATTGGTCATGGTGTCTGTTCACAGCAGTAAAACCCTAACTAAAACAGAAGTTGGTACCAGGGACTGGGGTATTGCTGTGATAGGCCTGACCATGCTTTTGTTCGGAAGTATGTGGATTTTGGGACTTTGGATTTGGAAAGCCATGGAATTCTTTAAGTGGGGCTTAATGGGCCAGACTAGTAGGAATATGGAAGACAGTGGTGCTGAGGGTCATTTGAACTGTGTAGGCCTGACGGCCCAAGAGGTTTCAGTGGAGAAGAACTTTAATATGTGGCTGAGAGACTCTTTTTGTGATGTTTTGGTAAAGAACATGGCTGCTTTTTGCCATTGTCTAAAGAGACTGCCTAGGACTAAGGTAAAGAGATTTATATTAATTGCATCTGCAAAGGAAGTCTCAAAAAAGCCCAACAAAGACTTTGTTCTCTGGTTAAGTCTGATAAAGAGAATTTTGAACCAACATAGCAAGCTGAGAAAGGAAAAGTACAAAATATATAGTTTGAGTATTAAAGGGACTCCAGGAAGTGAAATGGAGCTGAATTCAAGGATATTAAACTGAATTAAAGGAGTGGCGACCTTGGGGCAAGATTCCACCCAGCTAACTTTAGGTCCAGGCATGGTAGTACAAGCCTTTAATCCCAGGAGGCAAAGATAAGCAGATCTCTGAGTTCAAGGCCAGCCTAGAACAGAGTAAATTCTAGGTGAAGAGAAACTTTAATCCAGGCTTGGTGGACCACACCTTTAATCCCAGTGCTTAGAAGACAGGCATGCAGATCTCTTGAGTTCAAGGTCAGTCTAAGGAGCAAGATTCAGGACAGCCAACTTAGGCAGTGAAGGAGCTGGGGAAAAGGAAGCCAGTGATAATATAATAGAACAAGGGGGTCAATGTTCCAGCTCCTGCAAGCAGCAGAACCCAGCAGCTTCGGCCATGTGTCTCTGGCTTTATATTCAAGAGAAGAATACTGAAACAATTGATGCTAGTTAGCTGGAGCTAATAAATTAGTGGTGATTAAGAAAAGACCAGCATCACTGAGGTGAAGTATAAGAAGTGTTTTCTGAGAGCACAAAGAAGCTGTATTCCAGAGATAGCCAAGTATTCCTCATGCTGCAGCTGTACTTGGTAACATGTAAGAATCATCCAGGTGGTACTGGTTTTGAAGGCATGAAGGCATCATGAAGAACAGCTGAGGCTTGGTACTGTGAGAGGCCATGGAAGGCCATTGGTGAAAGTGTACCCTCAGTTGTAATTGGCAGCCCAGGACTGAAGGGACCATGCAAAGGAGTTGTGACTTGATACCAAGAAGAGAGCCTGTGAGAGGCTTTGGTGAAGTATAGTTACAGTGGAAGACCCTAGCATATTGGAGATGCCAGTACCATGGGATGACCACCAAGAACAGCAGTGGCAGTGGAGTGCATCAATCTGAACTTAGAGTGCTACAAAGGGCAGAGCTGGAGATGTGACACCAGCTCTTTGGAAATACACAGAAGATCATATGTGGATCTCAGACTTTGGAACAAGAAGCTGTGAAGCTGAAATTGACTTGGGGTACCAAAGATGTTAAAGATGCCAGAGCCACAGGACACCTGCCAAGGAAAGCCGCTAACAGGGAGTAGAACAAGCCCAGGAGAAAGAACCTAGTTGCAGTCAACAAGGATGAAAAAGGAGTTGGATATCTGAAGACTGCTTTGCCATCAGAAGTGGAGATGAAGAGTTTTGACTTTGCCCAGCTGATTTCCTGTTTTGCTTGGAGGATCACATTTAAGTGATTGGATGAATCTCAAAAGAGACCTTGAACTTTGGACTTTTAACACTGTTGAGACTGCTATAGACTACAGGGACTTTTGTAGTTGGACTTAATGTATTTTGCATTATGCTATGTTTAAGTATGGCCCCAATAGACTAATGTTTGAACAAGCCTATGGGGGCCAGGGAGTGGAATGTTATGGTTTGTATATGCTTTTCCCAGGAAGTGACCTCATTAGGAGGTGTGGCCTTGTTGGAGTAGGTGTGTCAGTGTGGGTGTGGGCTTAAAACCCTCACCCTGGCTGCCTGGAAGTCAGTCTTCTACTAGCAGCCTTCAGTTGAAGAGAGAACTCTCAGCTCCTCCTGCACCATACCTGCCTGGATGCTGCCATGTTTCTGCCTTGATGACAATGGACTGAACCTCTGAGCCTGTAAGCCAACCCCAATTAAATGTTGTCTTTTATAAAACTTGCATTGGTCATGGTGTCTGTTCACAGCAGTAAAACCCTAACTAAGACAGGGCCCTCCCCTCTTGATCACTAATTGAGAAAATGCCCAACAGCCAGATCTCATGAAGGCTTTTCTTCAACTGAAGATCCTTTCTCTGTGATAATTCCAACTTGTGTCAAGTTGACACACAACAGCCAGTATAATTGACCCTTTGTCAACTTGACACACAAACACATCATTATTAAGCCTCAACCCTTACTTTCTTATTCATTCCCAAGATCTAAATAACTTTAAATGTCCCATAATCTTTGCAAATTCTTACATATTAACATTTCAATATCTTTAAAATAGCTAATCTCTTTTAAAATCCAAACTCTTTAGAATTAAAAGTCCCTTAAGTGTGGACTCCACTAAAATGCTTTCTTCCTTCAAGAGTGAAAAATATTAAGGCACAGTCACAATCAAAAGCAAAACCAAACTCCAACTGTACAATGTCTGGGATTCACTCATGATGTTCTGGGCTCCTCCAAGGGTTTGGGTCATTTCTCCTGCCTTTTGTAGCACACACCTTGTCTTCTAGGCTCCAGTTGCCTGTACTACACTAGGGCTGCTGTTCTTGATGGTCATCTCATGGTAATGGCAACTCCAAAACCCCGCTGTCTTCCACTGTAACTAGGCTTCACCAATAGCCTTTCATAGGCTCTCTTCATGGATCAAAGCCTCAACTCTTTTGCATGACACCTTCAGTCTTGGGCAATTAATTGCAAGAGAGGCTGCATCTTCACCAATGGCCTTTTGCAGTCTCTAACAGTGCCAAGCCTCAGCTGCTCTTCATGACCCCTCCATGACTTCAAAACTAGTAACACCTTGGTGACTCTTGCACATTGCCAAGTCCAGTCAAAACACAAGGTAGGAGAACCCTGGCTATGTCTGGAAAACAGCATCTATGCTTTCACAAAACACTTCCCAGAAGATGTCACCTCAGTGATGCTTGTCTCTTCTTAATCACTGCTAATTTCTTAGCTCCAGCTAACCAGCATCAATAGTCCCAGTAATACACAGGTTTCACTTTAGTAGTTCTGGTATCTTGTTAATCACAGATGATTCTTCAGGCGCAGCTAATCCAAACAACAGAATCTTCACAATCAAAATAGCAATGGACTTGAAAAGGGTCTTCAATCCTCCTTTTGAAAATTCATAAGCCAAGCCTCAATCTTCTGCACTGTTCTAAACATTGTCTTCCAAGCTCCTACACAAAGTCACACAGAGTTCTTAACACTGAATGTATCTTATAGCTCAAAGTTGCAAAGTCCTTCCACAGTCCTCCCCAAAACATTATCAAATTGCCACAGGAACAGCCTACTCTGCTGATACCAATTTGTTTTTATCAGGGTTTCTCCCTGGCCCCCATAGGCTTGTTCAAACATGAATCTCTGGGAGCCATACTTAAACATAGCATAATGCAAAAATATATTTAGTCCAACTTCAAAAGTCCCTGTCGTCAATAGCAATCTCAACAGTGTTAAAATTCCAAACTTCAAGATCTCTTTTGAGATTCATCCAATGACTTAACTGTAATCCCCCAAGCAAGATAGGAAACAAGGTGGGCAAAGTCTAAACTCTGCATCTCCATTTCTGATGGCAAAGCAGCCTTCAGATATCCAACTCCTTTTTCATCTTTGTTGGCTGCAACAAGGTTCTTTCTCCTGGGCTTGTTCCACTCCCTGTTAGCAGCTTTCCTTGGCAGGCATCCTGTGGCTCTGGCATCTATAACATCTTGTGGTCCTCACGTCAATTTCAGCTTCACAGCTTCTTGTTGCAATGTCTGAGATCCACACATGATCTTCTGTGCATCTCCAAAGAGCTGGTGTCCTTTCTCCTGCTCTCCTTTCTGTAGCACTCTAAGTTCAAGTTGATCCACTCTGCTGCCACTGCTGTTCTTGGTGGTCATCCCATGGGGTACTGGTATCTCCAATATGCTAGGGTCTTCCACTGCAACTATGCTTCATCAAAGCTTTTCATAGGCTCTCTTCATGGTACCAAGCCTCAAATCATTTGCATGACCCCTTCATTCTTGGGCTGTCAATTACCACTGAGGGTGTACTTTCACCAATGGCCTTCCATGGCTCCTCACATTGCTAAACCTCAGCTATTCTTCATGAAGCCTTCAAAACCAGTACCACCTGGGTGATTCTCACATGTTACCAAGTACAACTGCACCATAAGGTACATACAACCTTGGCTATCTCTGGAATACAGCTTCTTTGTGCTCTCAAAAAACATTTCCAGAAGATTTTACCTAAGTGATTCTGGTCTTTTCTTTATCAGCACGAATTTCTTAGCTTCAGCTAACCAGCATCAATTATCCCAGTAGTCTCCCTCTCCTCTGGAATATAAAGCCAGAGACACATGGCTGAAGCTGCTGAGTTCTGCTGCTTGCAGGAGCAGGAACATTGGCCCCCTTGTTCTATTACATTATCACTAGCTTCCTTTTTTCCAGCTCCTACACTGCCTAGGTTGGCTGCCCTGAATCTTGCTCCATAGGCTGACTTTGAACTCAAGAGATCTGCATGCCTGTCTCCTCAGCACTGGGATTAAAGGTGTTGTCCACCAAGTCTGGATTTGTTTTTCTTCACCTAGAATTTGCTCTGTTCTGGGCTGGCCTTGAACTCAGAGATCTGCTTATCTTTGCCTCCTGGGATTAAAGGCTTATACTACCATGCCTGAACCTAAATTTAGCTGGGTGGAATCTTACTCCAAGATCACCTCTCCATTAATTCAATTTAATATCCTAGAATTCAGCTCCATTTCACTTCCTGGAGTCCCATTAATACTCAAACTATATATTTTGTACTTTTCCTTTCTCAGCTTGCTATGTTTGTTCAAAATTCTCTTTATCAGACTTAACCAGAGAACAAAGTCTTTTTTGTTTTTTTTTTTGAGACTTACTTTGCAGATGTAATTAATATAAATCCCTTTACCTTAGCCCTAGGCAGTTTCTTCAGACAATGGCAAAAAGCAGCCATGTTCTTCACCAAAATACCACAAAACAGTTTCTCAGCCATGTATTAAAATTTGTCTCCACTGAAACCTCTTAGGCCATCAGGCCTACACAGTTCAAATGACCCTCAGCACCACTGTCTTCCATATTCCCACTGGCCCACTAAGCCCCACTTAAAGCATTTCATGGTTTTCCAAATCCAAAGTCCCCAAATCTACATTCTTCCAAACAAAAGCATAGTCATGACTATCACAGCAATACCCCACTCTTGGTACCAACTTCTGTCTTAGCATTTTACTGCTGTGAACAGACACCATGACCAATGCAAGTTCTATAAAAGATAACATTTAATTGGGTCTGGTTTGCTGGCTCAGTGATTCAGTCCATTGTCATCAAGGAAGAAACATGGCAGCATCCAGGCAGATATGGTGCAGGGGGAGTTGATAGTTCTACATCTTCATCTGAAGGCTGCTAGTGGAAGACTGACTTCCAGGCAACTAGGGTGAGGGTCTTAAGACCACACCCACAGTAACACGCCTACTCCAACAAGGCCACACCTCCTAATAGGGTCACTCCCTGGGCCAATCAAATCTGAACCATCACACTGAGGATTCATCCTATAAACAATCACCAAACTCCAACACTACTATGGTCAACAAGAAGTGTATACCAAAAGGAGCATGTCATGGTTGTCTCAGGAGGAGTCCTGGCAGAGCCTTACAAATATAGAGGCAGATGCAAGCAGCCTACCATTGGACTGGGGTTGGGGTGCTCAATGGTGGAGCTAGAGGGTAGTCCAAAGGAGTTGAAGGAGTTCACAGTCCCATGGGAAGAACAAAAGTATTGTCCACCAAGACATACCAGAACTCCCAGGGACTAAACCAACAATCAAGGGGCACACACGGTTCCAGCCAAAAATGTGGCAGAGGAATACATTTGCCAGGTGAAGGCTCAATGGATGCCCCAACAAAGGGAAATTGAGGGGGGGCAAGGTGGGAGTGGGTTGGCTGAAGGGGCGTATACATGGAGGAAGAGGGTGGGAGGAGGAGTTGGGGTTTTGGGGGAGGGGAGAAATTGGGAAAGGTTTTACCATTGGAAATGTAAAGGAAGATTATAGTCAATAAATAAAAAAAAAATGGCGTACAGAGATAAACAAGGAATTCTCAACGTAGGAAACTAGAATGACTCTAAAACACCCAAAGAAATGTTCAGCATCCTTAGTTATCAGGGAAATGCAAATCAAAACAACTTTGAGATTCTACCTCACACAGGTCAAAATGGCTAAGATGAAAAACTCAGGAGAGAGCAGATGCTGGAGAGGAAAGAGGAACACTTCTCCATTGTTGTTGGAATTACAATCTGGTAAAACCACTCTGGAAATCAGTTTGGCAATTACTCAGAAAATTAAACATAGTACTGCCTGTGGATCCAGCTATACCACTCCTGGGCATATACCCAGAAAATGCTCCAACATGTAATAAGGACACATGCTCCACTATGTTAATACAGCCTTATTTAGAATAGCTAGAAGCTGGAAAGAACCCAGATGTCCTTCAATAGAAAAATGGATACAGAAACTGTGTTGTATATACACAATGGAGTACTATTCAGCTATTAAAAGCAATGAACTCATGAAATTCTTAGGCAAATAGATGGAAGAAGAAAGTGTCATCCTAAGCAAGGATCACAAAAGAACACATATAGTATGCACTCACTGAAAAGTGGATATTAGCCTAGAAGCTCAGAATACCTAAGATACAATTCACAGACCACAGGAAGCTCCAGAAGAAGGAAGACTGAAGTGGGGGTGCTTTTGTTCTTCTGACAAATGGAACAAAATACTCACATGAGCAATAAATGAGACAAAGTGTGCAGCAGAGACTGAAGTAAAGGCCACCCAGATACTATCCTACCTGGGCATCCATTCTATAAACAGTCACCAAACCTGAAACTATCATGGACAACAAGAAGTGAATACCAAAAGAAACAAGTTATGGTTGTCTCCCAAGGGGACCTACCAGAGCCTTAAAAATACAGAGGCAGATACTAGCAGCTGACCATTGGACTGTGGTTGGGGTGCCCAATGGAGGAGTGGGAGGGTGGTCTGGAGGGGCTGAAGGGGTTTACAGCCAAATGGGAAGAAGAAAGATGTCAGCCACCCAGATGCCCCAGGACTTCCAGGGACTAAACCATCAACCAATGGGTACATGTGGTTCCATCCAAATATGTGGCAGAGGAATGCATTGTTGAGCATCAGTGGAAGGAGTGGTCCTTGGTCATGTGAAGGCTCAAGAGATGCTCCAACAAAGTGAAATGGAGGGTGCAGAAGGTGGGGGTGGGTCAGGTGGATGGGCATATACATGGAGGTGTGGGGTGAGAGGAGGGATTGGGGGTTTTCCAGAAGGGGGAAAACCAGGAAAGCTTCTAACATTTGAAATGTAAATGAAGATTATATTTAATTTTTTAAAAAAAGAAAATTAAGATAAACCATTCCCAAACTTAGGGGACACAATGAAAACAGTACTAAGAGGAAAACTCATAGCTCTGAGTTACTCCAAAAGGAAACTGGAAAGAGCATGCACTAACAGCTTAACAGCACAGCTGAAGGCTCTAGAACAAAAAGAAGCAAATACACACAAGAGGAGTATGTGGCAGGAAATCATCAAACTCAGGACTAAATTCAACCAAGTAGAAACAAAAAGAACTATACAAAGAATCAACCAAACCAGGAGAAGGTTCTTTGAAAAAAACCAACAAGATAGATAAACCCTTAGCCAAACTAACCAGAGGGCACAGAGACAATATCCAAGTCAGTAAAATCAGAAATGAAAAGGGAGACATAACAACAGATACTGAGGAAATCCAAAAACTTATCAGATCCTACTACAGAAGCCTAGAGTCAATAAAAGTGTAAAATCTAGATGAAATGGACATGTTTCTAGACAGATACCAGGTACCAAAGTTAAATCAGGATCAGATAAATTATCTAAACAATCCCATAATCCCTAAAGAAATAGAAGCAGTCATTAATAGTCTCCCAGTCAAAAAAAGGCCCAGGACTAGAAGGGTTCAATATAGAGTTCTATCAGACCTTTAAAGAAGACTTATCACCAGTACTCTTCAAACTATTCCACAAAATAGAAACAGAAGGAACACTACCCAATTTGTTTTATGAAGCCACAATTTCTCTGATACCTAAACCACACAAGGACCCAACAAAAAAGAACTTTAGATCAATTTCCCTTATGAATATTGATGCAAAAATACTCAATAAAAACCTTACCAACAGAATCCAAGAACACATCAAAATGATCATCCACCATGATCAAGTAGGCTTTATCCCAGGGATGCAGGGATGGTTCAATATTCAAAAATCCATCAATATAATCCACTACAAAAACAAACTTAAAGAAAATAACCACATGATCATTTCATTAGATGCTGAGAAAGCATTTAACAAAACCCAGTGCCTCTTCATAATAAAAGTCTTGGACAGATCAGGAATCAAGGCCCTTACCTAAACATAGTAACAGCAACATACAGAAAGTCAGTAACCAACATCAAACCAAATGGAGAAAAACTTAAAGAAATCCCACTGAAATCAGGGATGAGACTGGCTGTCAACTCTTCCTACCTGTTCAATATAGTACTCAAAATTCTAGCCAGAGTAATTAGACAAAAAAACAAGGTCAAAGGGATTCAGATTGGAAAGTAGAAAGTCAAAGTATCATTATTTGCAGAAGATATGATAGTATAGCTTCCCCAAAAATTCCACCAGCATAATCCTACAGCTTATAAACAACTTCAGAAAAGTGGCTGGATATAAAATTAACTCAAACAAATTAGTCACCTTCCTATACTCAAAGGATAAAGAGGCTGAGAATGAAATTAGGGAAATGCCACTCTTCACAATAGTCGCAAATAATATAAAATACCCTGGTGTGACTCTAATCAAGTAAATGAAAGATCTGTATGACAAGAACACAGATATGAAGAACGAAATGAAAGACCTTAGAAGATGGAAAGATCTCGATGCTCATGGATTGGCAGGGGTAATATAGTAAAAATGGTCATCTTGCCTAAAGCAATCTACAAATTCAATGCAATCCCCAACATAATTCCAATTCAATTCTTTACAGATTTAGAAAGGGCAACTTTCAAATTTATTGGGAATAACAAAAAACCCCAGGATAGCAAAAACTATTCTAATCAATAAAAGAACTTCTGGTGGAATCACCATCCTGACTTTAAGCTCGACTACAGAGCCATTGTAATAAAAACTGTATGGTATTAGTACAGAGATAGGCAGGAAAATCAATGGAATAGAATTGAAGACCCAGAAATGAACCCACACAATTATGGTCACTTGATCTTTCACAAAGGAGACAGCATTTTCAACAACTGGTGCAGAGAAAACTTGCAGTCAACATGTAGAAAGATGCAAATTGATCCATTCTTTATCTCCCTGTACAAAGCTCATGTATAAGTGGATAAAGAACCTCCACATAAAACCAGATACACTGAATCTAATAGAAGAGAAAATGGGGAAGAACCTGGAACACATAGGCAAAGGGGAAATTTTTCTGAATAGAACACCAAAAGCTTATGCTCTAAGATCAACAATTCACAAATGGGACCTCATAAAATTGCAAAGCTTCTGCAAGGCAAAAGACAATATCAACAGAACAAAACAGCAACCAACAGAATGGGAAAAGACTTTTACCAATCCTATATCCAATATAGGGCTAATATCCAATATATACAGAGAACTCAAGAAGTTAGACTCCAGAGAAACAAATAGCCATATTTAAAAAATGGGCTACAAGACTGACTAGCGTTTGCAGCAGAGGCTGCCATCTTGCCTCCGGAGCACCACAGACAGCTAACAGCTAACGCCAAGTATGCTGACATAGTACGAGGCTAACATCACTTGGGTACTAACCCATCAGCCTTTGCCTGCAAACAGAGCCTGGGCAGCTCGGTGGGTCATCTGTATGCAAATCCGGTTGTGCACCAACCCAATCAGGGGTGGGGGGTGGGGGGTGGGGTGGTCATCTGCCCTACAGCATGATCAGCACTTGGATAAAGTCCCTGCAGCATCCACCATCTGCACTCTCTGAAGGAGCAGACAGGCAGCACCAGGCTCACAGAGACAACCTGAGTATAGCATTGCTTGGGACAGGACACATTAGGGCTCCAAGGGCACCCAAGAGGAGGGTAGCACATCAGCAACCTGTGCCAGGGGGAACCCAGACATCCAGAGGTGCAAAATTAGCCTCACAGGCTCATGGTAGGTTCAAAAAGCAGCCAGTGACAAGAAGACCAACTAACGTCAGAGAGAACCAGATGGCAAAAGGTAAATGTAAGACCATTACTAACAGAAATCAAGGCAATATGGCAGCATCCAAACCCAATTCTCTGACAACAGCAAGTCCTAGATACCCCAACACACCAAAAAAACAAGACTTGGATTTAAAATCACTGGTCATAATGCTGTTAGATGAATACAAGAAGGACATAAATAAATCTCTTAAAGAAATACAGGAGAAAATAGATCAAAACGTAGAAACCCTTACAAGGGAAACACAAAAATTATTTAAAGAAATTCAGGAGAATATGGGTCAAAAGATAGAAGCCAATATAGAGGAAATGAAAAATTCACTTTAAAAAATACAGGAGAGATAAAGCCAGCGGTGAGACAGAGCTCCTTGGTTCTACACTATCCTGGGGAGAACAGCTTAACCAGATGGAACCCTGACAACTGGGAGAGCCTCTGCCTAGGCTTCAGCAGCAGGGAGCCCCCGGGCCTGCAGGGAATCCTGCAGTTTGACAGAGCCCTGAGACCGGCCACCATCTTGAAGCAGGTAACCGAGCAAGATAGGCAGAGACCCAAGGACTGGAATCCACACCATCTTGGACCCTGCAGCCCAACCGGGGTGGGTGGGGGAGCTCCAGATCCACAGAAAGCCTGCAGTGCCATGGTCTGACACTATCCTGGGGAGAACAGCTCAACGACGGAGCCCTGACAAATGGGAGAGCCACTGCCTAGGCTTCAGCAGCCCAGCCAGGAAGCCCCTGGCCTGCAGGTAATCCTGCGGTTAGACAGAGTCCTGAGACCTGCCACCATCTTGGAGCTGGTAGACTAACCAGGCAAACCAGGAGGAGACCACTGGAGGCCAGTTAAGTATCCAGAGGCAAGCAGGGAGGAGACTTGAATCCAGCCCAGCAGAGCTGAAGAGGTAATTCAGAGCCCAGTGGTGGAAACCTTCCAGTTTCTGCCTCGGGAGCACAGATGCCCTCTGAGACAGCAGCACCAAATGCCAGGCTCTCAGGAGCTTTAAACACCAACCAGTAATAACAAGACCAACTAAGTCCAGAAATAAACAAATGGCAAAAGACAAACGTAGGAACATTACTAGCAGAAATCAAGACAATATGGCAGTATCCAAACCCAGTTCCCCTACAGCAGAAAACCCTGGATACACCAACACACCAGAAAATCAAGATACAGATATAAAATCATTGGTGAGGATGCTGATAGCAGAACACATGGATAAATCTCTTAAAGAAATACAGGAGAAAATTGATCAAAATTTCGAAGCCCTTACAAGGCAAACACAAAAATCACTTAAAGAAATTCAGAAGGATATGGATCAAAAAGCAGAAGCCGAGCCAGATCCCAGGCTCCTGGACCAGCGGTAGTGGCGGGCCTCTATATTGCAACCAGGACACAGCTGGAGAAGCCCAGGTAGACTGATTCCATCTGGGGCTACTAGCGTGGGGGGGATCTTCTAGGCTCTCGCCACCAGGCAGGCCCAGCTCCACCTGCTGAGGCTTTGCAGGACTTCCCCGCATCCTCAGGACGTGCACTGAGGCAGTCTGTGAAAGCCAGCTCCCAGGCCCCTGGACCAGCGGTAGTGGCAGGCCTCCATATTGGAACCAAGACAGAGCTGGAGAGGCCCAGATAGACAGACTCCATCTGGGGCTACTGGTGTGGGGGGATCTGCTAGGCTCTCACCACCAGGCAGGCCCAGCTCAGCCCGCTGAGGATCTGCGGGACTTCCCCGCTCCCTCAGGCCTTGCACCAAGGCAGCAGGTGGCACCCAGCTCGTGATCCCTTAGAGCAGCAGTCACGCATAACCACCAGAAGAAAAACAACAGGTGAGCCCAGCCTCAAGGGAGATTCAAACACCAGCCAGTGACAACAAGGCCAACTAAAACCGGAAATAAAAAGATGGCAAAAGGAAAACGAAGGAACGTTACTAACAGAAATCAAGGCAACATGACAGCATCTGAACCCAGTTCGCCAACAACAGGAAGCCCTGGATACCCCAAAACACCAGAAAAATAAGACTTGGATATAAAATCACTGGTCAGGATGCTGGTAGCTGAACACATAGAAAAACCTCATAAAGAAATAGAGGAGAAAATGGATCAAAAGTTAGAAGCCTTTACAAGGCAAATACAAAAATCACTGCAAGAAATTCAGGAGAAGATGGATCAAAAAGAAGAAGACAATAAGGAAGAAAGACAAAAATCACTTAAAGAAATACAGAAGAATGTGGACCAACAAGTAGAAGCTAAGAAAGAGAAAACACAAAAAGTCTATTGAAGAAATACACGAAAACACAATCAGGCCAGCGAAAGATCTGAGCATATCCATCCAGGTAATAAAAACAGAAGTAGAAACAACTAAGAAATCGCAGAGGGAGACAACATTGGAGATAGAAAACCTTGCGAAGAAATCAGGGGCCATAGGTGCAAATATCAACAATAGAATATAAGAGATAAAAGTCAGAATATCAGAAGCCAAAGACATCATAGGAACCATTGATTCAACAGTCAAAGAAAATACTAAATGCAAAAAGGTTGTAACCCAAAACATCCAGGAAATCCAGGACACAATGAGAAGACCAAACCTAAGAATTATAGGTATAGATGAGAGTGAAGATTTACAAGTTAAAGGGCCAGCAAATATCTTCTACAAAATTATGGAAGAAAACTTCCCCAACCTAAAGAGAGAGATGCCCATGAATATACAAGAAGCCTATAGAACCCCAAACAGACTGGATCAGAACAGAAATACATCCCATCACATAATAATCCAAACTCCAAATGTACTAAACAAAGAAAGAATATTAAAGGCAGCAAGAGAAAAAGGCCAAGTAACATATAAAGGAAGACCTATCAGAATAACACCAGACTTATCACCTGAGACCATGAAAGCTAGAAGATCCTGGGCAGATATCATGCAAACTCTAAGAGAACACAGACTTCAGCCAAAACTACGTTACCTAGCAAAACTCTCAATCGCCATAGATGGAGACATCAAGGTACTCCATGACAAAACCAAATTTGCACAATATCTTTCAATCCAGCCCTACAAAGGATAAAAGGGGGAAAACACCAAGACAAGGACAGAAACTACACCCTGGAAGAAGCAAGATAGAAACCTCCTCTCATCAAACCCAAAAGAAGACAACCTCTCGAATATACAAAATAAATAAATAAATAAATAAATAAATAAATAAATAAAATTTCAAAAATGTCTGGAGGTAATAATTACTATTCCTTAATATATCTTAACATCAATGGACTCAATTCCCCAATAAAAAGACATAGATTAACAGACTGGATACGGAAACAGGACCCTACATTTTGCTGCATACAGGAAACACATCTCAGTGTTAAAGACAAACAATGCCTTAGAGTAAAAGGCTGGAAGACAATTTTACAAGCAAGTGTTCTCAGGAAACAAGCTGGAGTAGCCATTCTAATATCAGATAAAATTGACTTCCAACCTAATGTCATCAAAAGAGACTCGGAAGGTCACTTCTTGCTGGATAAAGGGAAAATCCACCAAGAAGAGCTCTCAATACTGAACATCTATGCTCCAAATGCAAGGGTACACTCATTCGTAAAAGAAACCTTACTAAAGCTTAAAGTACACATTACACCTAACACAATAATTGTGGGCGACTTCAACACTCCACTCTCCTCAATGGACCGATCAGGAAAGCAGAAACTAAACAGGGACACAGTGCAACTAATTGAAACTCTGGACAAATTGGATTTAACAGATATGTATATATATATATATATATATATATATATATATATATATATATATATATAGAACATTTCATCCTAAAGCTAAAGAATATATCTTTTTCTCAGCACCGCATGGTACCTTCTCCAAAATTGATCATATAATTGGTCACAAGACAGATGTCAACAAATGCAAGAAGGTCAAGCTAATCCTATGCATCCTATCAGATCACCATGGAGTAAGAGTGGTCTTCATTAGCAACAAAAACAACAGAAAGCCCACATACACATGGAAACTGAACAATACTCTACTCAATGACATCTGGTCAAGGAAGAAATAAAAAAGAAATCAAAGACTTTTTAGAATTCAATTCAATAAAGAAAACATAACCTGAGGCCATTCTGGGGATGGAAAACCTAGGAAAGAGAACAGGAACCACAGACATAAGCATCACCAACAGAATACAGGAAATAGAAGTCAGAATCTCAGGCATAGAAGACAGGATAGAAAAAAATCAATACAACAGTCAAAGTAAATGAATAAAATCTAGAAACTTCATGACACAAAACATCCAGGAAATGTGAGATGCTATAAAAAGACCAAACTTAAGAGTAATAGGAATATAGGAAAATTCCCAACTAACAGGCCCAGAAAACATCTTCAACAAAATCACAGAAAAAAGACTCCCTAATATATATATGTATATATATGTATATATATGTATATATATGTATATATATATAAACATATATATACATATATATTTATATATATATATATATATATATATATATATATATATATATATATATATAAAAGAAGTTTACAGAACACCAAACAGATTGAACCAAAAACAATTCCTTCTGACACCTAATAATCAAAACAAAAAATATAAAGAATTAAAGAGAGTTATTAATTAATAGAATAATTTGTAGACTCTACAAACTGTCACAGACAATGCTTGGATATTCTGAATAACTTTCCAAAGCATTAGTAATGGGTATGGTTCTAGTAGATGCTACTGAAGTGCTAGCAATGGCTGTTGTGGTTGAAGGTTGGGTTGAGGTTGATATTGCAAGCATGGAAACTGTATATTTAGAACTCATAGGTAAGGTTGTTGCAGTAGCAGATGAAGGTGTCCTATAGTTGGAGAAAGTTGAATTATTATGGGAACGTTACTGTTTTTCCATTATATATCAAGAACACTATATTGCTGTTATTATTACAATTGCTGTCATTACTATTGTTAGCACAAAGGCTAAGAAACAAGGCAGGAAGGTTTTCCAGAGACTAGCTACTGACGAGATTCTGTGCCACCTGGAAAAGATTATAATATAATTGCTAAAGATAAAGTCAATATCCTGAAAAATTAATGCCATTGATCATCCATTGTATATTAAATTTCCTCTAGTTATTGTATAGTTCTTGATATTACTTTAAAGTCTCCCATCCATTCTCTGATGATTTTATAAATACTGTAAGATGAAAATTTAATTTAATTTTTCATTTACAAGCTTTCTTAGCAATATTTATCAAAGATACCATTTTTCCAGTTGTGAATATTTGACATCTATTGACCATAACTCTCTTTCTGTTTGTGTGTCTCTATCTCTGTCTGTCTCTCTGTCTCTTTCTTTGTCTCTGTCTCTCTATGTCTCTGTCTCTCTTTGTGCATGTGTGTGTGTGTGTATGCATGTGTGTGTGTGTGTGTGTGTGTGTGTGTGTGTGTGAACATGCATGCGCGCACACATGCGCGCGCACTTTAGGATTAACCCCAGGGCCTGTGAATGCTAGGCAAACACAGTAATACTTATCTATATCCACAGCCCTTTATTTGTCTTGGAAATTCTATAATCACCCTGTTTGATTCCTAAAGCTTTCTGGTAGACTATTGCAATATGCAATTTTATTACAAGAATTTATAGAAACTAAAAACTAGCTTAAGACTAGTTTTAAGCTCTCCATCTTGCCACCAGGCCACGGGTAGAGAGGCCCAGGTATGCAGACTTAATCTGTAACTACCATCTCTCTGGTGGAAATCTACCAGGCTCTCGCCATTAGCCAGGGCCAGGGCGGCGGCTCGGCGGGACATCTCCATGGCCACCGGCTTTGCACCAACGTGGCTGGGAGTTGCCTGCCCCACAGTACCCCCAAGCTCTTGCAGTGGCAGTCGGTCTCCATCTTGCCACCTGGCAACCGGTAAAGAAGCCCAGGTAAACAGACTTAATCTGTGACTACCATCTCTCAGGTGGAAACCTGCCAGGCTCTCGCCACTAGCCAGTGCCAGGGCAGCGGCTCGGCAGGACATCTCTACGGTGACTGGCCGTGCACCAAGTTGGTTGGAAACTGCCTTCCCTGAGGTCCCCTCAGCACTCGCAGAGGCAGTCTCCATCTTGCTGCCTGGTCATCTGTACAGAACCAACAGGCGGGCCCAGCCTCAAGGGAGGTTCAAACACCAGCCAGTGACAACAAGGCCAACTAACACCAGAGATATCCAGATGGCAAAAGGCAAATGTAGGAACGTTACTAACAGAAATCAAGGCAGCATGGCAGCATACTAACTCAGATCGGCAACAACAGGAAGTCCTGAATATCCCAACACACCAGAAAAACAAGCTTTGGATCTAAAATCGTTGGTCAGGATGCTGATAGCAGAACACATAGACAAATCTCTTAAAGAAATATATGAGAAAATGGATCAAAAGTTAGAAGCCTTTACAAGGCAAACACAAAAATCACTTAAAGAAATTCAGGAGAATATGGATCAAAAAGTAGAAGCCAATAAGGAGGAAATACAAAAATCACTTAAAGAAATACAGGAGAACATAAGTCAACAAGTAGAAGTCATGAAAGAGGAAACACAAAAATCTCTTAAAGAATTACAAGAAAACACAAACAAGCAAGCAAAAGATCTGAGCAAAACCATCGAGGATCTAAAAACAGAAGTAGAAACAACTAAGAAATCACAAAGAGAGACAACTTTGGAGATAGAAAACCTTGGGAAGAAATCAGGGGCCACTCCCCCAGGACCCCGGACCAGCGATAGCAGCAGGCCTCCATATTGCAACCAGGACACAGCTGGAAAGGTGCAGGTACACAGACTCCATCTGGGGCTACCCCGCAGGGAGATCTGCTAGGCTCTGGCCCCCAGGCAGGCCCAGTGGTGCCCGCCTAGGCTCTGCTGCACTTCCCGGCAACCTTAGGCCATGCATCAAGGCAGCCAGAGGCACCCAGCTCCCCAGGACCCCGGACCAGTGATAGCTGCAGGCCTCCATATTGCAACCAGAACACAGCTGGAAAGGCGCAGGTAGACAGATTTCATCTGGGGCTACCACACAGGGGGATATGCTAGGCTCTTGCCACCAGGCAGGAGCAGCAGCGCCCCGCCGAGGCTCTGCTGCACTTCCCCGCACTTCCCCGAGACCTCAGGCCATGCACTGAGGCAGCAGGTGGCAGACAGCTCGTGATCCCGTTGAGTAGCAATCACACATAACCACCAGTAGAGAAACAACAGGTGAGCCCAGCCTCAAGGGAGGTTCTAACACCAGCCAGTGACAACAAGGCCAACTAACACCAGAAATAACCAGATGGCAAAAGGTAAATGAAGGAACGTCACTAACAGAAATCAAGGCAACATGACAGCATCTGAACCCAGTTCGCCAACAACAGGAAGCCCTGGATACCCCCAAAACACCAGAAAAACAAGACTTGGATATAAAATCACTGGTCAGGATGCTGGTAGCTGAACACATAGAAAAATCTCATAAAGAAATAGAGGAGAAAATGGATCAAAAGTTAGAAGCCTTTACAAGGCAAATACAAAAATCACTTCAAGAAATTCAGGAGAAGATGGATCAAAAAGAAGAAGACGATAAGGAAGAAAGACAAAAATCACTTAAAGAAATACAGAAGAATGTGGGCCAACAAGTAGAAGCTATGAAAGAGAAAACACAAAAATCTATTAAAGAAATACACGAAATCACAATCAAGCAAGTGAAAGATCTGAGCATATCCATCCAGGTACTAAAAACAGAAGTCGAAACAACTAGGAAATTGCAGAGGGAGACAACATTGGAGATAGAAAACCTTGGGAAGAAATCAGGTGCCATAGATGCAAATATCAACAATAGAATACAAGAGATAGAAGACAGAATATCAAAAGCTGAAGATACCATAGGAACCATTGGTTCAACAGTCAAAGAAAATACTAAATGCAAAAAGGCTGTAACCCAAAACATCCAGGAAATCCAGGACACAATGAGAAGACCAAACCTAAGGATTATAGGTATAGACGAGAGTGAAGATTTACAAGTTAAAGGGCCAGCAAATATCTTCTACAAAATTATGGAAGAAAACTTCCCCAACCTAAAGAGAGAGATGCCCATGAATATACAAGAAGCATATAGAACCCCAAACAGACTGGATCAGAACAGAAATACATCCTGTCACATAATAATCCAAACTCCAAATGTACTAAACAAAGAAAGAATATTAAAGGCAGCAAGAGAAAAAGGCCAAGTAACTTATAAAGGAAGACCTATCAGAATAACACCAGACTTCTCACCTGAGACCATGAAAGCTAGAAGATCCTGGGCAGATATAATGCAAACTCGGAGAGAACACAAACTTCAGCCAAAACTGCTTTACCCAGAAAAGCTCTAAATCGCCATAGATGGAGACATCAAGGTATTCCATGACAAAACCAAATTTGCATGATATCTTTCCACAAATCCAGCCCTACAAAAAATAATAGGGGGAAAACACCAAGACAAGGACAGAAACTACACCCAGGAAGAAGCAAATCTATGGGACACAATGAAAGCAGTGCTAAGAGGAAAACTCATAGCTCTAAGTGCATTCAAAAAGAAACTGGAGAGAGCATACACTAGCAGCTTAACAGGTAATAATAATCTCAACAACAACAACAAAAAAGCAGAAGCCATTAACAGGAAATACAAAAATCATTTAAAGAAATAAAGGAGAACGTGGGTCAAAAAGTAGTAGTCATGAAAGAGGAAACACAAAAATCTCTTAAAGAATTACATGAAATCACAAACAAGCAAGCGAAAGATCAGAGCAAAACCATCCAGGATCTAAAAACAGAAATAGAAAAAACTAAGAAATCTCAAAGGGAGACAACTTTGGAGATAGAAAACCTTGGGAAGAAATCATGGGCCATTGATGTAAATATCAACAACACAATACAAGAGATAGAAGAAAGAATCTCAGATGCTGAAGATACCATAGGAACCATGGACTCAACAATCAAAGATAATGCAAAATGCAAAAAGCTTGTAACCCAAAACATCAAAGAAATCCAGGACACAATGAGAAGACCAAACCTAAGGATTATAGGTATAGATGAGAGGGAAGATTTACAACTTAAAGGGCCAGCAAACATCTTCTACAAAGTGATGGAAGTAAAATTCCCCAACCTAAACAGAGAGATGCCCATGAATATACAAGAAGCCTACAGAACTCAAAACAGACTGGACCAGAACAGAAATACCACCTGTCACATAATAATCAAAACCCCAAATGTACTAAACAAATAAAGAATATTTAAGGCAGTAAGAGAAAAAGGCCAAGTAACATATAAAGGAAGACCTATCAGGATTACTCCAGACTTCTCACCAGAGACCATGAAAGGTAGAAGATCCTGGGCAGATATCATGCAGACTCTAAGAGAACAGAAATTTTAGCTAAAAATACTATACCCATGAAAAGTCTCATCACCATAGATGGGGAAACCAAGGTATTCCATGACAAAACCAAATTTGCACGATATCTTTCCACAAACCCAGCCCTACAAAGGATAATAGGGGAAAAAAACCAACACAAGGAGGAAAATTACACCCCAGAAGAAGGAAGATAGAAATCTCCTCTCACCGAACACAAAAGAAGATAGCCACTGAAATATAAAAAATAATTTCAAAAATGTCAGGTAGTAATAGTTACTATTCCTTAATATCTCTTAACATCAATGGACTCAATTCCCCCAATAAAAAGACATAGACTAACAGACTGGATAAAGAAGTAGGACCCTACAATTTGCTGCATAAAGGAAACACATCTCAGTGTCAAAGACAAACACTCAGTTAGAGTAAAAGGCTGGAAGACAAATTTACAAGCAAATGGTCTCAGGAAACAAGCCGGAGTAGCCACTCTAATATCAGATAAAATTGACTTTCGACCTATAGTCATCAAAAGAGACACTGAAGGTCACTGATTGCTGGTCAAAGGGAAAATCCACCAAGAAGAACTCTCAATACTGAACATCTATGCTCCAAATGCAAGGACACCCTCATTCATGAAAGAAACTTACTGAAGCTTAAAGCAAACATTGCACCTAACACAATAATTGTGGGTGACTTAAACACTCCACTATCCTCAATGCACTGATCAGGAAACCAGAAATTAAACAGGGACACAGTGAAACTAATTGAATCTTTGGACCAATTGGACTTAACATATATATATATATATATATATATATATATATATATATATAGAACATTTCATCCTAAAGCAAAAGAATATACCTTTTTCTCAGCACCACACGGTACCTTCTCAAAAATCGATCACATAATTGGTCACAAGCCAGATGTCAACAAATACAAGAAGATTGAACTAATCCCTTGCCTCATATCAGATCACTATGGAGTAAACGTGGTCTTCAACATCAAGAAAAACAACAGAAAGCCCACATACACAAGGAAACTAAACAATAGTCTACTCAATGACACCTTGGTCAAGGAAGAAATAAAGAAAGAAATCAAACACTTTTTAGAATTCAATGAAAATGAAGGTACAACCTACACAAATCTTTGGGACACAATGAAAGCAGTGCTAAGAGGACAACTCATAGTCCTGAGTGCTACCAAAAAGAAACAGGAGAGAGCATACACTAGCAGATTAATAGCACACCTCAAAGCCCTGGAACAAAAAGAAGCTAATTCACCCAGGAGGAGTAGAAGACAGGAAATCATCAAACTAAGGGCTGAAATCAATCAAATAGAAACAGAGAGAACCACACAAAGAATCAAAACAAGGAGCTGGTTCTTTGAGAAAATCAACAAGATAGATAAACCCTTAGCCAGACTAACCAAAGGGCACAGAGACAGTATTCAAATTAATAAAATTAGAAATGAAATGGGGATTATAACAACAGAGACTGAGGAAATTCAAAAGATCATCAGATCCTACTACAAAAGTCTATACTCAACACAACTGGAGAATCTGGAGGAAATGGACAATTTCCTAGACAGATACCAAATACCAAAATTAAATCAGAATCAATTAGATCAGCTAAACAGTCCCATAACCCCTAGGGAAATAGAAGACATTATCGAAAGCCTCCCAACCAAAAAAAATACGGGACCAGATGGTTTTAGTGCAGAATTCTATCAGGCCTTCAAAGAAGACCTAATACCAATATTCTTCAAACTATTCAACAAAATAGAAACAGAAGGGACACTGCCCAACTCGTTCTATGAAGCCACAATTATGCTGATTCCAAAACCACAAAAAGATCCAACAAAGAAAGAGAACTACAGGCCAATTTCCCTTATGAATATCAATGCAAAAATACTAAATAAAATTCTTGCCAACCGAATCCAAGAACACATCAAAGCAATCATCCACCATGATCAAGTAGGATTCATCCCAGGGATGCAGGGATGGTTCAATATATGGAAATCCATCAATGTAATCCACTCCATAAACAAACTAAAAGAAAAAAAAACCACATGGTCATCTCATTAGATGCTGAAAAAGCATTTGACAACATACAGCATCCTTTCATGTTAAAAGTCCTGGAACGAATAGTAAATCATGGCCAATACCTAAACATAGTAAAAGCAATATACAGCAAACCAATAGCCAACATAAAACTAAATGGAGAGAAACTTGAAACAATCCCACTAAAATCAGGGACTAGACAAGGCTGCCCTCTCTCTCTCCATACTTTTCAATATAGTACTTGAAGTTCTAGCAAGAGCAACAGGCAGAAGTAATAAAGGAGGAAACACTAAAATCTCTTAAATAATTACATGAAAACACAAGCAAGCAAGTGAAAGACCTGAGCGAAACCATCCAAGATCTTAAAACAGAAGTAGAAACAACTAAGAAATCGCAAAGGGAGATAACTTTGGAGATAGAAATCCTTGGGAAGGAATCAGTGGCCATAGATGCAATATCAATAGCAAAATACAAGAGATAGAAGAAAGAATCTCAGATGCTGAAGATTCCATAGGAACCGTGGACTCAACAGTCAAAGAACACGCAAAATTCAAAAAGCTTGTAACCCAAAACATTCAGGAAATCCAGGACACAATGAGAAGACCAAACCTAAGGATTATAGGTATAGAAGAGAGTGAAGATGTACAACATAAAGGGCCAGCAAATATCTTCAACAAAATTATGGAACAAAACTTCCCTAACCTAAGGAGAGAGATGCCCATGAATATAAAAGAAGCCTACAGAACCCCAAACAGACTGGACCAGAACAGAAATACCTCCTGTCACATAATAATCAAAACCCAAAATGTACTAAACAAAGAAAGAATATTAAAGGCAGTAAGAGAAAAAGGCCAAGTAACATATAACGGAAGGCCTATAAGAATTACCCCAGACTTCTCACCCTAGACCATGAAAGTTAGAAGAACTTGGGCAGATCTCATGCTAACATTAAGAGAACACAAATTCCAGCCAAAACTACTATACCCAGCAAAACTCTCAATCACCATAGCAGGAGAAACCAAGATATTCCATCACAAAACCAAATTTATACAATAGCTTTCCACAAACCCAGCCCTACAAAGGATAATAGGTGGTAAAACACCAAAGCAAGGAGGGAAACTACACCGTGGAAAAAGCAAGAGAGCAACCTTCCTTCATCAAACCCAAAAAGAAGAAAAACTATCAAATATAAAAAATATCATAAATAATGACAGGAAGCAATAATCACTATTCCTTAATATCTCTTAACATCAATGGACTCAGTTCCCCAATAAAAAGACATAGACTAACAGACTCGATACAAAAACAGAACCCTATATTTTGCTGCATACAGGAAACACATCTCAGGGTCAAAGACAAACACTGCCTTAGAGTAAAAGGCTGGAAGACAATTTTACAAGCAAATGATCTCAGGACACAAGCTGGAGTAGCCACTCTAATATCAGATAAAATTGACTTTCAGCCTAAAGTCATCTAAAGAGACACAAAAGGATACTTCTTGCTGGTCAAAGGGAAAATACATCAAGAGGAACTCTCAGTTCTGAACATCTATGCTCGAAATGCAAGGGCATCCTCATTTGTAAAAAAAACTTTACTAAAGATCAAAGCACACATTGCACCTAACACAATAATTGTGGGTGACTTCAACTCTCTACTCTCCTAAAAGGACCGATCAGAAAAACAGAAACTAAACAGGGACAGAGTGTAATTTATTGAAGCTTTGGACCAATTAGATTTAACCAATATACATATAGAACATTCATCCTAAAGCAAAAGAATATACCTTTTTCTCAGGACCTCATGGTACATTCTCCAAAATTGACCATATAATTGTTAACAAGACAGACCTCAACAGATATAAGTAAATCGAATTAATCCCATGCATCCTATCAGATCACTCTGGAGTACAAGTGGTCTACAATATCAAGAAAAACAACAGAAAGCCCACATACATATGAAAACTGAATAAAACACTACTCAATGATATCTTGGTCAAGGAGGAAATAAAGAAAGAAATAAAAGACATTTTAGAATTAAATAAAAATGAAGGCATAATATATCCAAAATCTATGGGACTCAATGAAAGAAGTGCTAAGAGGAAAACTCATAGCCCTGAGTGCCACCTAAAAGAAACTGGAAAGAGCATACACTAGCAGCGTAATATAATACGCTGAAATAAATAGAATACCTGAAAGCCCTGGGAAAAAAAGAAGCTAATTCACCCAGGAGGAGTAGAAGACAGGAAATCATCAAGCTCAGGGCTGAAATCAATCAAGTAGAAACAAAGAGAACCATGCAAAGAATCAACAAAACCAGGAGCTGGTTCTTTGAGCAAATCAACAAGATAGATAAACCCTTAGCCAGACTAACCAAATTAACAAAATTAGAAATGTAAAGGGAGATATAACAACAGAAACTGAGGAAATTCAAAAAATCATCAGATCTTGCTACAAAAACCTTTACTCAACAAAACTGGAGTATCTGGAGGAAATGGACAATTTCCTAGACAGATGCCAAATACCATGCAGACCATTAAAGAAGACCTAACACCAATATTCTTCAAACTATTCCACAAAATAGAAGCAGAGGGAACACTACCCAACTAGTTCTATGAATCCACACACTGATATCAAAACCACACAAAGATCCAACAAAGAAAGAGAACTTCAGACCAATTTCCCTTACGAATATCAATGCTAAAATATTAAAATTCTTGCCAACCGAATCCAAGAACACATCAAAGCGATCATCCACCATGATCAAGTAGGATTCATCCCAGGGATGCAGGGATGGTTCAATATATGGAAATCCATCAATGCAATCCACTACATAAGCAAACTCAAAGAAAAAAAACCATATGATCATTTCATTAGATGCTGGAAAAGCAATTGACAAAATTCAGCATCCTTTCATGCTAAAAGTCTTGGAATGAACGGGAATTCAAGGCCCATACCTAAACATAGTAAAAGCAATATATAGCAAACCAGTTGCCAACATCTAAATCGAGAGAAACTTGAAGCAATCCCACTAAAATCAGGGACTAGACAAGGCTCTCTCTCCATATCTTTTCAATATAGTACTTGAAGTTCTAGCAAGAGCAATTAGACAACATAAGGAAGTCAAAGGGATACAAATTGGAAAGGAAGAAGTCAAACTCTCACTATTTGCAGATGATATGATAGTATACTTAAGTGACCCAAAAACCTCCACCAGAGAAATTCTACAGCTGATACAACTTCAGCAAAGTGACTGGTGATAAAATCAACTGAAGCAAATCAGTAGCCTTCCTATGCTCAAAGGATAAGTAGGCTTAGAAAGAAGTTAGGGAAATAACAGCCTTCACAATAGCCACAAACAATATGAAGTATCTTGGTATTACTCTAACCAAACAAGTGAAAGATCTGTATGACAGGAACTTCAAGTCTTTGATGAAAGAAATCCAAGAAGACCTCAGAAGATGGAAAAATATTTCATGCTCTTGGAATGGCAGGATTAATGTAGTAAAAATGGCCATCCTGCCAAAAGCAATATACAGATTCAATGAAATTCCCATCAAAATCCCAAATCAATAATTCATAGATTTAGAAAAAGCAATTCTAAAATTCATCTGGAATAAGAAAAAAACACAGAATATTTGCTGCTGCTGTGACTGGGCAAGAGGACTCAGGTACCCAAGATATTGCGAGTTTAAGACATTTGGGGACTCAGGCCACCAGACAGTGATCTGAGTTCAGTAGCTAGACAGACCAGCGGTTCCTGTGTCCCTGCCAGGCGTGGGTTCTGTGCCCCTGCAGGGTATTCTGCACTCCCCGCCACTGCTGCCATCTTTGCTGCTGCTTGGACTGGACAAGCAGAACCAGGTACCCGAGATATCCCGAGTTTAAGATCTCAGGGGACTCAGGTCACCAGGCTGTGACCTGCGCATAAGATCTGGGCAGAGATGTGGTGAATCTGTGTGCCAGCCAGGCGTGGGTCTTGTGCCCTGCGGGGTGGTAAGCACTTGGAGGGACTCCCAGCCACCAGCTTCACTCCCTGACAGAACAGACAAGTGGCATTAGGCCCACAGGGACAACCATGTATAACATTGCTTGGAGCAAGATACACCAGGGGTCCAACAGCACCCAAGAGGAGAGCAGCACATCAGCAATTTGTGCTAGGGGAAACTCAGTCATCCAGTGGTGGGGAAATAGCCTTACAGGCCCACAGGGGGTTCAAGCACCAGCCATATTGTACAGTACCCACAAACACCAGAGATAACCAGATGGCAAAAGGCAAATGTAGGAAAATTACTAACAGAAATCAAGGCAATATGGCAGCATCCAAAGCCAATTCTCCTCCAGTAGTAAGTCTAACATACCCAACACACCACAAAAACAAGATTTAGATCTAAAATCAATGGTCATGATCCTGTTAGGGGAACACAAGAAGGACATAAATAAATCTCTTAAAGAAATACAGGAGAAAATGGATCAAAAGTTAGAAGTCCTTACAAGGCAAACACAAAAATCAGTTAAAGAACTTCAGGAGAATATGGATCAAAAGATAGAAGCCAATAAGGAGGAAATGCAAAAATCACTTAAAGAAATACAAGAGAACATGGGTCAACAAGCAGATGTCATGAAAGAGGAAACACAAAAATCTCTTATAGAAATACATGAAAACACAAACAAGCAAGTGAAAGATCTGAGCAAAACCAACCAGAATCTAAAAACAGAAATTGAAAAAACTAAGCAATTGCAAAGGAGATGAAAACTTCGCCAACCTAATATGATAGATGCCCATGAATATACAAGAAGCCCACAGAACTCCAAACAGACTGGACCAGAAAAGAAATATCTCCTGTCACATAATAATCAAAACCCCAAATGTACTAAACAAAGAAAGAATATTAAAGGCAGTAAGATAAAAAGGCAAAGTAACATATAAAGGAAGACCTATCAGAATTACACCAGACTTCTCACCAGAGACCATGAAAGCTAGAAGATCCTGGGCAGATATCATGCAGACTGTACACATATTTCAGTCAAAACTATTATACCCAGCAAAACTCTCAATCACCGTAGAAGGAGAAACCTAGATATTCCATGAGAAAACCAAATTTGCACGATATCTTTCCACAAACACAGCCCTACAAAGGATAATAGGGGGAAAACTCCAATACAAGGAGAGAAACTACACCCCAGAAGAAGCAAGATAGGAACCTCCTCTCATCAAACCCAAAAGAAGATAAATACTCAAATATAAAAAATAACTCCAAAAATGACAGGAAGTAATAAATACTATTCCTTAATATCTCTTAACATCAATGGACTCAATTCCCCCAATAAAAAGACATAGAATAACAGACTGGATATGAAAACAGGACCCAACATTTTGCTGCATACAGGGAACACATCTCAGTGTCAAAGACAAGCACTACCTTAGAATAAAAGGCTGGAAGACAATTTTACTAGCAAATGGTCTCAGGAAACAAGCCAGAGTAGCCACTCTAATATCAGATAAAATTGACTTTCAACCTAAAGTCATCAAAAGAGACACGGAAGGAAACTTCTTGTTGGTCAACCGGAAAATCCACCAGGAAGAACTCTCAATTCTGAACATAGTAAAAGCAATTTACAGCAGACCAATAGCTAACATCAAGGTAAATGGAAAGAAACTTGAAGCAATCCCAAAAAATCAGGGACTAGACAAGGCTGCCCCCTCTTACCATATCTCTTCAATAGAGTACTTGAGGTACTAGCTAGAGCAATTTGACAACATAAGGATGTCAAAGGGATACAAATTGGAAAGGTAGAAGTCAAAATATCACTATTCGCAGATGATATGATAGTATACTTAAGTGACCCAAAAAACTCTACCAGAGAACTCCTACAGCTGATAAACAACTTCAGCAAAGTGGCTGGTTATAAATTCAAATCAAGCAAATCAGTAGCCTTCCTATAAGCAAAGGATAAGCAGGCCGAGAAAGAAATTAGGGAAATGAAACCCTTCACAATAGCCACAAACAATATAAAGTATCTTGGTGTGACTCTAACCAAACAAGTGAAAGATTTATATGACAAAACTTCATGTCTCTGAAGAAGAAAATGGAAGAAGACCTCAGAAAATGGAAAAATCTTCCATGCTCGTGGGTTGGCAGGAATAATTTAGTTAAAATGGCAATCTTGTCAAAAGCAATATACAGATACAACACAATCACCATCAAAATCCCAACTCAGTTCTTCATAGAGTTGGGAAGAGCAATTCTCAAATTCATCTGGAATAACAAAAAATCCAGGATATCTAAAACTATCATCAACAGTAAAAGAATTTCTGGGGGAATCAATATGCCAGTCCTCAAGCAATACTACAGAGCAGTAGTGTTAAAAACTGCATGGTATTGGTAGAGTGACAAGGAGGCAGATCAATGGAATAGGATCGAAGACCAAGAATTAAACCCACACATCTATGGCCAATTAATCTTCCACAAAGGAGCTGAAAACATCCAGTGGAAAAAAGGTAGCCTTTTCAACAAATGGTGCTGGCTCTACTGGAGGTCAACATGCAGAAGAATAAGAATTGACCCACTATTATCTCCTTGCACTAAGGTCAATTCCAAGTGGATCAAGGACCTCCACATAAAACCAGACACACTAAAACTAATAGAAAAGAAACTGGGGAAGACGTTTGAGGACATTGGCTCAGGGGGAACATTCCTAAACAGAACACCAATTGCTTATGCCCTAAGAGCAAGAATAGACAAATGGGACCTCATAAAATTACAAAGTTTCTGCAAGGCAAAAGACACTGTCAAAAGGACAAATGAGCAACCAACAAATTGGGAAAAGATCTTCACCAACCCCACATCCGACAGAAGGCTAATATCCAATGTATACAAAGAACTCAAGAAATTAGACCCCAGAAAACCAAATAATCCTATCCAAATTGGGGTACAGAGCTAAACAAAGACTTTTCACCTGAGGAAATTTGGATGGCTGAGAAATACCTTAAAAATGTTCAACATCATTACTCATTAGAGAAATGCAAATCAAAACAACCCTGAGATTTCACCTCATAACAGTCAGAATAGCTAAGATTAAAAACTCAGAAGACATCAGGTGTTGGCCAGGATGTGGAGAAAGAGGAACACTCTCCACTGCTGGTGGGACTACAAGCTGGTACAATTATTCTGGAAATCAGTCTGGTGGTTTCTCAGAAAACTGGACATGATACTTCCGGAGGACCCAGCCATACCACTCCTGGGAATATACTCAGAAGATTCCCCAGCATGCAATAAGGATACATGCTCCACTATGTTCATAGCAGCCTTATATATAATAGCCAGAAGCTGGCAAGAACCCAGATGTCCCTCAATGGAGGAATCAATACAAAAAAATGTGGTATATATACACAATGGAATACTATTCAGCCATTAGAAACAATGAATTCATGAAATTCTTAGAGAAATGGACAGAGCTGGAGAACATCATACTAAGTGAGGTAACCCAGTCTCAAAAGAATACACATGGTATGCACTCACTGATAAGTGGATATTAGCATAGAATCTTGGGACACCAAAGACACAATTCTCATACCAAATGGTGTCTGACAAGAAGAGATGAGTGGACACTGGTACTGGAAAAGATCATAGCATCAGTGTAGGGGAATACCAGAACAGGGAAGTGGAAAGGGGTGGATGAGGGAGCAGGGGGAGGGAAAAGGGCATGTGGGACCTTTGGGAGGGTGGGGAACCAGAAAAATGGAAATGAATTGTAAATATAGAATATATCCAATAAAAAAAGAAATGAAAAGGGAGATATAACAACAGAAACTGAGGAAATTGGCAGAATTAACATAGTAAAAATGGCCATCTTGCGAAAAGCAATCAACAGGTTCAATGCAATCCCCACCAAAATCCCAAATCAATTCTTCATAGATTTAGAAAGAACAATTTCAAATTCATCTAGAATAACAAAAATCCCAGGATAGCTAAAACTATTCTCAACAATAAAAGGACTTCAGTGTGAATCAATATCCCAGACCTCAAGCAGTACTACAGAGCAATAGTGTTAAACACTGCATGGTATTGGTACAGTGACCAGCAAGTAGATCATTGGAGTAGAATTGAAGATACAGAAATGAACCCACAAAAGTATGGTCAAATGATCTTTGATAAAGGAGCTACTACCATCCAGAGGAAAAAATAATAGCCTCTTCAACAAATGGTGCTGGTTCAACTGCAAGTCAGCATGCAGGAGAATGGGAAAAGACCCACTCCAAGTGGATCAAGGACCTCCACATAAAACCAGACACACTGAAACTATTAGAAAAGAAACTTGGGAAGATACTGGAGGACATGGTCACAGGGGGAACATTCTGAATAGAACACCAATAGCTTGTGCTCTAAGATCAAAATTGACAAATGGGACCTCATAAATTTACAAAGTTCCTTAAGTCAAAGGACACTGTCAGAAAGACAAAACAGCAACTAACAAATTGGGAAAAGATCTTCACCAACCCCACATCCGACAGAGGGCTAACATCTAATATATACAAAGAACTCAAGAAGTTATTCATCAAAGAATGAAATAACCCTATTAAAAATCGGGATAGAGTGCTAAACAAAGAATTTTCCCCTGAGGAAATTCAGATGGCTGAGAAGCACCTTAAGAAATGTTTGACATCATTAGTCATTAGGGAAATGCAAATCAAAACAACCCTGAGATTTTACCTCACACCAGTCAGAATGGCTAAGATTAAACACTCAGGAGACAGCAGGTGTTGGTGAGGATGTGAAGAAAGACGAAGACTTCTCCACTGCTGGTGGGATTGCAAGCTGGTACAACCACTATGGAAATCAGTATGGCAGTTCCTCAGAAAACTGAGCATGACCCTTCCAGAGGACCCTGTCATACCACTCCTGGGCATATCCCCAGAGGACTCCCCTGCAGGCAACAAGGACACATGCTCCACTATGTTCATAGCAGCCTTGTTTATAATAGCCAGAAGCTGGAAAGAACCCAGATGCCCCTAAATGGAGTAATAGATAAAGAAAATATGGTATATTTATACAATAGAATACTACTCAGCAATTAAAAACAATAAATTCATGAAATTTGTAGGCAAATGGGTGGAACTGGAAAATATCATCCTAAGTGAGCTATCCCAATCACAAAAGAATACACATGAAATGCAATCACTGATAAGTGGATGTTATTTAGCCGAGAAGCTCTGAATACTCAAAACACAATTAGCTAATCATATGATTCCCAACAAAAAGGGAGGAAAGGACCCTGGTCCTGAAAAGACTTGATCCAGTATCATAGAGGAGTACTAGAACAGGGAAATGGGGGGGATTATTGGGGAATGGGTGGAGGGAAGAGGACTTATGGGACATATGGTGAGGGGGGAACTGGGAAAGGGGAAAGCATTGGGAATGTAAACAAAGAATATAGATAATTTTTAAAAAAATGTAATAATAAAAAATTTCTAACTTTAACTGCTAGAAAAGTCAAAAGAAAAAAAGAAAGAAAGAAAAGGAAAAAACCCAGGATAGCTAAAACTATTCTCAATAATAAAAGAACCTCTGGGGGAATTGATATCCCTGACCTCAAGAAGTACTACAGAACAATTGTGTTAAAAACTGCATGGTATTGGTACAGTGACAGGCAAGTAGATCAATGGAATAGAATTGAAGACCCAGAAATGAACCCACAGAATTATGGTCACTTGATCTTTCATAAATGAGCTACAACCATCCAGTAGAAAAAAGATATCCTCTTTAACAAATGGTGTTGGTTCAAATACAGGTCAGCATGCAGAAGAATGTGAATTGATCCACTCTTATCTCCTTGTACTAAGTTCAACTCCAAGTGAATCAGGATCTCCACATAAAACCAGACACACTGAAACTAATAGAAAAGAAACTGGGGAAGACCCTGAAGGACATGGGCACAGGGGGAAAGTTCCAGAACAGAACACCAAGAGCTTATACTGTAAGATCAAGAATTGACAAATGGGACCTCATAAAATTACAAAGTTTCTGTAAGGCAAAAGACACTGTCAGAAGGACAAACTGGCAATCAACTAATTGGGAAAAGATCTTCACCAACTCCACATCTGACAGAGGGCTAATATCCAATATATACAAAGAACTCAAGAAGTTAGACCCCAGAGAACCAAATAACCCTATGAAAAATGGGGTACAGAGATAAACAAAGAATTTTCACCTGAAGAAATTTGGATGGCTGAGAAGCACCTTAAGAGATGTTCAACATCACTTTTTATTAGGGAAATGCAAATCAAAACAACTCTGAGATTCCACCTCACACCAGTCAGGATGGCTAAGATTAAAAATGCAAGAAACAGCAGATGCTGGTGAGGATATGTAGAAAGAGGAATACTCCTTCACTCTTGGTGGGATTGCAAGATGGTACAACCACTTTGGAAATCAGTCTGGCAGTTCCTCAGAAAAGTGGGCATGACACTTCCAGAGGACCCTGTCATACCACTCCTGGGCATATACCCAGAGGATTCCGCTGCATGCAACAAAGACACATGCTCCACTATGTTCATAGCAGCCTTATTTACAATAGCCAGAAGCTTGAAAGAACCCAGATGTCCCTCAGTGGAGGAATAGATACAAAAGATGTGGTATATTTATACAATAGAATACTACTCAGCAATTAAAAACAATGAATTCATGAAATTTGTAGGCAAATGGTTGGAACTGGAAAATATCCTGAGTGAGGTAACCCAATTACAAAAGAATGCACATGAAATGCAGTAACTGATAAGTGGATATTAATTAGCCCAGAAACTCTGAATATTCAAGTCACAATTAGCAAATCATATGATTCCCAAGAAAAAGGAAGGAGAGGTCCCTGGTCCTGAAATGACTTGATTCAGTATGGTAGGGGAGTACTAGAACAAAGAAATGGGGGGTGATTGGGGATTGGGTGGATGGAAGAGGACTTATGGGACATATGGTGAGGTGGGAAATGGGAAAGGGGAAAGTGTTTGGAATGGAAACAAAGAATATAGAAAATAAAAAAAAAGGCTACAGAGCTAAACAAAGAATTTTCAACTGAGTAATACCAGATGGCTGAGAAACAGCTAAAAAAATGTACAACATCCTTAATCATCATGGAAATACAAATTCAAAACCACCCTGAGATTTCACTTCATACCAGTCAGAATGGTCAAGATCAAAAATTCAGGGGACAGCAAATGCTGGAAAAGATGTGGAGAAAGAACAACACCCCTCCATTGATAGTGGGATTGCAAGCTGGTAAAACCACTCTGGAAATCAGTTTGGCATTTCCTCAGACTATTGTACATAGCATTACTGGGGACCCAGCTATACCACTCCCAGCACACACCCAAAAGATACTCCAACATTTAATAAGGACACATGCTCCACTATGTTCATAGCAGCCTTATTTATAATAGCCAGAAGCAGGAAAGAGCCCAGATGTCCCTCAACAGAGGAATAGTTACAGAAAATGTGGTACATTTATACAGTGGAGTACTACTCAGCTATTAAAATGATGAATTCATGAAATTCGTAGGCAAATGGATAGAGCTAGAAAATATTATCAAGGGTGAGGTAGCCCAATCACAAAAAAACACATATGGTATGCATTCACTAATATGTGGATATTAGTCGAAAATCTCGGAACATCCAAGATACAACTCACAGTCCACATGAAACTCAAGAATAAGGAAGATCAAAGTATGTATACTTTGATCCTTATTGGAAAGTGGATCAAAATAACCATGGCTCACAGGCAGCCAATATAATGAACAAAGGATCCCCAATGGAGCAGCTAGAGAAAGGATCCAATGAACTTAAGAGGTTTGCAGCCCTGCAGGAAGAAGAATAATATGTACCAACTAGTAACCCCAGAGCTCCCAGGGACTAAACCACCAGCCAAAGGGTACATATGGAGGGTTCCATGGCTCCAGCTACATATGTAGCAGAAGATGACCATTTTAGACATCAAAGAGAGGGGAGACAATTGGTGCTGTGAAGGTTCAATTCCCCAGAATAGGGGAATGCAAGTCAGGAAATTTGTGGGGGTGGGAGGGAGATGAACAGGGGGAGAAAGGATGGTATAGGAAATTTTCAGAGGGGTAATATGGTAAGTTGATACCATTTGAAATGTAAATATAGCAAATATCTAATAAAAACAAATAAAACAAAAACAAAGAAAGAAGAGAAAAGACTAAAGGAGCTAAAGGGGTTTAGAACCCCATAGGAAGAACAACACTATCATCCAACCAGATATCCCAGAGCTCCCAGGGACTAAACCATCAACCAAAGAGTACACATGGAGGGATCCATGGCTCCAGCTGCATAGGTAGCAGAGGATGGTCTTGTCAGGCATCTATGGGAGAAGAGGCCCTGGATCCTGTGAAAGCTTGATGCCCCAGTGTAGGGGAATGCAAGGATGGGGAGGCAGGAGTGGATGGGTGGGTGGGTGGGGGAATACCCTCCTTGTAGTAGGGAGAGGGTAGTTAGGATAGGGAGTTTCTGGGGGGAAACAAAGAAAGGGATAACATTTGAAATGTAAATAAAGAAAGTATCCAATTTAAAAAAGGAAAAAGAAAAAAGAAAAATATTCCTAAGATTAAAAAAATCAACCTGTAGTGATTATTAAATACAGAAAAATTCGGCATTTCTTTTTCACAAAAAATACTTTATAGGAGGACATCAATTCTAGTTTTTGATCTTGGGAAATAATGAACATAGACATTAATTTTGAAAGGTGACAAGTTTTGACACTCAAATGAAATAAGAAAGAAAAGCAAACTAGTTTTCTAAAAAGCTAATTGTATGTTTACTTACTGTACCCAAAAATCTTACCCCACTCCAGAAATAAGAGAAACAAAATATCAAGTCTGTGCATTATAAAATAATTGTTTTAGATTCAGTTTAATTTGTAAACTATGTAATTTAATATTGATATGTAAGCATTATTTCTCATTAATGAAATTTTTAGCTCAAATTTCACACTAATATACTTTTTTGTTCATTTCAATTTTATCCTCATTTCCCTTGGAAAATCTCTTTTATTGTAGATTGTCATGTCATCTATAATGGAAATGATATCACATGTACCATTATGCCAACACACTTTCACCTCTAACAGAGTAAAAATGAAGCAACAGACATCTCTCTGAAAAGTAAAATTATTATTACATAAATATAATTAAGCTGTAAATTGTAGAAAAATATTTTTATTAATGCAGTATGTAAAGGGGATTAACTTGTAAATTGCAATGACTCAGATGTAAAATCCATCATATTGACTCATTTGTTTGGATATTAGTCCAGGACTCTCCTTAGGTGAGAATAAGCATAACCTCACTTCAGGAAGGAGGACTGTGTAGCTTGAGGACCACAATCCAATCTCAATCTTCCCCTTTGTCCTCTGCCTCCCCACTCTTCTTTCTTCTTGTTCCACAGAAGTGGGAGACGTTCCTTGTACTCCCCCACAACTTCCCTGCCATGATAGTATTTACACATACCAAGAAACAAAAATAAATAAATAAATACATAAATAAATAAATAAATGTTTTTTCTTTAAATTGACTGGTGTCAGGTAGTTGGCCACAGTTATAGTTACCTTATGACATAAATTCATTTTTTATCATTTAATAAACATGTCAACTGTAAATAGATGTTTGTAGTATAGAGGCTTGTGTAATGCCCAGAAATCCACTGTTTACCTATTTATGTGATTATATTTGGTATGTGTGTGTGTGTATGTCTGTGTGTATGTGTGAGTATGTGCGTGTGCACGCGCGTGCGCGCGCGCGCGCGTGTGTGTGTGTGTGTGTGTGTGTGTGCGCGCGCGCAGCAACAATTTGAGTAGAAATATCAAGTTAAGAAGTTCATCCTTCTTTGGATCTTCTCTTTAAAAATGTTTAAGATAAAGGCATTCAGATTTGACTGTACCTTTTTTATTTTCTTCAGATATTTTATCGTATTTTGCTAGACATATCACCAAAAACTTTCTATTCCTTAGTGACATATAGTAACTTGAATTAATTTTAAACAAAATGAATCTATCAAAATGCAAATTATTATTTGTAATTTTATAAGTTTTATCCTAAAATTTCACTTTTTCACAGAGAATTATTTTTTCATATTTGTCTGTCCAATGTCTTTTTTCTTTTTTATTAGATATATTCTTTATTTTTATTTCAAATGTTGTCCCCTTTTCTGGTTACCCCCTTCCCCGAAAGTCCCATAAGCCATCTCCCCTTCCCCAATCAACCATCACCAACTTCCCTGTCCTGGTATCCCTCTATTCTACAGCATCAAGTTTCTCCAGGACAAAGGGCCTCTCCTCCCTTTGGTGTCTAACAAGACCATTCTCTGTTGCCTATGTGTCTGGAGCCATGGGTAACTCCATGTATACTCTTTGGTTGAGTTCTTTTGTCCCTGGGAGCTCTGGGAGTATTTGGTGGCTCATATTGCCGTTCATCCTGTGGCACTGCAAACCCTTTCAGCTCCTTCAGTCCTCTCTTTTCCATTGGGGACCCTGTACTCAGTTCAATGTTAGGCTGAGTATGTCCCCCTCTGTATTTGTCATGCACTAGCAGAGCCTCCCAGGTGACAGATATATTCGGCTCCAGTCAGCAAGCCCTTGTGGGCATCAATAATAGTGTCTGGGTTTTGTAACTGTATATGGGATGGATCCCTGTGTCGGGTAATCTCTGGATGGTCTTTCCTAAAGACTCTGATCCACTCTTTGTCACTGTATCTCCTTCTGTGGGTATTTTCTTCCCCTTGCTACAAAGAACTCAAGTATCCATACCTTATACTTTCTCATTTTTGGGCATCATTTGATATGCAAATGTGTCTTGGGTATTCCAACCTTCTAGGATAATATCTACTTATCAGTGAGTGCATACTATATGTGTTCTTTTGTGATTGGATTACCTCACTCAGGATATTTTCCAGTTCCAACCATTTGTCTAAGTATTTTATGAATTCATTGTTTTAAATGATTGAATAGTATACCGTTGTGTATATATACCACATTTTCTGTATCCATTCCTCCACTGAGGGACATCTGGATTCTTTCAAGCTTCAAGGTATTATGAATAGCACTGCTATGAACATAGTGGAGTATGCATCCTTATTGCATGCTGAGGAATCTTCTGGGTATATGCACAGGAGTGGTATGGCTGGGTCCTCTGGAAGTATCATGTCCAGTTTATGAGGAACCGCCAGACTGATTTCCAGAGTGGTTGTACAAGCTTGCAGTCCCACCAGCAGTGGAGGAGTGTTCCTCTTTCTCCACATCCTCACCAACACCTGTTGTTTCCTGAGTTTTTAATCTTAGCCATTCTGACCGGTGTGAGCTGAAATCTCAGGGTTGTTTTGATTTGCATTTCTCTAATGACTAATGATGTTGAACATTTTAAAGGTGTTTCTCAGCCATCTGGGTTTGTTCAGGTGAAAAGTCTTTGTTTAGTTCTGTACCCCATTTTCTGACAGGGTTATTTGGTTTTCTGGGGTCTAACTTCTTAAGTTCTTTGTTTACATTGGATATTAGCCCTCTGTCAGATTTAGGGTTGGTGAAGATCTTTTCCCAATTTATTGGTTGCCAGTTTGTCCTTTGGACAGTGTCTTTTGTCTTGCAGAAACTTTGTAATTTTATAAGGTCCCATTTGTCTATTCTTGATCTTAGAGCATAAACTATTGGTGTTCTATTCAGGAATGTTCCCCCTGAGCCAATGTCCTCAAGGGTCTTCCCCAGTTTCTTTTCTATTAATTTTAGTGTGTCTGATTTAATGTGGATGTCCTTGATCCACTTGGAGTTGAGCTTACTACAAGGAGATAAGATTGGATCGATTCTCATTCTTCTGCATGTTGACCTCCAGTTGAGCCAGCACCATTTGTTTCTTTTCTATTAGTTTCAGTTTGTCAGGTTTTATGTGGAGGTCCTTTATCTACTTGGACTTGGACTTGAACTTAATAGAAGGAGATAAGAATGTATCAATTTGCTTATTCTGAATGCTAGATGCCAATTGAGCCAGCACCATTTGTTGAAAAGGCTATCTTTTTTCCACTGGATGGATTTAGCTTCTTTGTCAAAGATCAAGTGACAATACGTGTGTGGGTTCACTTAAGTTTGGGTATGTTGTGCCTCCATTTTCCTTAAATTCTAAAAGGTCTTTCACTTCTTTCTTTATTTCTTACTTGACCAAGTTATCATTGAATTGAGTGTTGTTCAGTTTCCTTGTGTATGTGGGCTTTCTGTTGTTTTTGTTATTGAAGACCAGCCTTAGTCCATGGTAATCTGATAGGGTGCATGGAATTATTTCAATCTTCTTATATCTTCTGAGTTCTGTTTTGTGAGTGAGTATATGGTCAGTTTTAGAGAAGGTACTGTGACGTGCTGAGAAGAAGGTATATTCTTTTGTTTTAGCATAGAATGTTCTATAGATATCTGTTAAATTCATTGAATTCATAACTTTTGTTAGTTTCACTGCTTCTCTGTTAAGTTTGTGTTTCCCTGATCTGTCTATTGAGGAAAATAAGGTGTTGAAGTCTCCCAATATTATTACATGGGTTGCAATGCGTGCTTTGAGCTTTAGTAAAGTTTCTTTTATGAATGTTGGTGCCCTTGTATTTGGAGAATACACGTTCAAAATTGAGAGTTCATCTCTGTAAATTTTTCCTTTGATGAGTATGAAGTGTCCTTTTGATTACTTTAGGTAGAAATTTGATTTTATTCAATATTAGGGTGGGTACACCAATTTGTTTCTTGGGACCGTTTGCTTGGAAAATTGTTTTCCAACCTTTTACTATGAGGTAGTATCTTTCTTTGTGCCTGAGGTGGGTATCCTGTATGCAGCAAAATGTTGGGTCCTGTTTATGTATCCAGTCTGTTAGTCTATGTCTTTTTATTAGAGAATTGATTCCATTGATACTGAGATATTAAGGAGATATCATTGTTGCTTCCTGTTATTTTTGTTATTAAAGGTGGAGCTATGTTTGTGTGGCTCTCTTCTTTTTGGTTTGTGAAAAGATGATTAATTTCTTGCTTTTTCTCGGGTGTAGTTTCCTTCCTTTTGATAGCATTTCCATTCATTATCCCTTGAAGGGCTGGATTTGTAGAAAGATAGCCCTGAAGGAGATACTTAATGGGATATCCCATTTAGAGAATTTGTTTTCCAAACTCTGACTCTGTGTTTCTGTGTGTCTATGTCTCTGTCTCTCTGTCTCTGTCTCTCTGTCTCTGTATCTCTGCCACTCTCTCTGAATAGTGTCATACTGTGGGTCTCTGTATTAGTTCCCATTGGCTGCAGAAGGAATCTTCTCTGATGATAGGCAAGCAAGGCACTGATCTATGAATATAAAATAGTGTCTTTGCAACTATTTCATTGCTTCTTCTTTTTTTAGCTTTTATTTTGTTTTATTTTTAACAATAGCATTTTGTTTTATCGTTGGCTGCTATAAAAGAACCTCCAAGCTTAGATGCTCAAGCCAGGGCTTCTAAAATATTTCCCATCTTCCCTATTCACAATTCCTTTTAACCCCTCAAAGTATTATGTGACCTTATGTATCTAGTCATACAAAGCAAATATCAACTGTTAATAAATCAGGTAAATTTATTTTAGAGTAATTCTTTTGAATATATGCAGTTTTAGCAGTTATTTTTATAGTAAATCTGCATTATCCTGAACTACATGTACTGAATGTGTGAAATTTCTCAGCTGAATTTGTGATACTTCAGAATGTAGAACATCTTCATCAGTTTTCAAAGTTGATTGATATTATGATTTTATAATCAGTGCTGAAAATATTACATTTTTCAATGTAATATTTTCAATGTAAAATATAAATACATTTCATAAATCAATGGAAATTTTAAATTGTAAATCTTCATCAATGTTTTTACTTTATGACACTCAAGACAGTAAATCAAACAGCAACTCTTAAAGGCTAACACTATAGCACAATGTACTCTGAAGATATACTGCTTGCATCCTGATATTCTGAGAGATAATAGGAAAAATTGTTTTTGTTTTCTGCAGTAAAACCACTGTATTTCTATGAATGCTAGTAACTTTGTATGTAAAGTAAAAACTCTGAAATTATAACATTTAGTAGTCTCCTGTTGGAGCAAGGTGTTTCAAATATTCTTTGCTGCCACTGTAAGGCAAGAAGTTTCAAAGTGTACATGTGTGTTTAGAAACAAATTTAAGATGTCCTAAAATGGGACATAGGTGAGTTCTGGATAAAACACTTCAAACTGTTATGAATGGGGTAGAGGTTTAATTCTTTTTTTTTCTTTTTTTTATTTATTGGATATATTCTATATTTACAATTCATTTCCCTTTTTCTGGTTCCCCATCCCCAAAGGTCCCACATGCTCTTTTCCCTCCCCCTGCTCCCTCATCCACCCCCTCCCACCTCACTGTT
Source organism: Apodemus agrarius (assembly GCA_964023405.1). Lineage (NCBI taxonomy): Eukaryota > Metazoa > Chordata > Mammalia > Rodentia > Muridae > Apodemus > Apodemus agrarius. The sequence continues at coordinate 81,943,526 of OZ030021.1, forward strand.
CTTGTACTCTCCTACAATGATGTTTTGGTCCATTCTAGCACCAGTGTCCACTCCTTTCTTCTTGTGAGACATCACTTGATATGTGATTTATGTCTTTGGTGTTCCAAGCTTCTAGGCTAATATCCACTTATCAGTGACTGTATACCATGGGTATTCTTTTGAGACTGGGTCACCTCACTTAGTATGACGTTCTCCAGCTCCATCCATTTCTCTAAGAATTTCATGAATTCATTGTTTCTAATGGCTGAATAGTACTCCATTGTGTATATATACCACACTTTTTGTATCCATTCTTTTGTTGAGGGTCATCTGGATTCTTTCCAGCTTCTGGCTATTATATATAAGGCTGCTATGAACATAGTGGAGCATGTATCCTTATTGCATGCTGGGGAATCTTCTGGGTATATTCCCAGGAGTGGTATGGCTGGGTCCTCTGGAAGTATCACGTCCAGTTTTCTGAGGAACCGCCAATCTGATTAAAGAGGTTTAATTCTTAAACATTTCACATTTTAAAACATTTATGGTTACAACATTTTTTTCACAACAATCATAATCAGTTATATGGTTACCTATTGATTTTGAGCAACAATTTAAAAAGCTTGAACTTAGACAAAAGGGCTTTCATTTTAGTTTTCCCAGCTTAGAAGAGTAATAAGTACCATCATAGTACAGAAATTCTCATCTTAATGAGATCCTACTTTTATGTCTACAGAAAAATCTTTCCTCACTGTGTCCTGCCATGGTGGACTAGAGAAGCTCTGAGTAAGGACATTAATTCCTTTATGGAGTTTACATTTAGGATTTCACTTAAACCAACCATCTACCAAAGCTACAAATTTCTGTGAGTAAATTGTACTCTATTCAAATACTTGATCTCTGGTGGATGGCAATGTTTGATGAGGTTATAGATCTTTTATAAGATGCAGCCTTTCTAGAAGTATGTCATTAGGAGCTGGTTTTGAGAGTTTATAGTTCCTCCCTCTTCTTTTTGCTTCTTTCAGACATGACATGCATTCTTTGCCATTATGAACAATTCTCAGGAATGATAAGCCACATAACCTCTTTCTGTGAGCTTTTTTCAGTCCTGTTATTTTATCACTGCAAGAGAAAAGTAATGAATACATCCTGAAACCATTAACTGTAGTCTAGCTTTCAACCTCTCCAAGTTGAAGGCTATACACATTTAGTTCAGAGTAGTGCCCTTAAATATTTTCATAGGTCAGTAAAAATCTGTGAAATTATTTTTTGAATAAGAATGTCTTTGGGTTGGAGAGATAGCTCAGCTGTTAAAGACTAGGCTCACAACCAAGAATATAAGAATGTCCAGAAATTTTCATATAGTGAATGTTTTCTATAAAGAATGAAAATAGTGGCTGGGCAGTGGTGGCGCACGCCTTTAATCCCAGCACTTGGGAGTTAGAGGCAGGTTGATTTCTGAGTTCGAGGCCAGCCTGGTCTACAGATTGAGTTCGAGGACAGCCAAGACTATACAGAGAAACCCTGTCTTGGGAAAAAAAGAATGAAAATAGTATGACCACAGTAAAGATAAGGGAAGACAGATATAAATGATATATATATCTAGGGGCTATAATTCTGATGTGAATATAATTCACATAAATAAAGGAATAGAGGAAGAGAGATGAAGAGGGCTAAACTGAGAAAAGGATTTACATGTGCTGGGTTTCAAGAATTGCATCAGGATTTTAATGATAATTGATTTCACTTAAGGAATTCTCAAGTGGAAAAATTAAACCAATAAACTAACCATTTATAAAGTACTCTTTGCTATTGATTTGGTTGTAAATAACATCTTAAATTTCTTAAGCAAATGTTATCTAAGATATAGTGTTTTTCAAAACTGTCATTTGATTTTACAATGGTAAAGATCTTTATATTTTGATGCAAAATTGAGGTTATATTTTGTATATTGATACAGAAATAAGGTAATTTTTGATACATTGGTATAGGCTGTTAGATATTGATACAAATTTAGGATAGTTTTTGATATATATAATGTATATGGATTTTTAACTTTTTATTAGATATATTCTTTTTACATTTCAAATGATTTCCCCTTTCCTGGTTCCCCTCCCTCCAAAATCCCATATAGCATCTCCCCTCCCCATATTACCCAATCAACCCCTCCCACTTCCCTGTCTTGGTATTCCTCTACACTGCTGCATCCAGCCCTTCCAGGACCAGGAACCTCTCCTCCCTTTGATGTCCAACAAGGTCATCCTCTGCTGCCTATGCATCTGGAGCCATGGGTAACACGGTTTGTGCTATCTGGTTGCTGATTTTGTCCTTGGGAGATATGGGAGTACTGGGTGGCTCATACCATTGTTCCTCCTATGGCACTCCGAACTCCTTCAGCTCCTTGGATCCTTTCTCTAGCTCCTCCATTGGGGACCCTGTGCTCAGTTCAATGGATGGCTAAGAGTGTTCCCCTCTGTATTTGTCATGCACTACCAGAGCTTCCCAGGTGACAGCTATAACCGGCTCTGGTCAGCAAGCACTTGTGGGCATCTATAGTAGTGTTATCTAGCAAATGTTATCTAGGATACAGTATTTTTTACAACTGTCATTTTATAGTTCAAAATTGATTTTCTTTTCAAATAGAATAAGTGAAAGGAAACTATGCATAGAAATGATATACCCCAACTTAGAGATATCAAAATATTTTATTATTTCTAATTATTTATCTTAACTTTCCTTTGGAAACATTGTAGTAGAACTTGGAATCTCAATTCCCTCATTAATCTTGAACAAACAGTGAAATCTGTCACTCTTCTGGGAGTCTCAGGGACTGAAGATAATGAAGGTAAGGTGGTAAACCTGAAAAAGGACACACAGACATCCTGGCATTTGTTTTACAGATGTAGTCCGTGTATCACATAGCAATTTTCTGTTGAAAAATAAAGCATGAACTAAGTAAATCTGTAGATAGGGAGTCAGATAAGTCAAAGAAGGCAAATCTAATTAAAAATAGTGCTGGATTCCATTTGGGAGAAACAAGGGTGACCCTGGTAGTAATCAGAGCTCAGTGTTCACTGACATGTGAGGTCACTGTTGGACAAAAGAGTGGTATGAGCAGGGAGATTTAATAATGTCTCATTTGGCCCAAAGTTGGTGCCTGATAGGGGTAACCAGTGAATATCAGTTAAAGAATATTAAGTTATAGATAAATATGTTCCACCCTGGATAATACTAGAATACATGAGATAGAACAATAAAGAATCTAAAGAAATAATGTTAATTTACTTTTAAAACCAAATTACTATAGTTTCTGGAGTTGTCATAGTTCAGCCAATGGATGGACATTAAAAAAGTATGTGAATGTACATAACAGAGTCAAGCAAGGAATTTTAATAAACTCCCACATAAATTCTGGTAAACATGGTAGTGCACAGATATGATCAATACAGATTACATAAATGTATACCAATTTAAAGTCATAAAAATAGAAATTTGTGTCTTGTGAAACTGGATAGATAGCTCAATTTGGAAAGTGCCTGCTTTGTAAGCAGAAGGACCTGTAGTTATGTGCCTAGAACTACATAAAATCTCGAGAATATTAAATCCCAGCACTGTAGGCTGGCAAGACAGACATAGGAATAGTCTTGAAACATTAACAATCTAGCCTAGACTAATCAATGTCCATTGATGACAGCCATTTTCATTGAGAGATATTGTCAGAGAGGGGGAAGGTTAGAGCAAGAGAAATAATGAATTAAAGAATAGAAAGAAAGCTCTTGAGGAAGACATCTGAAATCTACCCATTTAACATACACACAGGCACATGTACACATATTATACATACAAAACCACACACAAATGCACACGAATACACACACAGACACCTAGACACACACACAAACACATATACACACACAATGGAGGTAAGACTCTAAAATCCTGCTTTATAGTAAGATATACTCATGATATTTTTGACACTTTGCTATATGTGATGGTATTTAAAATGAGATATCAGGGGCCTATAGTTTGTAACTGGTGTCACCCAGTAATTAAGAAGCAATGCTCTAATCACTAGAATAATGGTGCTGCATATGAGGAAATAAATGTATGATGAGATTTTTAAGGCTTTATAATTCAATTTGAATGTATTCTTTATGAATGGTGTAATGTTATTGCTTTAATTCATTTTTTGGACACTAACAAAGTAATCAATGAAATAGTAATAAATATATTTGAGTGTTACATTTATGTTTAAACCAACATTATGATGAACTATAAAGATTCTAGCTTGGTTAAACAGTACGATTTAACAGATGTTCCCAATGCTGCTCAGATAAATAGAGGTTACATACTCTCTGATTCCTTTCTTGGGATACTAATCATGTTAAATGAGATGACATAAATAAAGAATATCATCAATGCTATCATTTGTGGGAAGAGACTGCTGAGCTGTGAAATAAGAATCCCAAGACCATCGAAGTGTGTTGAACTTGTGTAACATAAGAAATCTCCTCCTTCCAAGGAATGTTCTATAAGGCTTACTAACTGATAAGGACTTCAGTGACTGTGGGTGTTTGGATGTTGCTGGTTCAAAGCCAGATTATCTCAAGCCCTGTTTAACTCTCTTCATAGGCATTCCTTAGACTCTTCTTTACCTGACCTAACAGTTTCCTGACCATTAAAATCATCTGAATGTACAAACATGACACTAGTTTTCCTCTCAAGTGTTCTAACATTAGACCACTAGCTTCTACCAACCAAAAGTTAATAGTGTTACAAGATAACACCAAGGTCTGTAACAAACCTGTGCCTGCTTTGATATAATCCAGATATCTTTTACACCCATATCTGTGTTTTTTGCTGTATTGGATTTTCTTTTGTTTGTTGATTTAAAAAACTTGAATTTGGATGGGTAGAAAGGGAGAGAGAATTTGGAAGGACTTATGGGAAAAATATGATCAAAATATATTAAAATTATAACTTTCTTTGAAAAATAAAATATTATGAAATGTAAAAACTTTTACATAATATTCTTTCACTTCAGAAAAAAAGGCATGTACATGCATGTGAAGAGAGATGGTTTTGTATATATTGGCTACACTCATTGCAAGTAATTCCACCTTATTTTACAATTCAGTTAATTTCTCTCAGCCTGTCCAAGAAGTTTTGATCCCTTGTGAATCTAGATTCAACCTACATTGTTCTATGAACCTATCAGGGCTAAATATGTACACATTTTTTCTCTTTCTGTTCCAAAATGCAATAATTAATAAGACAATGTAGGCACAATCAAGCACTCTAAAGTGATGCTGCTTTTGAATTTCAACCAAAGGGGTAATTAAGTAATGTTACATAAATAATGAGTTGTTGAAGATGACTTAATGGGTTCTAGGCAGTGCTACAATCTGTGTGGTGGATTCTCAGTCTAAAGAGATGCACATTTATTTCATTTTATGTTTAAATAGAAAGCTTATAAGTAAATTCTGTAAATCAGAGACTATTTATAGTATATCAATACTGTAAAATCTTGTGAGATTAGAGCTTTATTTAGAAGAAGCATTCTTACTACAAAAGGGAATTGGGGGTCTACTTCATGGAATCCCACAGGTAATGTCAAGTACAGGAACCAAAAGTGGCCTTGGATAACTTGTTCCAAATCAAAAGACTTATCCTGTGTTCCAAACTATTAGTGAGTGTCCTACTCCCTTACGTCAATAAGTTCTCTCTTTACTATATCTACATTTCTCAAAACTCTTTAGTATTAAAAATAATAATAAAGAACACTGATGGTGTTTTATGATGATAATTATGTATAATACACAGAAAAGTACAAGAAAAATACTTTTGATCTAGAAAGGGGGATGAGAGTCTGACTCTGTCAGTCTAGCGCCTTTGAACTAAAAATTAATCTGATTACATGCAAGCTTAGCTTTCTTCAACAGGAATGGCCATTTAGCTGCATTTAAATAAGAAGAATTACATGCTACAGGTATAAGGACAAACAAATAAAACCTCCCTTTTTAAAATTGTCTCTGTTTTTACACTGATTGGTAGTTTAGTCACAAGTATGTATATCCAAGATGGAATGCAAAATGTGAACAAATTGTCTACTTATATACTACAAATACATAAACACGACTTCACTGGAATGGATATGGACATAGGTACAAAATTACTAAACTACATAAAATAGTAGATTCCAGAAGTCTTAAGTCAATAGTGCATTCATATGTGTTGAATCTAACTGAAAAACTTCTCAATAGACATACAGTCAAACAAACATGAACCACATACACTGACATCAAGCAATTCAAGAAAAGATGCTTGGCCGTGAAAACTACATGTCTCACTGTTGCAGTAGGAGGTGATAGATAGTCAAGGGCCAGGGATAAATTGATCCATGCTTGATAAGTGGAGACATTAGAAGGAACTCACAGTTATATATTTAGATTCATACTGATACAGATGGTCACACATGGAAATGTTTGTAGACATCCCTATGTTAGTATATGCACATTTATCTCCTTGCTATATCACATAATTATGGTAAAATGCATATAATTTTATGAAGGACACATGTATTGATTTATATAATACACCCAATCCTACACAAATCTCCATATACACCATATTGCGATGAAATTAGAAGCCAATAATGCAGGATTTTTACAATTTCTGTTTACTAAAAATTCCATATGTCCTAGTAAACCTACTCACTGAATACAAATTAAAAGATATAACTATACAAACAGACACACAATACCAAACAGTGTATGTTAAATTTTATAAGCAAAAGTAGAAATACAAATATTCATCATCTGATGAATGCACAAAGGGTTCATATCTTCATAATGTAATGTTATTCAACAATAAAATGGAAATCACATGGGAACATTATGTCAAGCGAAATAAATGGGTTATAAAAAATGAAACTCCTAATGTAAATTAATCAATGGAAACCACTCCTGGTTGTTACTGAAGTTTGGCAAGCAGAGTGAGGAAGTGAAATGATTATTTATGGTTGTAGAACTTATATGGTGATAAACTGTTCTATAATTGATGGTAGTGAGAGACACATATCTGTAGACGTAGTAAAAAGCACTCACATGCAAATTAGGTGGGTAAATAATATTCCATGATTCCATCTCAATATAACTGGTACAAAATAAGTAAGGAAAACACTAGTTCAGGTAGATTTAATATAAATCGATGTTTAGTTAATCAAAAAATTCTAAACTGAATATGTTTGATTTTATAAGTTTCACTATAGATATGTTGTGGTACTATAAAAAAACAGATTGAAAGCAAGATTAATGTATGACATAGAGATATAAGAATAAGCTTTTTTAAAAATTTAAGTTCTTGGGAAATCATGAAAAGTGTGTCTTGTACAAAATATAATACAAAATTCAAATATAACTTTCCATAAAACTTTTATGGAAGCACAGCCACACTCATGAACATATTGTCAATGAAGTTTTTTTGCTCTAGTAGCAGAGGCAACTAATCACAAAAAAATATTATGGCCCACATAGCCCAAATTATTAGATCTCTGCATTTTTATAGTGAAAAAACTGTCAAGTTTCTACTAAAAAGCAGAGAAATGAATTGCCAAGTGTGGTAGTCTATGTTTAAACTAAGGTGGGAGCACTCATGATAGATAGTGGCATTGGACCTAGAGCAATTACTCTTTGTTCTTTCCATAAGTCATCCCTCCTGGTGGCCAGAATCTAATTTCTATAACAATTACCAACTTCAATTTCTTCAGTGATTATCCAAACCTTTGTATGAAATAAAACCTTTATAAATTCTGCAAAACTATTAAAAATATGCTTAAATTTTAAATAACCTTTTATGTATAATTTTTTAAATTTAAATACAACTATATGTTAATGTAAAACCTGTATCTTTAAAATTGAATGATTGACATCTGAAGATTACATTATTTGTTGATTATCATCAAGTAGATCTAGACTTTAAGAGGTACGAAGAGAAATGAAAAGCTATAATCACACCAAAAATGTCCTTGAATGTTTACAGCAATATTATATACATCACTTGATAACTACAGCATGACTAGCTGGTGTATTTGCACAATATTATATCGTTCAGCAATATAAAAGAATTTTATAACCACACAAATCTTAATAAATTCATGATGTCAAGTGAAATAAGTTGATAATAAAGCACTTTGAAAAGGTAAAAATTATAGTAAATTATACACACTGTATTTTTCTCATAATTGTATATTAGAGGGAATTATATAAAGATTATTTTTTATTTAATTTTTATTTTCTATATTCTGTGTTTACATTCCAAAGGCTTTCCCCTTTCCCAGTCCCCCCCCACCATATGTCCCATAATTCCTCTCCCCCCCCAGCTATTCCCCAATCATTCCCCCCCCCACTATTTCTCTGTTCTGGATCTAAAATACTGGATCCAATCTTTACAGGCCCAGGGTCCTCTACTTTCTTCTTCTTGGGAGTCATTTGACTTGCTAATTGTGTCTTGAGTATTTAGGGCTTCTGGGCTCATTAATATCCACTTATCAGTGATTGCATTTCATGTGTATTCTTTTGTGATTGGGTGAGCTCACTTAGGATGATATTTTCCAGATCTAACCATTTACCTACTTATTGCATGAGTTCATTATTTTTAATTGCTGAGTAGTACTCCATTGTATAAATATACCACATTTTCTGTATCCATTCCTCTTTTGAGGGATATTTGGGCTCCTTCAAATTTCTGGCTATTAAAAACAAGGCTGCTATAAACATAGTGGAGCATGTTTCTTTATTGTATGCAGGGGAATCCTCTGGGTATATGCCCAGGAGTGGTATGCCAGGGTCCTCTGGAAGTGACATGCCCAGTTTTCTGAGGAACTGCCACACTGATTTCCAGAGCGGCTTTACCATTTTGCAATCCCACGAACAGTGGAGGAGTATTCCTCTTTCTTCACATCCTCCCCAGCACTTGTTGTCTCTTGAGGTTTTAATCTTAGCCATTCTGACTGGTGTGAGGTGGAATCTCAGGGTTGTTTTGATTTGCATTTCCCTGGTGACTAATGATGTTGAACATCTCTAAAGGTGTTTCTTGGCCATCCGAATTTCTTCTGGTGAAAATTCTTTGTTTAGCTCTGTACCCCATTTTTTGATAGGGTTATTTGGTTCTTTGGGGTCTAACTTCTTGAGTTGTTTGTATATATTGGATATTAGCCCTCTGTCAGATGTGGGGTTGGTGAAGATCATTTCCCACTTTGTTGGTTGCCCTTTTGTCCTTCTGACGGTGTCCTTTGCCTTACAGAAACTTTGTAATTTTATGAGGTCCCATTTGTCAATTCTTGATCTTAGAGCATATTCTATTGGTGTTCTGTTCAGGAACTTTCCCCCTGTGCCCATGTCCTCCAGTGTCTTCCCAAGTTTCTTTTCTAATAGTTTCAGTGTGTCTGGTTTTATGTGGAGGTCCTTGATCCACTTGGAGTTGATCTTAGTACAAGGAGATAAGAGTGGGTCAATTCTCATTCTTCTGCATGTTGACCTCCAGTTGAACCAGCACCATTTGTTGAAAATGCTATCTTTTTTCCACTGGATGGTTGTGGATCCTTTATCAAAGATCAAGTGACCATAAGTCTGTGGGTTCATTTCTGGGTCTTCAATCCTATTCCGTTGATCCACCTGCCTGTTGCTGTACCAATACCATGCAGTTTTTAACACAATTGCTCTGTAGTACTGCTTGAGGTCAGGGATATTGATTCCCCCAGAAGTCCTTTTATTGTTGAGAATAGTTTTAGCTATCCTAGGTTTTTTGTTGCTCCAGATGAATTTGAGAATTGCTCTTTCTAGATCTATGAAGAATTGATTTGGGGTTTTGATGGGGATTGCATTGAATCTGTAGATTGCTTTTGGCAAGATGGCCATTTTTACTATATTGATCCTGCCAATCCAGGAGCAAGAAATATTTTTCCATCTTCTGAGGTCTTCTTCGATTTCTTTCTTCAAGGACTTGAAGTTCCTGTTTTACAGATCTTTCGCTTGTTTGGTTAGAGTTACGCCAAGGTACTTTATGTTGTTTGTGGCTATTGTGAAAGGTGTTATTTCCCTAACTTCTTTCACAGCCTGCTTGTCCTTTGAGTACAAGAAGGCTACTGATTTGCTTGAGTTAATTTTATAACCAGCCAATTTGCTGAAGTTGTTTATCAGCTGTAGAAGTTCTCTTGTGGAGATTTTTGGATCACTTAAGTAGACTATCATATCGTCTGCAAATAATGATACTTTGACTTCTTCCTTTCCAATTTGTATCCCTCTGACTTCCTTGTGTTGTCTAATTGCTCTCGCTAGAACTTCAAGTACTATATTGAAAAGCTATGGAGAGAGAGGGCAGCCTTGTCTAGTTCCTGATTTTAGTGGGATTGCTTCAAGTTTCTCTCCATTTATTTTGATGTTGGCTACTGGTTTGCTGTATATTGCTTTTACTATTTTTAGGTATGGGCCTTGAATTCCTGCTATTTCCAAGACCTTTAGCATGAAAGGATGCTGAATTTTGTCGAATGCTTTCTCAGCATCAAATGAGATGACCATGTGGTTTTTTTTCTTTTAGTTTGTTTATGTAGTGTATTACGTTGATGGATTTCCGTATATTGAACCATCCGTGCATCCCTGGAATGAAGCCTACTTGATCATGGTGAATGATCGTTTTGATATGCTCTTGGATTCGGTTGGCAAGAATTTTATTTAGTATTTTGCATCAATATTCAAAATTGTATCTGTAAAGCAACTATCACACTTCCATGCACATGGCCAAGGGAAATAGTGCTAGCATTCAAAAGAGATATCACATTCCAATCTTTGCACAACAAAATTCACAATAGCTAACATCTGGAGTCAGTATAGGGACTCATTCACAGAGATGGATACAGCATTACAGGTGCTGATGAAGCAGTATTTCCCTGGCTCAATGCTCTACTGCTTAATACTTACAACATCATATGAAACATTAATACCAAATACACAAGGAATAAAGAACTTTGTAGCACAAAGAAGTATTTTTCTTGGTATCAGATCAGTAGTTATGAAGTTTGAGAAAAAACACTAAGTTCAAAAATTTTAACTTTCAATAATATCACATACTTTGAACTAAAATATGAAAAAAAATCATGACAGCTCATACCCTGTTTATTGTAGTGAATATGAATTCATACTTGTTTCTTTGATTCATTAAATAAGTTATTTTCAACTGAGGTAAATATTATCTTTACTCTTTATTGATAAAAATCAAGAATCATTTATGGTAAAATCAAAAATTGTCAACATTAAAATAAAATATAATGACAAAAACAAATTCAATAGAAGCAAATCTCTCATTATTTTGATCCTATGTGAATTATGAAAAAATATTCTGTAATGTAAAATAGCAATTGCATATTCCAGAAAAGAATAGGGAAAACTGTGAAAATATTATTAAAAGGATATATATTAATATTTGAATAGGCATGTGTTCAGTAAGAACCATTTATGGTAAAATCAAAAATTGTCAACATTAAAATAAAATATAATGATAAAAACAAATTCAAGAGAAGCAAATCTCTCATTATTTTGATCCTATGTGAATTATGAAAAAATATACTGTAATGTAAAATAGCAATTGTATATTCCAGAAAAGTATAGGGAAGACTGTGAAAATATTATTAAAAGGATATATATTAATATTTGAATAGGCATGTGTTCAGCAAGGTAGTTTTTGTTTATTGGCAGTGCACTGTGTTCTTAAAAATAAGTATATATACACAAATGTGGTATATATACACAATGGAGTACTATTCAGCCATTAGAAACAATGAATTCATGAAATTCTTAGAGAAATGGATGGAGCTGGAGAATGTCATACTAAGTGAGGTGACCCAGTCTCAAAAGAATACCCATGGTATACAGTCACTGATAAGTGGATATTAGCCTAGAAGCTTGGAACACCAAAGACACAAATCACATATCAAGTGATGTCTCACAAGAAGAAAGGAGTGGACACTGGTGCTAGAATGGACCAAAACATCAGTGTGGGAGAGTACAAGAACAGTAAAGTGGGAGGGGGTGGATGCAGGAGCAGGGGGAGGGAAAAGGACATGTGGGACCTTTGGGGGTGGGGAACCAGAAAAAGGGAAATGAATTGTAAATATAGAATATATACAATAAAAAAAATAAAAAAATTCAAAAAAAAATAAGTAAGTGAATATTAAATCTTTCAATACAAAAATGATAACTTGTGATGTAATAAACTGTTTAATTATCTAAACATAACCAGCCCAGATGTGAGGAGGAGGAAGAGAATGAGGGGAAGGGTAAAGAGAGAAAGGACAGACTAGGATAAATAGAAAGGCATTGTATGCATTTGTGTTCAGGTGTTCATAATCTTCCTAATAGATGCATTCAAAACTGAGGTACTGTGGAAACAAGTTCTACTTTACTTGAGAAGCAGCATTTTCCTGAAATTAAGGAATAATGAACATTTTTCTTTGTAAGAAATTTTGTAATGTTTATGACAAATAGTAATCATGTTATGAATTATTAAGAAATAATGGAAACTAAGCTGTCAGCAGCTATTGGGGAGAGCTACCAAGGGACAGGTAAAAACGAAGATGTTCCAGCTACCGCCCTGTTCCTTCAGGTGTGGTAGACCGATGCCACTTCTGCCACTGGGAAGATCCTACTTCAAGATACTTTCTCGAGAACCACCAGCAGCAGGATATTTGAGAATTAGCAGCGTGCAGGGCATTTGACCCATGCCAAGTCTGCCACAGGGAAGACCCCATCTCCTAATACTTCCAGGAGAACCAACTGTATACAGGACATTTGAGAGAAAGGGAATTGCAGTAGTACAGAAACACAGGCCTGTAAGACAGAGAAGTTAGAGACAGTAAGACCAGCTAACACCATAGATAATAAGATGGCCAAAGGCAAATGCAAGATCATTACCAACAGAAACCAAGGCAACATGGCAACATCAGAACCCAGTTGTCCCACAACAGCAAATCCTGGATACTCCATCATATCAGAAAAGCAAGACTGGATTTAAAGTTACATCTCATGATGCTGATGGAGGACTTCAAGTAGGACATAAAGAGCTCCCTTAAAGAAATACAGGAGAATATGGGTGAACAGGTAGATGCCATTAAAGAGGAAACATAAAAAATCCCTTAAATAAATACAAAAGAATATGGATCAAGAGGAAGAAGCCCTTAAAGAGGAAAGACAAAAATCCCATAGGGAATTATGGGAGAACATGGGTCAACAGTCAGAAGCCCGTAAAGAGGAATCACAAAAATCCCTAAAGGAAACACAGAACACAGGTCAACAGGTAGAAACCCTTAAAGAGGAAACACAAAAATCCCCTAAAGAATTTCAGGAAAAAACAATCAAACAAGTGAAGTAAACGAACAACACTATCCAGGATCTACAAATGGAAGTGGAAACAATAAAGAAGTTGCAAAGTGAGACATCTCTGGAGATAGAAAACCTTGGAAAGAATTCAGGAGTCATAGATGCAAGCATCAACAACAGAATTCAAGAAATAGAAGAATCTCAGATGATGAAGACTCCATAGAAAACATTGATTCAACAGTCAAAGCAAATGCAAAATGCAAAAAGCTTGTTACCCAAAACATCCAGAAAATCCAGAACACAATGAAAAGACCAAACCTAAGGATTATAGGTATAGAAGAGAGCAAGGATATACATCTTAAAGGCCCAGTAAATATCTTCAACAAAATTATAGAAGAAAACATCCATAACCTAAAGAGATGCCCATGAACATACAAGAAGCCTACAGAACTACAAACATAATGGACCAGAGCAGAAATTCTTCCAGTCACATAATAGTCAAAACACGAAATGCACTAAAAAAAAAGAAAGAATATTAAAAGTAGTAAGGGAAAAAGGCCAAGTAACATATAAAGGCAGACCTATTAGAATTACACCAGACTTCTTGCCAGAAACTATAAAAGCCAGAAGATTCTGGCCAGATGTCATACAGACCCTAAGCGAATATAAATGTTAGACCAGACTACTATACCCAGCAAAATATTCAATTACCATAGTTGAATAAAACAAGACATTCCATGACAAAAGCAAATTCGCACAACATCTTTCTACAAATCCAGCTCTACAAAAGATAATAGGTGGAAAATGCCAACACAAGGCAGGAAACCACACCATAGAAAAAGCAATAAGGCAATCTTTCAACAAACCCAATAGAAGATAGCTACACACCAGAATTTCACCTTTAACTAAGACGATAACAGTAAGCAACAATCACTCTTCCCTAATATCTCTTAATATCAATGGTCTCAATTCCCTTATAAAAAGACATAGACTAACAGACTGGATATGTAAACAGGTCCCAATGTTTTGCTGCATACAACAAACCCAACTCAGTGACAAAGACAGTCACTATTTCAGAATTTAACATTGGAAACAATTTTCCAAGCAAACACTCCCAAGAAACAAGCTGGAGTGACCATTCTTATATCGAATAAAATTTACTTTCAAGTAAAAGTTGTGAAAAAAGTTAAGGAGGAACACTTTACCCTTTAGTTGAATTAGAGAAAGACTGGAAAAAGATGAGGAGGAAGGTGACCGTATAAGAAGACCAGCAGTCTCAAATAATCTGGAACTCTGAGATCTCTCAGATACAGAGCCACCAACCAGGCAGTGTTCACCAACTGAGCTGAGGCCCCAGACATATGTACAGCAGAGGACTGCATAGTTTAGCCTTATTAAGCGAATATGAACCTGACCCAGAGAGCCTTGAGATTCCAGGGAGTAAGAAATCCTGGCAGGGCGGGGTAGGTAGGGGAAGATGGGACAGGAGGAATGGGGTGAGGGAATGTCAGAGCATCAACCAGGAGTGGGATAATGACTGAAGTATAAAAAATGATTGAATATTTTTTTTAAAAGGAAAAATGTTGCTTAACATTTTATCAAAAATGAAAATGCAATAGTGAAAATCAATATATCTTGTAACTTTGGGTTTAAATGCATAACTATGAATTGAGATACTCACAGCATATATTAACATGGTTGAAAACACAAGAACTTCCCCACAATCTGGAAACAACTCCTGACTACAACACTCCCCAAATTTATATGTCCATAAAGTGTGAATCTATTACTCCATGAAGCCATTCTAACACAGAAGTATCTTTTTCCTCAACAAATACTGACATAAATTACTCAACTAAGATAAGTATGGCTGGAAAGATTATCACCAATATATTTCTTACTTCAGAGTCATTCTTCTGTGATGTCAGGGGTTTTTCTTAATAATTATTTTTATTTATTTTTTCCACATACTACATTTTATCACACTCTTTTCCTCTTCCATCTCTTTCCATATCCTCACTTCCTTCCTACAGAATGAACTTCATACTCTTCCCCTTGCTATGTCAGAAAACGGAACAAGAACGAAACAAAAACAAAGCTTAAAACAATCAAAAAAAAACCATAATATAACAAAAAATACCCACATAAGGACAAAACAAAAAGTTCACACAAAACTATGTAGGTCAGTTTGTATTGGCTAAATGGCCATGTGGCCTGCCTTGAAGTATATGTGTTGTACCCACCTACACTACATTGGGGAAAACCTATTTTCTCTTTCCCCTGCAGGAATGAGTTGCAAATAGCTTCTTGGTTGGTGGTGGGACATAGTGTACACTTTATCTTTTTAGTGCTGCTGTTTTGTTTTTGTGGTTTGTATCTGTGCGGGTATTGTACATGTTGTTACAGTTTCTGTGAGTTCATATATGTATTGGTCTTTTCTACACTACTGTAGTCTTTCTCCTTTTTCCACATAGATTTCTGAAGGGGATATAAAGACATACCATTTATAGCTGAGTGATCTAAGGTCTCACACATGGTCCTGTTGCCATGTTAGCTACCATTTATTACAAGAAGTGTCTCTGATGAGTGTTCAGGAATGCTTTGGTCTATAAATTTTATAATCCCATTTTTTTGTAATGGATAAAATTCCATTGTGCAAATGTACCACATTTTCATTATCAATTATTCAGCTGATGGATTTGTGATTTTTGACTTAGACCCGCCCTACATAGTATGGTTCTTATAGCGAGTAGTTATAAGGTTGGAGTCAAAAGAGGGGAGATAGATTAGAATGAAAGACTGAATGTGCAAAACAGAACTAGGGGGATCTTGAGTCTGGCAACAAAAGACCAACACTAGGGGATGGAAATGACTGAGATGAGTGCAGTCTTATATAATCTCTTTCAAGACATAATTTTTATTTTCTAAAACCCTTTCATTGTTGCCTTAGTCTGAACAATTACAGTGAAGAAATAAAAATAATATTCATGCTTTCATGTTCTAAATGTTCAGTGTGCTTTGTAGTGTTGACATACTCAATTTTCCCAAATACAGAAAGTAATAAGAAAAATGATGCATCAGGCATGAGAAAATGCAGAGTTTTCTATGAATATTAAATATCCTTAAAGTTCACAGATCAAGTGTATATTAAAGTAATCACCTTAAAGTTGGGGAGAGTATGCCGGACATTTTCTGACATGAAATTATAAGTCATAGCCCACAAATATATGTAAGTACACATTGAGAGAAGTATTTTAATGGGGCTGGAGAGATGGCTCAGCAGTTAAGAGCACTGACAGCTCTTCCAGAGGTCCTGAGTTCAATTCTCAGCAACCACTCAGTGGCTCATAACCATCTGTAATGAGATCTGATGCACTCTTCTGGCATGCACTATATATACACACAGAATACTCATACATATGTAAACATTTATGTTTTTATAACATAATACCAGAAAGAAGTGATAGAAATTAATAAAGTACATGTGATTAAACTACTCTTCAAATATTTTAATATAAATTAAATGTATCATCTTAAATGAAATAAATGTGTTTGTGTAGAAAGCTAAACATCATAAATAAATGAGCTGATGGATTTCATCTTAGTCCCAAGCAAAGGCAAACTACATAAACATCTGATATAAAGTATTTAAGAATTTACCATCCATAATTTTTAAATGTGCTGAATATGTCATCCAAGTAAAATAGCAGAACTTCAGATAAATCTGACAATATAGGTACAAGACACAGATGAATGCTGGGTTGCATTGCATATTGCCTATATGTAATAATTAGAGATCTTCCAAGAAAATTGGACTCTGTGGTCATACTTATTTCATGGAATATAACACACTGGCCATCTCATTACATTGGAAGATAATTCTGATATCAATTTCCAACATTGGAATATGAGTCATGTGTATTGCAACTTCATGTATCCTATGTATACTATATAACCCAGCTCCACCATGGACACTTGCATGTCTACCAAACCATATAGACATATCCATCCAAAAAGATACACATACACAAAGTTAATCTGAAAAAAATCTAATAAAATGAAATGTTTGTTAATAAAATTGAACTATAAAACTATTTGTATTGAAATAAATGTATGACAGAAATTAATACATTTTATGGTTGATTGCTTTTACAGTCATTCTTTGATCTACCTTTTAAAATAATGAATCAGTCACTTATTAGTAACACTGAAAAACTTAAAGTGTCTAAGTAAATCATCTGGCTTATATATCAGGATTCAGTCAACTTGTTTAACAATTACACAACATTTTCCAACATAATGTCAAATATCTCAGGACTATTACTTTTTTCTTTCATGAAAATTTACCATTGCTAGATTTAAATATAGCTATCACTGTTGATTTTTCAATATGATAACAAAAAATATTTGGAACATCTTTTTTACCCATCTTATGTTTTTTTCTTATTACTTTATAAACTCATTTATAAATGAGTCATAAATTTGAACCATTATACTACACTCAAAATTATCAGAAAGTAAGATGTGGATCCATCAATTTTGGAGTAGCACACAAATAATGAAAGTACTGGAAATAGAACAATACTTGCAAGATAAATGTGAACAAAATTCACTGAAAGTTAAATTGTATCTCATCAATTTTGAAACTTTTGACTTAGATTATTATTACATATTTAAAAATATAACTATGTGTATAGGCAGAGTCAATACCTAATCAGACATATTATGTATTTTAAACCAAAATATGGACCTAGAATTTCATTACATTTTAATCTTTTAAATTCTAATTTAAATTATGAAATATATTTTATTAAGAATTTAAATTTCAGGAGATAATAAGGCAGAATTTTAGTTGTAATATGTGATTTTGCCAGTTTAATTTTTTGAAAAAACTATAATATTTCAGTTTTACAATACTAAAATTGTTGGATCTCTTGACAAGTAGAAGTTTCATTTATTTACTACTAAGCAATTTAACAAAAGTTCTTGTAATGAATTCTGATAGATTGCTTTGCAGTCTGAGAATTCTCCCCTGATGCAAAAACTGCCCAAAACTACTCCTGTTATGCAAGATTTCAAATAATAATGTTTGCAAGATTACTTATATTCTTCCTTACCTCAATTACTTAACTTCATCTCTGATTACTAAATATTATATGTTGAAATGTAGCCCAGCTAACAATTTTTTTTTTGCCAAAGTGAAAAGTAAAAAGGAAAGAGCGGAAGATGGATAGGAATAATAAGCAAAACATTTACTGAAGCTGAAATAAGTTTTACAATTATTAAAATATTATAAAGCTTCAAATTGTTGATTTTTGTTACTGACACAGTGCTTCATGTAATCTAGGCTGGTTTTGCATTATCTATTCTGCTGAAGATGATCTTGAACTTCCAATCCTTCTATTTCTACATCCCAATGCAGTGATGTCAATCTAACTCAGAGCTTAGTCTAAAAATACCTGTTAACCATTTTGCTTCTAAACCATATTGACTAGTGAATGTAATTTTCTGTTTTAAAAATACCAGTTCAAAATACTCAAATGTTGTATACAGTTTAGTAAAACAATTCTATTATTGTTCATATCTTGTGTTTACCTTAAAATACTATGTGTATATCACATTGGAAAAAAGAACAAACAAACTGATCATGTGTATTTTATTAAAATAACATGGAAAATTAAAAAAAAAACTTGACCTCAAATTTGGTAACTCATTATAATAAACTCATTAACAAAACTGATTTTCTTTAGGCAGAATTGGCACTCTGTATCAGTAATCTTAGAATTGTGGCAGGTGGAAAACAGGAAATATAAGGCACTCAAGATTATCCATTGCTACATAGTGAATTTAAAGACAACCTTGGCTACATTAGACATCTCTAGAAAACAAAAACATAAACAACAAATAAATCTCTATTTTGAATATTATTGGCAAGTATGTTCTTAAAAATAATTAAAATGACATTAATATGAAAAATAATAGCTCATATTTACACAACTAAAACTGACATGAACAGTGAAAAGTAAGGTATCACCGGGCGGTGGTGGCACACGCCTGTAATCCCAGCACTCGGGGAGGCAGAGGCAGGAGGATTTCTGAGTTTGAGGCCAGCCTGGTCTACAGAGTAAGTTCCAAGACAGCCAGGGCTATACAGAGAAACTCTGTCTCTAAAAAAAAAACAAAAAGAAAAGAAAAGTAAGGTATCTTGCTAAATGATTAAAGATGTTTGCAGTATTCAATGGCTAATAGTAACTAAAAGTAATCCTGAGCTATTCTACTAAAAAACAAAAACAAAAAAAAACCCCACACAAATTAGTGAAGATTTAAACAGTGTAGCAGCTACAAATAATTATAATAAATTAACATTTTATTGCCTGTTGTGTTTAAGAAAAATGCTGGGATTCATTTGTTTCAAATAATTTTCACATTTTAGCAAAATGACTCTAAATAATAAAAAAGTTTCTAAAGAATGGAATATTAATCTCCTAGGACAGTGATCACAGAACTAATCACCAATTCCCAAGAGGCATGTATGCTTCAAGATGATTTAATAAAGCTAATGGACAGAAATTTATATCAAGTTGATTATCACTAGTAGGAATATGGCCCTGCTATTGCTACTGCAGAGTTTACACCAAGAATGGAAATCATGAGTTCATTTCACATCCACTTGGTCTAGTATTAAAAATGTAGCCTCTTAGCCCAGACTCTGAACAATCACACAGCTACATTTTTTTTCTGTTCACCAAAGAATAACATTACATAGTAATAGTTTTTATTTAAATATAAAATGCCAGATGCCCAAGGTAAATATTAATTGCAAAATGTATTATAATGAATGTTACTGAGATGAAGTAAAATAAAAGTCTTATTGTCACAGGATATAATTAATTTGGCTATTAAATATGATTTTTTGGTTATTTCCATAAATTTCACCAAGGCTTTAGAAAATAATTGGATGCCAATTTGAGTAAGAAACTTTGAGGATAAATGAGTTAGTAAGCTCAGACTGTTGTTTGAACTTTGGCTCAGTTAATGTGGAAGGATAGAAATAGAATTCTAAAGACTGGTACTTTTGAACAGGAGAACAAGTTTTCATTATCACAAGCAGGACTTAACCTTAGCTTATGTTAGAAACATGATACATTTGTTAAAATGTATAATAATAGCTCTTCAACTTTAAATATATTTTATTGCTTCATTTAAAGTATATAAAGCATGGCATTAAAAAAAAAACAACCACTTCTTAAACCATCAATGGGCTCCTGCCTAGGTGAATAATGGTAGCACATGCTCAGTACCAGTAGCTTTATACTGTACTGGTTGCTACACTTCTGGTTCTCTTCTTCACAGCATAAATCTTCCAACATTCAGTCATAAACTCCTGTGATGAGTTGCACAACAGTCATGTACTCACTTATATGTGGATATTAGCTATAAAGTACAGAATACCCATGATACAACCCACAGACTAAAAGAAGTAAAACAAGAAGGAAGGCCCAAGTAGGGATGTTTGAATTACACTTAGAAAGGGGGAACAAAATAGTCATGGAGGGAGCAAGACTGAGAGAAGTTGGTGGTAAAGGGGAGGGGAAGGGGAATATGGGGCAGGATAATGTATGTGGAGAAACAGGAGGCAAGAGACCTAGAGGACCAGGAGAATAAATGGAAATCTGTAGGTGCCAGAGGTGGGAGGGTAGGGGGAATCTTTAGGAAGTCCCAGAGGCCTGAGATGGGGGAGACCCACAAGAGTCAATATGGGTGACCTTAGCTAGGCTGCCTAACAGTGGGGACATGGAAACTGAAGAGGCCTTATGCTATAGCCAGACAGTACCATATTGGAGGACACTAACCCACCCAAAAAACGTTTCAGTCCAAAATTTGTCCTGTCTGAAAGGAATGTAAAGACAAAGATTCAGCAAAAGACTGAAGGAATAACTAACCAATAACTGGCCCAACTTGAAACCCAATCCATGGTTAAACACCAATCTTTGACATTATTAATGATACTATTATGCTTGTAGACAGGAGCCTAGCATAACTATTTCTATCTAACAACAAACTGAACCAGAAGCAGATACCCACAGACAAATACTGAACAGAGGTCTGGGATTCTTATGGAAGAGTCATATACATACAAAATGTTAACTACATGAGGTGTTAGATATGTTAATTATCTTGATTACAGTAATCATTTTATAGTATATATGCCTATAAAATCATCTTTGTATGCTTTAAGTATGTACAATTTTAATGTGTGAATTATAATTTAAAGCTGAAATAACATGGAATAAAAACATTCTAAATAACAGCCACAAGAAATTACTTCTGATCTGTTTGCCATTTTAAAATTTTCTTTCCTTTATAGGTGTATCTACCTGTTCCTACTGTGAACAAGAGGTTCTACTGTTCTGAAAAGATCCATATTCAAATTTTATATATGTAGTCTTATGAATATGGTAATATTTGGCACTATTCACTCATTACTTATCATATCATCTGTATTCTTTGTAAAGCATGCTTTATCGGTTCTCAAAATTAGTGTACATCATAATAACCTACTGTGACCTCCCCTAGCCATTGAGGTACTGACCCATTGTTCTCAAAGAATTGCAGCCCAGCCACCTGATTACAGCCTCCTGTAGAACAAGCAGAACCAGATTCCAGCCTTTGGGGGAGGGTTTGGCCCTGCCTATTTATATTGGGAGAGATTCATTAAAGTTTGAGCCTTGAGGAAAAAAATCATGCCTTGACTCCATGTGTTTCTCTTGCCACTCTGATTTTTACCCCATCTCTTCTTCTGAGGAATCCAGGCCATTAGCATGTAGCTGCAGGCATCTACAGAGTGGTGCCCAACGACCAATGGGACATGGAAAGGAAGAGGTCAAATGAGGGGCGCTGTCTTGGGTGGAACTCCATGGAAAAGGAAAAAGAAAAAGGTTATGTATCCAGCACGGTAAGCAACAGAGTATTAATTTTAGCATTAAAAATGTCATTTTTTTAAAGGTTGTTGTTGCAGGGGTACAAAAAAGAAACAAGCTAGACTGAATCAGCTATTGTGTGACAGCAAAATGGAACAGGGAATTAATGTGATTAGGCACGTGGTCCGAAGTCTAAGAACTGCATCAGGCAAGAGAAATAGGGCATAAAATAAAATAAAACAAAATAAAAGAGTAAAATACAAAAAGCAACAACAAAAAACAAACAGATTTTAGAAACATGAAAGAGAGAAGGAAAATGGATTCCATTGCATAACAAGCATGCTTCCCTTTCTATGTATCATTTTTTTGTCTCCAGTGCACACCGTATCCACATGTCCATTTGTGTTCTCATTGTGTCGTTGTTTGAATGATTATTGATCTGTTTTATGTTAAAAAGAAAAATTAGTGACGATTTCATCTGCTGGCAGTATATCTCTTAATCTAGCCGCAGTTTATACAGCAGAGGCTGATTTAAACTGCTCTGCACTCAACTAGAAGTCAAACACGGCCGAAGAAAAAGGTTGCTTCTTTTTTTTTAATTTTTATTTTCTATATTCTATGTTTACATTCCAAAGGCTTTCCCCTTTCCCAGTTCCCCCCCCCACCCTACGTCCCATAATTCCTCTCCCCCCCAACTATTCCCCAATCATTCCCCCTCCCCCCACGGTTTCTCTGTTCTGGGTATACAAAACTGGATCCAATCTTTACAGGCCCAGGGTCCTCTCCTTTCTTCTTCTTGGGAATCATTTGAATTGCTAATTGTGCCTTGAGTATTTAGGGTTTCTGGGCTCATTAATATCCACTTATCAGTGATTGCATTTCATGTGTATTCTTTTGTGATTGGGTTAACTCACTCAGGATGATATTTTCCAGGTCTAACCATTTACCTACAAATTGCATGAATTCATTATTTTTAATTGCTGAGTAGTATTCCATTGTATAAATATACCACATTTTCTGTATCCATTCCTCCTTTGAGGGATATTTGGGCTCCTTCCAATTTCTGGCTATTATAAACAAGGCTGCTATAAACATAGTGGAGCATGTGTCTTTATTGTATGCAGGGGAATCCTCTGGGTATATGCCCAGGAGTGGTATGCCAGGGTCCTCTGGAAGTGGCATGCCCAATTTTCTGAGGAACCGCCAAACTGATTTCCAGAGCGGTTTTACCATTTTGCAATCCCACCAACAGTGGAGGAGTGTTCCTCTTTCTCAACATCCTCGCCAGAACTTGTTGTCTCTTGAGTTTTTAATCTTAGCCATTCTGACTGATGTGAGGTGGAATCTCAGGGTTGTTTTGATTTGCATTTCCCTGATGACTAAATGGGACCTCATAAAATTACAAAGTTTCTGCAAGGCAAAGGACACTGTCAGAAGGACAAAACGGCAACCAACAAAGTGGGAAAAGATCTTCACCAACCCCACATCTGACAGAGGGCTAAGATCCAATATATACAAAGAACTCAAGAAGTTAGACCCCAAAGAACCAAATAACCCTATCAAAAAATGGGGTACAGAGCGAAACAAAGAATTTTCACCAGAAGAAATTCGGATGGCCGAAAAGGTTGCTTCTTAAAGGGACAGCAGTCACAAATCCCACGACAGGGGGGTAAATGGTTATTTCTCCTAGAAAAAAATCTCTACAATGTGATTTGGGATTCAAAGTGCTTTTTTTTTTTTTTTTTTTTTTTTTTTTTGGTTTTTTGAGACAGGGTTTCTCTGTGTAGTCCTGGCTGTCCTGGAACTCGCTCTGTAGACCAGGCTGGCCTCGAACTCAGAAATCCGCCTGCCTCTGCCTCCCAAGTGCTGGGATTACAGGTATGCGCCACCACGCCCGGCTTCAAAGTGCTTTTTATCCTCTCAGAAAATTTGTTTGTTTTAAGTTTATGAGATTCATGTAATCATTTTATTCTTGTTTTAATTGGTCTTAAAAGTAAATCAAGGCATGATTTCTTGCTCAAGGCTCAAACTTTAATGAATCTCTCCCAATATAAAACTATAAGTTTTGCATGTCTTGACTATAAAGTATTGGCTTATAAGTTATTGTGCATGATTTAAAAGGCATAAGGTTGGTAATAAAAGGTGAGTTTAAAACTGGTAGATCAGAGTTGTAGCCATCTTAAACAGCAACAAGTGGCATGATAAAAGCCAGGAAATGCAGGCCTCTAGGATACATCTGAATTGGTATAATGTATTGTGTGAATCTTAACCTAGAAATTAGGCTTATAAGAAATAAGATTTAAAATAATGTGTCTTTAATAAGTTATACTGTCATATATTTGAACATAAAAACTGGCAGACAAACTTTGTGGTGTGAAAGTAATGCATTTGCCATTGATCTTAAAGAATATAGATTGTTTAAAATTGGGCTTTGCTTTCCAAAATTGTAGTTATGCTCTAATATTGCAAGAAAAAATTAAGAGTTACAATAAAAATTGCCAGTGTGTAATTGGCTTTAGTTTGCAGTCTGGTTAGAGGCTCATGATTCTTGGCACGTTTTATAATTGGGATGCTTTTAAGAGTGACACAGCTGTGGCCATTATGGGCCTGTTGCAATTTTTTCGCAGGTTTGTTGGTGCAGTGGTGGGAGCAAAATTTAACCTCTCCCCCAAATTTCAAAAGGAGATTTCAGTGGGAATTTATTTGATATCAAGCAAGCTTCTTTGACTAGTAGGAACAAAACAAGTAGAATTTTTATGAAACCCTAAAAATAGTTTTAACACTCACACTATGAGGTCTGGTCAAGGGCTACAGCCATGCAGGACCAGTGGGTGTGGATCTGTTCTTAGAGAAAATAGACTCAGATTAAAAGATATTTACATTTGAGTTGCTCAGAGCTGCCTCAATAGAGGCTTGTGAGATTTTGCCTTTTGCTTCAATAGAGGCTTTTGAGACTTTGGCTTACAGGCCTCACAGAGTTTCTGGTCAAAAGAATATTTTTAATAGATTCATACAGGTGTGATTCAAAATACAGTTCAGATATAGCCTTGCCTTATGTGCTTTAAAATGTTTTGTCTCTGCTTCAATACAAGAATCTATGATCTTAGATTTTTCAGAGTATATTGTTCATAGAATTTTATTACAGGCCTTTGCTTTTAATTATGGGCTTCTAAAATTTTTAACTAAATGATTTTCAAAAGTTATTAAGATAAATTAATTGACTAAGACACTACTTTGCCACAAGAGGATTTAAGCCTTTGATATTTTCAAAATAAATAGTAAGAGACATAACTCGGAGAAAGCTACTATAAGCATTTGTCAGTTTGTTACATGTTCACTGCAATTCCTTGACAAAGAAAATATTAGTGTAAAATCAGCTTTTTTCCTCACCAAATAAAGTTTTTACATTCTTCAATAAAGATATTGATGCGTTAGCAAAATTCTATGAAATGAAATCATAAAGGTATTTTATAAGGCATGTTTTAAGAGCCTAATAAAACAAATTTTGTTCTTTGCTTCAAACAGCAATCAAATTGATTATTATTGATGGTTGATCTATTACATGACAAGCCTTTTTTGACAAAATTAATCATTGTTATCCAAAAGATAATTTGTTACAATTTGCTTTTATAGTTCTATACATGCATTCCATAAAAAAATGCATCAACTGTGGGAGTAAAACTCATAAAATTAGATCACATATTTGTTCTTTTGAGTTTCCTCCTGCTTCAGCACAGATAATTGACTTGGGTGCTCTAGCAGCTATTTTTAAGATGGTAAAAATCAAGCTATTAATAATAGTAAATATATATGTATATATATCATGGTTTATAATTGCTTAAAATTGTTCCTTTTTTGATACTGCTAATTCTTAAAGTTTTATGCAAATGTAATTCAAGTTAAAAAAATATTTTCTTTAAATGACTGTCCTCTAGATATTTAAGAGCTGATCCAGGGGCTGGGGAGATGACTCAGCCATTAAAGGCTAGGCTCTCAATCATAAAATATAGGAGTTCAAATCCCAACAACCATATGGTGGCTCACAACCACCTGAAATGAGATCTGACACCCTCTTTTGGTGTGTCTGAAGACAACTACAGCATACTTATATATAAAAATAATCTGTAAAAAGCAGTCTTGACAAGACCTCTTAAGGCAAGGCACATGAAATTTGTGTCCCAAACAGACTATATAGAAACAATTGGCCACACAAGCATATTTTTTATATCATCAAAAAACTAATGGCTTAAAAATAATTTTATATTTTTGTGCACATCAAATTGTAAAGACTTGTTCATGGTGTCCTCAATTTCCACCTCTATCACATGATGGTGTTAATTCTAGAGGACTTAATTAATTATAACAGATAAATGATATGCATATCTCGATGCCCCAGTGTAGGGGAATGCCAGGGCAGTGAGGTAGGAGTTGGTAGCTGGATGAATGAGCACCCTCATAGAAGAAGGGGGAGGGAGTATGGGATGAGGGAGTTTTGGACAGGAAGCCAGGAAAGGGGATAACATTTAAAATGTAAATAAATAAAATATCCAATAAAATAAAAAAAAATCCAAAGATGATATTTAGTTTAATTTCTATTGGCTATCTACTGCTGGAAATGGCACCAGGACTTAAAAGTAGTTTGTTTTTCCAGTGAAAATCACTTGAAGCAAACTAAATTCTCATTTGCAAGTGGTTATTAATTAGAGGTAGCTACTGGGTTACTGGTTTGGACTTCAGTTCTCCTTTTAGCTATAGGACAACATTTAGTGCATATCAGTACAGGGTCTGTATATGCTACCTGAGTCTCTGTGAGTTCATGTGTATTAATCCTGTTGTGTTCAGGACTTGTTTCTTGGTGTTTTCCATCTCCTATGGCTCTTACACTCTTTTCATATCTTCTTCCGGAGACTTTTTTCAGCACTCAGAGGAGAGATTTAATGGACACATCCAATTAAAAACTGAGTATTTCAAGGTTTTTCACTCTCTCCATAAAGTCTATCCATATGGGGGCCTCTCTGTTTGGCTAAGTATTATTCTAAGGCAGTGAAATGACTTCTTAAACTAGGAAACAAAATGTCTGTTCTTTTGCTGCTAGTTTCTGAAAGCTGTATAATTAGAATATCTGAATTACATAATATTCCTGCTTCTGAGTTCCAGGTAGATATCAATCCTGGTGTGTAGGTTAAGGATACAATAGTAGTGATCATTGGAAAGAAAATTAACATCATGAACATTGCTTGGCACATACCACAAGTTCAATACTTCAGTTATTAATTTAATGGAGGATGCATAATCCTCATGGTAACCTTGATAATGTGTAGAAAAATGTAAGGGAGTCTGAGGTCAAGTAAACAATCACTTGCTGGGGTTGATGAGTGTATTAAGCAGGATTTGAATGCGAGACATCAGACATATAACCATCATCTTATCTCACAAAGTTTAGCATCTGCATCATTCCAACAGCAATATATTTTAAATATAAATACGGCTATCTAAAAGTAGAAATAGTAGAAGAATTAGAAGACGGGGTCAGAGGAAATAAGAAAGTATGAGAAACATGCTATCAATTACCATAACACAGAGAAAGTTAAGAAATTAGAGAAATACAGAGAAAGTTAAGAAATTAAAGAAACACAGTAAAATAAGAATATTTTATGTGACCATTGTAAATAGAGTTAAATCTCATACCATCTTCTTTGCAATATAATATATACTCTTTGTTTAAAATATTTAAACTATTTCTAAATTAGAAGTTATGCTTCTAAATAAAATGTGATTAATTCCATTTATTAAAAGAGCAAAATATATGTCTTAATGGTTTTTCTAATGTTTATCATTTACCATATATATTATCTTTGTGTTCCAACTTCTTAGTTAAAGAAACGAATTGATACATCTACATCACAACTCATATATCTATGGATCAGGAACCATTGTGGAAGAGGGATTAGAAAAATTATAAGAGCCAGAATACTAGGAAGTTCTCTGTGAAAGTTTCTCTTAGACATGGCTACATATAAAAAGATTGGAACAACGGCAATATCAATGAACATACTAAAACAGAAGTGAGAAAAATTTGTGGAATCTCGATTCTAGACAAAGATTTATTGGAAACTAATGACTGATGAGAAAAAAGAATTAGCGTTCCCTAAGAATAGAAAATGTGGTATATTTATACAATGGAATACTACTCAGCAATTAAAAATAATGAGTTGATGCAATTTGTAGGTAAATGGTTAGATCTGGAAAAATATCATCCTAAGCGAGTTAACCCAATCACAAAAGAATACACATGAAATGCAATCACTGATAAGTGGATATTAATGAGCCCAGAAGCCGTAAATACTCAAGGCACAATTAGCAATTCAAATGATTCCCAAGAAGAAGAAAGGAGAGGACCCTGGGCCTGAAAAGATTGGATCCAGTTTTGTAGATCCAGAACAGAGAAATGGCAGGGGGCGGGGGGGGTGATTGGGGAATAGTTTGGGGGGAGAGGACTTATGGGACGTATGGTGGGGGGGGGACTGGTAAAGGGGTAAGCCTCTGGAATGTAAACAAAGAATATAGAAAATAAAAACAAAAGAATGAAACTCCATTGATTGGAGAGTGGAGAGCCTTAAATCTATATACACACAGACAATAAAAAAGGATACAGCAGGCAGGGTGCATGCACATATACATTGGCATTCATGACTATGTTAATACTTAACTTGCTAGACCACAACAGGGATTGATTAGTTTAGAGTCAGTTTGAATGAATGGACTTAGAGTTAGTTCAATTTTGAATTTCTTCCAATGCTCTTACATGAGTAGCCTGCATTCTAGGTAGAAAAACTATCATTTGTATTTAAAATTCACTGAGCTGTAACAGTTTGGACTCCATATAACTCCATTTATAGGCTCCATTCTGTTCTTGTGACAAAGTGCCTCATTGAAACTATTTTAATGAAAGAAAAACTGATTTATACTCCTAATCTCAGAGATTTTTGGTGAAGGTTGGCACGTCCTGTTGCTTTGATCCTGAGATAAGGTAAGGTATTATGGACTTGGGGTCTAATTTCTTGAGTTCTTTGTATATATTGGATATTAGCCCTCTGTCGGATGTAGGTTTGGTGAAGATCTTTTCCCAATTTGTTGGCTGCCGTTTTATCCTTTTTACAGTGTCCTTTGCCTTACAGAAACCTTGTAATTTTGTGAGGTCCCATTTGTCAATTCTTGATCTTAGAGCATAAGTTATTGATGTTCTGTTCTGGAACTTTACCCCTGTACCCATGTCCTCAAGGGTCTTCCCCAGTTTATTTTCTATTAGTTTCAGTGTGTCGGGTTTTATGTGGAGGTCCTTAATCCACTTGGAGTTAAGCTTAGTACAAGGAAATAAGAATGGATCAATTCTCATTCTTCTGCATGTTGACCTCCAGTTGAGCCAGCACCATTTGTTGAATAGGCTATCTTTTTTCCACTAGATGGTTTTAGCTCCATTGTCAAAGATTAAGTGACCATAGGTGTGTGGTTTCATTTCTGGGTCTTAAATCCTATTCCATTGATCTACCTGCCTATCACTGTACCAATGCCATGCAGTTTTTAACACTATTGCTCTGTAGTACTGCTTGAGATCCAGGATACTGATTCCCCCTGAAGTTCTTTTGCTGTTGAGAATAGTTTAGCTATGGGTTTTTTGTTATTCCAGATGAATTTGAGAATTGCTCTTTCTAACTCTATAAAGAAATGAGTTAGGATTTTGATGGGGATTGTGATGAATTTGTATATTGCTTTAGGCAAGATGGCCATCTTTATTATACTAATCCTGCCAATCCATGAGCATGGCAGATTTTTCCATTTTCTGGGGTCTTCTTCGATTGCCTTCTTCAGAGGTGTGAAGTTATTGTCATACAGAGTTTTCACTAATTTTGTTAGTCACACCAAGATACTTTATATAGTTTGTGGCTATTGTGAAGGGTATCATTTCCCTATTTTCTTTCTCAGCCTGTTTATCCTTTGAGTATAGGAAGGCTACTGATTTGCTTGAGTTGATTTTATAACCAGCCACTTTCCTGAAGTTGTCAAATGTAAGAGTTCACTGGTGGAGTTTTTTTGGGTCACTTAAGTATACTATCATATCATCTGCAAACAGTGATAGTTTGATTTCTTCCTTTTCTATTTGTATCCCTTTGATCTCCTTATGTTGTCTAATTGCTCTAGCTTGTACCTCAAGTTCTATATTTTCATTAAATTCTAAAAAGTATTTGATTTCTTTCTTTATTTCTTCTTTGATCAAGATATCATTGAGTAGAGTATTTTTCAGTCTCCATGTGTATGTGGGTTTCTGTTGTTTTTGTTGTTATTGAAGACCATTCTTAATCCATAGTGATCCCATATGAGGTATGGGATTAGTTCGATCTTCTTATATTTGCTGAGGTCTTTCTTGTGACAAATTATATGGTCAATTTTAGAGAAGGTATATCATGAGGTGATGAGAAAAAGGTATATTCTTTTGCTTCAGGATAAAATGTTATATATATATATATCCAATTGATCCAATGCTTCAATTAGTTTCCCTGTGTCCCTGTTTAGTTTCTGTTTTCCTGATCTGTCCATTGAGGAGAGTGGAGTGTTGAACTCGCCCACTATTTTTGTGTTAGGTGAAATGTGTGCTTTGAGCTTTGGTAAAGTTTCTTTTATAAATGAGAATGCCCTGGCATTTGGAGCATAGATGTTCAGAATGGAGAGTTCTTTGTGGATTTTCCCTAGCTTTCATGGTCTCTGGTGAGAAGTCTGGTGTAATTCTAATAGATCTTCCTTTATATGTTACTTGGCCTTTTCCCCTTACTTATCTTAATATTCTTTCTTTAGTACATTTGGGTTATTGATTATTATGTTACAGGAAGTATTTTTGATCTGGTCCAGTCTGTAAGTTTCTTGTATATTTATGGGCAACTCTCTCTTTTGGTTAAGGAAGTTTTCTTCCATAATTTTTTGAAGATATTTGCTGGCCATTTAAGTTGTAAATCTTCACTCTCATCTATACCTATAATCCTTAGATTTGGTCTTCTCATTGTGTCCTGGATTTTTTTGGTTATAAGCTTTCTGCTTTTTGCATTTTTTTCACTGTTGAGTCAATGGTTTCTATAGTATCTTTGGCATCTGAGATTCTTTCTTCTATCTCTTGTATTCTGTTGTTGATATTTGCATCTATGGCCCCTGATTTCTTCCCAAGGTTTTCTATCTCCAAAGTTGTCTCCATTTGTGATTTCTTATTGTTTCTACTTCTGTTTTTAGATCCTGGATGGTTTTGCTTAGTTCCTTCACTTGTTTGTTTGTGTTTTCCTGTATTTCTTTAAAAGAATTTTGTGTTACCTCTTCATGACTTTTGCCTGTTGACTCAAATTCTCCTTCATTTCTTTTTTTTTCTTTTTCTTTTCTTTTCTTTTCTTTTCTTTTCTTTTCTTTTCTTTTCTTTTCTTTTCTTTTCTTTTTTCTTTCTTTCTTCCTTCCTTCCTTCCTTCCTTCCTTCCTTCCTTCCTTTCTTTCTTTCTTTCTTTTTTTTTGAGGCAGGGTTTCCCTGTATAGCCCTGGCTGTCCTGGCACTCACTCTGTAGACCAGGCTGGCCTCGAACTCAGAAATCTGCCTGCCTCTGCCTCCCAAGTGCTGGGATTACAGGCGTGCGCCACCACCGCCCGGCTCTTCTCCTGCATTTCTTTAAGTGATTTTTTTGTTTCTTCTTTATTGACTTCTATCTGTTGACCCATATTCTCCTGAATTTCTTTAAGTGATTTTTGTGTTTCCATTGTAAGGTCTTCTAACTTAGTCATGTTCCCTGTATTTCTTTAAGAGATTTATTTATGTCCTTTTTGTGTTCCTCTAACAGCATCATGACCAGTGATTTTAAATCCAAATCTTGTTTTTCTGGTGTGTTGGGGTATCCAGGAGTTGCTGTTGGAGAATTGTGTGAGATGCTGCCATATTGCCTTGATTTATGTTAGAAACATTCCTGCGTTGGCCTTTTGCCATCTGGTTATCTCTAGGGTTAATTGGTTCTGCTGTCACAGGCTGGTTCTTGGACCTCCTGTGGGCCTGTAAGTCTATTTCCACACCCCTGGATGACTGGGTTTCCCCTGGCACAGATTGCTGATGTGCTGCCCTACTCTAGGGTGCCATTGGAGCTCTAATGTGCCTTGTATCAAGCAATGTTGTACTCAGGTTGTCTCTGTGTACCTGGTGTTGCCTGCCTGGTCTGCTGGGTAGTAAAGAAGGTGGATGCCGTGAGGATCCCCTGCAAGCACTGATCACTCTGTCAGTCAAATGGCCCAGGACAGTGCTTGCTGCTGGATTTCAAATGCTCTGTTGATACTTGTTCTTGAAAGCTCTGCTTCTATTGAATAACCTGCTCCTGCTGGTTCTCTAGAGAGTATCGGGAAGTGGAATCTTCCCTGTGTCAGATGTGGCACAGGTCGCTGGCTGAGCTGGTTGCTTGGCCACAGTTGCCAAGATGGTGTGGATCTGAGACCACTGGGCTCCCTTTAACCACAGTCTCCCTGCAGGTCAGATGTTCCCCCGGAGGATAAGTGCTCAGGCAGCTATACAGCTACCCAGCTCCCTTGTGCAGAAAGAACCCAGGCAGGCTGTGTCCTGAGCAATCCTTCACCCTGGTATCCTCTACATACCTGGGTAAACTGGCTGCTTTGTCACTGTATCCAAGATGATGGTGACCTCAGACCAGGGCTCCCTGTAGGTTAGATGCTTCCCTGGGTGAGCTGGTTGCTTTGTCACTCGCTATGTAGGATTCTAACTACACAATGCAAACTTCACTGTCAGACTAATATCAGGATTACTGACATTAATGAATGCATTTTATGTTATGAATAAAAGGTTCAAGCAAAATGATAACTTGGCCCCCTCCAATTTTCTATTCTAGTGCCTAATTGAAAGCAGGTCACAATGCATACAATGACATCACTACACTAAAGGACCTTCAGGTTGCTGACAAGTACTCAACCCCGGTAGTATACACATGTCTGACAGAGGTCGTTTGCAAGACTTCCATCTGTTCTTCATATCACCTGTGTCCTTTTTTTCAGAAGGATCATCTCATGATAGTAATATGCAATAGGTTATGTGACCTTCAGCTCATTGGGTAGAAATACCCATGTGATAGGATTCAAGAAGAACATCTATTTCTAACTAAATGGCCTCTATCACAAAGGACTGATTAAGTTGGTTCCAAGCAGCCTTACAAAGAAGAGCTTCTTGCCAATGTGAAATATTTATATTACATGTTTGCTCAAAACTCAAATAAAGATGAAGTTCAAAAGATTCATAACATTTGATCCTTTAGACACATTTTTGACAACATAAGACATGGACCAATAGTCAGAAATCTAATCTTTGTAAGCATTTGACTGAACTAGTTATTTATGAGACATTCATCATCTTTTGAACTATTTTTAAAGAATCTATCTTTCAGACAAAAAGATAAGTGATAGTCAGAATGTGGGTAGTAGATGCTGGATATATGATTGATCAATGACTGATATAGATAAACAAATATAATAAGTTATATTAATAAGTGATTTTAACATTGACAATTTAAGCAATTATAAAAAACATTCATTGGCAAACTCATTGATTGACTCAAAAATATATATTGAACAGTTTCCCAAACATGGAAGATGAAATGTTGGATGTAAATTAATGAATAATATTGTTTGTGTGGCAATCTTGAACTTTTTACTAATCATTTAACTCCATGGGAAAAGAAATATCATATATTTGAGAATGCCAACTGAAACAATTTGAAATACATTGTTATTTTTTTTCTTTAATTTTGAGGAGGAAGATAAAGGGTAGATAACACAATGGATCATGTTCTAAGTCTAGGGCACTATGTTTGGTTTACGTTTTCTGTGGAATCAGAAATCAGTAATTTAGTCTCAAAAACCCATCATAATGATGGTTTTACTCCTATTGATCAACAAGGCTGTCCACCTAACAAAAGATATCTACCCTCAATCAGGCCTGTCTCTATTCTTCTAAAGGGCCTTAATAATGAAAAACAAACCCAAAGTAGTAAATCTTCCCACACACAGAGTTTAGAAGGGGGTGTCTTTGGGTGCTGCTGGGAAATGTGTACATTAGGTGATGGGTGTTCTGACGCTCTCTGTGTTCTAAGTTTAATACCACCTAGAACAACTTCTCTTCCATTATGGCAATTTTCCTTTCCTCATTTTTCTTTCTCATATCTTACTTGCTAGGAAACTTTATAAAGTACATTTAAATAGATTAGTAACCATATCTTATATAGAAAACCATTCTGAAATGAATCAGATTCAACAATCTAAAAATA
Source organism: Apodemus agrarius (assembly GCA_964023405.1). Lineage (NCBI taxonomy): Eukaryota > Metazoa > Chordata > Mammalia > Rodentia > Muridae > Apodemus > Apodemus agrarius. Next base: position 81,978,134 of record OZ030021.1, read on the forward strand.
GTTTAACTTCTGCAAAGGCTCTGAATGTACATTTTCACTATCTGCCTCAGATAATTGTTGAGTAGGACATAATGAATATCATTGTGGGACCAGAAGTTTAGTGAAGTATTGCCTCCAAGATTGTAAACCATCTCCTATATTGTATCAGTAAAGATACAATATAAAGGTAATTGATAATCTCTCTCTCTCTCTCTCTCTCTCTCTCTCTCTCTCTCTCTCTCTGTGTGTGTGTGTGTGTGTGTGTGTGTGCATGTGTTTGTGTGTGTGTGTGTGTGTGTGTGTGTGTGAATTGTGGATTTCCTAATTTATTTACTAACTAAATTTCATGGTCTTTCTCTCATCTTATGCAATTATATACAAAAACATGTACAATATGTCATCGTAAAAGTATTTTCTAGGGTCCCTAAAAATGATATGCCCATGAAACGACATATGTTATATAACCAATGTACTGGATGGAGCTATAGTGCTGAGTGTGTGAATTCAATTAAAAGTAATCAAAATCTATTTTAAATGTCTTTAAATGGAAACACACTCAGAAGTGTATCAACATTTGTTTATGGGTATATTACTTCAGGCATTGTGAACCTGGCCCTTTTCTCCATTAGCAATGGTCAGTATGGCAAAGCTTAAGGCCAGTCTAGATTTTTAAAATATTAGTTCTTTAATTTCTTGAGCAAACATGAAACACAAAAAATAAAAATATCTGTATTTCAGGACTATATAGTAAAAATAAAATGACTTCTAAACTTAGGATTGCTTCCTATCACCAAAAATAAATAATCTATGCTTCTTTATGCATGCTTAAAAAGCTGAGACATTTATATTATATTCATTCTATAAATGAAATATTTTAGTTATTTAAAACTAGAGAGGTTTGGAACTGAAAAAATAGCATAAAAGGTTACAGCAAAACATTGATCAAAGTGCTAAAACTTATCACTGTTTCAGCTATAAAATGATTTTACAAACTTAGCAGAAGTGTACCTTAGTGTTTGAGGAAGTTACATAAGAACTGTTATTTACAGTTCTTTACAGAGAATAGCAATTTCCTTTGCATAAGAACAAAACATATATCATCTATGAATAAGATCTCTCAACCTGTTATCAAAAAAGAGGCTTATTAAGGTGTTGATCTTGCTTATTAATTTTAAAACATTATTTGATGTTCAAATTAATTTAGGATATAAATAAAGAGAGATAAAGCTGAATCAATAAATCTATTAACCAAAATAAAGCTTATTCTTCAAATATGAAGGAAACCTAAAGGTTAGAGTTTTGTCAAGACCTTTCCTATTTAAATATTGTCAGCAGAAGCCAAAGTAAAGAGTTTGACCATACTCTTTAACTTGAAGAAGTGTCTCCTACTCCTCAACTGCTCAAATTATTACTGCAATCTACAGAAGAGTTTCTTGAGGTTTGCATCGACTGCTATCTCTGGGGGAAAGAACCATAGTTCTCCAAGGGATCAGAAGAGGTGACAAGAAGAGACCTGATAAAAAGAAAATTTCAAGGTGTCACACAAACACTATGGAAATAGGAATGTGATGACCTAGACACATATATTTCTCCTAGACAGCCTCATATAGCTTTTATGAAATAAGACTTATTATTTTCTGTCTTGCAACGAGAACAAGTGTATTTAAAACAAACAAACAAACAAACAAACAAACAAAAACCTCAGGATGCCTGGATTGCATCTTGTCATTAAAGAAGAGAAATCAGCAAGAAGTAATTCAGATAATCCATGTTTCACAGGCAATTCTTTGGTTTCCCTGAAACATTTCCTTATCATCTAGGTTAATTTTTCAAATATAACAGAGATTTACATGTAGAAATAACATAAAATTTCTAAAACATGCTCTTTTCATTAATGCTTTTTACCTTTTCACTTTTCCTTATATATTCCTATGTAGCCAAATAAGTCCAATTCTTAAACATACATGATAGTAAATCCATGAGACATGAACATAAATGGGTATAATATGGCTTCAGTTCTCTCCTAAATTCATTATGTTGAAACCATCACTCTATTTCCAATTACAGCAAATGGGCACAGTTCAGTCCACATTCCTGTGATTTCTTCAAGAACATTTGTATCTTCAAGATTCTTTCCACAACTGTGTTGTAGCAAATGCATTTATTTCAATAAAATGATCTCCAGCAGTGCAACATGAATATTTGATATATCAAATGCCAATGTATCAGTTGTAAATGATTCACAATTTCAGCAGGTCAAATAATATTACCTTTAAATAGTGTGATATAAGTTTAGAACATTATATGTATTTAAGAGACTATATATACTTTAAATGATTTTGAATATTTTACAAGTATTTTAGATCAATGTGCCATAGATTTGTGGGTTCAATTCTGGGTCTCCAATCCTATTACATTGATCCACCTCCCTGTCACTTTACCAATATGATGCAGTTTTTAACACTACTGCTCTGTAGTATTGCTTGAGGTCCAGGATACTGATTCCCCCTGAAGATCTTTTACTGTTGACAATAGTTTTAGCTATCCTGGGTTTTTTGTTATTCCAGATGAAGTTGAGAATTGCTCTTTCTCACTCTATGAAGAACTCTATGATTTTGATTGGGATTGTGTTGAATCTGTATATTGCTTTTGGCAAGATTGCCATTTTAATGATATTATTCCTGCCAACCCATGAGCATGGAAGATTTTTCCATTTTCTGAGGTCTTCTTCCATTTCCTTATTCAGAGACCTGGAGTGCTTGTCATACAAATCTTTCACTTGTTTGGTAAGAAACACAATAAGATACTTTACATTGTTTGTGGCTATTGTGAAGGGTGTCATTTCCCTAATTTCATTCTCAACCTGCTTATTCTTTGAGTATAGGAAGGCTACTGATTTGCTTGAGTCGATTTTATAACCAGCCACTTTGCTGAAGTTGATTATCAGCTGTAGGAGTTCTCTGGTGAAGTTTTTTATGTCACTTAATTATACTATCATGTGGAGAGCCGAGGGCAATCACCATTACAAGATGGCGCTTGTTTCTGGCATGCCAGATCAGTAAACAAGTGGTGTGCGCATGTGCAAGAGTAGGTTCGCGCCAAGTCACAGCCCAGCCAGGGGCGTGGTAATGATATGAGGAGCAGGTAACCAATCAGATAGAAACACACCACACTAGGGTGTATATAAGCAGCACCTCTTTCCGTGCTCGGGGTCTTCCTCTTGATACTGAAGCTGATGCAATAAAGCTTGCTGCAGAAGGATCCAGTTGTCTGTGTGGTTCTTGCTGGCGAGACAATAGCTCGCTACAAGTGGTGCCATACTATCGCAGGCGCCAAGGAGACCCTCTGGTCACGGAGTGGATTCAGAACTGCAGGACAAGGTAAGCTCTGTAAGGTATGTTTGGCCTTGACCTCTCTCCACAACTAGAAGGGGCAATTGAAGCTTTTGTGGTTGTGTTCGTAGCACTTGTCCTTTTTCTTTTAAAGGATGAGAAGTGCCAGCCGACTGTAAAGGCGGGTCAAAGGGTGCTGGAGGAGATTCAGGAAAGCCTATCAGAAACATAGCGAGGAGAAAGGATGCTAGCACAGATTAAAAAAAAGGGTGCACCTAAGAAAACAGGCCCTTCCACAGACCTTGCCTCTGCGGAAGTGAAAGGATGGGGAAAGCACGCCCTGGGAGAGAAAGGAAAAAGGCAAAAAAAGGAAAAGCAAAAGTATGGATGTTCTGTGTTTCATGTTAAAAAAAAATGGTAAAAACTTTATTTGCTGGAAGTCCATCTCTTGATCCAGTGTCAGTTTACACAGCAGAGGCTGATTTAAGTTGCTCTGCAATTAGCTAGGAGTCAAGCACAGCTGAAGAAAAGCTTCCTTTGAAAAGGGCCAGCAGCTGCTCAAGTTCTAGGACAAGTAGGCTGATGATTATTTCTCCTTTTGGGTACAAAGTGCTTTTCTCTTGAATTACAGCTAGAAAACAATTGTTTGGTTCAAATTTATAAGATTCATGTAGTTTCATTTTTGGTTCTGATTGGTCTTAAAGGTATAAATATGTTTTGCATGTTTTGACTATAGAGTATTGGCTTAAAAGTTATTGGGCATGATTAAAAATTATTACATTGGTAACAAAAAGATAGTTTAAAACTGGTAACTCAGGGTTGGAGTTATCTTAAATGATAACACGTGGCATGACCCAACCCAGGAAAAACAGGCCTTTAAAGATACTTCTAAATTGAACTTTGTAATGTGAAAGTAATACATTTGCCATTGAATTTTAAAGAGAATAGATTGTTTAAAATTGGGTTTTGCTTTCCAAAGTTGTACTTATGCTCTAATATCGCAAGAGAAAGAATTATGGTTAATAACTGCCAGTGTACCATAGACTAAAGTTTGGAATCTGATCTAAGGCTTACGATTCTTAACTCACTCATATTTTGCAATTAAGATGATTTCAAGAGTAAGTTAAAACAGCTGTGGCCAGTATAGACCTGTTGCCACTTTTTCACAAGCTTTATTGGATACAGTGGTAGAAGCAAAAATTAACCACCCAAGGTTGAAAAGGAGATCTCAGTGGGAATTTATTTGATATCAAACAGTTTCCTTTTGTTAATCAACCCTTATACAATGGGATCCAGGTGTAGGCTACTGCCCCGCAGGACAGGTGAGTGTTGGGCCTGGCCTTGGCCAATAGGCTCAGATTAGAAAATGATTTACAGTTGAGTAAATGAAAGGCTCAGAGCTGCCTCAGTGGAGACTTGTGAGGCACTGCTTTTGTCTTGCAATTCCCACCTAGGAATTTTCAGGCCAATGTTAATGCTCACCTAAAAGGTGGCATAATGATCCTTAATCAAAGAATTGATTTGGTGCAGGAACAAGTTGATACCCTTTGGCAGGTTGCTCAGTTAGGGTATGAATGACAATACACAAGGCTATGTATTACCTTGGTGCCCTATCAGAATTTTACCCATGCTGCTAATTTGTCAAAGAGCGCTTGTCTAAGTCATCTTGCAGAAAACTGGCCTGGAGAATTTGATCATCTGCTACAAGAATTGAGGATTGCCATCGTCCATGAGAATTCCACCTGAGTAGAGTGTCCTTCACTGCTGGATTGGGAACCTGGATTGCCAAGTGGGCAGGAGTTTGTCTTTTTGGGGCCTTAATATGCTGTGGAGGAGTGTTTCTGCTCTGGTTGCTGTGCAAGCTCAAATCTCAACAAAAACGTGATAAGGTTGCGATGGCTCAGGCACTGGTCGCAATTGAACAGGGAACCTCTCCCGAGATCTGGCTGTCTATGCTACGCACTTGATTTTGTAAGGTTGAAATTTTTCCAAGAGAAAGCTGAATCAGCCCTTGTACATCGCTGAGGTCTCCTCATCGCACGCGATAGGGTGATCACGCTTCTCTTTCCTTGTCACAATAAAGCTTGTAACGACCTCTGATTGGGGGCCGTTCAGGATTAATTTTGTGGATTGCACAGACTCTGTGGTATCCAGGGATGGGCAACCTTCCCCCTGCAGAGACCAACCTAAGACATGGGGCCCAATGATGAGGGTTCCCCTATGACGGTAAGGCTTTGTCAGTAGAGGAATGACCTAAGACAGGAGCCACAGCATGTGCGGGGCCACACAAAGCAGATGCCAGCCTTATTTTAATAAAACACAAAGGGAGAGATGTGGAGAGCCGAGGGCAATCGCCATTACAAGATGGCGCTTGTTTCTGGCATGCCAGATCAGTAAACAAGTGGTGTGCGCATGTGCAAGAGCATGTTTGCGCCAAGACACAGCCCAGCCCAGGGCGTGGTAATGAGATGAGGAGCAGGCAACCAATCAGATAAAAACACGCCACACAAGGGTGTATATAAGCAGCACCTCTTTCTGTGCTTGGGGTCTTCCTCTTGATACTGAAGCTGATGCAATAATGCTTGCTGCAGAAGGATCCAGTTGTCCACGTGATTCTTGCTGGCGAGACAATAGCGTGCGACACTATCATATCATCTGTGAATATTGATAGTTTGATTTCTTCCTTTCCAATTTGTATCCCTTTGACTTCCTTATGTTGTCGAATTGCTCTAGCTAGTACGTCAAGTACTATATTCAAAAGGTATGGTGAGAGGGGTCAGCCTTGTCTAGTCCCTGATTTTAGTGGGATTGCTTCAAGTTTCTCTCCATTTACTTTGATGTTGGCTACGGTCTGCTGTAAATTGCATTTACTATGTTCAGGTATGGGCTCTGAATTCCTGTTCTTTCCAAGACTTTTAGCATGAAAGGATACTGAATTTTTTCAAATGCTTTTTCAGCATTCAATGAGATGTCCATGTGTGGGTTTTTTTTTTTTTTTTTTTGAGTTTGTTTTTGTAGTGGATTTCACTGATGGATTTCCATATATTGAACCATCCCTGCATCCCTGGGATGAAGCCAACTTGATCATGGTGAATCTTTGTTTTGATGTGTTCTTGGATTCGGTTGGCAAGAATTTTATTGAATATTTTTGCATCGATGATCATAAGTGAGATGGGTCTGAAGTTCTCTTTCTTAGTTGGATCTTTGTGTGGTTTTGGTATCAGCGTAATTGTGGCTTCGTAGAAGCAGTTGGGTATTGTTCCTTCGGTTTCTAGTTTGTGGAATAGTTTGAAGAGTATTGGTATTAGGTCTTCTTTGAGTGTCTGATAGAATTCTGCACTAAAACCATCTAAAACCATCTGGTCCTGTGCTTTGTTTTTTTTTTTTTTTTTTTTTTTTTTTTGGTTGGAAAACTTTCTATGACCCCTTCTATTTCTTTGGGGGTTATGGGACTGTTTAGATGATCTATTTGATCCTGATTTAATTTTAGTATTTGGTATCTGTCTATAAAATTGTCCATTTCTTCCAGATTCTCCAGTTGTGTTCAGTATAGGCTTTTATAGTAGGATCTGATGATTTTTTGAATTTCCTCAGTTTCTATTGTTATATCTCCCTTTTCATTTCTAATTTTGTTAATTTGGATACTGCCTCTGTGCCCTTTGGTTAGTCTGGCTAAGGGTTTATCTATCTTATTGATTTTCTCAAAGAACCAGCTCCTGTTTTTTTTTTTTTTGTTGTTGTTGTTTTGGTTTTTTTGTTTTTTTTTTGTTTGTTTTTTGTTTTTTTTGATTCTTTGTATGGTTCTCTTGTTTTCAACTTGATTTTTTTTCAGCACTGAGTTTAATGATTTCCTGTCTTCTATTCCTCCTGGGTGAATTAGCTTCTTTTTGTGCCAGAGCTTTCAGGTGCACAGTTAAGTTGCTAGTATATGCTTTCTCCTGTTTCTTTTTGGAGGCACTCAGGGCTATGAGTTTTCCTCTTAGCACTGCTTTCATTGTGTCCCATAGATTTGGGTATGTTGTGCCTTCATTTTCATTAAATTCTAAAAAGTCTTTGAATTCTTTATTTCTTCCTTGACTAAGGTATCATTGAGTAGAATATTGTTTAGCCTCCATGTGTATGTGGACTTTCTGTTTTTGTTGCTATAGAAGACCACTCTTACTCCATTGTGATCTGATAGGAGGCATGGGATTAGGTCGATCTTGTTATATTTGTTGAGGTCTGTCTTGTGAGAAATTATATGGTCGATTTTGGAGAAGGTACTATGAGGTGATGAAAAAAAGGTATATTGTCTTGCTTTAGGATGAATTGTTTTAATGTCAATAAGTTTCCCTGTGCCCATGTTTAGTTTCTGTTTTCCTGATCAGTCCATTGAGGATAGTGGAGTGTTGAGGTCCCCCACAATTATTGTGTTAGGTACAATGTGTGCTTTGAGCTTTAGTAAAGTTCCTTTTACGAATGAGGGTGCCCTTGCATTTGGAGTATAGATGTGCAGATTTGTGAGTTCTTCTTGGTGGATTTTTCCCTTGACCAGCAACAAGTGACCTTCTGTGTGTCTTTTGATGACTTTAGGTTAAAAATCAATTTTATCTGATATTAGAATGGCTATTCCAGCTCGTTTCCTGAGACCATTTGCTTATAAAATTGTCTTTCAGCCTTTTACTCTAAGGTAGTGTTTGTCTTTGACCCTGAGGTGTGTTTCCTGTGTGGAGCAAAATGTAGGGTTGTGTTTCCGTATCTAGTCTGTTAGTCTATGTCTTTTTATTGGGGAATTGTCTCCATTGATGTTAAGAGATATCAAGGAATAGTGATTATTTCTGCATGTCATTTTTGATGCTTTTTTTGTTTTTGAGTGGTTTTCTTTTTTTGAGTTTGATGGAAGAAGGTTACTATCTTGCTTTTTCCAGGGTGAAGTTTCCCTCCTTGTATTGTAGTTTTCATCCTATTATCCTTTATAGGGCTGAGTTTGTGGAAAGATATTGTGTAAGTTTTGTTTTGTCATGGAATATTTTGGTTTCTCTATCTATGGTGATTTAGAGTTTTGCAGGGTAGAGTAGCCTTGGCTGACATTTGTGTTCTTTTAGAGTATGCATGAGATCCACCCAGGATCTTCTAGCTTTCATTGTCCCTGGTGAGAAGTCTAGTGTGACTCTGATATGTCTTCCTTTATATGTTACTTGGCCTTTTTCTCTTACTGCCTTTAATATTCTTGCTTTTTCTTTTTTTAGTATGTTTGGGGTTTGATTGTCATGTGACAAGAGGTATTTCTGTTCTGGTCCAGTCTGTTTGGAGTTCTGTAGGCTTCTTGTATATTCATGGGAATCTCTCTCTTTAGGTTAGGGAAGTTTTCTTCCATAATTTTGTTGAAGATATTTGCTGGCCCTTTAATTTGAGATCTTCACTCTCATCTATACCTATAATCCTTAGGTTTGGTCTTCTCATTGTGTCCTGGAATTCCTGAATGTTTTGGGTTACAAGCTTTTTGCATTTTGCATTTTCTTTGACTGTGGAGTCAATGCTTTCTATGGTATCTTCAGCATCTGAGATTCTTACTTCTGTCTCTTGTATTCTGTTGTTGATATTTGCATCTACGACCCCTTATTTCTTCCCAAGGTTTTCTAACCCCAAAGTTGTCTACCTTTGTGATTTCTTAGTTGTTTCTACCTCTGTATTTAGATCCTTGATGGTTTTGCTCAGTTCCTTCATTTGTTTGTTTGTGTGTTCCTACAATTCTTTAAGAGATTTTTGTGTTTCCTCTTTCATGACTTTTGCCTGTTGACTCAATTTCTCCTGCATTTCTTTAAGTGATTTTTTTAATTTCCTCTTTTTTGACTTCTGTCTGTTGACCCATATTCTCCTGGATTTCTTGAAGTGATTTTTGTGTTTCCATTGTAAGGGCTTCTAACCTATTCATGTTCCCCTGCATTTCTTTAAGAGATTTGTTTGTCTTTTTTTTTTTTTTGTATTACTCTAGCAGCATCATGACCAGTGCTTTTAAATCCAAATCTTGTTTCTCTGGTGTGTTGGGGTATCCAGGATTTGCTATGGTTGGAGAATTGGGTTCAGATGCTCTGATATTGCCTATTACTAATTTCTATTAGTAATGTTCCTCCATTTGCCTTTTGCCATCTGTTTATCTCTGGAGTTAGTTGGGCTTGTTGTTACTGGTTGGTGTTTGAAGCTCCTGTGAGCCTGGCGTTTGGTGCTGCTGTTGCAGAGGGTATCTATGCTCCTGAGGTGGAAACTGGCAGGTTTCTGCCACTGGGCTCTGAATTACCTCCTCAGTTCTGCTGGGCTAGACTCAAGTCTCCTCCTGGCTTGCTTATGAGTGCGTAACTGGCCTCCAGCCATCTCCTCCTGATTTGCCTAGATGTCAGCTCTTAAGAATCAGTTCTTGGTTCTTGGCAGGGTGGGCATTCAGATGGTCCGCCGAGCTGCCCAGGTCCTGGCTACAGGCAAAAGTCTGGCAGGTTTCCACCTGAGTGATGTTAGTCTCAGATTAAGTCTGCATACCTGGGCCCACCTGTTGGTTCTCTATGGTGACCTGGAGGGAAGATGGAGACCACTGCTGCAAGTGCTGGGCAGTCCACAGGGCAGATGGCCCTCACCAAGTTGGTGCAAGGCTGGGTGGGTGTACAGATGGCCCACTGAGCCTCCCAGGCATTGGCTACAGGCAAAAGCCTGGCAGGTTTCCACCTGGGTGATGTTAGTCTTGGATTAAGTCTGCCTACCTGGGCCTGTTTGTGGGTTCTCTGTGGTGATCTCTAAATTTTTCATCTCATGAAAATGGTGATAATTTCATCCTAAAACCACAAATGTCCAAAGTCTATCCTCTTAGTATACAGATATGCAAAATTTAATGAGTATATTACATTATCTAGAGATGAATGTTTAAATTACATAATACTAAGGCTTGTTAGTAGATCATTTTCTCTCCAAAGAATTCCTAAACACATTATCGAAAAATGTGCTATAATGATCATGTTCCAAGAAATATCTGTAATACAAAACTGAAGGTAAGACTACACTTCTCCAGTTGCTGAACCTTAAAAATATGTCTTGGTGTTTGCCATCTCTCAACCAGCTCATTGTCTTTTATATATTGAAGGCAAGACATGGAAACATCATGATACCTAGTATTAGATCATATTGCTAAATGCACTGCATTTGCTAGATTTTATGTGAACCTATTTCATTGTCTGTACACAACTTTCTATTAACTGTTACACTTTGCTATATTTTAATGGGTCTCTTTGGGACCACACTTGCTAATTTGTAATATCGCTCTTCTTTCAGAGTGACTGGTAGCCCCTGATGCTAGGGTTTACACTGTCTGTTTGTAGTCACCATGTCCTGAGAATAGCCATCATCTTTTAGTTTCAAATTTACTTGCTTCCCAGTATAAACATCACTTAAGATACTAATATATTAATCAGTAGTGTAGCAAAATATTAAATAAGTAAATAAATGAAATCACTATCTAAAATGTTTTAATTTTTAAGTGAAATTAGCTCAATATTTTGAAAGTTTTTTCCCATGAGTAATAAATAGAATACCACTCAATATAATTCTAGCTTTTACATTTTATCACAGAACAGCAAAAATATATCAGTGAAAAGTTCATGCCATGAAAATAAGGTCTAAAGTTCACTTGATAGTAACACTGACACAAATTTCTTAGCTTTGCTGGGTTCATATAAGTTGTTAGCTCTGGCAACCATTTAACAAATTACACATCAGCTTCCTCCTTTATAATACTGATACTTTGTCCCCAAATACACAAATAAATGATGTATTAAAAATAAAATGATGGTAACATTATTATATTGGTATAGAGTAATAGATGCAGAAGGAATAAATATGAATCTTACAATGGTCCTCAATAAATTCATTCACAGAAAAAATGATAAACTGAGAAAATTGTAATAAGAAAAGTATATTTGTTTTTATTTTCTCAACTTTTTAAGTATAAAAATAAGATTACAAAGTGATTGCTTTGCAATAATGTCCTAAGTAAGGAAAAGAAGAATCAGCAAGAAAAGATAGTGGAATAGGAAAAGGTAAGAGGAACGAAAGGGGATAAGATCAGAAGTCAAAGTCCCAGAATAAGCATACAAAAAAATTCTTGACTAATTCAATATTCCAACCAAGTGTTCTACACTAAAATGAGGTGGTTAATTTGATCTTTTAAGTTATACAGAAAATATATGTAAATATAATGTCCGCAAGTCCTCTAGACCATTGAAAGGGATTTGTCCAGTATGGTCATGGAGATTTAGACTAAATGCACATGTTCTGTCTGTGTCTTTCTCTGTCTCTTTCTGACTCTGTCTCTACCTCTGACTGTCTCTATCTCTGTCTCTTTTCTATTTCTTTTAGTAAGAGTTTCTTTTATCATTTGCTAGTATGAGTGATTTGTTTATATTTGCCTTTCAGTATTGAAATATCTATTTCCAGAATTAGCATTAATGAGATTAAGTCCAAAGTCAAGCCTGATGATTCCCACTGAAATCCCAGTCCTCAGGAAGATCACACAGAAGGATTGCTTAGAGCCTAAGGCTAACTTGAAATACATACTGAATTTAAGGCCAGCCAGTACTATGGGGTGAGAATATGTAGGGAAAAAAAAGCTGAAGTAATATTTGTTTCACCGGTCTTTAAAGGCTTAAGCAACAAAACCTAGGGAGAATGTAAACTTGATTTAACGACTTCCTGTAACTCCAGCTCCAGGTGATATCTCTTCTGGCTTTCACAGGTACCCACATACACATTGCAGATATACAAAGACATACATAGACACACAAATTAATCTTTAAAAATAATTTTGAATTTCAAAAAATAATAGTCTTTTAGTATTTAACCTCTGAACAATCAGATCTCAACACTATTGAAGACACAACTTGACAAACACTTGCTTTTACATAGCTAGGCAATGACACACAGAATGAGCCATGCGAGGTAAACATACTTGTGCTCATCTATATGGAACTTCAGAGCCACATTTTTAAAACAGCATGCATGTTGCTATTCCCTACCATCATAGCCTTCAGGGAAAAGGAATATCTTAATTGCCACAACTTGTGCCTCTGATCCTGAATGAGTCTGTAAGGCCTATTTCCTGGCCTGAAAGTTTACACAATTTCACTAAATATGAATGTTTTTCTAAACTTGGAATTTCAAAGATATATTTCTAACAATTATCATTATCATTATCCTTCATTGTGCTCCTAAGAATAATGGTAGGTGTCCTGTATGATATTAAATCACCATTAACAATGCTACATACATGCTGCCATTAAATTATTATGAAAAAGATGTTAATGGAATTTATTTAAAGTGTATATGAATCAAGTTGTTCTATAGCATTTTCACCATCCATAAGCATAGAGACTTTGCTCTGTTTTCCCAGCCCTTCTGGATTCCCCTTGCTGCTCTATAGCTTGCTTTGTCTTAGATGTTGCTCTCTGTAGGGACTTCACAACATTTCTGGAATTTGCCTTTATCTTATCACTGTGCTTTGGATATAGATGCACATTGCCCCATCCAGCTTTGACATTGACAACAAGTACTCAAATTCAGGTCCTCATGTTTAAGTAGGAAGTACTTCATCCAGCAAATAATCTCCCTAGCAATATCTGTTTAACCCCAAACAGTTGAGTCTGAGAGATCACAGAAAAATATGAAGGAGAATGTTGAGTAATATATGAATGTTTACTTATTCTTCTCATGAGAAGGGTTTTGCTGGCTCTGTGATACATTTTCTTTGTTTATCCTCATTGTTTTAGGCTTCTAATGTCAGAAGAATTATTTTTGTTATCTTGTTATGGACAAATTACAAAAATCTGAGTAGGAATTATAAACAAGATAACTGTAATTCCATGGGATCCAGTCATAATGCTGATTATACTGTACCCTAGGAAGCTACTTGTATTCTTGGTAAGACCAATTTTTTTTCCAAATTTCACTTGAAACATTAGATTCTAATTTTAGCTTTTTCTTAAAAGCAATTTTATTGACTTCTGATGTGATTGAATAAGTTGTACAAATGTTGTTTTTCTTTATACCAAAGTAGATTAAAGTATGAAGGTATTGAATTGCTGTTTCTTCATAGTCATGTTATCCCATCAGGAATGAACTTCTGAGTCCTTCTCTTGACATTCTAAGAAAATATTGCAATTGCAACAGCCAGAACTTAAATAGAATATGTATTTGGTTTAAGCTTTATCTTGGGAAAGCTGCAATATTTCAAATTTTAAGGTATATATTTAATAAATATAATAAATTATTTATTATTTAAAACATTTTAGACACCATAATATAGTTCAAGATTTTGCTTATAGGTTTAATATTATAGATTGCTATATTTACAGTGATATGTTCTTATAAAAATGATATGCCTGTATTCATTTGGTTTTTGACAAGATATTTTGGCCTTGGGTACACTATATTGAACTGTCTTCTGAAACTCTTAAAAGATTTTAGCAATGCTATGGCCAAATATATTCTTTCCAAAGAAAATATAAGTACTTTTGCAGGGACTTTATTATAATTTTATTAGACAATAAAAAGTTACAATTAAAAATTGACTCATTTTCCAATGAACTGATCTTTATTATATATTAAACCATGTAAGCCTACTATCAAGAAGTATATGAAATTTGACAGTACAAATATATTTCATTTTAAGGATCTTCACAAATATTCTACTTGTGAGTCTAGAGTAAATTAACAAATTTGATTCAAAACAAATTAATGCAATTCAGAATGTGGGTGTCATCTAAGAAGACTAATCCCCAGGAAATGTCCTAAACCTTAAGGACACAAGAGAGTAGCAAATAGCAAAAGGAGAGTTGGAGCTGAATCCTCTGGAAACAGCACTGACCTAGCTGCATACCTCTATCAGGTAGACTTCTCAGTGGTTCCTACTTCCCTTTTATCACAGAGAAGACAAAACTTGTGGTTTTACAACATTGGTTTCTGATTTTTCCTGATTAAAAGAGGAATGATCTTGTATGTTATATTTTTCTTAGATGTTTAAAGGGGGCAAAGCAAAAGCATTTTTTAAATTGTCTTTTGTTGGATGTTTATGAGAGGGAAAATGTGCTGTTCTTGAGACCGATTTTCTTGGTTTCTGTTTGTTTTTTTAAATGGAAAGAGAAGGGACATGAAGTTGGATGGGTGTGGAAGTTGGGAAGATCTGGGAGGAATTAGGAAATTGAAAAAATATGATTAAAATATGTTGTATATTTTTCTAATTAAATATTTTAAAAAGATAACTGTATTACTTACCTAATTATGGTTGGCTACAGAAAATGCAGTCAAAATATGAGACCAGATCTCTGGTGAATAATAAATACAAGGTAATAAAATATTAATAATTTTTCCACAATTGACAAATTATAAATTTCAGTTGGACAAATATGGCATCCATGATATAAGAAAACAGATACTTAAAAGCTGCAATGAGAAATATGGTAAAATAACTTTTCCTTTAAATTACAGAAACATTTTATCAGAGGACTAGAAAATTATGTATAGTACACAGTCAGCCAGGAATGAGTGTGCTTTGAACGAAAGAGTTTTCATTAAGTTAAAGGTGTGTCATTCCATTCATATGCAGTGAATGGAGCATTCTCTTACCTCAAGAGACAACAAGTGCTGGCAAAGATGTGGAAAAAGAGGTACACTCCTCCACTGTTGGTGGGATTGCAAAATGGTAAAACCGCTCTGGAAATCAGTTTGGCCGTTCCTCAGAAAATTGGGCATGTCACTTCCAGAGGACCCTGGCATACCACTCCTAGGATTATACCCACAGGATTCCCCTGCATACAATAAAGACACATGCTCCACTATGTTCATAGCAGCCTTGTTTATAATAGCCAGAAATTGGAAGGAGCCCAGATATCCCTCAAAGGAGGAATGGATACAGAAAATGTGGTATATTTATACAATGGAATACTACTCAGCAATTAAAAATAATGAATTCATGCAATTTGTAGGTAAATGATTAGATCTGGAAAATATCATCCTAAGCAAGTTAACCCAATCACAAAAGAATACACATGAAATGCAATCACTGATAAGTGGATATTAATGAGCCCAGAAGCCCTAAATACTCAAGGCACATTTAGCAATTCAAATGATTCCCAAGAAGAAGAAAGGAGAGGACCCTGGGCCTGAAAAGATTGGATCCAGTTTTTTAGGTCCAGAACAGAGAAATGTGGGGTGGGGTGATTGGGGAATAGTTGGGGGAGAGAGGACTTATGGGACATATGGTGAGGCGGAACTGGGAAAGGGGAAAGCCTTTGGAATGTAAACAAAGAATATAGAAAATAAAAAAAAATAAAAATAAAAAAAGTAATATTGCAAAATCTCTTTTCTCTAATTTTCCCAAAGTACCATACCATGAGGACAGGGTGATTTCTAAAAATTATAAATCATTTTAAATATAATTTTTTTCTAAAACCTGGCCAGTATCTTCTTAGAAACTCAAAGAGTCTGAGTATCAAGCCCAGGCCTTACAAGACCTACTCACTCAGTATCTCCAATTGTCGTGTTCTAGATGCTAGCTTTCTCACTTCCTGCCATACTGGCTTAATACTTGTTATTCAAACACAGAGTCTATTTCCTAAGTCACAATGACTTCCTCATCCATGTCCTATGTGCTATTTTTAAGCATGCTGATGTGCTCCCATATGCATTACTGTGCTCCACATTTGATTACTTGATTACAGATGCTTAACAGTTGCAATGGCAACATCATTTGTTAATAGAATGGCTCTAGTCCACTCTTGTCCCAAATATCTAAGTAACTGTCAATCCAAATCCATCATACTCCAAAGTATCACGAGAACACATTTAGGTTTTAATTATTAATCTTCAAAGTCCCATTTTCATCTATTGCTGTATTTTCTAAAAGTCCCCAAGCTATTTTCTGCACAACCCATTGTCTCTTTGTACTGATGTACCTTGCAGCCTCCATTAAATCTAAGTCATAAAGACATAAATTAAGTCATGAGACCTATGACTCCTAAAACAATGTAGCTATTTAAATTTAAAACTTAAGATGATGCTAGATCTTACTATATATTACATTGAATATGAACATTTAAGAACTCTGTTTCTGTGCTACTATCAGCAACAGCTTAGCTTCCCAGACCTGTGACACTAGTGTCTGAAACTGACAGAACCATGAGGGCACCTATGACATTGATTTCAAGTACAAACTTTTCAGGAGCATCGATGCTGCCAAATGCTTTACACAGGACATTAGTTTGGAGCAAGATGAATTTGGATTGACAGTTACTTAGATATTTGGGACAAAAGTAGACTTGAGCCATTCTATTTACAGATAATGTTTTCTGTATTTGATAAATCAAAGGCAAATGATATTATTGAAAGACACACAGGTTTATGGAGGAAGCTAATCTGCTTAATGTTGTTTATACTGATTGAAGTAACAGGAAAGAGAAAAATTTGATACAAAAGGTGACATGAAGTAGTGAGATGCTTTAAACAGTATGTTAATCAGGTTTACTGTTTGTGTTACAAACACTGACACCTTAACATAGATTTAAATTTCAATGATTTTTCAAACCTTATCAGAGGAATATTTAGTTGAGAATCTGTTCTGTTACAGGCTTCATTCAGAAATAGAAAGTAATTCCACTGAAATGAGAAAAAACTGAGAATAGGCTATAAAGACAGCTGTGGATATGCTGTAAAACATGAAAAGACACAGGAATTCTGATTCTCATCTATGTAGGGTAAACAATGAATTAACCATCAGGCATCCTGCAGAAATCAAAAGGTATTTCTTTTGGATTGAAAAGGTAATGTTTAAAATGTCTCATAGTATACTGCTTTTGAGAGTTGTAAGCAATGTGCCTATGTCACCCTTAACAGTACAAAGCAGTAAAGTACCCTATCAAACACTCTATATTTCCCTTTGCAAACATGTCACCACCATATCTAACAGCAATATCAATGGTCAATATCAAGAGTAATCAATATTAAGGTGCTTTAGAAGAATAGCCAACAAATTTGATATAGAAAACTACAGATTCAAGAGATATTTGGATTACCCTCAGTGTTCAATAGTCTGGTATCACATAATTTTTCCTTGAAAATATCAATTATTTCATTTATTGAATAATGAGAACTTATTTGGTATTATCTGGACTAACTTAAGTAGGCATGATGATATATTATTTCTGTAACTTTATGAGCTAAATATGAATTAATCTAATATAGACGAAGAAAGTGAAGTCTGAATAATTACAAAGTGGCACTTAAAAGCCTTCTTCTACAAAGATATTCTTTATTTCCTAGACGCTGGAACAAATGGATAGACCATAACCCTAGGTGAAAATCACAGCTGTTTTGCTGAAAAAATGTAACAACAAAATGACTTTTGGTAATATTCTGCTATACTCTCAGTTCAGTGTCTTGCTCAGCCATTATAAGAGAAGGTTCTTCCTGCAGTACTTGGAACAAATACAGAGACCTACAACTAGCCAATGTGAAGAGAGAGAGAGTTTGGAATACACAGTCCTAAATGTGAAATCTTCAACAAATCCCAACTCCTAGGGTTCAGGGAACCCTGCAGAAGAGGAGGCAGAAGATTATAGGAACCAGAAGGAGTGTAGGACACCAAGGAAACAAGGCCTTCTAGACACAGCAGGACTGACATACATATAATCTTACAGAAACTATGGCAGCATACATAGAGCCTGCACAGAATTAATCCAAATGGGGTCCTAGTGCTAAGAGAGAACATGAACATGCATCTCCATTCTTAACGCAGAAACTACCTCCAATTGATAACTAAAATTGATAACCAAGTAGAAAAATTAGTTTTGTCAAAATGAGTCTCAAGGGGTATACAAACTGCACTTAAGGGCAAGTCCCATGAACAGCTGTAGATAGCCAACACAAAATGTACTCAATAGTATTTTTGGACGTGTTTATTTGTTTGTTTGTTTATTTCCTAATGCTTTAATTTTTTTATCTTTACAGGTCTTTTGCCTATATATTTTAGTTTCTAATTTTCATATCTTTATGAAATTTTCTGCATGGCAAATATGTGTATCTCCCTACGTCTTTCTTTTGCTTTTCTTTGTCTCCTTTTCTGTTTGTTTTCTTTCTTATTCAGTTTTTTGTTTTTATTTTATCTTCCTTCATTTTACTTTATTCCTTTAAAGAAAATGCCTGTTTGTTTCTAGTGTAAAAGAATTAGAAATCGTGTGTATTTGGGTGAGTGTGGAAATGGGGAAGTTCTGGGAGGAGTTGGAAAAGGGAAACCAAAATTAGAATATACTTTATAAAAAACATAATGTAATTATAACTAAAGAAAAACTTTAAAAAAATCTAATAGTTTATTACATCCTTACACTTTTATCTGAGTAAAGAGTACATGAAATATCAAAATTATGACTCCTATAAATTTACTTATTATAGTTACATCAAAAAACAAACTAATAAAATTAATAGAAGCTACAGTATAATCAATTTCCAGTTTGTATTGTTTTATAGTCCAAGAAAATGAAAGTATACCCTCTTCAGGATAGAAATCAGAAACACTATACACAAAAATATCAAGCAATTGGTGGTTGTGTTTATATTTATATTATCTTTTCCAATAATTGAATTTAATCTATCTTAGATTTCAAGAACATCTAAATAGAATAGATAAGAATAGAAGGAGATGAAGTTTAAATTGAACTTGTAACAAAAGTGTTTAATAAATAATTAAGTTGGAAAACATACTATAAAAATAGTAACTCTTTCAAAGCATAGTTAATTAGAAGTACTCCAACTGCCAATAATTTCCTTTCTTAATAAGTTCTCTGTTTAACTGTATGCAATAATAATGTAAATCTTTTACTACTCTGTAGTTTACATTATACCTTAATTCAGACAGCCTTCACGATTTATTCAAATTAGAAAGATTTCATTGGTTAATATATGATATTAACCCAAGAAGTTGTGGCTACAAATTGGTTAGGCTACTTTATTTATTTATTTATTTATTTATTTATTTGTTTGTTTGTTTGTTTATTTATTGTGCCTTAAGTCTCTCAGAGAATTCTATAGCTTCCTTTTTTTTTCTTTATTTTCTATATTCTTTGTTTATATTGCAAAGGCTTTCCCCTTTCCCAGTCCCCCCCCCACCATATGTCCCATAAGTCCTCTCCCCCCTAACTATTCCCCAATCACCCCCCCCCATTTCTCTGTTCTGATGCTCTCCTACAAATCTATATCCAGTCTTTTCAGGACCAGGGTACATTCCTTCCTTCTTGGGAATCTTTTGATTTGTTAATTGTGTCTTGAGTATTCAGAGCTTTTGGCTCATTAATATCCACTTAATCAGTGATTACATTTCATGTGTATTCTTTTGTGATTGGGTTAAATCACTTAGGATGATATTTTCCAGATCCAACTATTTGCCTACAAATTGCATGAATTCATTGTTTTTAATTGCTGAGTAGTATTCCATTGTATAAATATACCACATTTTCTGTATCCATTCCTCCTTTGAGGGACATCTGGGCTCCTTCCAAATTCTGGCTATTATAAATAAGGCTGCTATGAACGTAGTGGAGCATGTGTCTTTATTGTATGCAGGAGAATCCGCTGGGTATATACCCAGGAGTGGTATGACAGGGTCCTCTGGAAGTGTCATGCCCATTTATCTGAAGAACCGCCAGACGGATTTCCAGAGCGGTTGTACCATCTTGCAATCCCACCAACAGTGTAGGAGTGTTCCTTTTTCTCCACATCCTCACCAGCACCTGTTGTCCCTTGAGTTTTTAATCTTAGCCATTCTGACTGGTGTGAGGTGGAATCTCAAGGTTGTTTTGATTTGCATTTCCCTGATGACTAATGATGTTGAACATCTTTTAAGGTGCTTCTTGGCCATCCGAATTTCTTCTGGTGAAAATTCTTTGTTTAGCTCTGTACTTAATTTATTGATAGGGTTATTTGGTTCTTTGGGGTCTAATTTCTTGAGCTCTTTGTATATATTGGATATTAGCCCTCTGTTGGATGTGGGGTTGGTGAAGATCTTTTCCCAATTTGTTGGTTGCTGTTTTGTCCTTCTGACAGTGTCCTTTGCCTTACAGAAACTTTATAATTTTATGAGGTCCCATTTGTCAATTCTTGATCTTAGACCATAAGCTATTAGTGTTCTGTTTAGGAAATTTTCCCCTGTGCCCATGTCCTCCAGGATCTTCACCAGTTTCTTTTCTATTAGTTTCAGTGTGTCTGGTTTTAAGTGGAGGTCCTTGATCCACTTGGAGTTGATCTTTGTACAAGGAGAAAAGAGTGGGTCAATTCACATTCTTCTGCATGTTGACCTCCAATTAAACCAGCACCATTTGTTGAAAAGGCTATCTTTTTTTCCACTGGATGGTTGTATCTCCTTTATCAAAGATCAAGTGACCCTAAATCTTTGGGTTCATTTTTGGGTCTTCAATTCTATTCCATTGATCTACTTGCCTGTCACTGTACCACTACCATGCAGTTTTTAGCACAATTGCTTGGTAGTACTGTTTGAGTTCAGGGATATTGATTCCCCCAGAAGTCCTTTTATTGTTGAGAATAGTTTTAGCTATCCTGGGTTTTTTGTTACTCCAAATGAATTTGAGAATTGCTCTTTCTAGATTTATGAAGAATTGATTTGGGATTTTGATGGGGATTGCATTGAATCTGTAGATTGCTTTTGGCAAGATGGTCATTTTTACTATATTGATCCTGCCAATCCAAGAGCATGGAATATTTTTCCATATCCTGAAGTCTTCTTTGATTTCTTTCTTCAAGGGCTTGAAGTTACTGTTATACAGTTCTTTCACTTGTTTGGTTAAAGTCAGGCCAAGATACTTTATATTGTTTGTGACTATTGTGAAGGGTGTTATTTCCCTAATTTCTTTCTCAGCCTGCTTGTCCTTTGAGTACAAGAAGGCTACTGAATTGCTTGAGTTGATTTTATAACCAGCCACTTTGCTGAAGTTGTTTATCAGCTGTAGGAGTTCTCTGGTGGAGTTTTTTGGGTCACTTACATATACTAGCATATCATCTGTAAAAAGTGATAGTTTCACTTCTTCCTTTCCAATTTGTATCCCTTTGACTTCCTTATGTTGTCTAATTTCTCTCGCTAGAACTTAAAGTACTATATTGAAAAGATATATATAGAGAGGGCAGCCTTGTCTAGTCCCTGATTTTACTAGGATTGCTTCCAGTTTCTTTCCATTTATTTTGATGTTGGCTACTGTTCTGCTGTATTTTGCTTTTATTATATTTAGGTATGGGCCTTGAATTCCTGTTCTTTCCAAGGCTTTTAGCATGAAAGGATGCTGAATTTTGTCAAATACTTTTTCAGCATCTAATGAGATAATCATGTGGGTTTTTTCTTTTAGTTTGTTTATGTAGTGGATTACATTGATGGATTTTCGTATATTGAACCATCCCTGCATCCCTGGGATGAAGTCTACTTGATCATGGTGAATGATCTTTGTGATGTGCTCTTGGATTCGGTTGGCAAGAATTTTATTTAGTATTTTTGCATCAATATTGGCCTGTAGATCTCTTTCTTTGTAGGATCTTTGTGTGCTTTTAGTAGCAGTGTTATTGTGGCTTCATAGAACAAGTTACGCAGTGTTCCTTCTGTTTCTATTTTGTGGAATATTTTGAAGAGTATTGCTGTTAGGTCTTCTTTGAAGGTCTGATAGAATTCTGCACTAATACCATCTGGTCCCGTACTTATTCTGGTTGGGAGACTTTCTATGACCCCATCTATTTCTTTAGGGATTATGGAACTGTTTAGATGATCTAATTGATCCTGGTTTAATTTTGGTGTTTGGTATCTGTCTAGGAAATTGTCCATTTCCTCCAGATTCTCCAGTTGTGTTGAGTACAGGTTTTTGTAGTAGGTTCTGATGATTTTTTGAATTTCCTCAGTTTCTGTTGTTATATCCCCCTTTTCATTTCTAATTTTGTTAATTGAGATACTGTCTCTGTGCCCTTTGGTTAGTCTAGATAAGGGTTTAATCTATCTTGATGATTTTCTCGAAGAGCCAGCTCTTGGTTTTGTTGATTCTTTGTATGGATCTCTGTTTCTACTTAATTGATTTCAGCCCTTAGTTTGATGATTTCTTGTCTCCTACTCCTCCTGGGTGAATTAGGTTCTTTTTGTTCCAGGGCCTTCAGGTGTGCTGTTAAGTTGCTAGTGTATGCTCTCTCCAGTTTCATTTTGGAGGCACTCAGGGCTATGAGTTGTCCTCTTAGCACTGCTTTCATTGTGTCCCATAGATTTGGGTAGGTTGTACCTTCATTTTCATTGAAGTCTAAAAAGTCTTTGATTTTTTTCTTTATTTCTTCCTTGACCAAGGTGTCATTGAGTAGAGCATTGTTCAGTTTCCATATGTATGTGGGCTTTCTGTTGTTCTTCTTGCTATTGAAGACCACTTTTACTCCATAGTGATCTAATAGGAGGCATGGAATTAGTCCGGACTTTCTTGTATTTGTTGAGGTCTGTCTTGTGACCAATTATATGATCAATTTTGGAGAAGGTACCATGTGGTGCTGAGAAAAAGGTATATTCTTTTGCCTTAGGATGAAATGTTCTATATATATCTGTCAAATCCAGTTGGTCCAAAGCTTCAATTAGTTTCACTGTGTCCCTGTTTAGTTTCTGCTTTCCTGATCAGTCCCATTGAGGAGATTGGAGTGTTGAAGTCACCTACAATTATTGTGTTAGGTGCAATGTGTGCTTTAAGCTTTAGTAAGGTTTCTTTTACGAATGAGGGTGCCCTTTCATTTGGAGCATAGATGGTCAGTATTGAGAATTCTTCTTGGTGGATTTTCCCTTTGACAAGCAAGAAGTGACCTTCTGTGTCTCTTTTGATAACTTTTGGTTGAAAGTCAATTTTATCTGATATTAGAATGGCTACTACATCTTGTTTCCTGAGACCATTTGCTTGTAAAATTGTCTTCCAGCCTTTTACTCTAAGGTAATGTTTGTCTTTGACACTGAGATGCGTTTCCTGTATGCAGCAAAATGTAGGGTCCTGTTTCCGTATCCAGTCTGTTAGTCTGTGTCTTTATATTGGGGAATTGAGTCCATTGATGTTAAGAGATATTAAGGAATAGTAATTATTACTTCCTGACATTTGGGGCATTATTTTTTATATTTGAATGGTTCTCTTCTTTTGGGTTGGATGAGAGGGGGTTTCTATCTTGTTTCTTCTGGGGTGTAGTTTCCCACCTTGTGTTGGTATTTTTCCCCTATTATTTTCTGTAGGGCTGGGTTTGTAGATAGATATCATGTAAATTTGGGTTTTTCATGGAATACCTTAGTTTCTCCATCTATGGCGATTGAGAGTTTTGCTGGGTATAGTAGTTTTGGCCGAAGTTTGTGTTCTCTTAGGGTCTGCATGAGGTCTGCCCAGGATCTTCTAGCTTTCATGGTCTCAGGTGAGAATTCTGGTGTAATTCTGATAGGTCTTACTTTATATGTTACTTGTCCTTTTTCTCTTACTGCCTTTCATATTCTTTCTTTGTTTAGTACATTTGAGGTTTTGATTATTATGTGACAGGAAGTATTTCTGTTCTGGTCCAGTCTGTTTGGGGTTCTGTCGGCTTCTTGTATATTCATGGGCATCTCTCTCTTTAGGTTGGGGAAGTTTTCTTCCATAATTTTGTAGAAGATAATTGCTGTCCCTTTAAGTTGTAGATCTTCATTCTCATCTATATCTATAATCCTTAGGTTTGGTCTTCTCATTGTGTCCTGGATTTCCTGGATGTTTTGGGTTCCCAGCTTTTTGCATTTTGCATTTTCTTTAATTGGTGAATCCATGGTTCCTATGGTATCTTCAGCCTCTGAGATTCTGTCTTCTATCTCTTGTATTCTATTGTTGATATTTGCATCTATGACTCCTGATTTCTTCCCAAGGTTTTCTATCTCTAACGTGGTCTCCCTTTGCTATTTCTTAGTTGTTTCTACTTCTGTTTTTAGATTCTGTATGGTTTTGTTCAGATCTTACAATTGCTTCTGTTTTCCTGTAATTCTTTAAGGGATTTTTTGTTTCCTCTTTTATGATTTCTACTTGTTGAACCACGTTCTCTTGTATTTCTTGAAGTGATTTTTGTTTTTCCCCCTTATTGGCATTCATTTTTTGCTCCATATTCTCCTGAATTTCTTTAAGTGATTTTTGTGTTTTCCTTGTAAGAGCTTCTAGCTTTTGATCCATTTTCTCCTGTATTACTTTAAGAGATTTATCTAAGTGTTCCTCTATCAGCATCCTGACCATTGATTTTAGATCTGAGTCTTGTTTTTCTGGTGTGTTGGGATATCAGAGACTTATTTGTGTTTGCCTTGTAAGGGCTTCTAGCTTTTGATCTATTTACTCCTGTATTACTTTAAGAGATTTATCTAAGTGTTCCTCTATCAGCATCCTGACCATTGATTTTAGATCTGAGTCTTGTTTTTCTGGTGTGTTGGGGTATCCAAGATTTATTGCTGTTGGGGAACTGGTTTCAGATGCTGCCATATTGCCTTGATTTCTGTTAGTAACGATCTTAAGTTTTCCTTTTGCCATCTGGTTATCTCTGGTGTTAGTTGGTCCTGTAGTTGCTAGCTGGTGCTTGAAACTCCTGTGGGCCCGTAAGGCTATTTCCCCATGACTGGGACACCTGAACCACTGTCCTGCAGGTCTCCTGCTCACAGATTGCTGACAGGTGGCCTGAGTCCCCCGAGGTCTTAAACTCGGGATATCTCAGGTACTTGGTTCGGCCTGCTGGGCAGTTGCTCTGCACTGCTCCTGCTCAGGGTTTGCTGTTTGGTGTCCTGAGTCCCCAGAGGTCTTAAACTCGGGATATCTCTGGTACCTGGTTCTGCCTGCTGGTTCAAAGCAGCTAGGAAGATGGCAGAGTTTGCAGGGAGTGCAGGGGTCTGCCCTCCTGGCCCAGAGCCCAGGCTTGGCTGGTGTCCCCCAAACCACTACTCTGTGCGCAGGTCCCGCTCAAGGCCTGAGTCCCCGAAGGTCTTAAACCCGGTTTATCTCGGGTACCTGGTTCCGCAGGCTGGGTTGGAACACCTGGGAAGCTGGCTGAAGCTGGTTCTGCCACCAGCTCTATGGGAAACCGCTGGGAAGATGGCAGAGGCTGCAGGGAGTGCAGGGTCTGCCCTCCTGGCCCAGAGCCCAGACTTGGCTGGTGTCCCCCAAACCACTACTCTGTGCGCAGGTCCCGCACAAGGCCTGAGTCCCCGAAGGACTTAAACTCGGGATATCTCGGGTACCTGGTTCCTCAGGCTGAGTTGGAACACCTGGGAAGCTGGCTGAGGCTGGTTCCGCCGCCGACTGGATGGGAAACCACTCTCTATAGCTTCTTTAATAGTATTTTTTAATTTCTTATTGGATACATTCCATATTTACATTTTATTTCCCTTTTTCTGGTTTCCCGCCCCCCAAGGGTCCCACATGTCCTTTTCCCTCCCCCTGTTCCCCCATCCACTCCTTCCCACTTCCCTGCTCTGGTATTCCCCTACACTGATGCTTTGATCCTTTCCAGAACCAGTGTCCACTCCTTCCTTCTTGTCAGACATCATTTGGTATGTGGATTGTGTCTTTGGTGTCCCAAGATTCTAGGCTAATTTCCACTTATCAGTGAGTGCATATCATGGGTATTCTTTTGAGACTGGGTTACCTCACTTAGTATGATGTTCTCCAGCTCCATCCATTTCTCTAAGAATTTCATGAATTCATTGTTTCTAATGGCTGAATTGTATTCCATTGTGTATATATACCACATTTTTTGTATCCATTCATCCGTTGAGGGACATATGGGTTCTTTCCAGCTTCTGGCTATTATAAATAAGGCTGCTATGAACATAGTGGAGATCAGTAAGTATGCAAACCCCATAATTAAATAGCATTCACCTAGAAGACAAAGGGTAAAATAGTAACATTGCTATTTATGTGATAGCTTCTCATTAGCTATTTATGAAGTCTAAGATAAAAAAATCACACTATCATTTCCAGACTGTTGACACATGTGAAGATGAAAATTCTGGCATTGGTAAGAGGTTGCTTAACAAACACAAAAATGAGCCATAATAACCAAGACAAAAATATCATTCATTAACATGCACATCTTCTTTATAGTCTCCTAGGACAAGTTTTAACTCAAGAGATTTTTGAGGGAAACATAAATCCCACATCAAGATATGTGACAAATTACAAGAATTCATATTGATTATATGGTTTCTTTCAGATGGGAGTCTGTTATTAGGAAAATGTGTTTATGAAAACAACATGCATGCTGTTAGGTCATCATCCTCATTAAGTATGCTACAATTTGCAATTATGCTGGAGCCCAGGAAAAGCTATGCATTAAAAAACTGACACTTCTATATATTACCCATATTTTTATTGTTTTAGGTTACAGATTATGAATGACAGAAACACAAAATAAAGCAATCTTAGTAAAAATATTGGTAAAGTTTAAACTTAACTCTTAAAGCAGAAGCAGCAGAGCTTGTAATAATTGCTGTTTAAACATTATTTGACATCAGTAAGATGCTAAAGACTTTTTTGACAAAGCTGATTCACTTTCATAATATTGATATAACACAGAGTTTACAATTGAAGCTAATTTCCACATAGACAAATATTCTCTATGGCATGCCAAGCAAATATACATGTTTGTACATGCATAACAAATGAAGAAAAACATACAGCTATAACACATAAGGATATTCATTCTAATTCATAAACACTTTCATCAAAATTACTTATGCATATAGATACACAAAGAAATGTAAAAACATTCATTAAACCATGTGCTTCACCAACCATCATAGACATAAGTACAAATATAGATTCTCAGGTGAACATGTAGAGAAACAAAAATAGCCAAACACACAGATACATGCATAAAACATACATGCAAAGATACATAAATACATGCATATGCATATTTAACCATTCTTGCAGACACATGTAAAGTCAATGACAAAGAAACACATACAACAAAAAAGGCACACAAATATGCATACAAAAATACATATTGCACATGTACACACAGACACACATGTGTATATACAAAAACTACAAGACCATAGACAAAAGGTTACTTCTCTGTAACAGCTAGGAACTTAGATGTGTTTTGTGGATTTATTTCTTAAGTGTTGTATTCAATAATACATGATCCTAAATTTTCAATGAGTAATGTCAGAATTTTAGTGTTTCAAAAAAATATCTAAGAGAAATGAGGAGAAAGGGAGAATTTAAATGTAACAACATAAGCTTTGTTCCTCATATAGGTTCTAGGTATGTCTTAGTTAGGGTTTTACTGCTGTGAACAGACACTATGACCAAGTTTTATAAAAGACAACGTTTAATTGGGGCTGGCTTACAGGTTCAGAGGTTCAGTCCATTGTCAGCAAGGCAGAAACATGGCAGCATCCAGGCAGATATGGTGCAGGAGGAGCTGAGAGTTCTACATCTTCGTCTGAAGGCTGCTAGTAGAAGACTGACTTCCAGGCAACTAGGGTGAGGGTGTTAAGCCCACACCCACAGGGACACACCTACTCCAACAAGGCCACACCTCCTAATAGGTTCATTTCCTGGGCCAATCATATACAAACCATCACAAGGTACAATAAAAAATTCCTATGAGCACAGTTAGACTATCACTTGAAGGAACGGTGCCTATGGCCTTAGTGTTGGGCTGCCCCAAATTGCCATGCTAAAATTTTAATTTTCATGCTTATGGTATATGAAGGTGGAGCCTTTGGGAAATGATTAGGTAAAGAAGGCAGAACCAACATTTGAGGTTTGATGTACTGATTAGGGAAGCCTGGAAAAGGCTTCAAGCCTTATGAGCACATAACTAAAAAGGCAATCAGTGAATCAGGAAGAAAGCTTTCGTGATAGCAGAAATTACTGGTGAATTGGACTCCCAGTCTCTAAAATTCTGGTAAGTAAATTTGTATTGTTCATAAGCCTCAAGACTGTAACTAGTAATAGAAGTCCAAATGAACTAAGACATTGTTTAAAAAATATATCCCCAAATTCTTGGCCATATTCTACATTTCAAACAAGAGTTTTATAGAGTCACTGATGAATGTAATGAACAGCAGGCAAAGCAACTTTTTCACCCTTGTCCCTCCTGGCTTAAAGAATTTAAAAAGCAGGATGATCCTTAATGACTGTAAGTATTTGGGGATATAACTAAAGTAATTGATCAAATTCCCAAGAAACCCCCTCTTTATAATTTTTAAACTGTATTAATCTGGATTTGCTGAATCATGCAAAGATTTGAGTTTTGTAATGTTCTGGGACAACAATTAATGAGATCATACTGTGCACAAATTCTTTACACAAATAATTTAAAGTCAGTATTTACTAAAGTTTTTAATACCAATGAAGAAAAAACCATAGCACAAACAGGACATATTTTTTATCATTTTAAAGAGTATACTGAATAAGTGTGGCTTCAAATATTTATGACATTTAAACTTTTAATAACAAAACTGAAAGAAGCAATATGTAATGAACATATTCACGGAAATCTGTGTCCGAGGATACATTTTGTAAACACTCATAGCCTTCCTGTTCCAAAGAGAAGTGGAAATTTAAGAACACATACACACACACACACACACACACACACTAACACACACACACACACAAACAAACATATACACACAATCTATCGGCTAAGCAGGAAGCCAAATAGCACATCATTTAAGCATGTAGTCAATTGTTAGTGAATGACTCCATTCACTTATGGATTGAGAGCACATATTTTTAAGATACAAAGAGTGATTGCTTTTAATCCTAATGGTAGTAGATATATGGACAATAAATTATAATTCTACCATAATATAACCAGCAGTTATAATTAAGACTACAGGATCTTGCAGGTGGAATTGCTATTCATGGAAGAATTTCAAGACAAATTTCCTGGATAAGTGATGAAATATCTAAATGAAACTTTAACAGGTGGTCAAATAGGAGCAGGATATTCTGCAGAGAAGAATATTTTTGATAGAAAGAGGAACCTGGGTTAAGTGTCAAAAGATGAAAAGGCAGTAAATATAGTCTGAGAACTAGTTCAACAAGAACTATGAGAAATAAGCCAGAGAAGAATATAGGGAACCAGAGAGAATAAACTTTTGAGTGCCACTGAAGATGCAGATAAGACAGTAGGGGTTTCCACTGAGTGATGAGGTCAGCTATATCCAAAATAGAGAGAAGCAAAGGAGATATAAATTTTATGGCCATTTCTATTCTATATTTTTTTCTTTTCATTGAAAATAGATTCTTTTTTCATACAATATATCCTAATTATAATTCACACCTCTACTCCTCTGAGTTCCCCCTCCAGATCTATTTCTTTTCTGTCTCTCAATAGAAAAGATAAGGCTTCTCAGAGATAACAATTAAATCTAACAAAATAAAATATAATAAGTGGAAGCAAAATCTATCATATTGAAGTTAGACATGGAAACTCAACTGAAAGAAAAAAGGCCCAAGAATATGATGGTGGTGCATTTGAGGGGAAGGGGGGCAGCTCATATAGCTCAAATAGAATAAAGGCCTTGCTGTGGGTTGCATCAGATCCAGATCGGTCCCTGTCTGTTTTGGGGGGATCACTAATATTTCCCTGGCACAACACCTTGATTATTCAATAATTTGTTTAGTACATTTGAAAATCACTATCATTTATTTTTCATTTCTTATACCTTCTTAGTAAGCATAAATTTTATTCTCTTCCTTATACTTTTAAGATATTACGCGAAAAAATATAGGTAACATTTCAGAGCTGAGAGCAAAGTCAAGGGAATGCACTGAAGTCATCTGGGAGAAGATATCTATATTAAATGATTGGAATATGACACAATCAAATGCATAATCAAAACTACATAGGACTGCATAGATATATAAAGGTTTTTATTCTTTAGATTTATTTTGTATCATTTTAATCAGTGTTCGGTCTACATGTAAGTGTGTGAATTCATATAAATTTTGGTGCTCATAGAGGACAGAAGACGGCATAAAAATCCCTTGGAACTGAAATTACAGATGGTTGTGAATGGCCATCTGTGTACTGGGATCTGAACACAAGTACTCTGCAAAAGCAACAAGCAAATTGCAACCCATATCTCCACCTATGCAAATTTGTAAACCTTTGCATGGCACTTAAGAATAAATGAGATAAATATAAGTAAAAATGAGAAAATTAATTAAAATTTAAATTCTCCAACAGAGACCATAAATGCCAGTACAGAAATAAGAAAATTTATTTTTAAAGACAGGTGATCATCTGAATAAAGTAGTTATTTTAGTAAGCTTTTCCAAAACACACAACATCAATATACAACTAAGTTATCAAGATTTATATGAAATGTACATATTATATTAGTTATACATATTCAAGCCAAGTAAGTACCAGATAGAATTAGCAAATTGTTTTCACATTTCTTTTGGAGGATATTCAAGGTGAATAATAATTAAATATTATTAATTGTAAATTAATTAGAGTGATGGAATATGGAGAATATCAACATGGAAAGAACAGAGGAGTTTGTATAGTCACCATGAAGGCAACTTATTCCTTCTCCCTAATCAGAACCATGCACTCCTCAAATTTAAAAAGTGAAATATTAAAAATCAATGTATGTCCAAAAAAGCGACATATTAAATATTCAATAACTATTATCACAATTACAATTAGTGTTATCACATAACATGAAAGCCAATAAAGAGATCATTCAGAAAAACTGATGATCCACACAACAAATTCAGCATTAAAATTCAGTGATAATGAAGGTCAATTTTCAGAGTTTGTAATATTATAAACTAAGTAATACCTAAACAAAATAATTATAATTTCAAAGCACCCCTAGAATTTTTACAGTATTTTGATATCAATGAGGAAATATAAAACATGGATTACTGTGGTGGTTCTTTGCTACAATATGTGAATAATGAATGCTTAACTTTATATGGCAGAAAAATTTGAACTCAAGTGTTTCAAATAAGTTTAAGGTCTTCAATGCCTCTTTTAAATTCTGGTTTTTAATTTGGATAGGCTGGAGTCAATTGAAGAGTCTGTAAAGAATTGACATTTCAAACTAGTTGTTCATTCTTTGGGGGGAGATTAATTTTGTCAGTACTCGCATGGATATAAAAAAAGATAAATGAGTTCAAATTGCCTATAATTTACTTTTTGAATTTAAATGACAAGTCATTTGCTAATACACCTGCAGGTAATTTTACTGAAAGAGAAGTATTGCCAATATTTTATTCTTTATGTTGTGGCATTTATCTTCACCCCAATGTTATATGCTGTTTATTTTCTGTCAAATAAAATCCTGAATTCTGATGACTCCTACCTCACAACACTAATGCAAGAACAAACTCCCACATTGGTAAGATACTTCTTATCAAACATATGGGACTCTAAATAATATTGTAATGAATATGCCACATGTAAAATAAAAAAAGATGTAGAAAGAAAATGCACACTAAGAAAATAAAACTATTAAGAAAAAATTTAGAATATTCATATAAATTGTGTATAATTAAGTAATATAAGTAAATACCCTTCAGTGCAAAGACCTCATTCTTCAATAAATTATTGAATTTATTTTATTCAAAGGATCCTAACAGCACCACCCAAAGCATGTGCACAAGTATTTACAGTAGCTCTACTCTGGTCATGTATCTTAGAATTCCATGCTCGAATATTGTAGTTACATCATGTCCAACCTTCCCATACACTCACTCATTTCAAGTTCCAGACCTTTTATTCTTTATTTTCTTACTCACCAAGTTAAGTATATGTACACAGTGATATATCATTCAACTATATACATAAAGTATTATTATATGATAAATTTTCTTATATCTCAAAGACATTTTAGGTAATAGAGTCAGACACATAAGACAACACATCACATGATTCCCCTTGGATAATATAGTCAGAAGAGATAAATCCACAAGGATTGGGAGCATGCAGTTGTAGGATGCAGTAATGGAAAATGGAGAATGATGTGATTGGAATATATGGGATATTTGAGAATAAATGATGAAAATGTTTCAAACCAGCAGACATGATAGCTGTACCACACTGTGAATGTAAATGTCACTGAAGGGCAAATTAGGGTTTGTTAATTTTGCATTGTGTTGCTTTCACTTCAGTAAATATATTTGTTAAAACTCAATATTCTAAACAGAACTATCATGCCTTCTCATACTGAAGAGACAGCAATAAAATGATAAATTTGTTCTTAGAGATTTCAATCTAGTAAACCTCAAAGAAATAATACCAAAGTACATATTATTCTACATAGAATTTGGTATCTGGGGAAATACATTCTTGAGAAACAAAGCCAAATAAAATCAACTCCATATTATGTCAATTTCACATTACTCTGAAGGTAGTGAGTTCTCTTTTTAGAGGTTCACAGATGCTCTTTGATTCTCTGCTAGCAGCCAGATGACATGAGGTCCCTCACAAGTGAACAGACTCTAAGGATGACTGCACTGCCCACAACATTCTCAACCCAAAAAAAGAAAAACAAAGAGGGTCTTAAAATTCCAAGTCATCTGCTAACAGGATCTTCTACCAGCTCAGCCATTTTCTCTTCATTATATAAAGCATTCATCTTGAAAGTTTAATGTTTGAATCTTTCTTAAGATACTTCCCTGGCTGCTCTGAAAGAAGGGAGGATATAAATATTGTGTTTGTACACACACACACACACACACATATATATATATATATATATATGGTGTTATTCATGTGTTTATATTTGATTATATAGATACACACTCTGTGTTTCAGAGAGAGAGAGAGAGAAAGAATCAACTCCTCTTATATAGATCAGAATCCATGAAGTTTGCATGTAGGGTTGCTAAGTGCAAGCACAGATTATACACACACTGTTAAAGAAGTACAAAGTCAACCAGAAAAAGGTAAATGGAATGTAAATATAGAATATATCCAATAAATAAATAAAAAACGAAGTACAAAGTCTTAACCTCTACTATTAGACTTGAGAACCATGATCACTAGAAAAATGGAGAATTGAATCTATTATATTTAATAGAAAAATACTGTCGTGGATATCTAGGTAATTTTTAGCAACTAGGTCAATGCTAGCAATACCTTCAAGCAAATACAGAATTAGTAGCAAGTAGTGATATGTGTCTAGAATATATAGCACAAGAGCAATAAAAGAATCACAGGGAAATTCTATATGACATAACAATAGATCAGTTAATAAACACACAATAGAAAGGCACAGCATAACAGACACACATTAGTATATATAATAACAGATAAATAAAACAAGGGTTGATTTAGAAAGATCACATAGTTATGCCAACAGGTTCAGATTTTGTATGGAACAGCTTATAAAATTTAGAAATAAATGGAGCTAACAGAAGTTTCATTAGTTACTCATTCTACTTCTAAGTTGTAAGGTTCAAAGGATCAGATTTTCCAAGCTTAGAAAGAGAACTCCTTGTCCTAAGCAGTTGCAGACAGAAAGTTAGATTCTCTTGCATTTAATATAACAATGTGTGTGTGTGTGTGTGTGTGTGTGTGTGTGTGTGTGTGTCTGTCTGTGTGTGTGTGTGTGTGTGTGTGTGTGAGAGAGAGAGAGAGAGAGAGAGAGAGAGAGAGAGAGAGAGAGAGAATGAATTAGTGGATGTATATGACTTAACTCAGAAATTGGTGTCCAGTATTTTTGCAAAAGATAAATTCTAAGAAGAATGAGGAAATGCTCCTAAATCACAATGCTGCCTAATGCTAGTGCTAGGCTTAAACCTAAGACCACATTGTTACATGCACTTAACCATAAGGCCTTGATATTCTTGCAAAGTTTTCTTGTATGATCCATTAAAAAATGTGGGTCAAGGCTGTACATATGGCACATAAATATGACGTTGTGTGGGGCTCTTAAAATTGATACTAGCCTGGGCAATAAAGAGATCTGGTCTCAAAACCAACATTAAATGTCTCTATCTAGAGTTCTTGCTGACCGGGAAGCATTTATCAGATTAATCATATCTTATTCTTAAATACTAAAATTTCTTAAAACTTCAGATATCTATTCTAATTAATAACATCATTAAAGCACGTTTGGAAATCTATAGATTTGTAAATATTATCTTGACAATATATATCAGTTTTATGATTAAATGTACTAATACATTGTTTTGAATTAGTATTCTTGCAATGCACCCAAAAATATTGGCTCATCCATTTTTTAATATAGTGAGTTTAACATTTCTTTGTAAATAAACTCAATAGACAGCTCCTATGGTTTAACCTTGAGCTGTGGGAATATCCTGAGAAGTGAGAAAAGTGACTGAAAACTTGTGGAACTTACTACACCAATATAAGTATACAGGCAAGGTAAAATAGTCCCTGAGACATACAATTAAATATGTGGTATGAAGTGGAAACTGCAAGAATTCTAAAAACAAATAAGTATCCTGTCAAAGGTAGCATTAACTTCCTATTATTGAAAAATTAAAAATATTAAGAGCCCTCAAACTCTTTGCAAATTAATTCTCGATAATATTGCCAATACACAGTGTAACTGACACCCACAGGACCCAGGGAATGAAGTAACCCCTGCCCAGTCAAAGGCACATGTTCCCTCCATTTTGTACCTGCTCCTTTGCAGACCCAGGGCTCTGGCTCCCCAAACACTCCTATAACACCCAGAGGAAGCTTGACTCCCAAGAGCTCTGCCACACCCAGGATCACAAGATCTCAGAGACAGCTGGACTCCCAAGAGTTCTGATACTGTTAGGCTCACAGGGAGGGACAGGCTCTAGTCAAGAGACAGCAAGGCCAGTTAGAACTATCAGATGGCAAGTCAAGAGCAACAACATAAGCAACAATGCTACTTGGCAATATTGGAACCCAGTTATCCCACCAGTCCAAGCCCTGGATACCCCAACACACCAGAAAGGCAAGATTCAGTTCTAAACTCCCATCTCATGAATATGATAGAGGACTCTGAGGACATAAATAACTCCCTTAAAGAAATACAGAATACACATAAACAGGTATTATAATTCTAAGAGAGTGAAATTGACCCTAATTTGAAGTGAAAGACCAAGTACAAGTTCATATTAATGATGGATTTTTAAAAGTTGAGAAAAGAAAAGGAAAACAGAAATATGATTATGTATGATTTTTGTACTATCTAGTTATCTACATCCTCTGAATTTTTTATTTTGTTTTATTAATCAATTTCAGCATCTATCCTGGGAAACTGCATAGGAATCCTTGGCTTAAACAGTATCTCCTTTCAGAAGTATTATTTCCAAAGTCCACTCTCTTTCCAGCCAAAACAACTTGTTCTTTGGTCTCAGTATACAACATACTTCTTGTTTTTTCCTTGAGGTGCTTACCCAATTAGATTATGCAGATCATATATTGATGCTTTTTCTGTACCACAGTGCTGTGTCTTTAGAGCATGGGATACCTGTGGTGTGTTTTTCACAAGGCTACAGCTGTTCTATGAACAATTCTCCCGTGCATCCTTGGCTTCTATTATGCAAAAGAATATATTTTTATCTAAATTTATTACTGCTGTGTCTGAGTATGTTCTGGTAAGCTAAAGATTGCAATTATCCCACTCAGAAATGCACTGTGGATTCAAGCTATCTTTGCACCTGCTTTTGAATGCATCACTAAGCAAAAATAACAGTATTGCTCTGAAAATTTCTCATAATGAAAAATATAGTTTTAAATGGGACAATCAGATGTTGGGATTTAATGTGAATGATCTCCCACAGACCATATATTTTATCTCACTGCTCTGGTGGTGACTCTGTTTGAGAAGGTTGTAGAAATATTAACAGATGAACTGTTGCTGGAGGGTGGGGGTACTATCTTGAATCTTGAGGTTCATATTTAGACTATTTCCTTTTGAGTCTGTACTTCTAGTTCCACACAAATGTAGGGACTGAAAAGTCTCAATGGCATGTGCCGGGTACCATGTCTTTTCTAACATTATGGAATGCATCTTCTGAAATGCAGTTCCTATAAGAGCTCTCCTTATATCTATGAGAGGGAAGCTAATATATACCATTCAGTTGACAAACTACAGATATTTAAGAGAAAAGTCTTCTTGAAGGAAAATTTTCTTGAATTCTAATATCTTCAATTGCAAATATTTAAAAATGTGAAAGAAATAATATCTCCAATTACAGAAACATTCAGCCCTAAGAGAACATAACATGACATCTCTTACTGTCTTTGTGGATCTATCTAATGTTAAAAATTTAGAGTCCATGTAATCTGAATGTATACCAATATAAAGGTATCAACATGGAGACACTGTGGTAATCAATTTAATTTGCACCCCAATTTGAATTGCATCCCTGAAAACCTAAACAAATATTATGTATTCACTAAAAGGAAACACAAGAATGCAAATTCATAGAATAAATGTTTGAGCACAAAAACTATAATTATCTTTAAAAATAAGCTTATTTTAAAAATTGAGGAGAGACATAACAAAAAATGTATGTTAGATGTCTCAGCAGGAGATAAAGGGACATTCTCCCAAACATTTTTACCCATAGGCTATAAATACTGTACTTTTAACCAAGAGAAAAAGAAAAAGCACCTCAGGGAGCGATGAAAATCGAAAAAGGAGATGGGGATGAAGAGAGAAAAATGTATGGCTTTTAAATATGTAAATGTTTGTATTATTTAAAATAATGAATTTTAAATATTGTAGGCAGAATTATAAAAGTAAAGGATTTTGAGATATGTTTACTAAAATGTGATAATAATATTTAATCTTATTCTAAAATTTCATACTATTTTATCTGTTCAGAGTATGAGATTAGTCGTTTATGCACTTATATTCTGGCCATATGGATATAATGGAGGTTAACTCAGTTGTTTAGTGATGATGTGACTGTCTAATTTAGAATGTACATAAATTCGTATGTATACATATGTACACCTTACAACTCATTTCTATATAAGGGAAGCACAGGACTGTAAGATACAGGTTCAAGATCAACATCTTTAAAGAGTATTGCAGGAATACTTTCACATAGTTTTTAAAAGAATTCTCTGTTTTGTGCCTCATAAAACTTGAAACATTCCTCCAAGAATCCACAGACATGTTAGTTTACCAGACCATCCTTTGAATTCAATGTATTCTAAGTGGAAGGAAAGGTTCACCTCTTACTGTCATTACATCTCCACCAGAGTGGAGGGCATAAGCATTTAATAAATAAATCATTATGTAGACCTTAAAAGCAAAAGATATTGAAGGGTGGGAACAGCCTAAGGCTAAGAACTGGCAGATGAAAAACCATAAATACTGGCTTGTGGAGCTCAGTGTGCCACATATCTTAAAGACATTCCACCTTTAAAACTCTCAGAGGTGCTGCAGACAAAGGGATCCAATGAAGATCAGCTTCTCTTACAAAAATACTACCTTCTTCATACTCAAGACTAGTCACAAAAAACCATCCACATGCAGACTTTCAGGTACATTCAGCATTGGGGCAGAACAAGCTCCTTGCATTTTAATTGGGCTCCAATCCAATCAATAGGGGAAGAATTGTTTTCCTTTGATCTCCAATGAGTTGTTTACAGTGTTATTTGTAAATACACCAAAAGGAACAGTAAAAGCATATGTCAAAAGAATCAACCAGGAGGAAAGCAAAAAGGGCTAAAACTCTAAGGCACCTGAAGAATTAATGAAATTTGGAAACTTCAAATACAACTCTGCTATATACATTGCAGATTGCAACCAACAAAATATTACCTTAGGAAATCATGGTCAGCTGGTAAGTTTAAACTCAAGAAAAAAACGTTCCAAGAGCACAGTGAAAGCTGGGATTTTCTATCTCCACTGGAAATATTTGAATAGAAAATGTTGTAATTTGGTTATAAACTCCATGATTGTGCTGGCTACTCTTATGTCAACTTAACACAACTAGAGAGGAAAAAGCTTCAATTGAGAAAATGTCTCCATAAAATTAGGCTATATGCAAACCTGTAGAGCATTTTCTTAATTCTGGGTTCTATAAGAAAGACAGCTGAGCAAGCCATGGGGAGCAAGCCAGTAAGCAGCACTCTTCCTTGGTATCTGCATAAACTCCTGCTTCCAGGTTCTTATCTGTCCTCACTTCCCTGGATGATGTGGACCACAATATTGAAGAGTAAACCAAACAAACCTTTGTTCCCCACATTGCTTTCGTCATAGTTTTTCATCACAACAAAGAAACCAGAACCAGTGATGCAGTATTATTATGATGGCCATGTTTTGACAGAACTTTATTTAGCATGCGGCAAATCTCAAGTAGAAAAGTACATATGACAAAATCCCAAAACATTGCCCATTCTATATTCATTCATACTATCTAGTGATTTTTATGCTTAAAAAAGAACTGTAACTTCAAGAGCTCCTGAGATGAAACACATCACACTCGTACACACACACACACACACACACACACACACACGATCTGCTTCAATTTGCTTATAAGCAGGAATTAGAGAAAAGAACCCATGGGCTCTTGTTCTTTTTGGCAAATATCCAAGCTTGGCAAACCCTTTAATTTTTTGCTTTTACATCTAACTCAATTCTACTCAGAGCAAAGAAACAGATTGGGAGTACTTCCCAGCAATGAGCTCTCTGCATTGTTTTTAAGACAGCATGAGAGTTGGATTACAGGCTTTAACTTTATTTGGGATAATTTTTGGCTGCTATCCTGGTTTAAATATATTTTATTGCATTTTTATTAACTTGCAAAATTTGCTATAATAAAAATAATGATTGCTTAAATGTTATTTCTAATGCTTTATTTCTACTGCCATGTGCCAATAGTTCTCACAAAATGTCAGAGAAAACTTTTCATATGCCTAAGCTATTTGGTATTTGCCATGCCATTAAACAGTAAAATGTTTTATATTTTTCACCAAATATAAGAAAAAGAAAAGCTAGAGACAATCTGAAATTCATTTTTGAACACTAGTTTACTCACTCTTCTTCAAGCAGAAGTCCTTGTAAGATTTACCTCAGATATAACACTGATGAATCTAGAACACTTGTATGCAATTCATTAGAATTTCAAGACTTAATTCAAATGCTCTTAGTATGCAATAATAAACTAGTTTCAAACCCAGGTAAACACACAGTATCAAGCCCTTTAAATTAGACAAAATGAGGTATTGGAAACTTCTGTTTTAGCATTACAATTTTTACAACTACTACTTCCATGACTTAGAAGTAATCATTACCATTAAAATGAGAAGTCACTATGCTATAAAATCAAGCTTAGCTGAGCCTTTGAGCCTTGACTTGTCAACACTGAGTTTGCCAGACTTATAATGCGTACCTCTCATTCAATATTCAGTTAGAACATGTAAAAGAACAAATATCATCTCCATTTTAAAACAATATATTTGTGTATTAAATGGTTAACTTCTTAAATCTAGACATATTTATTTAAAATAGCATCTATTAAAATATGAAACCATAAGTTCTCATTTTATTTTTGATTATTAAATCCTCGGCAAGAGAACACTTTAGCTCATTTACATATTTCAAATGAAAGAAAAATTAGTTTCCTAATGTGATATTTTAAAATTATGCTCTAACATTTATAAATTTTATCCACTGCAAATTTATATTTTTTGAAGTGTACAGTTTAAAAACATAAACATTGAATATTAATTTCGAGGAATTCAAATGACCAATGCATTATTGATGCTGATTGTTATTATGTAATTAGTCAAACTGTGAAGGAAATTAGTCTAACATGCTACAACCTTGCTGAAACACAGAAATGCATCTGTTCCTTCTCTATTTTTGAAAATATTTATGCTAAAACCACATCAAATGGTCATTATCTCACTCAACTTATTAACAAATATAGAGTTGTAACGTCTTAGAAGAACTGGAAATAAGCATATTTGGTTTAGTAATTTACAAAAGCAATATCTATCTAATGTGAACTATGTTACGTAATATTCTGGAATTTAAGTGTAATTTAGTTTCAAATTCTTTTTTGTTGTCATTGAACATAGGTCCTCACAGCTTAATAGATGTCATTTTAAATAAATATTTGTCTAAATCTGAGATGTTAACTAATTAATACACAAAATAAAATATTTTAAAATTAAGATATTTATTCTTGCTTGGCGGTGGTGACGCACGCCTGTAATCCCAGCACTTGGAAGGCAGAGACAGGCAGATTTCTGAGTTCGAGGCCAGCCTGGTCTACATAGTGAGTTCCAGGACAGTCAGGGCTACATAGAGAAACCCTGTCTCAAAAAACAAAAACAAAACAAAACAAAAAATAAACAAACAAACAAAAGATATTTATTCTTATATATCTTCTAATGCTGAATGCTGAATGAGAAGTATGAAAACTTTACACAAATTTACAGCTTTTTACTAAGCCTAAATTCATTTGAAATTAAAAGGTTAAAGGACCTTTCTTCTTTAATTCTCTTTTTATTTTCTTTTTTATTAGATGGTATTATCTTTATTTAAATTTCAAATGTTATCCCCTTTCCTGGTTTCCCCTCTGAAAAAACCCTATCCCATTCCCCACCACCACCATCCCCCACTCCCCCGCTCACCAACCTACCCACTCTCACTTCCCTGTCCTGGCATTCCCCTATACTGGAGCATCTAGTAATTCTATTATTAAGACAAGATCCATAGGTAAAGGCCATCCAACAATAATCTGTACTCACAAAATCACATATTATCCACAATCCTACCCCTTCAAAATGTGTGCCCCTATATTTATTGTGATGTATAACATTAAATTGAATGTTTAAATGTTCCATTTGTTATAATAGAATAAAAGATAAGGACCCAGCTGTACCATTCCTGGGGATATACTCAAAAGATGCTTCAAAATATAACAAGGACATGTGCTCCACTACGTTTATAGCAGCCTTATTTATAATAGCCAAAAGCTAGAAAGAACCCAGATGTCTTCAACAGAGGAATAGATACAGAAAATGTGGTACATTTACACAATGGAGTACTACTCAACTATTAAAAATGATGAATTCATGAAATTCTTAGGCAAATGGATGGAACTAGAAAATATTATCCTGAGTGAGGTAACCCAATTACAAAAGAGCACATATGGTATACACTCACTGATAAGTGGATATTAGCCCAGAAGCTTGGAATACCCAAAATACAATTCACAAACCACATGAAACTCAAGAAGAAGGAAGTTCAAAGTTCTTAGGAGGAACAAAATACTCACAGGAGGAAATATGGAGACAAAGCATGGAGTAGAGACTGAAGGAAGGACCATCTAGAGACTGCCCCACCAGGAGATCCACCCCATTTAAAGGTCACCAAACTCAGACACTAGTATGGATGTCAACAAGTGCTTGCTGACAGGAGTCTGATATAGCTGTCTCCTGAGAGGCTCTGCAAGATCCTGAAGAATATATAGGCCAATGCTCGCAGCCAACCACTGGACTGAGCATGGGGTTCCCCAATGGAAGAGTTGGAGAAAAGACTGAAGGAGGTGATGGGCTTTGCAACAATATCAAAAAATCAGACCTCCGTCGCAGGTCCCAAGGACTAAACCACCAACCAAAGAGTACACGTGGAGGGACCCATGGCTCCAGCTGCATATGTAGCAGAGGATGGTCTTGTCAGGCATCATAGTGAGAAGAGGCCCTTTGTCATTTGAAGGCTCGATTCTCCAGTTTAGAGGAATGCCATGGTGGGAAGAGGAATGAGTGGTTGGGGCAGAGCACCCCCATAGAAGTAGGGGGAGGAGGAACAGATAGGGGATTTCCACGGGGTGGGGGGGTGCAGAAAGTAGATTATCATTTGAAATGTGAATAAAGAAAATATCCAATAAAAATAAATATGTA
Source organism: Apodemus agrarius (assembly GCA_964023405.1). Classification (NCBI taxonomy): domain Eukaryota; kingdom Metazoa; phylum Chordata; class Mammalia; order Rodentia; family Muridae; genus Apodemus; species Apodemus agrarius. The sequence goes on from OZ030021.1 coordinate 82,020,370, forward strand.
AATAAATAGATGGATGGATAGATAGATAGATAGATAGATATACCAAAACTATGAAAAAATAATTTTATTATCATGAAACTTAGGAAAAAGACAGATTGTGTATAATGAAAATTTCAATCCACAAATACTCTTAGCATAGAGGGGTCTGGTGGACACAGATGTGCATCTAACCAGTTGATAGCTTTTGGAAGTGGGAGATTTAGTTTTCTTTAAAGGTGTGACACCACATGGGTTGATGACACTCTAATGAAATATACTTCCAATTGTATAGGGTAGCACACATTAGACTTGAATGTCTAAAAATCAAGGTTGTAAGATAAAAGGTTAAGGTGTTATTGAATGAGGTGGACCTTGGAGAAATGCAATTAAAATACAGTTTATGTTATTCTCAAAGATCTAGTACTAAACAATAGTGACACATTGACAACACATATTTTTTTTCAGCATCACATTAGACACCCTACCCAACATCTGGAAAGAAATGGAAATGCAAAGACATATATTTCATAGACAAAGATTTAAAGTATTTCCTAAGCAAAAAAATACAGTATATTGAAGATTATAAATTTATAAAATCCACTAGCTCTAGTCAGTGCCTTATCAGTCTTGGGAGGCACAAAAATAAATTATAGTTATGTAAACTCAGAAGTAGTGGTTAATAAAAAATAATGTACAAAATTAAAAGAGAAGAAATATAAGTAAATACTAGATGTAAAGTTAGCAGAAATAACTTTTTTGAAGGATACTACCAACACAGTAGCATACCAATGTCCTTTTGTCAATACTATTTATCTTTTCACTGAAAGCCTGTTAGACACTTTTGGGTGTAATAATAAAATCTCTTGCCTGGAGATGCTGTCCTTTTGACTTGGAGAATCAAGTGCACCCAGATACAGAGATTTAGTTAAGAGGTTGCTAGACAAATTATCTCACAGGCAGCTTTTTTTTTGGGGGGGTGGATGTGGGGAGGGGGGAGGGTTTCTATGAGAAGTCCTATTATGCCCAAACCTATTTTAATCTATTTTAATTGTTCTTTTCTTGCACACATAACAATTGTACTTTAGTTACATTTGACCTAAATTCTAATATTTCCTAAAACAATGTCAGAAGCCTAGATTTCCCCTCCTAAGTAATTCCCCCAATTGCAATGAGAGTCAAAATTGATTTTTCTCAAGGTATAAAAATTCCACTGATTGTATGGTCAACATCAGTAGTCTGTTAGAACAAAGACACTAGAAAACAAACACCAGTACTTTCCTTTTAAGCAGAGAAATATTTATAAACATCGTATACATTCTGCTATAATTTTGCAAAATACAAAAGCATTGGTGTATTTCATCTTGATGAAAATAAATGTTTTCCTGTAAAAATCAGCATGACAACAGCAATCCTAATAAAAAAAGGAATGGCTGTAGGAGTGTGATTCCTTACAGTTTTCTATACCATATGAATTTTATCTGAAACAGAAAAAAATGAAATACTTTTAAAATAGTAGAACTTTACCCACCTCAAATGCAAAACTAAAGTAGATAGAAGTATTCTGCATCTAAAATCTGAGTTATCTAAATGTAATAAAGATCCCAACATAAATTATGTGGGGTTTTGTTTTGTTTTTTTGTTTTGTTTTTATCAGAATGCCTAGATGAGAATTAGCAGATGATTTAATATCTTATGTTTGCCTATTACCCATTTAAAAGAATTGAAAGCATTAACTCAATTATTTCAAACATTATTTTTCTTGTTTCCACTCCTCTACCCACAAAATCAACTCCATAATCTGAAATGCATTGTAGAACTAATTGCTACAGCTTTGCACTGCCTGCTAAATGATTCACAATAATTCAAAATATTTAGGTCAATGGTGGAAAATGGCTCTGTCATGCTAGGACCATTTAAGAAGGAAAGTCTTTACCTTATGTGCTCTTGGGTGGTGTTAACCTTCATATTTTCGAAAGAAATATTTACTAGATAAAGTGGCTAAATAATCAATGTTCTATAACCAGTCATAACTAATGTTTCATAACTAATTTCTTAATCAGTTTTTTAATAGGCAATTTAAACATAAGAAGAATGATTGTAAATCCTCATTTAAATAGATATAATTGTGGTTTCTCTTTTTGAATGACCTTTCATTGTTACTTTAAAATGCAAAATTATGGTCATATTGATGGAAAAACAGTAATCATCACAGACTTTGCATTCCAAGCATGTAAGGAACCAAGATAAATTATGTACTCTATTAATAAGTAATGTTCACATCACAGATACAGACATGAAAATCCTATTGAGCCTCTTGAAGTCTATTTTTTCTGGCACTTGATCCATCAATTAAGCAATCACAGCTTATTTTATTTTAATTAACTTTTCCTTTGACCTTTATAACTCAATATTTTTTCATGATGATGTTATAGAGCTATACATTTATTCCTTGTTTTGCTTGTTTCATACTTTAAAATTTGTTTATCTGCTTGAAAGTAAAATTTCATATTATCGATTAATTAGAATAAGATATAACCCTCTGAAAATGATTATAATTATTCCTGACACAGAAAGTACAAGACCCATATTATGGGCTGATAGAATGAACACATGATCTATAAAATTTTAAAGAAATATTTAATTCACAAAACTTTTACAGTGTCAACAAAGTCAGACATTGAATAATGCATTACGGTACATGAGAGAGAAATGTTCATTTATTCTATACATATAATACATATTTTGTCTAAGCTTAAACTGCACTTCATAAATGTTATTTTCTATACATTAGAACAAATGTATATTTATTATATATACATCATATATACATATATTTATATACTTATTTATTATATATATGCTATTGATATATTATATATAGAATAAATGACTACTTGCTCAAGACCATTAATAATTCTAGGCAAAGCAGAAATATTTGCTAATAGATTTTCTTGAGTATTCTATTTTGTTAATTTCATGGCCTAGTCATTATTTTCAGTACTTAGTAGCGTGTTCTGAATTTTAGTCAGTTTTGTCTTCCCTAGAACTCTTTTTTCAATAGGCAATCTGGATTTTTCTCCTTTATCTCTCACACTTTTATATTTGTAAATTAACCACTGAAAGTTAGTAATGTCTAAAACTCATGAGACATTGTATTTAAAACTTTTAAATCAATAAATTTTTGTTTAGTAATTCAGTGAGGTATTTGTTTTTTGTTTTGTTTTCTTTGGGGGGGGCGTTCAAGACAAGGTTTCTCTGTATAGAGTTTCTCTGTAGAGCCCTGGCTGTCCTGGAACTCACTCTGTATACCAGGCTGGCCTCAAACTCAGAAATTTGCTTGCCTCTGCCTCCCAAGTGCTGGGATTAAAGGCATGCACCACCACTGCCCGGCATCAGTGAGGAGTTTAATAAGCATATCTTAAAATACAGACAACAAAATTATGAGCTAATCTCAAGATAATTTTGGAAGGAAAAGAAAAAATACAGATGAGATAACAAATTCTTTACAGCCTCATGGGCAAATGGGATGAACTACAAACAAAACCCAGATAGGTGTGGTACATAGAAGTGTCATTGAATATGAATGGGATAAAGATAGGCTAACAAATAATGGTGAGGAAATTAGCTGAATACATGAGAAAATCTGAACATATATCAATCATAAATAATAAGAACTAAGCACTTAAAACCCAAGTGAGGATGCCTTAATCACACTTAGGAGGTTAAAAAAAAATAAATAAAAGCAGTCATGGGGGCAGGGGGTGGGGCAGAGGAAGGGAGGCATCTGGTTGGAAGAGGAGACAGGGAGAGGAAGTGGGGAACATGATCAGGTATTGGGGCAGCGAAGGACCAAAACCCTGAGTGACAGCAGAAAGAATAGAAACAAGCAACCTTGGAGTTAGGAGGTAGGGGGACTCTCTAGAATGTACCAGAGACATGGGAGGTGAGAGACTCTCAGGACTTAAAGGGAGGGACCTTGGAAAAAGAGCTCTAAAGTGAGGAGTTGAACTTGTAGAGTACAACTTTAGTGAAGGGACAGGACATCAAGTGGAGGCATGGGGTTGCCATCTGAGAGTCAAAAAAGCTCTGACCCAGAATTGTTCCTGTCGAAAGGGACTGCAGGGACAAAAATGGAGAAGAACATGAGTAAAAGGATGTCTAGTGATAGGACAAAATTGGGATCCCGCTCAAGGGGAGGCCCGGGGCCCTGACCCTGTTACTGATGCTGTGGTGTGCTTACAGGAAGGGGCCTAGCATGGCTGCCCTCTGAGAGGCCCAACAAGTAGCTGAAAAAGTCAGATGGAGCAACTAGCATCCAACCAATGAATGAAAGCTGGGGAACCCTGTGGATGAATTGGGGAAAAGCTGGAAAAAGCTGATGATGAGAGCAGCTCCATGGGAAACCCATCAGTCTTAACTGACCTGGACCCCCAAGATCTCTCAGAAACTGAAGCTACCAACCTGGCATCATATGACAGTTGATATGAGGCCCCCAATACACATTCAGCAAAGGACTTCCTGGTCTGTCCTTAGTGAGAGAAGATGCACCTCTCTTGAGAGACTTGAGGCCCCCCGGGGAGTGGGGAGGCCTGGTGGGGTAGGTACATCCTCTTAGAGAGGGAGAGGAAGGGGTAGGAAAGGGGAACGATGTTGGTCAGGGGAAGACCAGGAGGGTGATGAAGTCTGGACTGCAAAAAAGATTAAAGAATAATAAAAAAATAAGCCCTTAAATTGTTATAATAAAGTATAGAAGACTATGATATTAAGAGATGAAGAAAATTTAAAAATATGTAAGTATACATTTCTAGCTATAATATGCTATTATTAAAATTATCTTAAATGTGGTCTTTATTCACTCTTTACTGTACCAATCAATAACTACAGTAAAATAAGAAAAGAAATCAGAAAAAGTACATTTTTAACCATATGTAGGCATTTTCTATTTTTTCAGTATTTAAAAATCAGAATCACTTTAATTTAAAATTATGTCTGTACAAATATTGAAGAACATCTTTTTTGCTTAAAATGGGAGTTCTTTAAAAAAATGAAGAAAAATATTGTTTAAATGATGTGCAAGGAATCAAAAATTTTATAATTAAAGCAAAATTCTAGTTTACATTTGATTTTACAAAATAAATTCATGCTTTTGGAATAATTGAAAAGAAATTAATTTTGTGAATACATATAATTAAAATCAGAAAAAATGGTATGCATAAAGCATTATACATAACAAGAGTACAGTACAGAAGCCAACATTATTTCATGAAGTAGCATAAATGAATGGCCTTCTTTAATAAGTCCTAATATTGAAAATAGAAGAAATTATATAAATTCAGACAAATATAATTGAAATACTAGAAGGGGAAAGTTAACAATACATTTTGAAATAATTATAAGCAATACATAAAGTACTCAACTTATTGCCTAGGACAGCATGTCTCTTCTCTGTTAATTGCACAAAGTTCTTCATACACTGTCAGTGTTTTGCTCCTGCTTCTACATAGTATTTCTCCCTCCAATTTTGACCCTGACAATCTAGGCATTACCTCTTCAAAAGTGACTAATTTAAACTAACTTGACATATTTTAACATACTTGTGGCCATGACGAACTTCGTACTTCACACTTCAGTAATATGTGGCTGCTATAGCCTTTTCATATTGCCTATTGAATCCTTCTTCCAGACCTATACTCTGAGCCTCTTCCATGAATAGTCATCCAGTCACTTCTGATCCCTTGGGAATTTCTTGGTTCTCAATAGCAGACACCTTTGTACTTTCCCAACCATCTTCCTTCATCCAGGGCTTGTGTGAGTCTTCCCTCATACCAACTGTGTATTTTTAAGGTTAGCTCTTTATTAGACATATTCCTGGAAGGTGAGGTACATGCTGCTTGCATTGGTTCTTCTGAATACCCGCCAAAAGCAATCCATTAGTACAATCAATATTCAATTAAGGACTAAGGCAACATTGTTATACATTGATGCTACAGAATAGAAAATGCAATCTGGGGAAATTTGTCATTCAAAGAGTAAACAGCATAAACATATAACAGTTTATATTTAGTATATATACATAGAACATTAAAAGTTAGGTATATATAACAAATTTATGCATGAGAGTATTTAATATAGGTAAAAACTGCCTGTCTTAATAGA